>JANBXA010000728.1:14235000-14916250 GCA_030556225.1 Cricetiscus sungorus | reverse complement strand
AAAATATCATTATATTCTTTCCACTTCTAAATTTTCTAGGGCTCTCCTGGAATCTTACCTCACACCTTAGGCAATGACATTTTCCCTTTAGCACAAAAGAATCCCCTTTCCTTCTCTAGCCTGATGGGGGTTGTCTGTTTGTATATATGTTTCTCTTACTGGTTAATGACTAAAACACTGTTCAGCTAAGGAGGAAGGAAGATAGGCGGGACAAGAAGAATTCTGGGAAAGGTAGACAGAGAGGACCCACCAGGACAGTCACCATGGGAGCCGCCAAAGGAGTTAGAGGTCCGGACCCTTCTCCGGTAAGATAAAACCATGTGGAAATATTTATATTAATAGAAATGCATTAATAATTAAGACAGAGCTAGCCAATAAGAAGCCCTAGTCATTGGCCAACAGTTTCATAATTAATATAAGTTTTTGTGTGTTTATTTGGGGTAAACGGCTGCGGAAAACTCCAGCAACACTAGCCCTGACTTTGGTGTGGTGACAAGAGTACTCGAGCATGATCATCTTCTCTCCACCTAGAGAATGGCTATCCACCCTTTCTCCTCAGCCAGTGGGAAGATCCATCATTATTGCAGGGAAACATGCGCGAATGGGAAGAGCCAAGTTTCCCCAATTCCTTTGAGTACATAGTGATAGGCTGAAGATAATAACAGGAAAAGGGTGAGTGACCTGGATTTTAATCTGAATATCTCACAGATGTCTCTACTCCGTGATTTTGCCCAAATTATACCTGTCCTTATTTTTACTCCAACGCACAAGTCCCCATGTGGTATCAACACTGTTTCACTCCAAACTACAGACAAGACATGGCCCTCCGCACAGTAAAGGCTTGGCAAGGCAAACCTAAGTCACAGGAAAGCATCTACAAGTTACCTTATGTATGAGCCAACTTTAAAATGATGCCAGATTCCCAACATAAAATTCTACCCAATGGTAAGCCACAGTTTAGAAACCACCACCCTTGAAACAAAGTCGGAAGCTGGTAAGTGGATTCTTCTGGTTGGCAAGGATTTCCAAGGATGCGTGTAGATCTCAGTTCTTAAGAATCGTGGCTCTGGCAGTCCCTATCCAAGTTTTCTTCACTTATCTGTCCTTGTGAGGCAAGGGTGATCAAGTTTCCAAATTATATCACTGATCCCAGACACTAAACTGCTCCCGGAAACTACGTGTGTGTGTGTGTGTGTGTGTGTGTGTGTGTGTGTGTGTGTGTGTGTGTGTGTGTGGCAATCGTTACTTTTAATTAATCTCTTCTGTTCTGAGCTTATCTGGTCTCAGAAAATAAAAGCCATGAATTCTACAGTGTGTGGGCCAGACAGCATGTGTAATTTGGTGGAAAGCCCCTAGCAGTGAAGCCAGAAGTTTTAACATTGCTAGTGCTTCCCCGAGTCTCAGAAAGCCATGGCAACATTTTGCAAATGAAATTCCTTCTGTAAACCCTGCTTGACTCTCAGAGCTGGGAACAGACCTCATTACCTGAAATTTTCCCAAAGGACCAGAGATGCTTGGATTCTGTTGACTTTCAGGCAAGCCGAACATTAAGGAGACTATGTGCCCAGAAGCTACCACTCTAAGGACCAGGGCCCCAACTAACACTCTCTCTCTCTCTCTCTCTCTCTCTCTCTCTCTCTCTCTCTCTCTCTCTCTCTCTCTCTCTCGCATGTGTGTAACTTCAGGCTTTTGAAACATTCTTCTTTGTCATAAAATCACACTCCTCAAAGATTTCTCATAAAAGTCTTATTCATTACATACTATATTTCCATCTGCAAAATAAAATTATAAGCATGTAAGCCTTGCACTGCCTTCCCAAATAGAAGGAATGTTAGGTTGTGAACTCAAGTTTTCCATTGCACAGGATGCATAGAGCCACACCCTGCATCCAAAATTAATAATTATCCATCTGGTTCTACATAACGCATTTAGTAAATGTTTTCCACACATTATCTCATACTGTGTTCTCAGCAAAACTACTAACTTATTATCCTTTGTTAAACTCAAGAAACTGAATCTCAGGGAAGTGACACTGTGGCTAAGGAGTGGCATGACTTGAATGTTGAATGTCTCTCAGAGATTCACATCTTAGAAAATTTGGTCCCCAACTGGTGGCACTTTTGGGGAGATAAGTATGAAACCTTTGGGGCAGGAAACATAGCTGGAATAGGTGTATCAGTGGGCATGGACCATTGAGAATGTAGCCCAGCTCTGACTCCAGCTTAAGCTCTCTGATTTCTGTTTAGAGCTAAAAAGAGGAGCAAATTACCAAGGAAGCAAGCATGGGAGATGTACTGGAAAGATGGTGGCTCCCACCTACCACGTGAACTGTGATAACATAGGTAGGATTTCATAGAATCCTTGGGGCCTTGGAAAATTGTATATGAAGAGGTTTATTTTATAAAGATCTTTTAAAAGATTTATTTTTATTTTATTTTTAAATGTGTGTGTTTGTATGGATGGGAGTACTCACGAGGCCAGAAGAGGCCATCAGATCCCTGAAACTGTAGTGCCATGAAGTCATAAGCTGCCCCATGTGGTTGTGAGGAACTGAACTCAGGTCCTCTGGAAGAGCAGCAAGTACTATTAAAACAATGAGCCACCTCCCCAGTCCTCAATGATTTTTGGAGATAAGAAAACAGAGTAGTGAATCTATTTGTTCAAGATCCTATTGTGAGCAGGGAAAGGAGAGAAATTTCAAATACAGATGTGCTTGGTACCCAAAACCACTGAACTGATTTTCAATGGCTTTACTGTTACAGGAGGAAACAGGGGCTATGAAAGAATGACCCTAATGAGAGAAGAGAGAGGAGGAAATTAAAGATTGCCTCTCATGATGCAACCAAACCCAGACTTACTATGTTTTGTACAAATTCATAACCCATGCCAGGCAACAACACTAGAGACCCTGTCTCCACCCCACTCCAGATTTATGATAAAAGATTTATAGTATGATTTTCTTGCAACATTTTCTCTGGATTCTTGAAGGAGGAGAAATTTATACAGCCATGTGAACATGAGTTATTATCTATTTTGCAATAAATTAACAGCATTCTTTTGCATCTGTACATTGGATTCCTATTTGAAGCAGAAATTCAGCTCCTGGCCCACATTTCCAGCTTCACAATCCTGAATGACTTCTCCCCCAGTCACTTTATATTGCTTGCACTTAAAGTCCTGAGCATTATGGCCTGAGGGAAGAGTAGGGTTTCAATTTTAATACAGGTAGCATCATCGTTTTCACTCAGCACAGGAACCACAATGCAATGGCATGCAGAGTGATGCCTTACTGGCAGAGCCATCAGAACACAATGCCCTGCTCCCACTGTTTTTCTTACAGCATGGAGTGGATACTATTACAGGTCTGCTAGTTGTAAGTGATACTTACGGTCACAAAGGCTAGGGTGTGAAATGTCCATTTTTGGAAAGAAAGGGAAAAAAAAGTCAAATTGTAATAAAAAAAAAAAAAAACACATAGTAAGCCAAAGAAAGGAATTGACTGGTGAAGTCTGGAAGGGTCTTGCACAGTTCAGAATGAGTTTACTTTTAGTGGGGTGGGAGCCAAGATGGTTCCCAGTCTCTTGTTCCCTGGTTTGGGTGCCTTTATGAGTTCCCTCTGATCAGGAACAGAGATAACAGGGATAACAAATAGGATACTGTAGAAAGGATGAGTCACGCCTTCCAAAGTATGCCATAGAAAACATGGTGTCTCTCCCTCCCTTCTGTTCTATTATATCCAGTATGCTAGGGGAAGCCAGCTTCTAGTCATGAGCACAGCTGACGATGCAGAGGATGGGTTTTCAAAGTGAAGCAACTGGCACTGCTGCTGGACAACCATGGCTTGCCAGCCATATAGATGAACCACTGGACCCACAGTGAGCTCTCAAGATGACTGGCCTGGCCCCAGTCTTAAGTACAGTCTCATGGAAGACTCAAGAAGCTCTCACATTCAACAACCATAAAAGCTCCATGGGTTAGTAAAGGTATACTACTGTTCTCATCAACCAAGTTTCAAAATCATCTTTTCTTTAAACAGCATCTCATTTAACCCAGGGTGACCTCAAACTTCTGATGCCCCTGCCTCCTCCTAAGTGCTAGAATTGCATGCTTGTGACACCACTCTTAGTTCTATGCTCTATTGGGGATTGAACATGGGTTTCCACATGTGTTAGGCAAGCATTCTACCAACCAAGCTACATGCCTAGCCCTGGAATCATATTAAAAACAACAAACAAACAAACAAAAACAAAAACCTAGTACAGACAGTGTGACTTAGATCATCATTTTTGTAAAGAGACCCTAAGGCTGAAATCTGAGCATACCATCACACTGAGAGAGTTCTTAGAGAAAATGCCTATGTTAAAGAAGAAAGCAGGGCAAGGGCAGAGGAAGCATTTGATCTTGGGTAGGATTTTAATTCTGACCTGGTCCATGGCTCCCCTGAAGTATGAGTCTTACCACTGATTTGCCTCCTACAGGAAAGCAAGCTTTGGCTTTCCTGAATCTATCAGCCAGCCACATTTGCTCATGATCAGGGGGCATAGTCTCCTGGGTTACCTTGTACAAGATGAAGGAAATTCTCCATATTAGAATAGAAAATGGGAGCCATGAGAGTATGGTGGTTTGAAAGATATATCACTCTTTATAGGGTCAAGTGTTTAAATGCTTGGTTCCTGGCCGGTGGAACTGTATTAGGATATATAGCCTTGTAAGAGGAGCTGTGTTACTGGGATTTTAAATATCCACACCACTCCTAGTTAGCGCTCTATCTCTGCCCTTTGCTTGTCAATCAGGTAGCTCTCAGCTCCTTCCCCAGGGCCATGCTTGTCTGCCTGCTACCAAACTCTGTGCCATATTGATCATGAACTTTTACACTCTAGAATCGTGAGACACAGTAAATGTTTTCTTTTAAAAGTTGAGGTAGTCAATGTGTCTCTTCTCAGCAATAGAGGAGTAACTAGGAGAAATGGTCACTTCTGTTCTAGGATGTTCTTTCTAATTTACCTTGAAATGGAAACTGTTGTTCCCACTGGTCAAGGAGACTGTGTATAAACGTTCATAATCCAAGAGGACAGTGAAAGAGTAACTGTGTGTGTGTGTGTGTGTGTGTGTGTGTGTGTGTGTGTGTGTGTTTGGTCTGCTTAACACCTGCCAGTGCAAAGTACCCTTGGAGCCTAACAGACAGTTCAATCATTTGGCTACTATCCCATGAACAGACACACACATGCACACACACACACACACACACACACACACACACACACACACACACACTTCTAAATTCTAGCCTTTAGGTAATCAAACCTTCTGTTTGTATTGATGCATGCTTTGTAAGTCTGTTGCCACAGAATTAACTAGGCCACTCTGGTTGATGAATCCATAGAGTTGTAAACCCTTCAAGCTCAAAAGGATCAACTGTCATCTTAAATACACGTTCAGAGAAAACTATGCTAACCAAGTCTTGAGTCCTTGAACTCAACCAGTTGGCTGATGTAGCACAGGGTACTGCTTAGAGGGTATGAGCCCATGTCAACTCTGCACAATGCCATCTATGAACATCACAATTTATGTCTGAGGCACAGGCCCATTCCCCTGAGACACACTCTGCTCAGAGCTTTATGTCACCTTCTAATGAAGCCTGAAATTACTTTATATGAAATCTGAAATTACTTCCATGCTTTCCTACCTACTTCTGTTCTAGTACTATGCCTCTGTACTTTATAAAACACCAAATAGACTAAATATTTTCTTTTCAGTTGTTTTTCCTTTACTTCCACAAACACTGTCTTCTTGGTTCATTTCTTTTGCTGTGATAAGATATCCCCAACCTAAAGCAACATAAGGGAGGAAAAATTTATTTATCGTATAAGTTTGGGTCACAGTCAACCATTTCTGGGGCATCAAGGCAGGAACTCAAACAGCTAGTCACATTAAATTCACAGGAAAAGAACAGGAAGAAACAGATGTACCCATGCTCCCTACATGCTAACTCTCCTTACTCTTCTACAGTTCACCATTTTCAGCATAGGGAATGGTGTTGCCCACCATGTGCTATATCTTCCTACATCATTTAGCTATCAAGACAATCCACAATAGACAGACCAACCTATCCAGATAATTCTCCATTAAGAATCACTTCCTGGTGATTCTAGATTGCGTCAGTTTAACAGTTAAAACTAACTACCAAACATGGCATTTTTTTCTTTTTCATTCACTATTATATTTCTTGCATTTAAGATCAATTGTCTTTAAATATGCAGTGGTTTCAATTTACACTAAGATATAGGCGGGTAAACCACCATGTAAGTTGGGTCTCTTTCTACCATATGAATTGGTATGTCATTTGACCACCCCAGCTCCAGTAGGGAAGTTCAGAAGCTACCCCCATCTTTTTTCCTTCAATTTTTCACCAGAAGCATCTTCTGTCTTTCTGGAGGAGACAGAACATCAACTTCTGGTGATTTCCAACCAAGGAGCCTGGAGAAAACAGCCTTGCAGATTCCTCCCTTAGGAGCAAAGTTGAGTGTGAAATGCCCTGGGTTGCCTTGGCCGTCAGAAGCATGTCTGCTGTGGTGCTAATGGATTATTTCCATCTTTATCATGAGCTGGGGTCAGGAGGGAGATTATTGTTCTTGGACAAGAGCACACGCATCCTCAGCAAGCCCGTACTTCGGGTAACCTCACTGGCAGGTCAAACTGTCTGTGTTTCTCTGGGGCAGACGGAATGAGAGCTTGAGTTACAGTCAGGGGGGGTTGGAAGATCCTTCCTCTATGAGCTTGGATTTAGATTTCCTCTGAATCCCAAGAGAGAAGGAGGGCAGCTCAAGGTGTCAGTGAAAGAATTCATGTACAGAAATGCCACAGGATCTAACACCTACTGGGATTAAAATAGAAAAGTGCATGCACTAGACACACTGATTGTCTGTCTGTCTATTTCTAGCTGTGTGTATGTGTACACACAGGGGGGGGGGATGAAAATGAGGATTGTGAGAGAGGCTGGACATGTATGCATGTAAGGTAGTGTATGTGTGAGAATGTGTATGTATGTGAGTGAGGAGAATGTGTTGTATAAATGAGATATTAAGTGAGTGAGAGAATGTGTGTGAGAGGGTGTGTGAGAGAAAGAGATTGCTTGTGAGTGTTGGGAAGGGAGGTAATAGGACACATGGGGAAAGAAAACAAACACCTTGAATGAGAACAAAGCACTCATTTGGAAGGTCCTGGCTTGGTCTGCATGGAATGGGAGAACTTATCAGTTCACTCTGCCCCATACCACACCTGCTTGAAAACACTTCGGTTTGATCGTAACTTACAGAATTCTGATTTTACAAGCAAAACGTTACCATTTTGTCAGTGTCCCTTTTTCATGTTTTTCAAACTGTGCTTCCCTTCTTTTTCTCTTTTTCGTCGCCTGTGGTACAAGACATGGTTGTTCTTTTGTTTAAGGAGACAGAACTTGAGCTGCATTGCCCGGTGTCTATAGCATTCCCACTCAGGTAGAGGAGAACAGGAGATCTTCACTGTGGGACCTCCTCAGATGTTTGTCTTTGCCTTGACACACATGCCCACAATTCTGTCCCCTTCTATATTGCAGAAAACTCCATTTCTCACACATGGAGGCCTCTGGCTTCTGAATGGGCTTTGAGCAATGGGAGGTACTTGCAAAAGATAAGTTCAAATAGAATAGAGAAGTCAGGGTACCCTCTTTTCCCCCTCCCGTCTCCCTATTCTTCTCCCCCCCTTTCTCTCCCACAGTAGTACCACAAGGACTCTTGTCGCTGCCCCTGACCTCCGACCTCTGAAAACAACACCTATTCCTATCATTCTTCCCCCTGTACTGTGGAACCATAGCTGGTCTCTGGGCTAGCTTGACTTCTGTACACCCCAGTCTAGCCTACCTTCTGAATCCCCCAGCCTAGCTCACCTTCTGTACAGCTTCTCAGTTCTTTCATCTTGGCTATAACTATGCCCCTGTATTATCATGCCTCTATTTGAAAGATCTGGACTGTTTTTTACTTTTTGATTGAGAAATGAATCCTTTAAGAAATTATTATTTATAAGCAGTTACTATATAACTGGAATCAAGACAGAAAGAGGAGGCTTAGCTAGAGTGTTAGTTGAGCTGTTATAGAAGCAAAATTCCTGAGATAACCAAGTTTTTTTTTAATGTGATATTTATCTAGCATCATGATTTTGGAGACTGTGCTCAGTAGTTGTTTCACTCATTGTGAGCCTGTGGTGAAGTATACATCACTGTAGGGGTGCCTGCTTACCCAGAAAGCACTTTCCACATGGCCATAAGGTGCAAGAGAAAGAATAAAACTAGTACATCACAGTGCCCTTCAAGGGCACTCCTCCCGTGACCTAATAGCTCTTCTTCATTCCAGTAATACCATACAGGGGCTAAGCTCTGGAGAGACACGTCTTGAGACCCCATTCCAGATCCACACTGCATCATGTGGCCTTAGCTTTCATGAGCATCGTGTTGTACTGAGAACCTGCTTGCATCCTTTTGTCACCAAATGGGAAGCCTGTCCTAGCTTTGTGACTTGAGTCCATTTATTTCAAGACCCCCTCCCTTCCCCTCTCTTCCCCCTCTCATTCTCTCTCTTTTCCCATCAACATAATAGCATCATTTCAAGAACTAGGAAGCAAGCACACAAAACAGGAACATAATTTCCACCATGCAGATGGCAACCTGTTAGTGTTAGCCGTTTTTGCTGAGTCGTAATTAGCCTCAGGAATCCAGAGATTTCAGAGACACTGAAAACAAACATTTCTCAGCAATTGTTGAGAGGAACACACTGCTTTAATTTCGGGAGGAAACAGGGAAAGTGACATTTAAAATAATGAGCTACAAACTAAATAGCATTACCTGAAAGAATGCCTGAACTTGACAGATGGAGGAGGGACACAAAGAAGACAAATATGACAAAAATGTTTTCGTTTAAGGAATTTTTTTTTGTATCACTCATCCAGCTTTTCCTTCAGTCTGGAGTGAAGAGAGACACAGGAATTCTGTGGACTCAAACTGGGAATGGAGACATGGAAGAGCAGTGAGGAAACCCAGAGACTGAGTCCATAACATCCCTGCCCTTCTGAGTCTCAGTTTACTCCATCTACTAATTAATAATGCACTAAGATCACTTGTACAGTATTCAATGCATATACTCAGCAAGGTCCTAATGGCCCTCGGCACAATTTATATCTCAGAGCTCAAGTTTCTAACATGCACTCCAGGTAATCTACTGACTTAGGGTTTTGAGGGTCCTCTGTGGCTTTAAGCTTCTCTCAAATATGATGGCATATCTCCTGGATAATAACACAGCATGCAGTATTCAGTAAAAACTACAGAAGACAGAGAACAATGCAGAAGAAGGGTCTTTTACTTTGAAAGGTATTTAAGACTAGGATAAGAGTTAAGAGAGAACTCTTCCAAAATAAGAGTAATTGAGTCATTGTTAAAATTTACAAAAGGTATTGGAGGGGGTTGGTTGGTTTGCTGATTGTTTTGAGACAGGATTCTTATAACCCAGACCAGTCTTCAACTTCCTGTGTGGCAGAGGATGGTATTGAACTCTCAATCTTCCTGCCTCTATTTTCTAAGCTGAAATCAAAGGTGTGTGCCACCACAACCAGTTTTTATGCAGTGCTGGAGTGGAACCCAAGGCTTTGTGAATGCCAGGCAAGCACCCTACCTCCTGAGTTAGTTCTCCAGCCTGCCATTTGTATTCCTTTCTGCAGGCCTCCTCAATGGTTCACCATCCTTTAAACCTAACGGTTTGCTCTGTTCAAGCAGGGATAGGACAGAAGCTGCTTCATGAGGAGAAGCTACAATGGACACAAACGAGATGGAGGAGGTGAAGAACAGCTGTAATGAAGCTTATTCAAGTAGAAGGGGCTCCCCCACCTCAGTGCTGCTGTTAATAGGGGCTGCATAATTCCTGGTTAGGGTGGGGTATCTTAGGCACAGTAGAAGTTCAGAAACATCTTTGGTCTCTTCTCATTAGATGCCAGCAGCATTTCCCAGTATAAGGGGGCACGCATACACTCACACTCACTCATACTCACTCACACACACACACACACACACACACACACACACACACACACACACACACACACACACAAGCAACCAGACATTACTACCTCTGCTCTGGAAGGGACAGATCACCATAGCTAAGAACTACTGCTTGAGAGTAATAAAAGTGGACTACCAAGAGGAGGCAAAGAAGAAACAGCAGCTAACACTTAAAGAAGAAAAAAAGGACATTTTCCTGGGTTTTTTTCCCTGTTCGCCAACCTGTTCCTAGCCCATCACAAAGCCTTTTGGATTTTCCAAGGTGCTTTGGGAATATACTTGGGCACTTGGGCCAGTGAATCTGGGAGACTTCACAGCCATAACCACCCACTCCCACCCCCGCTGGAAAGACAGTGTGTGTCTGAGTCCCAGTTATCAGCCAGCAGTTGACTGATTTTCCAGACAGCTCTTTTTGTCCTTCAATCATCACTATTGCCTTGGAGATTCCAGAGTTTTATGCCTCCCACGTGTGACCTCTCGTCTCCTCACAATATTCATTCAAGCAGCTCAGGGAAATCCAGGGCAGAGACTTGCCAAGGACCCCAGCAAAGGTGGCAGACCTTTCCCCTCATCTGTGAGTGCCCCCCCACTTCCCCTGACTCTTTCCAAGAACACTCAGCAGGCAGAGATTCATCAGAGATGCCTGTTGATGAGGCCACAGAGCAGTGGGGGAACCCGCTGGCCATCTGACCACTGCCTCCTAGGCAGGGCAAGGCCAGGCCAGGAGAGCTACAGAGCTGGCTTTCCTTCAACCAAGGCAGCCTGCCCCCCTCTTTCCTCTCTTCATGCTCAGAAAGGCCCCATGGTTAACAGATCCCTCTTGTCTCCAATCTTCAAAGTCACAGGGGCAAACTGGAGAGGGTTTCCTCGAGCTGAACATTAATTCAAACACTCCAGGTGAGCACTTCAAACACCTGGTATTAGGAAGCGATGCACTCAACTTCTAGAGTGTTCTTTGTCATTCCTCCTCCTTCACTGGCTCCTTTGTTCTTGAGACTTTGTCTGTGCTGTTTCCTGTGTGACAAATGTCACCTGTCTACATCTTAAGCAGTCAGGAAAGACATACAACAGAATCCACACTTTCTTCTTTCCTTTTTTTTTTAATAGCCCCCAGCAACATTTTCTCTGTGTCAGACGTGGAGCAGATGTTTAATGAGGGCTTGGTGTGAACTGGAAGTCAGTTAAAGGTGGTGTAACAATAGTCCTTTGCTTCTCAGCCATGGCTCACTCCCCGCATAGCTCAATCTCTATCAATCATCCTATCGCCCATTTAATCACTTTGTAAATTATTTCCAAAGCACATACTATGTGCCAGGCACCACATTTCATATTGGAGCAATCATCATGTAGGAAACAGAGATTGGGGCTGGTAGGAGTTGGCTCAAGAGGTAAAGGAGATTGTAGAACTGGCACAGAGACATGAGTTTGGTTCCCGAAACCTATGAAAAGGTGAAGAGAATGGATTTCATTTAGCTGTCCTCTGATCTCCACAAGTATGCTGTGTGATTCCTACCTAGACCCATATATATCAAACACATGATAATAACAAATAGAAATTTTATAAAAGTAAGAAACAGAGATTGTCCTCAAGCTCAGATTCCAATCTAGCAGAGGAGTTCATGCTTATGAAGAAGGCTGTGTTGTACTTGTATCTGCTTTTCATGTTTCAAAGACATTGTGCTAATAATCCAACATGCCCCATCCAAGGCATGCCAATTGGGACTCCTGATATCTTTAACTCTGCTGTCTTAACCTGGCACAAGAAAGTAAAAATCATGTCCCTTGGTTTGCCAGTTTCTTTCTTGTGCATTCCAGAGCCCCTGCCACTCCCTTGTCTCCTGTATCTTCCTCCTTCCTTTTTCTTTTCCAGATACAGTCACTATACAGCCTAGGCTGGTCTAGAACTCACTCCATAAGCCAATTCACAGCCATCTCCCTACTCAACCACCAAGGGCTGAGGTTATGGATATGAGCCATCACATTTGGCATTGCTTTTCACATTCACCTTTGTTTTCCATTCTTAGTCCATCTCTTGTAAGTTCTACTGTGAGGCAGCTAAGAAGCATCCTTTCCATACCTGTAAATAATGTGCTTCCTCTACATGTGTGAACCTACATGTTTTGTTGACATTAAATATGTGTGTTCAAATGTCATTTGGTTTCTTTTTCAGTTAAAGCTGTTCATTGAAGTCTGTACAAACACTGCAAATTATTTGTCTAGTTGGCATTTTCTGTGAGTACTGTAACAAATTGCCTCAAACTGTGTAGCTTAAAGTTTACAAATGGATCATCTTGCAGTTATGTACGTTGAAAGCCTGACACAGAACTGTCTAGGTTCAAGTCAAGACTTTCTATTTTCTTTCAAGTTTAAAGTTCTAAGGGACAATCAGTTTCTGTTTCCCTTTGTGCAAGTAGAGGCTACTAGCTTTCCTTAGCTGGTGGCCTATTCTACCACCCTGAAAGCTAGTGTGGTAGGTCCATTCTTTTACCCATGATGTTGGTATGACATTGACTTTTCTTCCTTCTTCAGTACCCATGAGGATGATACCAAATGACCCATTTAAAATGTGCTAATTAGCTTTACATTCATTTGCAAAACTTAAGTGCCCCTTTTCTGTGTAAAACATTACACACACAAGGATATGATGACTACAGCATAGGTGTTTGGGAGTGAGAGATGTGGAGAATTATTTAGCTTTCATGGAACTTTACAGGATATATCCTCTCATCAAGAAAAATGAAAAATGCCATTTCTTGCTTAAAAGAAAACTTGCCATCACATATATCAGTTACTCTCAACCTGTGGTTGCATCCCCTTTGGCAACCCTCTATCTCCAAAAATACAAACAGTAATGAAGTAGCAATGAAAATAATTTTATGAGTAGGGATCACCACAGCATGGGGAAGTGTATTAAAGGGTCACAGCATTAGGAAAGTTGAGGATCACTTCCCCACATCATCATAGACCTGGGAGAATTTCTCTATGATACAAATATAGTTTTAAAAATTGTTAGGAATTTACAATTTCAGAACAGTCAACCAGCACTCACTTTCTGATTCTCTGAAAGGCGAGTAGCATAGGGAACAGTCCCAGATGGCCTGATTGTTCACAGAAGTGTTGTCTATTGCCACTTTTAGGTATATGGGGGCGAGGGGTCATGTTCTGACCACTCTAAAGTCAGACACAGTCATGTGACTCATTATGGCCAGTGAAATGTAATCAGAAGTGAGCAGGCTCTACAGGCGTTTTAAGAGGCAGAGTCACCTTCTACCCTGAACACCAGAGACTTAAATGTTGATATGGTCTTCATCCAAGGCAGGCTCCAAATGACTACACTGCACAGAGGTCAGCCCTTCCCTGAAAACCAGCAAACTGGATAACCTCTCTCTCTCTCTCTCTCTCTCTCTCTCTCTCTCTCTCTCTCTCTCTCTCTCTCTCTCTGTGTGTGTGTGTGTGTGTGTGTGTGCCTCCCCACAGACATAATGTTTTCATTATGCAGAGAAACTGAATTATATGGTTTTTACTATAACACAACATGGCCTATCCTGACCAACATGCCTTTAAAACCAAGAGTAGTCCAAATTCAAACTCTATTAGAGTAGACAGCGATAATGTATGTGTGTTTGTTTGCACAATCTTGTGAGCATGTGGTGTGTAGGTGTGTGAGTGTAAAAGGTAGAAGACAATGTTGGTGATGTTTCCTCAGGTACTGTCCACTTTGCTTTTTGAGACATGTTGTCACTGAGCCACAGGATTTACCAGTTTGGTCAGACTAGCTGACCAACGATCCTCAGATATCCACCCGTATCTGCTTTCTCATCCCTGGGATGACAAGTGTGCACTAGAAAATGAACTCTAGTCCTCATGCTTGCATGGCAAGCATTTTACCAACTGAGCCACTTCCCCAGTCCTGGGTGTGCTAAAATTTTTACATAGCACTTTCTTATCTGTGATTTCCAGTTTTACTGCTTGATTTCTTTTTTATATCACAGGCTTATGTGTTGCCTCCTCTCTCCTTCCCATGCAACCTCTTCATAAAGTATATGGGCAAAACATGGTTTCTATCATTTTCTGTTCCTTTGCTGGTACATTCCTCCAATGGATGGACCACATCCCCCTAAGCCCAGGCCCAGGTGAGAGTCAGTACCTGGCACATTAATGGTAGGTGGATAATGCTTCTCAAGGGACTATTACTGCTTTGTTATAAGGAGGTTCAGAGATGATAGACTGGTATCACAATTCTAGGAGGTAAGAATGTCAACCTTTGAGGCTGGACAGATGGTTCAGCACTTAAGAGCACTGGCTGCCTCTTCCAGAGGTCCTTAATTCAATTCCCAGCAACCACATGGTGGCTCACAACCATCTCCAATGGAACCCAATGCCGTCTTCTGGCATAAAGGTAAAGGTGTACATACAGATAGAGCACTCATATTCTTTAAATAAATCTTAAAAAACCAAAAACTAACGTGAACCTACTTTGCCAGCTCAGAAGTAACTATCTCATTATTTAGCCCAGGACCTGGCCTCTTATTGTCTTAGCCATTCCCTCACACATACTAAAGTATGAATACAAGGGAGATGGCGTGGATCCTCACCCTCATCTCCCAAGAATGTGGAATGAATGATGGATCTGATGTGTATTTCCAATGGGCTCACATGTTCTCAGCATCTCTGCCACAGGTTTGCTAATACTCTTTGCTCCATCACAAAGGGGTGGGGGAACTCATAAGCCTGCTTCATCGAATGGGATACCATGAACTGTGATGCAAGCTCAGGGTCTCTGGAGATATAAACAACTCTAATCAGCAAGTGTTCTTGGAAGTAAATAAAGACTGGAGGGTACAGGAACACCGGGGAGGGCCAGGCCAGAAAGACGGGGCTTGTGTTTGGTTTAAAATATAAATACAGGACTTGGACAGGAGAGACCAAAACCATCCACTTCCTGTCTCTGTATCACCACTGTGGTTAACGATGATCCCTGAAGTACTCAAAGGCTTGGCTGTTGGCAGATGGTGGAGCATCTATTATCAGTCCATCAGCTGTGCTAAAATGACCCATGGAAAAGTGTTTTTCTCCACTGCATCTGTGCAAATAAACACTGACAATTTCTAATTCTGAGCTGCCTGCCTGTAAAGTGATCTAAATGATGTCAACCCAGTAACTCGTGAGCCATGGCTTACCTCCAGTTGGATCTAAAACATCAATTTGCTAATTCCTCTGATTTGTCTCTTTTCTTCTTGCTCTTGACCTTGACAGATTAGCACTCTGAAAATGAAGCAAATGCTTCCTTCCCAGCCAAAAGGCTTCTACTGTTCCCAGGACTGGAGCTTCTACTGCCCTCAGGAGGCTGAGGGTGATTAGCAGTGCTACCCATGACACTGGGAACCAGGGGTTCTGGAACAAGGAGGGTGAGAGATTTAACCAGTGTGAAGCGGTTACTGGGGAATGCTGAGTGTTAGTATACAGTGGGAGGAAGCTTGAGCCTTGGCTTCCCTGCAGCTTGGACTCTCCAGCAAATGGTGTAGGACTTAGAACATGGACGTGATTTTGAACTCTGCTCTGTCAGTAGTCCATGCCCTTGAGCAGTTTATCCATCACTCCTCAGATTGCTTCATAGTACAACTGGCAAAATAGAGTATGAACAGAGAATGTCAATGCGCAAATTGAGTACAGTAATGCATGTAAATGCTGTGTGGTCTATTAGATTAACCCTAAGATGAAGAAAAACTTTACACATAAGGTTGGGGAATGAAGACAGACTCCCTGTTACATTTCAAGAAGTTGGTCCAGGAGCTGGAGAGATAGCTCAGCAAGTAAGAAAACTGGCTGAGCTTACAGAAGACCGGAGTTCAATTCCTAGCACTCATATGGCAGTTCAAAACCATCTGTAACTCCCTTCTGAGGGGATCTGCCCCCTCTTCTGGCCTCTTTGGCCACTGCATGCACTCGATGTTCATGGAAACACACATATACACATACGCAGACCAACAGACAAATGCACATACAATAAATATATATCTAAAAAGAAGTTGGTTCAGAATGCATGAGTGTCTGGGGGGGATCATAGAAAATAAGAGAAGGGCCAACCAGATGGGCCAAAGCCACTATCTTGGAATGTGCTGCTGGTGGTGGTGGTGCTGAAACTATAGTCGTAGTGGACAATGGAGGTTCCAAAGAAGAGAGCTGTAGACAAACATTCCCTCCAAATCCACATTCCAAGTGGGAGTGTAGAAGGACACCTTTGCAGGGAGGGCCAGGGAGCTGCGGTCACTGGGAAAGAGTTAGCACTCAGAATAAAAAGAAGGAGTCGGTCAAGCAGTGGCTTCTGCCAGTGTAGGACAGGCTGACTAATCTCCAGGAAACAGAATTATTCTCTCCCTTGGTATGTTTTGCTAGCTTCCCACTGTTGTAAGGGAAACATGTGGACTGGGGACAGAGCTCAGTGGTGGAGTGCTTGCCTGGTATGCACACGGATGGAGCTTTTACCTCGAGTACTGTAGACAAAAATGCATAGGAGGAAAATAAAACCCTCTCCTATGGCATCAAAGAGGTACATTCCCATCTCTCCAGCATCCAACCCCACCAGTGCTCCCTCTGCCTCTCCTCTGCCACACACACCTTTTCCCCATTCTCCAAATACCTAACACTCTTTCCAAGTTCACAGTCTCTTCCCTATCACCCTCTTATGTTTAGCCCTAGTGCCTGGAACATCTCAGCTCCAATGTCACTTCTTCAGAGATGTCTTTCAAAGATCCTTACATTCTTACAGCTCGAGTTCTCAACCATCCCACAGGTTTAGCAGGCAAAGGCTTTCTGCTATGGCTGTCCCTGAGTATTGTAAGCCTGCTGTTGCATCATTATCTTCATCATCGTCATCGTCATCATCATCATCTTCATCATCATCATCATCATCTTCTTCTTCTTCATATCTCCTTGCAGAGGACCTAACATAGGGACTTGTACATTCTAGGCAAGAGCTCTAACAAGAACTCCATCCCTAGCTTCCACCACCTACCAGGAATTCATCCACTTTTATTGCCTCTTCATCTTTTAAAGCCACTTCAGAAATCTCAAATTTTGATAGAATCTGGGCTATCTCTCTAAACACAGGAGTGGGGATCAGAGACCTCAGTTTATACTCCACACTGGACTCCAACCGTTCAGTTTACATCTTCCCACTGAGTTACAGTAGCATCAGAATATAACCCAGGGCAACCGGCATGTGTTGAGGCAGCTGGAACTGAGCTGTTGCATGGCCAGATGCGTAACACAGGTTCACAGATGATGTTCCAGTACCCAGTTCTTCCCAGCCTGTCCACACCTGGGCTGGGCTGTCATCACTGAGTATCTGTGCAGCTTTAAGCAATTTAAGCTGAGAACAGACTGGCTGAGGGAAATGCTGAAGCACACTCTGAGGTGTAATTAATGTCCATGAAGTGATTGATGCTGATGAGGACCTCGGTGCCCTGTGATGCAGTGGGACACTGAGTGCTTTCCACTGGGATGACATTTAGGATGGAGGATTTGGATTGTGGAGTATGACTCTGCTCTTCCTGCATGCTCTTGGGTCCCTGCATAACTCAAACAGCTATCTTAGGAGAGCTCTCTCTGGAATGTCCTATCTTTTCTGAACAGTGCAGGGAAGGCAGGGACATGGTTATTTTCTTATGCCTTCCTCCAAATGTGCCAGCCCAGTTTGACATTGGTCCAAACTGAACATGCCCAAAGGGCTTTGCCAGAAAGGAGAAACTGAAGGCTCAAATCCTAGAGGCCACCAGTGACTTATAAAGTGGACATCTAGGGCTAGAGAGATAGCACCATGCTGCAAGTTCGAGGACTTGACTCCAGGTTCCCCAGAAGTCAAGTAAAAAGCCAGGCATGGTGCCATGTGACTGTAATTAATTCCAGTGCTTCAGGATAGCAGGTGGAGACAAGAGGGGCCCCTGAATCTCTGAGACCAGCTCTCTAACCTGAGCTTCACGGCTCCAGGTTAACAAAAGACCTTGTCTTACAAAAGACAGAATGTGCCAGGTGGTGATGGTGCATGCTTTTAATCCCAGCACTTGGAGGTAGAGGTAGGTGGATCTCTGTGAGTTCAAGGTCAGCCTGGTCTAATAAGTTCCAGGACAGCTTCCAAAGCCACAGAGAAACCCTGCCTCCAAACAATCACACCACCCCCCCCCCAAAAAAAAAGAAAAAAAAAGGCAGAATGAACTTGAGGACAGACACACGAAGTTGTCCTCTGATCCCACAGGTGAATTGCATTACACGTGTGGGTTGTGTATGTACACACCCTCACCTTAGGATGTGGAAATCCAGCTGTAGTCAATCACATTAAACTCTATAGCACCAGCCTCCAGCAGGGTCAGACCAGGCCTTGGCTCAGAGTGTGTGCCCCCTTTAACATCAGTGAGTTTTGCCATTATTGGCAGTCCACCTTCCATCCCCTTCCTTCTGAGCGTGATGACTCTTATACAGGCAGGGTGTGATGGCAAACTGAGATAACGCCAATCATGGTAGAGAGTGGAAGTCAGACAGCAAAAGAGAAAGAGCATGAGCTTCAGAAGACCGGACAAAACACTGCCAGCCAGTCAGAAAGATACTGCGTGAGAGGTCATTGTCCTGAGGTGTGAACTAGCAAGCTGCTAACTTACTCTACTGCTATAGCGAGCTGCAGAGTACTTCAAATTATAGGCCTCTGTAAAAGTTTACAAGTATCGAATTAAAGATGTCCTTTTCAAGAGCCTACAAAGTGCAGTGGCAATGTCAGAACCCCACCCACGTGCCCTTGGATATCTTTGTACATGTGTCAGTGGGCTTTTGCTTACAGTGGAAGGACTTGGAGAGTCTGATCTTGGGTTAACAAAGCTAGTTTTGCTCCTGGGCAGAGGAAGCCACAATTCTGGGGTAAGCAATATCTCTGCCTCCTACTCTTCACAAAGGGCTGACAGGTGCAATCCTGGAAAATCCCCATCTCCCTTGCCCCGGATTTTAGGACATGGCTTACTTTCCAAAGATGCCCTGATGGGATCCGGGGGAAGCTCCCCTGTCTGCGACTTTGCCCGAGCTTGCTTTCTTCTTTGGCATTGTCCCCTGACCCGGCCTGCCCTGCCAACCCACTCTCTTCCTGCTTCCCACCAGAAGCCTCTTCCTCAATCTGCATCCTCACCTGAAGTTTCTGACCTCCTCCAGCAGCAGTTTGAAGTGTAAAAGCAAAGAAGAGGAGCTGTGATGGCTGAGCATATGTGTCAATGTGACTGTCTAGAGCAGGGCCTGCATAGCCAGGGAAGCACTGTCCAGTGTCTATAAAGGTGGTTTCTGAGGAGTTTGGGTTTGACAGACTGGATAAAAAGCTGCCGCATGAATGGAGTGGGCATCGTCCAATTGTTTCAGGGCCCAAAAAGAACAAAGGGGTGAAGAAAGAAGAATTCACTCTGCCTGGGCTGACATCCATTTGCTTTCTAACCTTGGATACTGGCAGCCTTGGCATTCTTGTCACAGGACTTTGAACTTGACTAGGACCTGCATCATTGGATTCTTTGGTCTCAGGCCTGGACTGGATTCAAAGTGCACTTTTGTTTTCCTGGGTTTCTGTCTTGCAAACAATAGATTCTAGAACACACCAGCCTCTGTATCACATGAGTTCTCCCTAAGGCTACTTTCATTGTACCAGTTCTGTTTAGGGGGTGGGGGATCCTGACACAGAAGTCTTCTCCGAGGAAGAAACAGTTCAAAGAATTACTATTGGAATCCACAAAAAACCAAGAGACTAGAATATTGTAGATATAGTCAGGACTCAGCCTCAGTGAGCTGTCAAACAAATGCACTGAAAATTATATTCCAGATAACATTCATGTGTTGCACTATAATATGTGTAGAATATGGACATCTGTAGACAGACTGCTAGGTGAATTCACCAGAGAAATTAATGCCTCCATGCCAATGTCATAGTCAAACTATTGCAGAACACACAAATGACATGTTTGTGGGTGCTGTTTCTCATCAGAAGGTTTGTGGGAATTCAGACTGTTCCCAATAGCATCACCCCAGTAGGGCCAAAGGATGCCTTTCCCCCAAAACAGAGCCTTCATTTGTAACCAACCATCAGGGACATAATGTACATGAAAATACCCATCAGCCTTCAAGGCTGGCTGTACCTTCTGAGCAGCACTTTGTGAAACTAATACTTAGCAAGACATAAAGAACATGAAGATAGGAGTTTCAGAGAGGCGTGGGTAAAGTGGGAGCTTGAATGACTCTTCTCAGGTGGGTTGGGAAGAGCCTCAACATAAAGTGTCTAACATGAAACTCATTTTCTCTCTCTAGATTACTTTTTTATTTTTAAGCTGTCTGATCTAAAGTGTATCAAAACAGCACAGTCTGGTTGATGGAACTTTTGAAGCCATGCCTCTGTAAGTTCCTTGAGGGCAGAGGCTGAATCATTCCCCTCTTCAGTATAGCATCAACCCTGCGCGAAAATGTGCAATAAGCATTTCCGAACACTGCTGAATACACTGTTGCCTCAGTTACCGTGGAGAGGCTGCCACCTGGTGGACAAGGATCAAAACAGCACACCTCTAGAACCTGGGTTCTCCCACGAGGGTTGGAATAACTTTTACTGCAACTGCTCCTGGCAGTCTGCACTTGTCATAAGGGGTTTCAAGGTAGCAGGAAGAAAAACACAGAAAGAAACAAAGTGATTTCTTCGAAACAAAGTGATTTCTTCAGACTATTTCCTGGTCCAGAATCCTGGACTGTGTAGAACCGAGAAGCGAGCTGAGCTTGCGTGCATTTCTCTCCACTTTTTAACTGCGGATACAATGTAACCATCTGCTTCAAGATCCCCCTGCCTTGACTTCACTACCTTAAACTGGGAACTTTCTTGCTCGAGTTGCTTTTGTCAAGAGTATTTTGTCTCAGTGATAGGAGAAGAAACTAAGCCATTGCCCAAGTGTAAGGTGGAGCATGGGTACATACATCAGTCCTGTCACTCAAGGCAGCGTATTGCAAACCCACAAAAGCTGTTTATGCCTGCATGGTGCACTGCACTCCCTTCCTCGCAGATCAGCATCCCGTTTTGCCAATCGGCTGTTTTCCCAAGGACTCCGTGGAAGTCCAGGTCAATGAAGCACTTATTGAGCAATGACCACAATTTCCTGAACGGAGTTTTCAAGCAATGGCAATCATGTGAGGGAAGTTCTACTCACTTCCATCAATTCATGGCTGCTACTGCCTCCGGAGAGCACTCAATCAGAGACTGCCATCATCTCCACTCACAGAAGCCTCTAAACCCTTCCAGCTAATTGGCCCAGGAAGAAAACCGTGCCTGAAGGACTTCGTGGGACTTGACACAGGCTGGCCTCTGCCTTCTCCCTTCCTGGCAGCTATTTCCTGCATCACATGGGGGGTGTAGCAGACATAGTCTCATCAGTGCTAGACAAAAGTAAACTTGGGTGGGGTGAAAAATATCAAATCAGTACTGATCTCAGACCTCCATCCCTACAACAGATGCCACACCAGGGTCTTTCCATTTACTGAACATCCCAAGTGTCTTTCCTTCCTCCGAAAGATGGTGGAAGACTCACCCTGACGTGTTGCACTAGAAAGTTGGCATCAGTGTTAAAACAACTGAGAGGTTTCTATTAAAACATGTCTGGCCTCTCCTCTGTTACCCACACATGGAGTCTGAGACATTGGTACTGAATAACAGCCAGGTGGAGTGTGGAAATCAAATAGCATAGCTTCCTGAGGGAAGAGACCCTATTGGAAGGATTCTCCAGGCAGAGGCAGAGTAACAGCTTCAGGCTTGTATCACCCTTGAACAGGTAGCATCACTTCATATGCCCATTTTTCTAACTAGTATAATAGGTGTGGTATTCCATATGAAAGAGCCCTACAAGGAAATATTTACCAAACCAGACCTCTGTACCGCTTTACCTATAGGAAGCACTGACCCATGCTTGACATGTAGGGGCACTCAGAAAACCATGTTTGATTCCGGAGCACAAACACTGAATTTATTTGGTACAAGCAGCTTGGACTACACTTTCAAGAGCACATGCCCAGTATGTTTGGGCTTTGTGGAGCCTGGCAGTCAGTTCTAAGCTATACTCTTAGAGCCCCACACAAGGGTCAAATATTCTAAAGCTTAATTGGGTGCCAGTATCTCATGCTTTAAAATGAGCATGGCATGCTGTCAAATTGCCTTCTAAATATTTGCATTGCTACCCATAAACAAGGTGGGCTACTCTCGGCCTCCGTCAGAGAAGCTCCTCTTGGCGGTGGACACCAGTCAATGAGGAGACTGCACACAGAGTAGAGAGACAGAGCTCAGTCCTAATCCATATCATCTCCATCACACACAACCCCCTGCAGCCCCAGAGTCTCAGAGAATGGTCTGGAGGAAGATGAGGAATGTTAGGAAATGCTGTCTCCTAGACCAACATGACTATCTCATGGTACGACAATGGTCACCTGTGCAAGAACAAGCTAGCCAGCAGAGGTAAGCAACGTGATCTCCTGGTAATTTCGTATTCCTTAAGGATGAACTACCAGCTGTTGATAGCTGCTGGGGGAGGAGACATCTTTCTTTTCTGAGGGTGTTCTTACTGGATGGCCACACTCATGCACATATAGATGGGCAGCACTAATTGGATTTAGTGGGGAAAAAAAACACAGATGTGAAGCTTGGAGGGAAACACATTGGGGAAGATATGGAGAGAGCTGGAGGAGATAAGTGGGGGTAGATAAGATCCTATTTCATTGTAAACCTGCATGAGGTTTACAAAGAACAAAATGTAATTTAAAACCAGAATGAAACAGCCTCTCTAAGGTCCTGATCCAGCAGGTCAGAGGGGGCCTCGGATCCTAAGACATGTGGCATTTAGACAGAAATCCCAAGTCTTCTTGCTGCAAAGCCCTGCTCACACATTAAGCAGTATTACTACAAGAAGTGCTGGCACCAGTGGTACCTGAGTTTTTAGCTGACAGAGAAAATGCCTACAGAGACTGGGAAGTTGGCTCCGTGGACAAAGTGGGGGTTGTGCAAGCGTGACAACCCAAGTTAGAGTCACCGGAACTCAAATAAATAAAGCCAGGTGTAGTCCCAGCATATCTGCAGGCCCAGCATTCCTATGGCAATATGGGAGGCAGAAACAGAAGAACCCCAGGAAGCTTGTGGGACAGTAGCAGAGGCTAAAATATCAGAGAGGCTGTCTCAAACACAGTGGAAGGCAAAGTCAACTGATGTTCACTGATCTCCACGTGTATACTGTGCATCCCCATGTGCGTGCACATATGCATGCACACAGAATTTTTAAAAGAAAAACATTATATGCATTTATCTTGTAAAATCTGGTTTTCTTTTGTACTACTGCAGTTTGAACCTAGAGAGCCTCAAACTTGGTAGGTGCATACTATAGCACTTGGCTATGTCCTTTCCATCTTTTTGCACTTAAACTTTTAAAAGAATTATTTATTTATGTGTGTGCATGTGTCTGAGTCTGTGTGTGTGTGTGTGTGTGTGTGTGTGTGTGTGTGTATGTGTGTGTACATGCGTGCATGCGTGTACAGAAGCCAGAAGAAGGCATCAGATCACTTGGAGCTGAATTTAGCAGTATTTGCAGGAGGTCTGCTTTTTATGTGCACTCTGAGGCCCGAACTTTCATGATTGTGAAGCAAGTGTTGTTAACCACTGCATCATCTCTACAGCCTCTTTTAAGATTTTGAGACAGTGGTTTGCTAAGTGACCCAGGCTGACCTTGAACTTGTGACTCCCCTGCTTTAGCTTCCCAAGTAGCTGGGATTACAGGTATTTGCCACCAGACCAGTTGCAATTTTTTGAATCATATACGAGAGTTTTTACTCTTCTAACTAATATTAAAACTCAGGACAGCTTGCTTAGAGACAAACAAATATCTCTTCCAAATGATATTTGTAGAAAGGACACATTTGAGCTTACTCTATTCAAATGATGACATGTCATTAACTTATTAAAATTCAATAGGCCAAGCAAATGCAAATTTTATTATACACGTTTAGTAAGTGTGTGACATGAATACTGCTAAATCTTTTAAAAATAAAACGTCTAGGTTTGGTAACATGGGGAATGAGGGCAGTTAAGTTCATTCATTCACTGAATAGATGATGTTAATTTACTCTGTCTGGAAGTGCGATAAAAATGAAAAATTCAGAAGCCAGGAAAACTAGAAGTTTTATTGTAACCAAAAGCCACTTTCTCTTTTTGGAAAAATAAACCAATTTAAATAAATCAAGTAATTCTAGTTTAAGGGACCTTGGGCATTGTGTCGGTTAGATTTGATTGTCTTGATTGTCAACTTGTCACAATCTAGAGAACCTGGGAGATAGTACCTAAACAGAAGAACTGCCTAAATCAGATCAGTCTCTGGGGATGTGTGTGGGACACTCTTTTGGTTGGTGATGAACACAGGAGGGCCCAGCCTACTGTGGCAGCACCATCTCTAGGCAAATGAGTGGGCTGTATAAGGAGGCCAGCTGAGCATAAACAATAGAGTGAGACAGCAAGTACCATCACTCCATGCTTCATGCTTCCTGCATGGAATTCCTGTCTTGGCTTTCCTCAATGATGGCCTGTGACCTGGATGTGTAAGCCAAATAAAACCATGCCTCCTCAATGTGCTTTGGTTATAGAATTTTATCATAGTAACATGAAGAAAGCAAACTATAAATATACTCTGTGGTGGCCACAAGTGGGTACCTAGTGAGCTATATATATTAATATCTATAAATATGTTATACACTATCGATATGTTATATATTGCATACATAATATAATTATATAATATATTACATTTTATCATATGAGATTATATAAAATATTATTTATAGTATATTAATGATGCTGAGGATGAAATGCAGAGCCTTGTACACACTAAGTAGGTGTTCTACCACTGAGTTACATCCACAACACTTAGTTTTTTGAAAGAAGGTCTTGCTGTTCAGCCCAGGCTGACCTTGAATTTGTGATCCCCTCCCTACCTCATCCTGCTGAGTGTCAGGAGTATAGGTGTGTACTATTTCACCAGATTTTTACTCCTTTAATGATGGCCCTACATAGAATTTTAGTACACGTGTTGACAGCGTGGAAACTGACATCCCTTTCAATAAAGCAGCTTTCAAAGCTACACAGATGCAAAACGCTGGCCCTCTGACTCTGAGCCAGTGGCTCTTTGTTGGATTTCATAAAGGCTTTCAGAAGGTGGACTATATGGCAGGGAGATTGGATACTCAAGTGTGATGCAGGAAGATGCAGGATCTTCTGTTCCCTCTCCTCACAGCATTCCTGGAAAATGTTAATAATTTGGAGTCCAGCAGCTAGGAGATAATCACCCTGTCAAAGTCCTGGTACACATAGATGAGTGTTAAGGACAAAGGCCTAGAGCCCCTCATATATTCCCTCTAGCCAGACCCACCCCATACTCACTTCTCTCACTCTAACTCACAGCCTCTACCAGCCCCTCCACTAGGAAAGATGTTAAAAGTCAAGCTATTTCCAACCAAGTTCCTCAAACAAACACCATGACAAGTCTATTAAAAAAACATTGAGATGATATCAAACATCAGTCAAAATGTATTAATTTGATATTTGCTAGCCATATATCTCTATACTTAGAGTACTGAGGATACTGGGGAAAGAAAAACAGAGAGATTAAGGAAGAAAAAGGATTTGGTGTTCTTTGTATCAAGCATGTATTTCATTCTAAGCCCCAGCGCTATGCTCTAGACACAAGCAGAAATAAGAAACATCCATAGTATCAAGTCATAAGAACTAATTAGAGTTATAGGATACATGTCGCAGCAACATAGAGCTGGGGAGGCTACAGAGCCAATAGCTGGTGTATTTGACAAAGGAATGAATGGATTACTATAAAAGAATGAGGAGGCTGGAGAGACGGCTCAGTGGCTAGGAGAACGTGTTGTTCCTGCAGAGGTCTCCGGTTCAGTTCCCAGAACCCATATGGTGGCTGATAACTGTAACTCCAGTTCTAAAGGATTTGATGCTCACTGGTCTCTGCTGGTCATTTGCACATATGTGTGCACAGACATACATGAACCCTAAACACTCATACACATAAAATTAAAATAAACGAATCTTTTGAGAATGAGAATGAATACCATTCTTAAGGTGGGGCTGTGAGCTCAGGGATTATGCACAGCAAGCAGGAGGACCAGAGTTCAGATTTCCAAGAATCTACATAAATTCCCAGTGGATGTGGTAGCCTGTAATCCTAGCCTCTGTGAGTAGGGACAGGAAAGAGCTCCCAAGTAAGATGGCTAGTGGGACTAGGCTTTATCAGTGACTCTGTGTTTGATCAGGAGACCTCACCTCACTGAGTAAGGTGAATGGGTGCTTTACAAGTTACCTAGTTACATGGATACCAAGGTTGACCACTGCAAGCATATCTGCAGGAAGTCAATCAAAGACTTAGAGGAAGTGTCATCCCAGAATGGAGAGACTAGTTTGTGCAGCAAACAGAGCCATCGGAAAAGCCAGAAGTGATACATGTAAGCAAGGGCTTTAGGAGCCAATCCCAAAGAAGACTGTGCCTGAAGTTCTTGGGAGTCTCTTACTGAGGCAAAGAGAGCTCTGATGTATATGTAGTTTTCACCCCAAGTAACTGCCAAGGAAATAGAGAAGCAGTAGAGCCCGGATGGTAACTTTGGGGCCTCTAGCTTGTTGGATTGGTAAACTACAACACTAAATCTGACATGTTACTAATTTTTATAAATAAAGTTTTATTGAACATAGCCTCATTTATCATTTTCATTTTGTTTCCAGCCACTACCATGGCATAGAAGCAGAGATATTTGCAATACAGTCCCTGTAGTGTGCAAACCCTGAAGCATTTAACATCTAGGCCTTCACTGAAAAGCATCTGCTGACTGCTGACTGTTGATTGCTGCCCTTGCCTTGGCCTTCTTAGCACATGTGGTCCAGTAAACTCTGGGTTGGCAGCCTCATATTGAATGAAGCCATCAGCCTAGGGGATGTCCCCAGCCTCTGGACCCTGCCAGCCCTCCCTCCTCTGATTAGGAGGTGTGGCAGAACTCAAGGGTCTTCCCAGGACTTAAGCCCTGGAAGAGAGCAAGTCCCTCGAGAGCTTGAATTCCTGTGGCATCTCTGCTGTTTATATTGAAAATACCACAAGAACTCATTTTTCATGCTATTTCAGCTGAAAACAGGCATGGCGGCACCCCAAGCTTGAGATGGGGAGGGGCTGTGTTTGTGCAGTGGGACTCAGCCTGCCATGCCCCAGGTTGCCTGGCCCAGGTGCATTGGGCACAGGCCAGGCTTTCTTCTGGGATACTGGGCCTGAGGAATGAGGGTATGTTGAGGGAGGGGGAAAGGTGCCTCTCTGGAACATGGCCCGCTCTCATCTGGAAAAGCAAAAAACGCAAGCTGGCGTTCACACATCTACCTTGTTCAACAACCTAACGTGGGTCATTAATTGAAATAAAATGAAACCAAATGCAAACCAGATGTTAGCATATAGTCTCCCACACACAATTCCTAGACAAATCACCAAATGGAAATACACTAGAATGTTCCCTGTAGCTATTTGAGGAGCATGGATTTACCTGTCTCCATTTCAAATTCTTGGTTGTGTTTTGTTTTTCTTCTGTAGCACCTAAGCAAAGGACAGAACAAAGGCAGATAAATTATAACTTAAAATTCTTGGTACTGGAGAGATGACTTGTAAAGCTTTGCCTTGCAAGTGAAAGGATCTGAGTTCAATCCCCAGAACCCACGGGAAAAAGTGAGGTGTGCTGGACCAAGTGTGTCACCACTGGGTTGCAGAAATTTGCAGATCTCTGGATTCACTTATCTCCAAGGGAAGCTCCAGGCCAACAAACAACTTGTTTAAAATACAAAACAAATGGCACCTGAGGCACAACATCTGAGGTTGACCTCTGGCTCCATGTATGCCCGGATAATCTTACTCACGCAAACATGTACATGTGTATGCATAGACACATGTACATATGTGTATATGTGTGCATGTTTTGGTTGAGTAAAATACTAGAAACTAGTGCTTCATATAATAAACATTTATTGGGAGGGAGATGTCTCAACAGGTAATAGTAATAGTGCCTGTCACCAAGACTGAGGACCTGAGTTTGATCCCCAGGTACCAGGTGGTACAAGGAAAGAACCAACACTGTAAGTCTTCTGCCCTCCACATGCATGTAACATGTATGTGCAACAACAACAACAACACACACACACATATATACATACATAATAATGTGTTATTTTAAGCTATGTATTAACCACCTACTATGTGTTCACATTTTCCTTTCTCCTTGGCTTCCAGGATGCCTTACAAAAATTTTCAATTAATACCTCTTAAATATCCCTGATCATACAAATTGCACAAATCCCACCACAGCATTTACCACCTACTTTGAGAGTGATATGTAAAAACAAGAGGATGACTATTCATCTGCAGCAGATTAACTGTTCCAAGGAGCCTATTTCCACAATCCCAGGGGGTCTAGGATGCATTTTCCTGGTAGATAATAAGTTGAATTGCAACCATACAGCAGAAGAGTACCCAAAGTTATTTTGGATAAGTTACCATGGCCTAGTATGAGGCCAGAAACTTAAGTGAATGAGTCAGCATTCATGACTGTTGACAACCCCAATCTTGGCATTAATATGACTTATTTCACTAGCCTCCACTGAGCCCCCAAATCTGGAGATCAAAGTGAAGGCCTGAAATGAACTTGAGAGAGTAGTAAAAGTAAGTACAGAATATCTGGGAGTTATATAACATAATTAACAGAAGCTTACTATGATGCAGTAGATGCTGAAGCAAATTTTCACTTATATGTATTTCCTCTTCACAAATATGAGAGGCTGTTCCTCAATGATGAGTGAGAGAGGTTATCAGAGAATAGTCAAGATTGCAAAATAGTTGCTGGCCTAAACATTTGGCCGGAAACTGACTTTTCTGGTAAGAAGACTGTGATAGTGGCTAGCCTGCTCCCTCTCACCCTTCATAATCACAGATGCTCATGACAGTTCTTTTGCCATTTACCTTCCACCCACAGCTGTGAAGGGGGGTACTAGGAGCTGGGGAAATGAAACACCTTTAGAAAGAGAATTAAGCACCCTCAAGAGATACCACCCTCCATTAGCCGTCTTCCATACTACAAAATGGAAGTTCTCTACAGCCAATGATCTATCCAGCCATGAATTGTAGATGTATAGTACCAGCCACAGATTCTCTCCTTTTGACTGGATCTTAAGTCCAATTAGACAGCTGTTAAACGCTACCAAGAGAAAAAATGTCACTCATGTATTGTTGGTAATATCTTTCTGGGATGATCATTATGTTTTGTAGGTCTTGAAGTGGGGTAGGACAAGGAATGCTATTTTTCCTTGAATGTTTTCATAGTAACTTTGGATACTATGAAAGCTAGTCCTTTAGGAAGGAGGCTTCCTTGTCAACTCCAGCTCGATTCCTCCAAGTCCTATGTCTGAAGTGTGGTGTCTTCAGCAATAGGGTCTTCCCTCCAAGTTCTGGGAGACAACTACAGGCAATGGCAATAACTTATATTGTTCTGGGAGTCTCTTAGACCACCCTGATCAACAATGCAAAGGATGGTTTCTCCACCTAATAAGAACTATAGTTCATATTAGATAGTTTATGGCTCTTGGGAGAAGCATTATCACCTCAAGTGGCAGAAACTACATTTAATATACATGCATATATATGCACATATTATATATTAAGTAAGTTTTTCAAATACTATATTCCCCTATGACTTTTTCAAACACCCTTAATGTTATTTATCTTTCCTTTCATTTTCCTCTGTATTACCCTCCCTTTTGCTTCTCAACTGAAGTTTCCCTATCTCTTTTTCCCAAGCTATAAAAAGAAATAAAATTATTAGACCCACACCACACTAAGCAACAGAACGTCCCATCTCAAGGAAGAATATACAGCCAAACCAAAATGGCAGCCAAATGTTACTATTACTATGTTCTCTGAAGAAGATGGTTGGATGACAGATTTGGGACATTACCTATTTCTTCCACAAAAAAATATGTATTGCCTGTGTTTTGACAGACCTAAGCTCTAGGAAGCAAAAGCCATAGTAGTTTCTACATTTAAGGACAAGTGTCATTATTTCCTGTGTTGGTTTTTCTTTTCTGCCTGTCTTTCTTTACTCCTTTCTTTCTTTTCAATACATGGTTTCTCTGTGTAGACTTGTCCATCCTGGAACTCATTCTATAGACAAGGCTGACCTCAAACTTACAGGAATCTGCTAACCTCTGCCTCTATGTGCTGGTACTAAAGGGGCAGGCCACCATTCCCAGCTTCTGTATTGTTTTTCATTCCTATGATGAAACTTAAAGGAAGATGGACTTATTTGGGTTTATTCTGGGTGGCCAAGTTCAGAGTGTTTGGTGAATGTCCCCTTTTTTCAGTATTTGAGAGGCACTAGGCATTTGGAGAGCACAGCTGTGGACATTAGGGTTGTGTGTAACAAACAAGAGTCTGGTTTTCAAGCATTTTGTGTCAAGAACAATCTATTGTTGACCGTTTTTACTTTTGATGGGCCTACCATCCAGTTCCCAAGTAAATACAGTATTCAATTCTTACGTAGGAATGCCTAGCCTTAGCTTGGCTTGTTTCTAGCCAGCTTTTCTAACTTAAATTATATCATTTCCCTTTAACTACATTTTGCCTCTGGAATTTTTACTTTCCTTTATTCTGTATGTCTCACTTTCCTTCTTACTCTGTGGCTGGATGTGTGGCTGGGTGGCCCTGGTGTCTCCCCGCTCTTTTTCTCACCCCGCCCTGTTCTTCTTTTCTTCTCCCATTTATTCTCTCTGCCCATCACCCCCACTGAGTTCAATCTGCTGCCTAGCTATTGACTGTTCAGCTCTTTATTAAATCAACCAGGTGTTTTAGGCAGGCAAAGTAACACAGCTTTACAGAGTTAAACAAACGCAACATAAAAGAATGCAAAATATCTTTTCATTATTAAACATATAGTTCGCAACATAAATAAATGGAACATACCTTAAACTGATAGTCCACAACAACAATCTAATGCCATTCAGCTGGAGTTATCCTTGTGGGCTTTCCAGAGCCTTCCTAGCAGGTTTCTCCCTAACCCCACTCAGCCAATATTATTGGTTCTATTTGTTTAGAATAAAAACTAAACTTGGCTATAAACCACTCAAAGTCACAAATGAATTGGTTATAACAAACCTTTGGCACCTTGCTATTTCCCCTGAGCTAACAGTTACTTATAAGTCTAAATTCCAGCAAAAGAAAGGCTGGTGAAGTACACAGTGGTCCAAGTTACCCAATAAAAGCATTTGTGTGCACACATGCATGCACGTGCACACATGCTGTAAATATGCAGGAATATTTTCTACTGCAGTCCCCATATGATAATATGAGTGCTGTCTATGTATGTTTGTGCTGTGAGAAGTATTTTTAAAGTACTATTTTTTATAATGTTTCAGGCATACACACATTCTTTGACTAGTTTTCATTCTCTCCTCCTCCTCCTCTTCTTCCTCCTAATTTGTTGTCTTTATCATTTATGACACATTGTATTAATTAGCATTGCCCACATTTTTCATGAGTTGGGAGTTGTTTGCTTGAGTTGGGGCACAATCTACTAGAAAACTCCTAGAGCTGACAAATATTTGCAGTAAAATCACACAGGTGAAAGTGACATACCAGACCCAGGTGCCTTCTTCTGTAACAACAGCAAACACCCTGAGAAAGAAATCAGGGAAGCAATTAATAGTAGCCTTAAAATAAAATAATTGGGAATAAACAACTAAGGAAATGAAAAACTTCAATAATGAATACTTAAAGACACTAAAGAAAGAAATTGAAGATGATACCAGAAATTGAAAAGCTCTCCCATGCTCATGTATTAAAATAATTAATATTTAAGAGTTCCATTCCTTCAAGAGCAAGCTACAGACTCACTGAAAGTCCAACCAAAACCCCATCTCTAGATTGTACTTCCTTGCTGCACCAAAATAGCTGATAAGGGGAACTTAAGAAAGGAAGGAAGGAAGGAAGGAAGGAAGGAAGGAAGGAAGGAAGGAAAGAAGGAAGAAGGGAGGGAGGGATTATTTTGGATCACAGCTTGACGGTACAGTCAATCATGGTAGGGAAGGCACAGCAGCAAAAGCTTGAGACAGCTGGACACATTTCGTCTGCAGTTAAGAAATACTGAGAACAATGGATTCTTATGATCAGCTCATTTTCTCCTTTTCTTAGATTTCCTCTCTATCAAAATGTCACACATGTTTACATATATTTTGATCTTGTTCGTGTCCCCCACTCCCTTTCTCCTGCTACCCTAGAACCCACCAACATGTCTCCTTCCCAACTTCAATGTTTTCTCCCTTTTACTCTTAGCCTATGGAACGATGCCACCTACATTTAGAATGGGTCCTCCCACCTCAGTTTACCAAATCTAAATAATCCTTACAGACATGCCCACAGGTTTGTTTCCATGGTGATTTTTGGGTTTATTAGTTTGTTTGTTTTTGGTGGGTTTTTTGTTTGTTTATTTTGTTTTGTTTTTTGACAGGGTTTCTCTATGTAGCTTTGTAGACTAGGCTGGCCTCAAAGTCAGAGATTCTCCTGCCTCTGCCTCCTGAGTGCTAGGATTAAAGTCATGTGTCACTCCATGGTGATTCTAAATCACATCAATATCACCCATCACACACACACACACACACACACACACACACACACACACACACACACACAGGCATAACTTCTAATTTATTGTGTAAAGCCAGAAACTCAGATGAAGCACCCAATCTATAATACTTAGTACTCAACAATTACATTTTATACTTACATGTGCCAATATTTACCTGGCTCCATGATAAATATTTTGATCATTTATTATTCCCATTATTTCTTTCAGTAAATATCATACATATTGAACAATATTTTAAAATTCATAATTAGAAAACCTACCAGAGGTTGGTGGTCTTTTCAGTTCCATATTTGTGGCTATACATAGAAAGGCATTTATATCAAATTGCATCATGTTCTAATGAACAAAAATGGTATTTTGATGATGAGAAAACAAAGGTTTAGGACAAGGTTCAGTATCGGAGTGTGTGAAGGTAGGAGTTGAAAACATGGTTCATTAGTAGAGTGTGTGTTGAGAAATCACAGGACCATTGGTTAAATTGCCAGCAATCCAAGAAAAATGAGGAAACAGTTTATTCTATCTTTATGCCATTGCTGTTGTTTTGACACAGGGCCTTGCTATGACAGGTTTAGCTGGCTTGGAGCATCCTATGAAGCTTAGGCTGGGATTGTCGATGCACAGTGGAGTTTTCTCTATTCTCGAGTAACTTTTGGAAATGAAGACTCTCTCTTGGATTTTAATGAATGGCTATTCTTCAGACATAAAAAAAAGTGTTATGAAAATGGACCAAGAAGAGATGAAGCACTGTTATTCTTATGTGAGGTTTTTCCTGGGGACTCACAACACATACACATCTACTCATATTACAAAGAACAGAGTGAAGTGATTATTCTACAAAGCCCAACTTGGGAAACCACTGAGTTAATGGGGTTGCTAATAGGAGTATGGACGTGGGGTTATCTGCTGGGACACAGATGACTCAAAGGCAGCTGCATCTCTGAGAAACTCTGAAGGAGTTTCTATCCTGTAAGGTCCTGACACCCTATAGCCTCAAATAAACATACAGCTGCTATATTAATTATACAAGTGTTGGTAGATGAGTAGGGCTTTTTATTGGTTAGATCTGTCTTAACTATTAACCCATTTCTATTGGCATGAGGCTGTCTTACCCATAATCCAACATGTTACTCCTTGGGCAGCATGGTGTCTCTCTGACTCCTCTCTCTGCCTCATCTGCCTCTCTTCCCAGCATTCTCTTTGTCTCCTAACCCTGTATATCTCCTGGGCAATCAGTGTTTTATTCATCAACCAATAAGAGAATATATATATATATATATATATATCCCCCACCAAAGCCCATCCAAACATGGGTGGCAACTCACAAATACTACAGACCTGGAACTCTCTGCACAAGTGTGGCAAGCATTTCCACATACCCTGGAGTCTCCTCTAGGTAGGTTGGCTTCCTCCAGGCAGCTCAGCTGGCCAGAGTCCTGCTCCCCAGCAGTTGTTTCCTGTTTTCATGATTTTGAATCTCAAACTATCTGGGATGTGTGAGGTTTGTTTACCTCCTGAATCTCGGGAGTCTTGGGAACCTACCTGGTGTGGATTCCTCCTGGAGGGAATATTTCTATTAGAAGGATATGGCTATCACACAGCTATGCTTGGAGATGAGAATGAACAAGTTGAGGGGAAGGGAGAGTGAGTACTAGACTACTGAGAGAGTAGGAAAAGGATGTGAAGTCATAGGACATGGAAACAGAACATTACACTGAGACAAAGAGCCTTGCACCACATGGGACAGCATCACAGTTATTTGCTAACTCCAGGGCACATGTGAGGCCAATCTCCTCAGACAGGAATTGTATCATTTGCTTTTCAATATCCCATATATCTAACATGGCATGTGATGTGTAAAGGGCTTCCAGTTAGACTTGAGTATGAAATGAGGACACTTACAGGAAGGCATTTGACCAGCACAGTGTGCACAACATCAGTGAATGACTAATACTGATGAGGAGACAGTTCTCACGGCAAGCTGATGCAAGACTCCCAAGGGCCAACTCATGTGCTGACTTCTCAGCAATCATGAACACTGTTGTCAAAGGTCAGCAGGATTTCCTTACCAAACACAGTAAAAAGAACCCATCCGCTAATCTGATCCAGGAACAGACCCTTTCAATGTTACGACACATGCCATATCCTCCTCCCACAGTCTCCCTTAATGAAAAAATAACAACAGTTTAGAATAAGAAAGTACAGCTTTGTACAGGAGCCAGAAGCTATCATTGGCAAAGTGTGGTGGTACACATCTGTGATATCAACACTCAAGAAGGTGAGGCAAGAGGATCTTGAGTTCAAGACTACCCTGGGAATATACCAAGACCTGTCTCAGAAAAAGAAAAGGAAAAGAGAAAAGAAAAGAAAGGATTGAAAAAACTGATATTAATTCTTAATTGCATAGCCACATGTGCTTTCAAGTCAGATGGACTTGAGTTCAAATCCCAGCTCAGGTGCTAACTAGCTTTTCCACCCTGGACAGACCCCTAAGCCTCTGTGAGCCACTATAAGGACATCAAAAGCAGACTGTGTGGAAACAACTTGTGAGAATGACAGAGTATGTACAGAGAACCCTAATTGCCCTCCTGTAAATACCAAATCAGACACAACATAATCCTGTTTCAAGAGGACATCAGAAGCCAAGGAGCTAATTTCTGTTGAGTTAAAAATTCCGTGAAGACCTCATCCGGGTTGTAAATTATTTCTTGATATTCATCTTCTTTCTGGGTCCTCCTATGTGTTCTGTGCTGCCTTCACATGTCCTTGCTTCTCTCAGCAGGGTAATCCAGAGCCACAGATTGCCCACAGCTGGCTCAACCACATGAAAGGCCCAGACACTCCCCAGTGACCTTCTGGTACAAGGTAGTCATTCATCAAGTGCTGGAAGCCCAGCCCCAGACAAAAGGAAAGGTTAGCCCTGGGTTTTTATTGCAGTGGTATTTGCTTTCCTTGTCTGAGGCCATCTGATCAGTAGAAAGCATTACACTGTTTACAAATGTTGCAGAGCCCTGGCCTTTTCTTTTTGTTGACCTTCAGTTACATCATTAATCTTTAATTTTCACTGGAAACTTCAGCTGCCAATGAAAATGAAATGCTGCCTTCTGCCTCAAAAATCTTGATGAACTGTATACACTTCTGAAAAGAGTTGGGTATCTGGTATGTTGGGAGAATGGCCATTATTCATTCTACACAAAAACTGAAATTCATTATGTGATATTGTACAAGGGCTTTACAGCAGCCACATAGAGTTAACATGCAGCCAGTGTATAATAAAAGGATGTGAGTTCTGGAGAGATGGAAAATGCCTGCTGCTATGCAACTATGAAGACCTGAGTTTGATTCCCAGCACTTGTGTAAGAGCCAAGCATAGTACCCTGCTCCTGTAATCCAAGAAATAGTGGAAAAGAGAGGACCCCTGGGTTGTTGGCCTGACAGTCTAGTGAACTGTCAGTGAGAGACCCTGTCTCAAAAAAATATAGAAAGTGATTAATGGAGACACCAGATACTGACCTCTAACTTCTGCATGCATCTAAACATGTGAACACATGAATACACTGACATATACACACATAACAGTGTTGACCAGTGTGATAGCAGCTCTGCAAAAGCAGGTTGGAAAGCTAGGAATTGAAGATCATTTTTAGCTGCATAGCAAGTTCAAGGCTAGCCTGAACTACATGTAACTGCCTCAAAAATAAAACAAAAGCAGAGGCTAGTTGTATTCTTAATTTTATATGGTTATGTGATTTTTATTACTGCTTTCTTTGATGAAAAGGAGAATGTGTGCCCAAACAGGGAATAGCTTCTAAATTATCTCCCCATTGGTGACAACTGCCATAGAGTAATGAAAGAAGCAGCAAATGTCACTATACAATTAAAGGTTCATTGGAATTGGAGAGGAGTTGATGTCATTTTCTATAAATCTCACCAAAGCCTCTGAGGAATGTGGAAGAATAAAATGTATGCATTTGGAAAAAGTATTATCTTTGGGGGATGGTTGAAATAAGGTCTCATATATCCCAGGGTATCAGAGAATGACCCTAGACTCCTGAATCTCTTGCCTCCATCTACCTCCTGAGTGCTGGGATGGCAGATACAAGCCACCATACCAAGTTTATACAGTACTGGGAATTAAACCTAGGGTTTTGTGTGTTTTAAGCATCCTACCAACTGGGCTACATCTCCAGGCCCAAGTAATTATTTTCTTCCAGATTCTGTTCAATAAATGAGATCTTGCCTTTATCAAATCACTTGATTCGTTGCAAAGTGTTGTTATAGTCATGATTTCATTGATGCAATAACCCTGGGTAGGAAACAAATTGAGTAGGCCAACACTGTTGTAGTCATGTTTCAGATAGGATTTAGACATATTCAACTTGCCCAAGAGATAACTTCATGCAGATTAGAAAGTGGGTCTCACCACAAAGAAGTCCAGAGTTCTTTTGCATAAGTTTCATTTTTCTTGCTCCCAATAAGCAAAGTGAAGAAAACACGACAAGAGAAACCACAACAGGAGAGCAAGCTCCTATCTCCAAAGGAAGCTTAGAAAATCCCAGTTTTATCTTTTCCTCCATTTCTTGTTTTCACAGATAAAAACCACACACATGGTGCACACATATTATTGAATTTAAGTATACATCCATAATTACCATCACCTTATCAAAACCATAAACTATTCATTTTTTCTTCCTCTTATTGTGTTTTCAAGACAGGGTCTCAGTTAAGAACACTCGCTGCACTTCCAGAGGACCCACATTCAGTTCCCAGCACCCATATCTAACAACTACAGTGTTCTGTAATTGCAGCAGATCCAGGGGATCTGACATGGCCACAGGCAAATCTAGTGGAAGAAATTCCTCGGTTGAAATCCCTTCTTCTCAGGATATCTAGGTTGTTGTAAGGTTGACAAAGACTAAGATAATACATGAGGCTCTGGGTTCAATTCCTAACACTTCATAAAGAAAACAGGGAAGATAAGATAGAAAAAAAACTCAAGAACACAAACCTATGATGTGTTCACTACCTTGACCATGTGTGGATAGATTTGGTCCTATTCAGAACACTAATCACTTTGATCAATAAGCAAACTATTTTCCAGGATTCAGATAGGCCCCCAAAGAGTTTCAAAATAGCTTTGGAGTCTATAGCTAGGATAATAGCCCAGAGACCATGAGTAGAAAACCAACCTTAAATGCTGCTTTGAGAAAAATAGCAAGATCCTGCATGGATCTTAAAATCACTCACTGTCACCCTATGTAACATTAAACCACACTAAGATACAATCTGAAATGACTCCGCATATTAAATAAAATCAGGAAAACCTAAACTCATATGGGTAGGGATAATCAACAACATGTACATACTTACATAATATAAACATTAATTATCTCTAATAAAAAGACTCTAATAAAACTAATAAAAAGGGTTTGAGCAAACAATGATAAACACTTTTAAAATCAAATGAAAAAAATAGACTGTCTCAGCAAAGAAATAATTGACCCACCAAAAAGTCTAATAAAACCTTTTTAAATATATAAAATGTACTGAACAGACCAGACAGAAGAATAAAAGTAATGGAAAAGGTGGAGTCAATGGAATTATCCAACATGTAAAAAGATATATACTAAAGGTGAATGTTAAAGTTGTATAAAAAAGATGAATGCTAAAGTTTATGACTGAGATACTTTTCAAAAAGAATAATAAGAATGAATTATTAAAAACTTGAAAAATCAAAGCTGAAAATTTTCCAGATGCAGAGAGAGGGGACAAGACCAGATTGCAGAAATACACCAAGACAGCAGACCTGAACAAGGAGGAGCTAATGCCCCCCCCCAGACTGATAGCTGGGAATCCAGCATGGGACTGACTCAGACACCCTGAATATGGGTCTCAGCTAGAAGGACTGAGAAGTCTGGGGGACCTCAGATATCAGAAACAGGATCTATTCCTGGTGCACAAAAGGACCTTGCAGACACATCCCCCATGGAGGATACCCCCTTAATCTAGAGACAGGAGAGAAGTCCTAGTCCCTACTTCAAATGGCTTGACAGATTTATATGACCCAACCTGGATAGCATAGCCCTACAAGTGGAATGGGGGTGGGGGAATGGGAGGGGAGGGTGGCCAAGGTGCATGTCACAGGGGAAAGAGGGTAATATGGAGGGAGGGAGGGAGGGAGGGAGGGAGGGAGGGAGGGAGGGAGGGAGGGAGGGAGGGAGGAAGGGGAAACTGGGATCGACATGTAAAAATTTTAAATTATTATTATTATTATTAATAAAAAAACAGAGAGAAGCAACTGGATCCTTTGCTTGCTTGCTTGTTGCTACTTAGCTAACATCTTCATTCCTACACAGTTCCGGATAACCTTCCTAGGGAATGGTGCCACCCACAATGGACTGGGTCCTCCTACATCAATTAATAATCAAGACATCCCATAGATATACTCTCAGGCCAACGTGTTTTAGAAACTCCCTCCATTTTATTTCCCAAGTGCTTGTTAGTTGTATTGGGTTGACAGAACTAACTAGAAGAGACAAACAAACTCATTATCTATGAAAGAAAGGTTTTTAAATGACTGCAGATTTCTTATTGGAAGTCACTGTCCTAAAGGGACATGGCCCAACATTCTGAAACTGTTGAAATGAAAAAGAAAAAGTCAACACAAGTTATACATCCAGCAAAAAAAAAAGAAAAGAAAAGAAAAGAAGGAAGGAAGGAAGGAAGCAAGGAAGCAAGGAAGCAAGGAAGCAAGGAAGCAAGGAAGGAAGGAATAGAGTACCTTTGGGAACAAGGTGTGGCATACAAACAAACATATTGAGAAAAGAGAAGTGAATTTCATTTGTCACAGGCTGTAACTAAGTCCCTGAAAGAATTTCTTAATTAAAAAAAAAAAAAGGAAACTGATACAGGTAGAAATAGGGAAAATTGGGTGGTAGCAAAATGGATCTGTGGAGTTCAATCTCCTGATTCTATATTGTGGATGGTAGCTGTCCTCTGACATTCATATGTGTGCTGTGGCATGCACTATCCAAACACACACACACACACACACACACACACACACACACACAGTATCAAAATAACTAAAAAGACTGGACAATGAAGAGAGAGCAAAGAATGTAGTAGTCCAAATAGTCCACCCTTCTCTTGAGATCCTAACCACACATTTGAAGGTATAAAACACAAACTAAAGTACTGCTTGATCAGTTTCAAAGCTATATAGCCTAAGGGGAAGTTAAGCACAGGATTTCTGTGGAAATGGTCCTATCATTTTTTTTCAGATATAGTAAAAAGATATATATATATATATATATATATATATATATATATATATATACACATATATATATCCCTTAAAACAACATATAAAATCTACACAAAAATTTATAATTTGAAAAAAGAAAAATCTTAATTTCAAAAATATTACATTTTTATTTTTTTCTTCCTTTCTGTCTTTCTTTCCTCTGTGTGTGTGTGTGTGTTTGTGTGTGTGTGTGTCTGTGAGTGTGTGTGTGTGTGTGTGTGTGTGTGTGTGTGTGTGTGTGTGTGTGTGTGTTTCCATGTGCTTACCAAAGATCATATGTGCAGGTAAGAGGGCAACTAGCAGGAGTTTACAATGGACAACTTGTGTAAATCCAGACTCTCTCTCCATCATGTGGGACCCTGGGTTCAGCTCAGGTTGTCAAGCTTCATAGCAGGTGACCCTCCACCCCACTGAACATCTCACTAAGAGTAGATACAAGTTTCTATTTCTGTAACCCCAGAGTGAATAGAACAGGGTAGATAGACATGGTTTCTGCTTTCGTGGCAACAGTCAAAATAGTAGAACATTGATGCTCTACAATGAAGATTCCTAATACCATGTAAAAGCAGAGTGCTGTGACACAGACTGAGCAAGTGGCTAGGAAATGCAGAACTGCCATTGGCGAGAGATGAGCACCAGGTGAGAAGAAAAGATTCCTGAAGAGGGAAAATTCTGAGACAGGAAGCACACAGGAGAACTGCGTGCTCACAGGAGCTAGAGTAGAGAGCAAGCAGCATGCTGGGTAAAGAGTGGGAGAAGACAAGGACTGACTAAGGCCTTGTAGGACACGATATAGCTCTGTATTTGTTGTACGTGTGGAGATGATCTGGGTAAGTCTGGTACACAAAGTAAAGGCTTCTAAGGGAAAGCTCACCTACCTTCACCATAGGTGGGGGGTTCTGGGTCAAGCATATACAGTCTCCCCCAGCTATCGGCCCACAGTCAGCCAGACAACTAAAGTCTCCAGTGAAATCACGCTTTGTCATTTCTTTGGCTGCAGAATGGCTAGCTTCCCTGTATGTACAAACCTGGGTTATATCCAGCAGTTCAGATGACTTCTCTGAAAGGCGACAGCCAAAGTTTGATCTTTGGCCTAAGGGGAGAATTAAAGGTGTTTGTGTTGCAGAAATAATCAGAGTCAGACATCTTGAAATTAAAATTCTTTGTCAGCCTATCAATATTTATGAATGTGCAGTTTCCGACAGCCCCATTCCATGATTTCCATGCATTGCAGGTTGGGAGATGTTTGGTCCTGGAGATAACATCTCTTCAATGGTACATTTCTTTCTTGCTGTACAAAGGAGCACTTACTTAGATCTCTGACTCATCCCCAGAGCAGTAACCCTATGCTCTCACCTTTCTCCCCGAAAACTTCCAGAGTGACATTTCTTTCTCCTTCTTTTGTAAGGTTTAATGAGCTGATTTGGGCATTCAGCTGTTCTGGAGAGTAGAATTTCTTTATGTACAACAGACCTTGTCAGGTTGAATAGGTTACAAATTTCCCCATACAAAACCACCTCTAAGACCCATCTGAATGAATAAGGCACAAATACTGAATAGTCAATCCAGTTTGCACTGAAGGCAAGATTCAAAATTGAATAAAATGCTTCTAGCTGTAGTTCTGATATCAGTTTTTCCTGCAATCTTGACCAAATTATTTGACCTTGAGGCTTCAGTTTCACAATCTGTAAAATACTTTCTGTTCCTATGTCCTTACATATGTGCATTGTGCATGGGTGTTCATGCATGTATCGATGTACATGTACACTGGTACATGTATATGTATGCAAGGGTTCTCTTTGAAGCAGTTAAGGTTAGAGCTATTAAATGAGACTTGAACATAACATGATGATATAATATGATATGAATATATGAATAAACATAGTCATATAAATTTATGCAGGAAGAGGACAATGAAGAGGAGGGAAATTGACTATCATTTCCTTCACTGACTAACAAGGTTATTACTAGGGAAATACTAGAGACATATGCCCCATATGTTTCTGAATTAGTCACAGCCTTCCTAATTTAATTTTTCTGGTGCTCTAACTGCTCTTGACCTGCAATACCAACTTCACCTGTGACCTCAAAGTGACTTCCTTTCTAGTAGGCTCTCAGGTCTACCTCCTTTCATCACCCCACATACTTGAGTTTTTATAATATGAGATGCCTACATAAACATATAAGTAATAAAGACTCAAGAATGACAGTTAGGGTTAGAGTTGAATGTTAGAGTTAGACATCTTGTGTGCACTATCCACTACAAGAGCTGATAATGGTAAGTGCAAATCCCAATTCCACATCTAATGCATGTGAGCGTTAGCAAAGTCAAGCCCCTTCTAAACCTGATTTCCTTTATTGTGAATGAGACTTTTTCTGCATTTGTGACATAACCAACCTCTAGCATCATTACATGGAAGAAAGTGTTTTGCAAACTAATCAGTGTGGAGTTTTTCCACCACATCCAGGCTATGGATGGAGTCTCTTAAACCCTTGAAACCTCAAGACTTCTCCAAGAAAGAAATTCATCTATTTGTGATTAATGGAAGGAAAAAAGAATGCATAAAGTTTGCATGGACTCTAACACTGAAGAAGAGAAAGCCAAAAAATGGAGGTGGATGAGGCAGCTGATCTGAGCTAATGGGAGTTCAAAGATTCTGGACTGACAGTTGGGAGGTCTATGTGGGACTGACCTAGGCCTTCTGCCGTGGATGACAGTTGTGTAGCTTTGTCTGTTTGTGGGGCCCCTAGCAATGAGATCAGGACCTATCCCTGGTGCATGAGCTGGCCTTTTCAAACCTATTCCCCATGCAAGGATGCCTCACCCAGCCTTTATGCAGGGGAAAGAGCTTAGTCCTGCCTCAATGTGATACAACATTCTTTGTTGACTTCCATGGGAGGCCTAACCCTTTCTGAATGGAGGAGGGGTAGATGGGGGACAGATGGGAGGTGGGGGAGGGAATGGGAAAAGAGGACAAACTGTGGTTGATATGTAAAATAAATGAAAAAATTAATAAAAAAAAGAAAGACAAAAAAATGGATGTGGGAGAAATCCCAGGCTATGGGCCAAATGCCCTTGGAACAGCTGGATACAATGAGGAACTTTCAGTTGGGTTCAGCCTCAGTATCCTAGGTTATGGTACTAGAATTTTATCCCTCCCTCCACCTGTTTTCTACTAGAAACACGAAGTCTTTCCAGGTGCCACCTAAGCAGATAGAGATTCCCTGACTTCTATATAAGACATAGTGGACCCTGCTCTCATTTCAACTGCTATGAAAGTCCTTCCTTCTGAGGGGGGCAATATGCTCTGTGGGTTTTTGATTTATCTGGTGTCATTTTTGTTTTTGCTTTCAGAACAGTCCTGCAAAATGCAGCTCACTCTTAGCAGCTTATATACTGATGGCATAAAGTTCATAGCTATCATGGTTACCCACTGCTCTGTTATGAGTCAGAAGCAAGGCTTAGGTCATCTATGTGAACATGTCTCATGTTCCAATGGATAAACTAGGCTCATTAAAACATATTTTCCATTGGTATTTTTAGAATTTCCCACATCACTGACATTAGATAAGTCAGACTAGTGTCATCTAGGATGTTGCCTCTAGATTGAGACAATCTATTGACTATGCAGGAGCACCAACAGGGTAGCCAATTTTTTTTATGGTTCTTCAGGGGATCCAAGTTGAACAATGAAAGAAGAAAAAGGTAAAGTTGTCATGTCTACTCAACGTTTGGCTGGGAAGCCCTAGAACATCATTTTATTGCTAAAGTAGCAGTAGATCCAGCTAAGTTTCTATATTCTAGATTAATACACAGCTAAGCTCTATGAATATTCCACACTCACAGACCCAGCTAAGTGTCTACATTCCAGATTCTCGAGAGCACTCATGTTCCCTAATAAAAGTGGACACAGATTCAACTAAGAGCCTGACAAGAGAAGGTACGCTTAATTCTTTGATGGAAAAAGAACCCATACATACAGAGAGAGGGTCAGGCTAGTTGTCTGACCCAGAGATGTCTTGTACAGAACTCAAAGCTGATAAAACTTGAGTGCCTTTAAAATGTTGATGTTGTCTTCCCATACAAAGAAAAACATATCTGTTGGCCAATTAAACACTACTCATGAGGAGGATCACAACACGTGTTATTGTTACCCATATTTTATTAAAATTACCTGAGCATTGGTTCTTTTGTCAACTTCTGCCACTTTTTATCAAAGTGGTAAACATCTACACATGCAAAAAAATTCATATAAAACAGATGAACTCTGAGCAATCTCAGAGGCTTGTATCAAGCCAGTTTCTTGGCTTTGGTAGTCATGTTATACAGCACATTGCTATTGAAGAGCAGTTAAATCAATTTATGTGCTTGTGAATGCCATAGCACATGCATCAGGGTCAGAAGACAATTTGCTGAAGATGTTCTTCTCCTTCCATCATGTGGGTTCCAGGAGTCAAACTCAGGTCATCAGACCTAACCACCGAGTCATCATGTGGGCCCAGGAAGAAATAGCTCTCTAAAGATGTTTCCTAAGGTCAGTCAGTGCTTCTTTCCAGATGTCACTGGATATAGTCTGTTGTTCTTAACTAAGTTGTTTCATTTACCAATAAAGACTCAGAGTCAGATGTTGGGGTAAAAAACTGCTAGGTCAGAGAAGCCAAAATAACAACAAGCTGGCCTTTCTTTTTGGCAGAAAACCCAGCAAGAAAGTGTCTCCCCACACATTTCAAATCAAAAAAACAGTGAATCTCTTAAGTCCCTCCCTACTTCTGTGTCTCTCTATTCATATTCCTGGCTCCTCCATCCTGTTTATGGCCAATTCCTGCCATCTAGTCCCTGGCTCCACTCCCTGATGCAAGGTTAATTTTATTAACTCAGTCTCAGAGCTTCATAGTTCGATCAAATATTCCACAGAAATGGCCATCCTCTAGAGCTGTGGTTCTCACAGTGTGGTCACATCCCAAATCAACAGTATCAGTGTCACCAGAAAACTTGTTGAAAATATAAATTCTCAGGCTGTAGCCAATCAGACACTCTGGGGAATGAAACCAGGTATCAGCTCTATTGGGCCATCCAGGAGAGTTCAATGTCTTTCCTTCTTTTCTGATGCTGGGATAACCAGGTGAAGAAAGAGGTTTGTGTTTCAGCCCATAGTTCTAAGTTACAGTCCATGAGAACAAGAAAGTCACCGTTGGCAGGAGCTTGGAAGAAGCGATCACAGAACATCTGTAATCAGGAACGGAGAGCAATGAATGCCTGCCCACTGGTGATAAGTTTGCTTTCTCCACTGTTACATAGTCTAGGGTCCTGCTTAGGGGAGGGTGTCAACCTCAGTGGCCAGGTCTTTCTTTTCACTTACTATAATCAAGATTCCCTATATACCAATCTGACATAGACAGTCCCTCCTTCTTTCAAACTATTTATGAGGGGTGGTTCTAGATTTTGTTGAATTGACTATCACACTAATCATGACAGTGGAGTTTCAAAACTACCATCTTAGAACATCGCAATAATGGGTTCTGTTTGTGGAATTGATGATAAATATTTTGTTTTTCTCTTGTGCTGAGGATTGAACCTTGTGCCTTGTACATGCTGGGCCAGTTCTGTCCCTGAATTACATTCCTTCCAGAAGAGAAACTATTTCTTAATGACTTAGAGAAAAAAAATGTAGGGATGGAAGAAATCCCTTATGAAATCATTTTCCCCCAATTTTCTGCTATTAGCCACATTGTATACTTATTTATTTATTTTTATTAGTAAAATAGAAATAAAGAGTCCTTATCTTTGCTCTCAAGGCTCAGAGCCAAACTTTTACACTCAGTCATAGTAAAGATATTGATTCATCCACTTAGCATGTGGATCCCCTCTTCTTGTCTTTGATCCAGTTTCCTGTTTTTATTTTATGGGATTTTGTTCTTTGGGGAAAAATAGAAAAGTTATAAATACAGATGATAAATAAAAGAATCCTTAACAATGGTGGAGATATGTTCTAGTTGCTGCCACATGCCTGTTCTGAATATCAAATCCAGGTCATGAGGCCCCACAGATGTTAGCAGATAGTAAATTGTCTCAAAAAATAGATTACATAGCAGTAAACTCCAAACAGTGCCTAGGAAAAACATTTTCATGTGTAATTCCCAAGAAGAGTCTTGTAAAATACAGTCATCTTTATCTTTTTGTTTAAATGTAAAGGGAAGGATTTAGGCTTAGACTTATTATATCCACATATTAAAACATATCACTCTTTTGGCTCCTCATCTTTGAGTAAAGTTTTCTTATTGAGAATCATTTTCTCTTTCTACAATGATTTGACCTAAACAATGTGTCTTTCAATTTTCTATGAGCCAACAGTCCAATATAAGTCCCACTTGACAAAATTCAAAACAGAATGTCAGGACTACTGATGAGGTAAGTCTCAGGGATACATTATACTTCGTTTACCTATGCTAGACAGTGTTTCAATGAAATCAATGGTAATGGGCCTAGAGAGATGGCTCAGTGGTTAAGAACACTTGTTGCTCTTGCAGAGGACCCCAGTTCAGTTCCCAGTACCCACAGTCCACAACCATCTGTAACTCCAGTTCCAAGAAGATCTGATTCCTTCATCTGGTCCCCTCAAGCACTGCCCATGTGTAGTACACAGACACACATGTAGATGAAAATATCTAGACACATAAAAATACATTTTTAAAAATATGTAAATTAGATAAATCATCAGATGAATATGAAATTAAAAGCAGTGAGTGGCATTAATAGTCATCTTCTGAACCTACATTTTATAAACAACTGAACTTAGGAGGGCAGAGAAAATGAAGATCCAGAAGGACAAACTACTTATACTAGTACTGGAATCCACTGGTATAAACTCCATTGGAGATGTTTAGGTTATTCTGGGAGAATTATCAAGTCATTTTGGAGCCAATCTCCCCCAGGCTTTTGATAACAGGCTTTGTTGAGTCAGGCAACCACACAGACTCTCAAAGTTCCCAGGCACTGGCTTTTTAGCCAGTGGTTCTCAACCTTTCTAACACTGAGACCCTTTGATACAGTTCCTCATACTGTGGTGATCCTCAAGCATGAAATTATTTCATTGCTACTTCATAACTATAATTTTGCTACTATTATGAATTGTGAATATTTGATATGCAAGCCCTCCAGTGGGTCAAAACCCACAGGTTCAGAACCACTGCTCTAAGCAGTGGTTACAATTCACTGTTACCAAGCCCACAGCAAGACCAAATTGCAGACAACAACACTAGAACACTCTAGATGTCCAAACGTCCTTGGAGCACACACACTTAGTGAGTTTCCCAGAAGCCTTAAACCATCACTGCAATCTTCATAACTTAGAACAATACAACCCTTTCCCCCTCCATTCTGCATGTCAGAACTGTGATGATAGTTTCAATAGCCAGGCATTAAAGTCATGTGTCTTACTAGAGAGAAGGGAAAAACTGTTTTTCCTGCCTTTGGTGTTTCTAGAGGCTACCCATGTTCCTTAGTGCTTCGCTACCAATAGCTGCAATGCCAACTAAAACTAGTGGTGACTTCTCCAATACTTGTTGTAGAATATTAGTTTGAGATGTGCTACATTCATTTATGCTGTGGAATATTTGTTTAATGATGCAAAGATGTGTTGTGTTGTGTTCTTTTATGTTGCGTTTGTTTAACTTTGTAAAGGACTTTGCCTGCCTAAAACAGCTAGTCTAATAGAGAGCTGAATGGTCAACAGCTATGCAGGAGAGAGAAATCAGTGGGGCTGCCCAGCAGAGAAAATAAATAGGACAAGAAGTCTAGGCTTGTAAGGAGGGTGAGGAGCAAAGAAAGGACAGGAGGATGAGGATTCCAGGGGCTAGCCACCCAGCCACCCAACTACACAGACAGTCATGGAATAAGAAGGAAAGAAAAATATATAGAATAAATAAAGGGGGAAAGCCAAGAGATGAAATGTAGTTAAAGAGAAATTGGGTGATTTATGTTAGAAAAGCTGGATAGAAACAAGCCAAACTAAGACCAGGCATTCATAAGTCCACGTGTATTTATTTGGCAGCTGGGTGGCAGGCCCATAAAGAGTTTAAACATAAAGAAAAAAACTACAAAACCTCTCTGTTATAAACTCTTCTTCCACTTCCTCTACCTCTATTCACCCTTTTGATTTCTTGGGTCCCACCTGAGTAGTTTCTACATAAAGATCAGCCACCTCAAATGCCACCTGAAGACTTACGTCACATATGCCATGTAAAGTGTTTATAGGGTATAAGCACTGAGATATGGGTATCTTTAGGAGTGAAGCAGAACTTTGTTTATCATAAGCAATTGGCCAGAATGACTGTCAGACTCATTTACTGACCAATGGATGTCTATCCTGGAGTGATAACCCTTCCCCTCCTATGATGCAACCTATTTCCAGGAAGACTTATGGAGCACAATTGAATCCAGGCTTCTTACTCCATCAGTCCTTTAAGTTTTGCCTGCCATATCTATAGCATTGACTGCCAAAATGCATATTTCACAATATGGTTGTCCACATTATGTTGTAAAATGCATCAGTGTCTAGAATATGGGAGAATGCATCAGAGTCCAGAATACCCTAATGATGTCAAGTGTAAGAGAAAGAGCTGAGGTTCTGGGAAGGCATATGATGTTCTTCCTTGGTATAGAATCTCTGGAAATGACAAAGAATGGAGAGGTGTGATGTGTATTGCTATCTCCTGAACACAACATGGCCATCACACACATATCCTCAGAACAGCTGTGGTAAAAACCCATACAAAAACAAGCTGGCAAAATTCCCACCATGTGTTAGAGAACAGTTAACAAGGCCCCATCCCAGCTAAGGAGCTATTACAGTTGATAGCTTCTGGAAGAAGAGAGTCACTTTTCTTTGGGGACATGGCCTGTGGTAGGTTGCTCTTGCTGCAGTGGATGGTCCTGCAACCATGTGTGTATCAAGACAGATTAAACTCAGTTAGTTATAAATAAAAGAGGACATGAAATGAATAGGAGACATGTTGGGAAATGCATGGGTGGTAAAAAGATGTGTGGGGGTAGACAAGATCAAATACATTGTATACATATAAGAAATTCTCAATGAGAAGTAGAATTCAGTCCTAGGTTAGAAGCCAGGAGACTGGGATCCTCAGAATCACACAGTTGAGTATATATCAGACTGAAGAAGTTAAGCAGAGGTACTGTATTGCTGTATTGCAGAAGATGCTGGATGTATGTACACCCTGTCTTCTGTTTACACAGGAAACCTCAGTTCTGACCCAAAGAAGCCTCATTGCTTAAACTGACTTCTAGCTATTTCTTAAAAGTAGTATTTCAGGTAAGTTTCAGAATACTGGGGAAAGTGTCCACCATGGATACATAACAGGACTGGCATATGACTGCTTTTTGTTATGCATATAAACATTTTCATTTAGTTTGAAATAAATACCAAGAAAATGGTAACTGTTTCTCTTAATGCTACTTATGGTGGATGATTATTATTAATTTTTTTTTGCTCTTTTCTATGTTTTCTAGACATTTTAAGTGGTCATGACTTTTGTAATAAGAGAAGCAGAAAGTATTTATTTTGAAAAGTAACACTAATGAGAAACATCATATTTTTCATCAATTATTTTGGCAGACTCATGGCCCTGGGTGGCTACATCCGGATGTTCAATACCAGTATTTTCTTTCTACTTTCAAAAATATTTCACCCTGACCAGTGGGATGGCTCTTTGGGTAAGGGTGTTCATCCCAAGCCCATCAACTTGAATTCATTCCCAAGACCCACCTGGCAGAAGTAGAGAACTAACCCCTTCAAGCAGTCTTCTGACTGCTTGACTCCACACATACACACACTATGGCAATGCAAACCCACAATATACATATCTCTATAACAAAAGAAAAAATAAATATTTAAAATTTTCAATTGGCTGTGGTGACTTGTACAAGACTTTGTTTGGGTTTCCAGCCAGCTCCCAGATCATGACATGGAGACATATTATTAGTTATGAATGCTCAACCTTGGCTTAGGCTTGTTTCTGGATAGCTCTTTTAACTTATATTAACTGTTTTCTCTTGATCTACCTTTGCCTCAGGGATTTTTACCTTTCCTTCCGTATATCTTACTCTTACTGCTTCTTATGTCTAGCTGGCTGGCAGCTGCCTGGCTTCAGGCTCTGGGTGTGTTCCTTTATTTTTTTCCTTATTCTCTCCTCCTTCTTTCCTTTCTTGAGCCTAGTTTGTTCCCCTTATTTATTCTCTGATGGCCACTTCTGTCACCCATCTTCTGCCTAGCCATTGGTCATTTGGCTTTTTATTAGACCATTCAGGTGCCTTAGGCAGGCAAGATGGAACAAATGTAACACATCTTTACATAGTTAAAATAACATTCCACAACAGTGGCTAGTGGTGCCCTTGGGAGGTAGAGACAAGAAGATCAAAGCTGAAAATCATCTTCAATTAATAGTAAACTTATATAAAACTCTGCCCCAGAGTTGGGGAAAATGTCCTCTCAATTTGGACAAGGTGGCTGTAATTCCAGTACTTTGGAGGCTGAGGCTAGAGAATTGACACAAGTCTGATTCCAGCCCCTAGCTTGGACTATGTAGTGAGCTTTATAATGAGTTAAGGGTGAGCCTGAGCTACAATATGAGGGCCTATTTAAAGATTATATGTATGTATATATATATATATATATATATATATACATACATACATATACACATACATACACACACACACACACACACACACACACACACACACACACACACACACATTCATTATATGAAGCTAATCACTTTCTGATTTCTAGAGGGACCCTTGCCGTATTCATCACCACATGACTTAAAACACTGACTTAAAACCCAACACTGGCCACATCCAGAACTAAGTTTACAGACCACATAAGGCTGAAGTTCTACCATCCTGGACGACAATTAACCAAAAAACACAGTGATTTACATATTGTCCCAGCACTGCCATCAGCATCACTTAACAAGAGCACCATAGCTCCCTACTTTCCCTTTCAGTTATCACTACATCCATTACTCAGGCAAACTCCTTTGTGACACAATTTCACATCAAATAAAGAAATGCAGTCAGAGCATCAGTGTCTTGAAGAATGCAAGCTTGGTCTCCCCAAAACCACATCCCCCTAGATGCAATTAGCTTAATCTCCTTCTGAATGTATTCTTAATATAGTCTCTGACCATTGACTATTTTTCTTGTGTCTTGGTTTTTCAATAACAGATTCCTGAGTAAGACCACAGATATTAAAATAATAATGTATCATGTTTAAATCATGGCTAAGTTCAAGGGGAGAAAGGGGAAAAACATGTGCTGTCTCAAGTTAGAATAAAAGAAAGTGAATTCAGGGCATGGTTGCACCATTCCCATATTGTAGCTAACCACAGATGGGTAGTCAAAGAGTGGAGGTTAACTCTGAGAGTCAGTTTAGGGATTTCCAAGATTAGTATGCATGCACCACAACATAGTAGAGAGCATGTGTGCTCAAAGCCATTCGTGTAAGGATTAATGAAGATAAATTAGATCCTGGTTACAACAGGACCTAAAGGTTTTAATCATAACTAGGAATCCTGATGTAGTAGCTTGGACCCATCACCTCAGCAGTCAGGAGGCAAGGCAGGAGGTCGTGAATTAAAGCCAGAATGGCCCACATAATGAGCCCCTGATACTGTGAGCAAGAATTAAAATCTGAGAAAAAAATCGAGTCGTTCCTGATTTCCAGGTGAACATCATCAAGGCAATCTTGTATAATATAAAGGGTTGTTGGTGAGAAAGGACCCTGGAAGCCTGTGAGCAATTGAATTGACCTTCAGTTTTGGTTTCAAAGGTTCAGAAATTTCTCAGTAACTTACTAACAATCCAAGTTACTTTTATTTTTTATGTGTTTGTTTTTTTGTTTGGTGCGTGTGTGCATGCATGTGTGTGGGGGGTGGAATCAGTTCCCCTGGAACTGGAGCTCCAGGTGGTTACAGGTCAGTACCGGTGCTAAGAATTGAACCTAGGTTCTCTGTAAGCTCAGTGTGCACTCTGACCTACTGAGCCATCACTCCAGCTCAGTTTGTTTTCTATATTTTTATCTGTTGATTCTTTCTCTGGCTGTTCCTCTTTATAGCTTCAGTCCTTGTCTTCCTAACATTCAGAAACTGATTAGCTCCCTACATGGCCATTAGCATCTGTTTGATGTGACTAGGTCACCCATGACTTCAAAATTCTCCTGTCTCCATTTTGATGATAATTATTGTCATACAAACAACTAAGATTTTTGGAATGCTTTCTATACACTAGAACTCTTAGTCGTCTCTCTTAAACTATAACCTATATTCCTATAGCTACCATATCAGGTAGGTATGAACTACTCAACTCTCTGAATCTCAGTGATGTCACCTGTAAAATGGGAATAGGCAAAACAAAAAGCAGTAATACAGCAGGTAAGACTGTGTCCAGGAATTGCATGCAAGATTATTTACTTAGCATATTTGTTTTTCACACTGTACTGTGTTCGTTCTTGTCTCCTTTTTCTCAAAACCTAAGGTCAAACTCAGGTATTCAATCTACAGAAACTATTTTTTCCATAGTTTTATTTCAAAGGAGCTATGGACACACACACACACACACACACACACACACACACACACACACACACACACACACCACGTATTTATTTATTTATTAGATCTCCATGCATCCTTCACTCAGCTTCACTGAAGTCCACGTGTGTCTTTTTTATATAGTTTTCAGTTTTCAGCTCCGCATTGTTAGAATATCATCTGAAGCACAGCATGACAGCATTTAGCCACATAGACTGTCACATCTTGTAATAGTGATCCACACATATGACAACCCTATCTCCCTGGTGAAGGCTCTGGGCTAGCCATCTCACTCTTTATCTATTATTATTATTAATGTTCTGTTCTGTACATCACACACACATCGGTTTTGCAGATCTGTTTATGCCAACAGATAGCCCTGAGAGTCTTAATTTTGTTGGGTCTTTGATCAAATTGTAGATTGGCTGGAGCCCACCTGAGTGTGTGTTTCTCTCTGTCTCTCTGTCTCTCTCTGTCTCTGTCTCTCTCTCACACACACACACACATACACACATGCAAGCACACACATGCACACATATGCACTCCACTAGGGTTACAGATACACATGATCACACCCAGATTTTTATAAGCCAGTGCTGGAACTCTGAACACTTTGGTCCTCATGAATGTATGGCAGACACTTTACCAATGTAGCTCTCTACCTAGTTCCTCTGTGACTTCTACAAGCTAACAGTTGCAGTGTGACCTGCTAACCTCACCTCTATCTTCCCCTCAATCTTCACAGAGCTCCTTCATGCTGCTAGCTCTGGGTAGATTGCCAAAGAAATGCAGACCCACTCCATCTTAACACAGGGCTTCAACCCCTGAAGCACATTTGGTTAGAGCTGCGGAAATGGCCTTGTGCCAAAGAACATATGTAGCTGCCACCAGGACAATCTCATCAGGCAATGTGGACAGTGGATCTGTTTCTCCCACTGTGTCAAATCTATTACACCAGAGATTTCCCGACAACAGGGCAGCCAGGCTGGCCCCTCAGCTGTGTACTTGCCGAAGGTCAATCCACTTATTTCTGCAGACCCTGGTGACTGCTCACAAATGAGTATTTATGAGTCTAATATTCTGTCCAAGCTAAACATTCTGAGCTGGCTTGTTTCTTGATAAACGGGAAGTCAGAACTCAGTCCGATAGTCTACTAGTAGATGAGTTAATTATTAGTACAGTCTCCACATCAGGGAAAAAGTTCTCAGAAGGGGATCAGAGGACAGAGGGTTCTTAAGCTCTCCCAAGCTAAGAAAGTGATCTCCATAGAAGGGATACCTACAATAATGGCAGTGTAAAGAGTAGTAAAAATGCATGCATTGTATGAGGTTTTTATAATCTACTTTAAGTTTCAAACATTCTGAGTGGCAAGTGAAAAGTGAAGAATTTATACTGTCATCCCCAGAGTGACAAGGTCAAAGACCTACATAAACTGATAGAGTAAAAATCTCAATACATGAAACAAAATAATCTTTAAAAGTCAGATGGTTCCGCTGGTAAAGGCTCTTGCTGGCAAGTGTAATGACCTGAGTTTGGTTCTCAGAACATACAGGATAGGAGAGAATTAACTCCTACAAGTTATCCTCTGACCTCCACAACTACACTGTGGCATTTTTTGTACATGTGAATGCATACACACAAACACACACACACACACACAATAATAATAATAATAATAATAATAATAATAAGAAGAAGAAGAAGAAGAAGAAGAAGAAGAAGAAGAAGAAGAAGAAGAAGAAGAGGTGTAAAATAAAAGTCGAATAATCCAAAAGAATGAAGAACCAAAATAAAAAAAAGAATAAACATACAGAAAAATTAGTAAAGAATACATCTTTATAAATAAAGAACACATATTCCATCTAAACATTAAATGTGTCTGATCACACTATTAAAATTTGTGGAATTACAAATCTTAGAATAAATTTTAAAAGTAAGACCTTGGGAATGGTGGTGAATTTCTGTATTCCAGGCATTTAGGATGCTGAGACAAGACAACCACAGGTTTGAGGCCAGCCTGATCGCTGTAGAAAAGTTCCATCTTAAAATAAAGATAACAACAGCCTAGCCTGTATAATGAGTTCTTGGGCTATATAATGAGACCTTGTGTCAAAAAAAAAATCAAAACCGCCACCAACAAAAAATATTTAAGCATGTGTCTTCTATGAGACAGTCCCTTTGAATAATGTAAGTACCTTATGGAGAAATGGTGTTTTGTTCAAATACTTATCAAAAATGCCTGGCATAATTCTATTAAAGTCTAACAAAGTAAAATCTTTCAGTGGAAGATAAATTATCAAAAATAAAAAAGAAATATCATAAAATGGTTCATAAAAATGATAAATGTTCAGGATATCTATGCTGAAAAGTATAACATGTTAACGAAATAAGCCAAATGTCACCTGCAGAAGTGGAGAGTTATTTCATAGTTATATACTAGAAGTATTATTATGTTCACTCTATATGTCCCCAAGGGATATATAGACGTGAATGAATTTCCAATACAATTTCCAAAAGATTGTTTTTGAGAAAACAATTTAAGTATATAAAAATACAAAAGAGAAGGAAAACAGATCCTTTTGAAGAAGAATGAAATTGGTAGGTTCATGCTCTGTGACTTTAAGGAGAAAGTCATTAACTACAATGGTGACATTTGAGAGGAAGCAGACCAATACATCAATGGAATCCACCTCAGAGCCCAGAGTCAAACTCACACACAGTCAAGTTGTTTCGTTTTTTTATTTTTTTAATATTTAATTTTTTATTTATTTGATTATTATTAGCTGGCCAGGGGACTTTTTGATGTTGTTGTTTTCAGTCTATTTGGTGTTTGGTATGCTTCTTGTATTTTCATGGGCATGTCCTTCTTCATGTTAGGAAAGTTTTCTTCTATAATGTTGTGGAATATGTTCTCTGCACCTTTGAGTTGGGCTTCTTTGCCTTCTTCTGTACCTATTATTCTTAAGTTTGGGACACTTTTCACAGTGTCCCACAATTCCTGGATATTTTGTGTAAAGGATCTGTTGGATTTAAGATTTTCTTTGGTCATTAAATCTATTTCCTCTAGTTTATCTTCAGTACCTGAGATTCTCTCTTCCATCTCTTGTATTCTGTTGGTTATGCTTACATCTGTAGTTCCTGATCATTTACCAGATTTTCTATTTCCAAAATTCCCTCAGTCTATGTTTTCTTTATTGTCTCTATTTTACTTTTCAATACTGAACTGTTTGAATTCATCTGTTTGATTGTTTTTTCTTTACTTTCCTTGCTTTGTTTGAGAGATTTGTTGATTTCTTGCATTTTGGGGTTTTTTTCCTTCTATTTCTTTTTTTATTTTTCTTATTTTACATATTGATCCCAGAACCCCCTCCCTCCATCCCTCCCTCCCTTTCTCACTCTCTCCCACACTTCCATACCCCCCTGATCACCCTCCCCCTCCCATTCCCCCCACTCCACATGTAGGGTGATACCTTCCAGGAGGGGTCATCTAAATCTGTCAAGTCATTTGGATAGGGACTAGGCCTCTAGGTTAAGGGAGTATCCCTCCATGACAAACATGCTCCCAAAGTCCTTTTGAGCACCAGGGATACTTTCTGGTTCTACTGTCAGAGGCCCTTAGACTGTCCTGGACTTCTAACTGAGACTCATGTTCAGGGGGTCTGAGTCACTCTGATTTTGGATTCCCAGCTATCAGTCTAGGGGCCCATTGACTCCCCCTTGTTCAGGTCAGCTTTCTCTGTGGGTTTCTGTAATTTGGTTTTGACCATTTTGCTTATCACTCCTCCCTCTCTGTGTCTGGGTTCCAGTTCTGCTGTGTTTAGCTGTGGGTGTCTGCTTCTGTTTCCATCAGCTACTAGATGAGGGCTCAGTACTTATACAACAAGGCTCCACTTCTTAAAGGGCTTTATGATGGTGGATAAGTTAGTTGTTAATCTCATAATCAGGGAAAGGCATTTATGGTAGCCTTTTCACTGTTGCTCAAATTGTTAGTTGGGGTCAGTCTTGTAAGTCTCTGGACATTTCTCTAGAGTCAGTTTTCTCTTCAAACCTATAATGGTTCCCTCTTTTATCTTCTCCCTCTCCCTCTCCCTCTCCCTCCCCTCTCCCTCCCCCCCCCTCTCTCTCCTGTCTATTCCTCCCCTGACCCAATCTTCCTAGTCTCATATGCTTTCCTCTCCTCTCCTCTTTTTCCTTAGCACCCTCTCCACTCACTGCCCCCCCACTCCAAATATGCTCAGGAGATCTTGTTCCTTTCCCCTTCTGTGAGGGACCTTGTATGAATCTCTTAGGTTTCCTCCTTGTATCCTAGTTTCTCTGGCAGTGTGAATTATAGGCTGGTGATCCTTTGCTCTATGTCTAAAATCTAAAATATGAGTGAGTACATATCATGTTCCTCTTTTTGTGACTGGGTTACCTCATTCAGGATGGTTTCTTCAAGGATTTTCTCATATCCTTTTTGAGGGCCTCTATCATTTTCATGAAGTTGTTTTTAAGATCATTTTCTTCTACTTCATCTGCATTGGGATATTCATGTCTTGCTGGCATAGAATCCCTAGACTCTGATGGTATCATTAAGTCTTTCTTTTGTGGATGCATTCCTATACTGTCTTTTTTCCCATCTCTTTTTCCAATGGGTACAGGTGGGTTTTCTCACTCTGCTGGTAAGTATTGGTTGAAGTCTCTCTCTCTCTCTCTCTCTCTCTCTCTCTCTCTCTCTCTCTCTCTCTCTCTCTCTCTCTCTCTCTCTCTCTCTCTAGGGTGGAAGGGCAAGGCAGAAATGACAGCTGATGGCAGTTGCTTTGTCCGCCTCCAGGATTCTCTGGGGGATTCAGTAGCAGGAAACATCTGGAGGCCACAGGTCAGGGAAGTCAAAGAGGGAGAGGTGGGCTGGAAGAACCCCGTTACTCACCCCTCTATGGGAGGGTGGAGGGGCAAGACAGCTCAAGTTGTTTCTTGACAAAATTATCAAATATTTTTGCAAAAATAATATTTTTGTCAGAAGTAGGTTTAAAGAAGATTCCGTATACAAAAAGTATATGATTTAGACTTTACCCTTAGACAAAACTCAAACCCTGGACATCTATTTTATTTAACATGAACTCAAACTTTTAGAAAAATCAGAGGATTGTTGTCCCATGGGCAGAATGCTTTTTAAATACAATAGTTTCTTAAAGCTTTAAATAATATCTGGCATATGACCCAGAAATCCAACTACACAATCCTTGAAAAGTGAAGAAGTCCCACAAGCCTGCATGCAAACTGTCATTACTGAACTATTTACAGAAAACAAAACCTTCCACTTTGTTCTGCTTTCAGAGATCTATATAGTCTAATTTATCTATTAATTTGTCATAGAAATGTTAACAATAGTCACCTTTCTTTAACTTGTGCATCCTTCAGTGGCTAAATCCATTTTTAGTTCCATACCATGGAATACTCAGTAATAAGAAAGTAATGATTTGGAAACATGCAATGTCCTGTGCAAATTTCAGAGGTGATATGAAGAGTGAAATCAGCCAGCCTCAAAGTTGCACACTGTTGAATCCTCATGACTTTCTGGAAAGGGTGAAATTCAAGTACTGGAAAGCTGCCCAATATACCCAATGTCTTAATCCCTGCAGGCCTAGAGAGAGTGTCACTGCAAGGACATTTTTGAGGGTGGTTTCAGGGTAGTGGTTCTGGTTTTAACTTCTGATTATGGCAATAGTTTGTTTCACAATGTAAATGTGTTAAGATTCATAGTCTATGCTGTGAATAAAAGAAACTAAAAGGTCATTTTAGCTGTTAGTTGGTTGTTAAGGATGACATTAAGAAAAGTTGATTGGCAGAAAGATTTTAGTAGGTAGAAGTGGTGGATGACTGCAAGAAACTCTTCTCCAGACACAACAGGGCAGCTGCACAGATGAACTAGCAATGTCTGTGACAGCATACATAAGGTGTCTACAAGTTCAAACCAGCAAACTATCAGCATGGGCAGGTGAGGAGAGCATGAACTCCCAATTCAATCTGAGGGCAATGGTAATGACCAGCGTCTGGAAGGGAGTCTGTTTTCTTTCAATATTGGCCTCTTGCAGGTTGACCATGACCACTCAACCAAGAGAAAATCAGAAGCACAAATTGGACTCAACACACTATTTAAAAAAATGAGGACACAAAGTTGAGTAGTGGGTAGGGGGATCCAAGAAGAGTTGGGGGAAGGAGTGAATATTATCAAAATATGTTGTATGACATCCTCGAAGAATTCATTTTACAAGAGTATAATACCAAAAAATGTCTTCCTTTAGACAAATAAGTAGATAATAAACAAAGAGACTTTGTAAAAAAAAAAAACTTGTTTATACTATAATAAAAACTACTCCACAGAAGAATATATCCAAAACTTTACTATACTACAAAAAGAAAAGTTCAAGACAGATCTTAAGACACCAGTTTATTTCCATGACTGTTCACATTTCTGACAATGATCCTATGATCATGGAGAAGAAGTTATACCAAAAGAAACCTAGTAGTGGAGAAATCCTGATAAACAAGTTGGCACAGGGTTGGTGGAATGTGTTGGAAGATTAGAACTTGGCTATGTGGTAATGAAAGGTCAAGTAGCCTCTCTAGCCTGCTGTCTTGCCACATTTATGACAGACAGCGGGGGTACATCCTTCTCCCTCACACAGACAGCAAAGCGCTTGAATACTGAAGATGGACAGTGCTGTTTAGCATTCTGGAGAGCCCTTGCTCTTCCCAGTCAAGGGTCTTTGTTATAGGATGCTGCCTCTCTCTCTAGGAGTGGTAAAGCACGTTGACCAAAAGTAACTTAGAAGAGAAAATTGCTTATTTTATCTTACATGTCGCAGTGCGTCATTGATAGAAGTCAGGGCAGAAACTCTAGTCAGAGTAGAAGCAGAGACTATAGAAAAATGCTGCGTCCTAGCTTGCTGTCCATGGTTTGCTCAGCCACCTTCCTTATACAACTCAAACCCACCTGCCTAGGGATATCACCACCTACAGTTTAATGCCCTCTTAGTTTAATCTTCAATTAAGAAAATGGTCCACAGACATGGCCAAAGACCAATTGAATAGGAGCAATTCCTCAATTGAGTTTTCCTCTTCCTAAGGGTGTCAGGTTGATAACTGAAGTCAAGTAGGACACAGGGCTTAGGTACCCCATGTTTTTGTCATGATCCCTGTGCTTTAGTCTTCCTAAAGACACACAAAAGCACTTCAACCAGTGTCCTCAAAGGAACTGAACAATGCAATTGATGACATTCTAATACTGCGATCTATTTATGTCTATATATAGATATAGATTATAAATATTATTCAAACCATGATCACTTTGAAAATAGTGAAATACAAACATGTTTTTAATCTCTTTATTATGAATTCTCTTGGGAGCTTTTTTTCCTAATCAATTCCCTTTCTCATGGAAATTTAATACCCCAGATATACTATATATTTGTTTATGAGGAGCCAAAATCTATGCAATGTTTAGGATTATTTTCATACTCCCCACAACTATGGTGAGGAGATGATGTGGGGAGCGGAAAGGCACCCACAGGTGCCTTTGCAGGTGAACCTGGAAATGGAATGAACATGGAACCCATCTCCATTCCATGTTCAGAAAGTACATGGAAAACCAATTTCTAATATTTCATATATTTTAAAATATTTAAAAGATATTTCCTTGATACATAATTGTCTGAATTAAAAGTTCCAATGGACTTCTCTATGGTTACATTATTCTGTGTAACATTTGTGGGGAACAATGATTTTAAGTCTTAGGATCTCAGAAAAGATGTCTCAAACTAGTATGTACAGCAGCTAGCCAGAAACTCAATTCCATTAGATAAACCTCATTGCTTGCTGGAAATATAAATGTGTCCAACTAGCTGGTATATACTCTCAGTTTGAAGATTTATAACATTAAATGATCTTTCTAATTACGAAGAATATGAAAAATGGAATATTTCTTTGAGCAGTGAAACTAAGCAGATTGAAATGTTCCATTCCTCTTGACATACAAGCCCATCTGGCATTAGTTTATGAAGGTGACCTTTTGTAGTTCCTGTTGACTTCTTGTTCCCAATAATTGCATTTAAAAGGCGGCCAGCCTCATCTTGTCTTTACAAATGAGAGGAAGCCTAACTCTAAATATATTCTTGAACCAAGGAATCCTATATTTTTTCAGTCTAAAAAAATCATATACTAATGCTAAAACAAGACCCAGAGAATTCTTTGGAAAACTCTAGCCCCTCTTCCTCATATCCTGCGCTCCTTCTTCTCTTGCTTTAGAGATACTTTGGGCTAGTCTTGATAAATGAACTGTGTTAACATTTAACATGGGCACATATTTTTCTCTTGAAAAACTTCTGTCTTCTTCCTCCATTATTATCACAATTAGTCTTGGCAAATGATTTCCTGGCTGATGGTATCTAGTGGATAGTGACTGTAGTCAGAATGAGAGAATATATTGAATTCGGAGGGGGAAAGTGACCAGTTTGCCAAACATCTTCTGGAAAGACAGTCGCCAAGAACAGACTTTTTCACTGAGGAATTTTTTTTACCATCAGTTATTTGGTGATGACCTCTGAGAGTGACTCAATTTAATCAAATGCCCACACAATTGACATGAAACCTAGCATCAAGATTTTTTTTCATTTATCCTGAAGGCAAGACCTACCTAACAAGTAAAATCTAAACACCAAGCATTCAAATGACTACTGAATGACAAAGGGTCTATGCAAATGTGAGTAGATTGTTAGATCTAACAGTAATCTCTCAAAAAGAGAAAGGGGTGAGAAGTGATGATCTGGAAGAAGAAATGCAAATAGTTGGCATGTGTTCCCTCATTACCTCAGGCACCATTGGAGACATTATTAATCAACCATTGCACAATTTTGATACAGAGCTATGGTGCAACCTCAGCATGCATCTCACACAGCTTCCTCCAGTCAATCAGCACTATTGAATAAGATGAAATTTTATACACTATATCTGGTCTAGAGGGATGATAAGGTTGAAACCTTGGGTCTACTTTTTCTGTCAAGAATTTTTTACTGATATGAAGAATTAATAATGAGTTTAATATTTTCCCAGTAGGGATAGTTACTGCAAATTTATTCTTTTGGTTGGGGCAAATCTGATTGATAGTAGTGCTAAATTTTGAGAAGACTCTAGAAAAAAAATATGAGCATTTTTATCTCTAAAAATGTATACAAAGATTTTTAAAAGCATCAAACTTGCATGAAATAGGCCATGGTATGAAATTATACAGTTGATGTGATGCAGCTACCCTATCTCCATCATGGCTGGCAATGCTGAATAATTGCATCTTTTGACAAGTGAAAACAGAGACTCAGTACCTCTCTTTATGATGTTCTCGGTGGTGTGTACCAGTAAGTTAAACCGTGTGTATTCAATCCTATTTTTTGAACATGGAAGAATGACATTGAGTTGATATTTGCCTTTCCCCCATGACAAGAGTTGCCAAGTAACCTGTGAATGGAGCTGAATATCCTATGAAGTTTCTCACCATATCTCTTTCCCGCTGTCATGTGCCCCACATCATTCTAAATGGGAAGTATGCATCCATTTGCTGTGTGTTGAGTGATGGAGAACAGGCTATCCAGACAGTAATGTAGAGAAAAGAAATAGTTCTCTCTGGCCATGTGGGAAGGCAGGGAAGATTGTTCCTTTAGCATCATTTCCAATTCTAACTGAAGCAGTGTGTGCAGGGAAACCTTTCTGCCATCCTTGCAAAATCTCCTCAAGAAAAGATACAGCAATTGTGTTTGGTTTCATCAAAGATGAATTCTGGCCAACATGAAGCATATACACAGATAAAACATAGCTCTGTTGATGTGGTGGGATATTTCTCATTGAGCTGCCTCCAGAGGAACAAAAGTAGGTTGGAACACAATGGAGGAGAAGGAAACAAAGACAAAATAATAGCTGCCAGTAGGAGCTATTATTCAGGCCTCTCATGCAAATCTGTGCTGAGCTGTGACTTGATCTGGCCAATTTCATCTGTGCTGGAACAAAAGAGGCAGAGAGGGTGTCAGTCCCAGGACTAACAGTGGGATAGTAAGTTGGGGCAAGCATCAGTTCAATGTTACCAACCATTTTGTAGTGGAGTGAACGTTTATTGTTTATGTGTGCCCTCCACAATAGAAAAAAATTCATATTATGAACTTAAGAAGGGCTCAGTATTTTTCCTGGTCCAGCTTTCACAACACATAGCACTTTCAGGCTATGAAATATTTTTCAACACCAGGATTATAAATATTAAGAGGTGCCATCCAAAAACTATAAACTCCAGCTCCAACTTCTAAAAGTTCACACAATGTCAAAAAAAAAAAAGAATTTTAATGTAATAGAAAGCATATGTTTTCTCTGGTGAACTAGGCTGCTGGTGTTCTCAGTAACACTGTTGGTGATGAGCTCCCACTCAGATAAGTTGAAGGCATTCTCTTACGAACTCCTATCTTCCTCACAACAACATGTTTTGGGAAAGCAGCCGAAAATAGCGTGTCAAACTCACATAAAAATATTGTCCTTTCCCAGTAAAGTTTTATCACAGCTGCATGTTCAGAATGATACTATAAAATTACAGAGTTCTGGGAATATATTTCATAACTGTATATGGCACTTAAAAGATATACTTTTCTAGAACATTCCAAAAGAAATTTTCATTTATGGGAGAGAGATTACAAGCATATTTTTCCCTCTTCAAAACATATATTTGATATTTTTATGAATGATGTAGACAAACTCATCCACTTGCTTCATAAAGGCATATTTATAAGATTAGTGCATTTCTCAGCCTTCATTGGAGAAGCTTCCTTTTGCAGTAGATGGTGACTAACATAGAGACTTAGAATTGTTTGAATGTGTACAGAATGAGAGATGGTGGAGTGCTCAGCTCTAAATGGGACATCTCTCACACCTCTCCCCCCAAAGCCCCAAAGATTCAGGGTTAATGATGGAACAGGGGAAAGATTTTAAGAGACAGAGGAAATACATGGGTAAAGCATAATAGTATTTGCCAGAAATGTACAATGGCCATGAGAGTATGCCTAAGACTTGTGTAAAATCAAGCCAGAAAAATTCTCAGCATGGAATGGGAAGGTGCTCATGAAGTCTAGTCTAGACCTTCTTTGCACTCCTGATCTTCCTGACCTCTCTCCATATTTTCCTTAAAAAAAATCTAATTGAGTTAATTATTAAAATTACAAACCTTGTGATCTTTAGAGTTTTTTCTAATAAGTTTACTTCTGTGTGGAAAGAGAAGCTAGAAGGTGCTATATTTCTTTAGAGTTACTAAAAAGTATAGGATTAATTTCTGTGTATGAACAATGCAAGCTTGGAAAAGAAAGTTGGGAATGTAGCTCAGTTGAGTGGATGCTTATCTGACATACATTAAAAGCCCTGGATTTGATCTCTAGAACCACATAAAATTACACCAGGTATAATTGTGCATGCCCATACTCTCAGCACTTGGGAGGTCGAGGCAAGATCAGTTCAGGATCATAACTGCATATCAAGTTGGAAGATAGTTTATACTAGAAACTCTGATGAGAAAGGGGTAGGGTTTACTAGTTTCTAGAACTAGTGGTCTATGTGACAACTGTATCAATTATATTTTGTGAATCCTTGCTTTCATTTGTCTGCTTAATCTATAGGCATGTATAGAAGACAGGATTTCATTTCCCCTTCCGAAGTTTTATGAACAGCCATTTCTCTTTGTGATTCTATTTTTGCTTTATATGTTTTTATGAATGTCTTGCTATTTATGAGCAGTCAGAGTCAAGTTTCCAGGATATTTCTAGTTATTTTCTACTATTAGGAGTTTATAAATCATAACATCTTTTTATCTTATAGTCTATTTTGTCTGATACTAATGTAACAATTTCAGCTTTGCCTAACATAAATTTTCCCACTCTATAACTTATAACTTTTATTTTGCTACAATAAATGAAAAATATCTCATGCAAATAAAATACATTGTTTCCAGCTTGAAAATCAATGTTTTTTAACATTGGTTAACTCATCTGAATTATTGTCCTCCCTGATATAGTTGGGCTTAATTCTACCATCTTTATTTTGGGATCTGTTTTGATATTAATCAGATTTTGGTAAAAATGTGATCATGACAATTTTGTATTAAATACTCAAATGTGCAACACACTCTGTTCTTGTGGGAGGCTTTTACTAGTATCCAGGACAAACATATGAAGACATATGAAACAGCCCTGGGTTTTTCCCCCATGAGGAATGACCATAGTTTCTCTGATTAGAGAAAGATTTTCTTCCATGCTTAAGTAGTGCTTCCATTGTAGGCACAAGACTCAATCCCAAAGTCCTGACTCCTGATGTCCCCAGATTATATCTCAAGTCTTCTGGGAGGATCAGTACCATGGAAACATGTCACTCCAGGGATGCCTGTTGGGGTCCAGAACTCTATTTAGCTTTTAACTTCATCAAAGATCCCAGAATGATATAATATTACTTAACAACAGAGATATTTTGCTGTCTAGACAGTCACCCAATGTTGGGTCATCCCATCTTTGGCCTACAAGCCTAGAATATCTGTTAGACTTTTCAAAAAAGCAGGAAATTTGAAGGACTGTTCTCTATTGTCTTGGGAAAGTTCATCAGTTTCCCCCATGTCATGCAAAATATCTGGCTGACTCTTCTGTAAAGCAGGAATTTTGCAGGATTTTCCTGCCTTGTCTTAGCAAAGTTCAAGTCTTTTTCCTGTGTCCTTGTCACACTGAAAGCAAACCCCATATAATTTTTTTGATACTCATCATTGTTTTATGAAATAAATTGGTGCTGCCAGGAACAGTTGTGTCTCATTGTCATGAAAAAAAATCTTATGTTATTAAACATTTTAAATACCAAGTATTACAGCTTTGAAGTGTTTGAGAATAATGTATCTGTCTAAAATATACCTGTTTGACTTTGAAAACATACCTACTGTGATTACGTTTGATTATTATATATTAACTACTAACCTCATTTCTTAATTATTCATTGCATTTGATATGAACTGCATAAGCACAACATCTCAGAGTAGAAACACACACACATAATAAAACAAAAATAACTATAAATGTATATCAATATACTGAAATCTATACCAATGCAAAGTATTTTAGATTAATAGTTGCCTTTTACCATATATTCCTATATTCTCCTAGTTAATAACAAACATCCATAACTTGTAGCATGAATAGTAAAACCTAAAGACATATATTGGGCCTCAAGCTGAAGATCAGAGAAGCAGCCAAGCCACCAGAGAGCTCTTACCTCTACCAAGGCTGGAAGACTAATCCTGTCCTCAATGTGGCTGGAAAATAATTGCCAGAATACCAAATTCCCTGCTCCTTTCTTATATACCTTTCTCATAGAGATCCTATGTTCTGTCTCCTGAGTCCTGGGATTAAAGGTGTGCACCACCACTGCCTGGTGGTGTAGCTAGCTTTGTATTCTGATCTCCAGGCAAGCTTTATTAGATCATAAACAATATATCACCACAATAGCCCACTAAATAACCAACAAGCACCCACTCCATCTCTTGGGGATGTGGGTGTTGTCTTCTCCAGGATACTTCCTATTGTCTGTGTGCAAAGACATCTTTAGATGTCACTGAGAAAATTGAGATAATGACCAAGTTCTGGGAAGACCAGCTGTAACTTTTGTTGATATATATCACCTGTCAAGATTCAGGAGATCTTGCCTTGATCAAACCTGATCCATATCAACCCTGAAGAATTCCACAGCCTCTCATTTGCTGTAGAAATAAAGCAAAACTTCTTCTCCAAAGCAATACCTTTTCCACTTCATTTTAAAATTAAGATAGTCCTGACTGTCTGGGTTGGTTAAATTTAGCAGTTCAGTTCACAACCCCATATATGTCAGCATCTGTTGTCTGATCATCAGCACTCAAAAAATTCAAGGTCAATATGGCAACATACAGGATCCAAACTCCTCATGTATTTCTCATTGCAATGTGACTCATTCTTTTAATATTACTTTATTTCTTTCTTTAAAGACTTTACTTCATTATTTTTAAATTACTTCATTTTTTTCTATGGCTATCTATACCCTTTTTCTTTTCGCAAGCCTAAGCATATTGTTAAACACTCTGCAACCTGTTTAGTGGTTTCTTCTGTCTGCATCTGTCTTTCTGTGTAGCTCTAGTATTTTTGTCTGCATGGACCTTTAAATTACTAAAAAGTGATAGGGTTAGGGCCTCCAAGGCAGCTTTGGCAGCTGATTGCACTTCTTGGGTCCATGAAAGTCAAGCCTAAAGCTTGCAGCCCAGTAAGAAGTATGTGACTGGGAAATGCATTCAACCTTCCTAGCTGTAGGAAACTGGTGCCTGAGCTGCCACAAGCATTTTTATTTAACTTGCCTTTTCTATTTAGTATACTGGCTGCTTAAGGGCTTGCTGTGTGGCAGAAACTCCTAAAGGACCCATCTCTTTTTCTTTTTCTTTTCTTTTCTTTTCTTTTCTCTCTCTCTCTCTCTCTCTCTCTCTCTCTCTCTCTCTCTCTCTCTCTCTTTTTGTTTTTTGTTTTTTGTTTTTTTTTTGTTTTACTCTTTGCTCTTTGGGGACCTGCTAGCCTGTTTCCAAATAAATACACAGAGACTTATCTTATGAATGCCTGGCCTTAGATTGGCTTGTTTCTAGCCAGCTCTTCTTTACTTAAATTAACTAATATTCCAAGACAGTAGGGTTCAGAGTCCATGATGGTGGGAAAAGCATGACATCCAGTAGAAGGCATGGACAGCCAAACAGGAAGTTGAGAGCTCACATCTCGAATCATAAACAAAAAGTTAAGAGAGTAAGCAGGTGAGGCTTTTTAATCTTAAGCCAACCCTAGTATTACTACCCATGACTTAATTCCTGCAGCAATGCTACTCCACCTAAACATCTCAATGTCATCAACTAGAAACCAAGTATTCAAATATCTAGGACTATGGGAGGCATTTTCTCTCAAACCATTACCCTAAATTACAGGAAATCTAGTGTTTTTATTCAGTCAGAGAGGGATTTATGCCTGCAACTATAAACTTGGCCAACTAACTACTTGTGGCTGGTGAGGCTATAGACCCTAGAAGAGAACCTACTACTACCACCTCACTAATCAAGTATAACTTTTTATCTGCATCCTAAGTGCTTATCCTTACAAACACAGATAAGTGCAATTCTTATCCATCACCAAAATAAAGCATTTTTTGCAGCAAGCCAAGACCATTACAAAAATCCACAACTGGTCAAAACACAGATCAACTGACTATGGGATTCCTGGCTCCAGTTAATACATCTACAACACAACCCTACATCTAAGGTTCAGGAAAGTTTACAGAGGAGTGGAAAGAAGGATTGTAGGTCAGATAATAAGGATGGGATGTCTGCTGCAAGACTATGTCTTCTATATTGACAGGGAGGGTGCACCCAGGAAATCTCAACATTATGGTTGCCTAAATAAGACTTAGAAATGATATATCAATCCACATGCCAACATGAATGAAAGAATTATCACAAGGCTTCATTCCTAGAATAAGAGCAACAAGCAAGCACTGGCTGCTGAGAGAGGAATTATAAGTCTTCTTAGTAACACTTAGCAACAGTTAGAAATGCTAAAATTATCTCAGTGGGTTGTATTTATAAACCATAAACACACACTCCTGTGTGAGTGTATGTATATATAGGTGGGTGAGTGGGTGTCTATGCGTGTGTGTGTTCGTGTGTGTGTGTGTGTGTGTGTGTGTGTGTGTTTGTGTGTGTGTGTGTGTGTAACAATTATAATTAAAAACTAAGAAGCCATAAATTTGAGAAGGAATGTGAGGACACAAACATAGGAAGAACTGATATGAGGAGAGGGAGAATGGTGCAAATATAATATTCAAATATGAAATTCTCAATAAATAAATAGGAAAAATAAGTTCTGGGGAACCAATGCTCTATCAGCCACAAAGTTTGTGCCCTTATGAAACACATAGTCCATTGGGTTGGCTGCACCTGATACAAGGCATGAGGTCCTGATTTCATTGAGAGCATAATAATATAGGATGCTAGTGCATAGAAGAGAGGTGTAGTTCTCTGAGAGATCACAACATAGAAACCTGTTGCAGGGTGGAATAGAATCTCCAAGCTCTGGTTAAACACATGGGCACCAGAAGTAGGAGTCGGCATCAATTAAGGGAGGGATGGGGCTTTGAGGGCAAAAAGATTGTTCCAGATAGGAAGGATATGGCAAGACAAGAATGGTCCTGGGAGACAAAGAAGCAGGGGGACAAGCCAGAATGATGGAGTAAATGTAGCCAGAATGCAAAGCTAGACAGTAAAGGCGAATCTAGATAATGCTGGAAAAGGAGTCAGAGGGAGAAAATGCAGATGTCTCTAAAGATTCATAACAAAAAAAGAATAACTGTGTTTAACCCATTCATACCCTATGGTGCATCTCTTCCACATACAGCTTCTGTAAGCATTTATGAAAAAAACTATGTAGCATGTCTGGGTCGTGGTCAGCACCCAGACGCTAGTTTTTCCTTTGGTTTTTCTCAACAGTATTTATTTTAAGAAATGTCTAGTCAACAGTCTCACCCACTGGGGTTTTACTCTTCCTTTAAATTGACTTCCACACAAAATGTAGGACACTGGTATCTTACTACGAAGCACACACTTTCACCCTGTCATTTACATGGAAATTGCTGGATCAAATAATATTATCCTGCATACAAGCCAAAGCTGTGAGATCAAGTAAACTCTGCAAACTTGTCCAGACCAGAGGATTCACCAGATGCCACCACAATGACTTGGGGCATCTTTTCAAAAGAATAAGACATCTTTCCTAACAGTACTATTGAAACTCTCCTTCTACAGAGAGAACATGACACAGGTAATTAGTGCCATTCTTCCTAAATGTTACATGGCAGAACTGAGTCCTGAGTGCCCTTGAGATAAGGAACTGCCCCATCCTTCTGTGTGGACTCTCAAGTTTTCAGGTGTGTCTATAAAAGAAAATGTCTTTCTCTTATTTACCAGATATTAAGAGACTTCAGGTCACCCTACTATAAGGAGGTACTTACCTCTGACTTTCTTCCCAAGATTAGATTTTTTCCCCAATTAGATTTTTTCCTGGTATTACCACCTCATTGTGCCTGAGTAGTGTTGAATTAGGAGAGGTGAAACTTTTCCATACTTTGTCTAAATATAAAATGATAGATTCTTCTCTACACAGCTCATAGCAAACTAGTACATTCCTGGTCTGAACTCTCTAATGTTGTTAAACAGAATATCATTTCATATCAAACTTATTTATGTTTGTTCTGTTTGACTGTTGTTTCTTGAGGGCCTGCTCTTTTCTGAAGAGGAAGCAGAGGGGAAGTGGTTCTGAAGGGGAGGGGAAGTAGGGGTAGCTGGGAAGAGTGAAAGATGGAGAAACAGTTCTCAGGCTGTATTGCATGAGGAAAGAGTCTATTTTCCATAAAAAAGTACATAAAATATCAATATTAAAATAAATAATACTGCATTGGTCAGACTTCATACCACTGTGATCAGATCCCTAAAGAAAGCCACTTAAGGAAACAGGGATTTATTTTGGTTTACAAGTTCAGAAATTTAAGTCTCTGGTCCTCAGTTCTGTTGATTCTGGACCTGTGGTGGGGTGGACCATTGTGGGGAGCACGTAGACAATCTAGTTCACTGAGAATATCCTGGTCAGTACTCTCTACTGGCTCCATGTCCTTGAAGGAAATTATTCATTTCTGTCTGTCTTTATTCTAAATATGAGGGATTTCATCCTTGGACATATATTTCCTACTGGAAACTTTGGATTCAGCAGGAAAACACACATCTTACTTGTCCTACCTTGTTCTTGACTGGCTGATCACAGAGATGTAACACTCATGGGAAGCTTCACCTCAACTTACTCCATAGGCTGATGTTGTATGTTGATGATCCAAGAAGTTCTAAACAAATCTAGAAATGTGAGATCCACACATGTAGCAACAGGATGTTTATTCCTTTACCCCATACTCAAGCCATTTCAAAACATGGGCAGAAGTTGTGCCAAAGAAGATGGCATTTGCATTTCTAACACTTGCTAGCTATTTTTCCATGTTATACTTTTTTTAAAAATGGAGATTTTACTAACTACATTTATGCCTATTTTAACATTTTAAAGTAAGTTTTGAAGTATTACAGACCTCCTTCTTCTGGCTTCCCTCCTTCTTCTAGCTTATTTTACTGACTTGGTACCAGAACAGTAGTAAGACAAGAAACCATGTTCATGTCCCACCTCCAATGAACTGTGTGCCATGGATGTCATATATGTGTCCAGTATATATGTGTATATGGGTTCAACCTTGGTTATCAATCTTAGGAATCCACACATCTTGAGTTCCTGGAGTCTTTGTTTTGTTTTATTGGTTTATTTTACTTTAAGGCAGAGGCCTGGAGCTCACCAAGTAGAGTAGGCTGGCTGGCCAGTGAGCTACAGGGATCTGTCCATCTCTACATCCCCAGCACTGGGATTAAGAGCATATACTAGCAAGCTCAGATTTTCTTATATGAGTTCTTGGGATCCAGGTCAGATCCCCTTGTTGTGCAGCATACACTCTCCCATCTGACCCATCTCCCCAGCCCCTTTTTATTGCTGAGAATATCTAAGCTACACCAAAATCCTTTTCTGGAGAGCTATAGCTTTATACACTGATTACTCTGCCTTAAATTTCTAATGGAAGACATTTTTCCAACTCCTCAGCATCTCAACTCACTCCTACGTTTAGATAATTCTACCTGTGCTCTACTATAAAAGCTGAGGAAGTCAGATGCTTGCTTTCCCAGCATCCCTTATAGCCATGGCATTAACTCATGGCTCAGTTTCTGTCAGTCATGTGAACCCATAATAGTCTTTGAAAAAGGATTCAGTGATGCCTCAAAGGAAGACCAGTTCTTGCAGCAACTAAGTTTTCAGTAGCTTAAGCCCTCCAGACCAAAGTGCAGTAATAGAGGGCAAAGAATTCAGCACCGTGGCTTCACCCACCACACCAGATCTAGAATGGTATGTTGATCTTTGTTTCTGCCTGCATAAACAATACTCTGCTTGTAAAATTCTTTTTCTGTTTAAGTCACCCCAGAACAATGCCTGGAGCTTCCAGCTAAGAGTTGTCACTTCATTTTCTGTGTCTAAAGAACCAGCTCGAAGCTTCCATCAATAGCAGATGAATGTACATGGAAGGCAACCATTCGCTAACTAGTACTGATCCAGTTCTCACACACAGGAGAAATGGAGTTTTTGAAAACAGACACATTTCTGATCTGAAAGCTTACAGATGCAGACCAACTTCTGTTAGAGAAAATCACCTTCCTTGGTAATTATCCATCCATCCGATACAAACACAGTGTATCTGAGAAGAAATGTGAAAATATGAAGTCTCATGATAGAGTAAGTGATTAATGAAAAATTGCTTCCACCTTTTAAAGAGATCTTATTTTATTTATGTGCATGTGCATGTGTGTCTGTAGATGAGTATGTCCATGTGGGTAAAGGTACTATAAGAGGCCAGAGAAAGATTTTCGAACCCATGAAAGTGGAGTTACAGACAGTTGCAAGCTTCCTGACATGATTGCTGGGAACAGGCTTTGGATCCAATCACTCTTGCTCTAGTAGGCACACCTTGCCTTACCAGTTAGTATTGTAGCACACAGAGTTCAACCACTGGGTAAGAATATTAGTGTCTTTTCTCCCTAGCAGCCAGAACTGCACCTTTCAGCACCTAGAAAACTATCCAGAGGGAGCAAGTTTCCAGGTCAGCTACAATTCGATGTCTATGTCATGCAACCAGTATGTGCTTCACCAATAGGGTCTATATAGGTTGGACAACCAAGAGCAATAGCAGTAGCCCATGTAAGCTTATTTGTAAATTGTATTTGCGTGTCTGTGGGTTCATATACAACATATAGAGTACACATATATGTGTAGGTATACCCATTCATGTGTATATATGTATGTATGTGTAGAGCAGAGTTCAATCTCAGATCTCTTGCCAGAAATCTTGTGTTTTTGAGGTCATTCAGCCCAAGAGGCTTACCCTCTCTGCCTTCCTAGTGCCAAGATTGCATATGCACACCTTTATACCAGGCTTTTACACCTGAGTGCTAGTTACCAAACTCAGGTCCTCATGGTTTCACACCTATCAATTTTACTGACTGAGCTATCACCCCAGTCCCATGAAAACTTATATCCTTTGATGTTTATACAGTGATAATAGCTATTTCCAAATGTATTAGCATTATCCAACCTATTGATCACAGACTCAAGACCAAGTGACTCATGCTGGCTTTCTCAAGTGATGAGAAATAAGAAAGAATAGGACCTGGCCACTCTCTTATACTGCTTCCCTCTAAAGTTATCTGGGAAATCTTGTCTTCATGATACAGGAGTAAATGTAGGAATATACCTCATCCTATTGTCACAAAGACCTAAGAACACAGAACTGGGAATTGGTGTGCAAATAGATTAACAACTAGACCCTTGTCTTAAGCAATATGAATTCAAGTACAGACTACTGACCAGACAGAGAAATAACAGACCCTTAAATTACATAGCTGTGGGTGAATACAGAGCTTTTTAACTCTGGCTCCCAGTCAGAGTACAGAATGTGCTGAGACATAAAAAGAGCTCTATATTGATGGGAATGTTCATCCAGAGAATCTAAAAATAGTCAACTACTTTTACTGTGGATACCCAAAAAGATTTTTTTTTTTTGCTTTACTATTGCAGGCCAAAATAATCCACTAAACTACCAATTCAGAGATCCTATTTGTAACTTAGTAGGATAAATTAAATTTAACCTGTTGATCAATTCAAGCAATGTTAAAGCCCTCATCATTAGCTTAACATAAAAGAATATACAATTGATTGGTTATGTCTGCCATAGCTTTAGAGTAGAAAGTAATAGTATAAATACCATGGTCTTCCAGATAATCCTTTTATATTATTATGTTAATTAAGCATTATCTAATTTCTAGAACTTTGTATTGAATTCTCCATCCTTGGAAATTCTGAAGTTGTTTCCTTATGTTCCTCATATGATATTTATAATATTCCACTTTTTATCACTTACATATGTCTGCTTTTCCCCTTCTAAGCCATTCATCCTCCAGGGCAGGAAATCATGTTTTATTTATAATTGAATTCCTTTCCAATCCTAATACATGAATTCTTCTGTCCATTGTTTTGTTTATTCTCAAATTTAGCAACAAGTTTGACCACTGCTATGGTCAAAATACAGTAGTAGTCTCACCCAATTTATATGCTGGAATCTAATATGAGATGTGAAAAGTGTTGAAAGATAAGTCTTGGGAAATCATTGTTATAGGGTCTCTACTCTCACAAAAGGAATTGACGCCCTTGTAGAAAGCATCCTTTTTTGTCTTGTCAGTCCTTTTCTTGTTTGTGCATTTGTTTTAAACTTTCCTTCTTGCTTTTGCAAGGATGCTGTCTTTGTTTGATCAGTGGAGGTGGAACACAAAAGTCACAAAGCTGAGTGAGTAGGCAGATGGAGAGAACTGAGGGAGGTAGAAACAAGATGAAAATATATTATAGAAAACATTTTAATAAAAAAGAATAAAATGCCAAAAAAAGGATATATAAGTATTCTTCAGCTCTGTAAGGGCACAGATAGAAGTCAACATCTATGAGAAACAGGTCCTTGACCATAGATTTCACAGGTCCCAGAACCATAAACAATAGATTTCTATCGGTTATAAACTACCTGGTCTAAGGGTAAGGTAGTTTGTAGATTGGTTTGAAATGAATGCATCTACTCACTAGGAGCTGGCTAAATTTTGGGATACAGCCATAAGTAAGAGCTGGTCCACATCTTCAGTGATCTTGGCCTTGTAGATAATTTGAAGGGATGCAAAAAAAAATCCTGTTCCTTGATGGTAAGGTTCACAGTCATAATTTTAAAAATCAGTGTGCAGGACAAAGATGTCATGGAACTGAGCTTGAGGTGGGGATCATTTATTGGGGGAAAGTGAATGAGAAAAGAAGGGATGAGAGAGGGGAGACTAGTCTCTGGGGGCAGGAGCTGCAGAAGAGAAGAGAGAAGCAGGGGGAGAAAGTCAGAGAAGCAGAGGAAGGAGGGAGGGAAGGAGGGAAAGAAAGAGGGAAGGAGGCAGAAAGAGAAAGAGAGAGAGAGAGAGAGAGAGAGAGAGAGAGAGAGAGAGAGAGAGAGAGAGAGAGAGAGATTGGAGGAGGTAGCCTGGGCCCCTTTAAAGGGGAATGTAGTGAATGTGCACAGGTTGTGTTCTTGGTGGCTGCAGCCAAAGACGTATCCTGTCAGAATCCCAAGGACAGACCAGTACAGATGCCTGAATACTAACACACACAAATGCATAAATGATGTCCTTTAGGAGAGTTTCATGTTTATAGTCTTTGAAATAGACTTCTTTACCTGGTACATGCTGACATTATGCCAAACAGGTAGGCAAGGAGAATCAGAGAAGTCAAAGGGTTTTCCCAGAACTCCCAGAATAAACACATTACCTTTCCTTATAGTAGCCATGAAACAAATACAGATGTTTGCACAGTGCTGTGATCTAATGTCTGAATTTTTAGAATCAGCCCAGCTTCAACCTTACATCAAGAGCAGCCATGTTTACCATAGACTAAATAATAATCCCATAGAGATACCAAATCCCAGTTTCTAGAAACTATGAATGCCTAAGCTTGTACCAGAAGGGGCATTAAGTTCACACATTACACCAAAGTTGTAAGTCAGCTGACTTCCAGATACTAACCATATCTCTGAATTTTTTAAATGGGCCCAAGATAATCACAGGCATTCTATATACGATAGGAAAGGACAGCAGGGAATCATAGAGATGACATCCTAGGATGAGCCCATCTAGACAAGATGACTTTGAAGATAGGGAACAGGACCATTGCCAAGGAATGCAGGCACCCCTAAAAGTCAGAAAGGCAAGGAAATAGATTTCCCCCTGGAGCCTCCAAGAGGAACAGAGCCTGCCAACACCTTCACTTTAGCCCTCTGACTTCCAGAACTATTGGGAAATAGGAAAATGTGTTTTGTTTTAAAACTACTAAGTTTGTGGAAATTTATTACAAAAGCAATCAATAGAAATCTCATACAGGATTCTTGTGTGCAAGCCAGTTTCAACATACGCTTTTACACTCTGTGTGTGTGTGTGTGTGTGTGTGTGTGTGTGTGTGTGTGTGTGTGTGTGTGTGAGTATGTGTGATAAGTTGGTATATTTTTATTCTGTGTGTGTGTGTGTAAATTGGTATATTTTTATTCTCTCTCTCTCTCTCTCTCTCTCTCTCTCTCTGTGTGTGTGTGTGTGTGTGTGTGTGTGTGTGTGTGTGTGTGTGTGTGTGTTTAAAATGAGGCTCTTCTATAGCACAGAGTAACCATCCATATTAGTTACCTTCTCCTCTCTCAAAGACATATTACACACTGGCAGTAATTTTTGTTGCTGTTGTTTTATTTCATGCATCTTTTGATATACTATAATCTAAGCACTCTCTGGCCTGTCTTATACTCTGACAACAGTATGAAAGACAAAACCAAAGCCTCTTCACAGAAAGTATATCTATACCTTAACTATGGATGAAAATCACCTGGGGAGAATTTAAAAGGTTCAGCTGTCTGGTCCCCACATTTTAGATCAGGTCCTCTTAAACTTTCCCACTCACAACTTCCATTTGCCAAAGACATCTGAGAAAAATGCCTGATATAAGCATATAAAACAGGCTTAAAAGAAATCACTTGACTAATCTATCTTCAAGCAATTCTGTACCATACATATCATCATATATTTTTAAAAGAGAACAAATTTGCTCACTAATGAGAGGAGTACGCTCTTGTGCAATGCATTCAACCTTGCCTGAATAGCTAATATTGCAGAAGCAAAACACCTTTAATGCGTTACTATCAACAATGCCAGGAACACCACTTTACAATAGCACTCAGTACACACAGCAGCAGCCCGTTCAGGGCCACTTCAGAAATTGTTGGAAAATCTGTCCTCATCCCAGGCCAACATTCAGTTCATGATTTTGTTTTGATGAAATGTAAGGCAACAACTCAAATAGGAATTTTTAAAAAATCAAACATTCTAACACAATTCAATGGATAGATATTCTGATTTGACACATGCTGAGCAATGATGAAAACCTGAAACCTGAAAACTCTCTGACCCCCCCCCCCCATTAAAGCTTTATGTTTCTGTAAGAGCAGAAAACTTTGTATGTACAGTTAAAAAAAAAAAAACATTATGGTTCAGAAACATGCACACTGTTGGTTCTGAGCCGAGTGGTTCAAGCAGCATTGGTTGACATTACACAGAGTGTACATGTTGCATGTTCAAAGCCAAGGCTGTAGTGAGGTCACATAATGAACATGAGTGAGAATTGCTAGGAAAACTCCAACTCATTACGTTTGATCTTAAGTTTTGGTCATTGTTTATTCAGAAACATTCAACTACTGACAAGTATTTTGCAAATGTCCCATTCAGTCACACACAACTCCAAAAGGAGTGGAGATCCACAGCTTAAGAAACTGGGGTCTTACACAGACTCACTAAGACAGGAATGATGAAGCTCCTATCTTTTTCATGAAGAATGTAATTATGGGCCGGTGAGATTGCTCAGCAGGTAAAGGCACCTGCCACCAAGCTTGATGGCCTGAGTTCAATTGCCAGGACCAACCTACATGGTAGGAGCAGCTGAGTTTGATTCCCCAGGACTCCCATGGTGAAAGAAAGAACTGACTCACACAAACTGTCCTCCAACCTTCACATGAGCACTGTGGTATACAAGCTGCCACATATGGACATGAAATAAATATGTTGTAAAAAATGAAATTCTAAGATGCATCAAGAGTCATAAGAACCCACACAAAATCTATGGCCGTCCTTGGCCAGTAAAGCGGAAGTGCTTTAGTGGATCAGACCCGAGTCTAGAGCCTTTTGTGCTGACTCTACTGTGTCAATCAGAACCATGACCAGAACTTCTTAGCTCCTTCTAGTTACACTTTGTTGTTGTTGTTGTTGCAGAAGGCTCTCTAGATAAATAAAACAGACGTAGAATTCCAACAGATAAGAGCTGAAAACAGAGAATGTAGAATACCTGTGATTCCAAAGTTCCATGAGTTCCTAACCTGCAGGCCCACAGTACTGAGCTGGTCTAGACCTGTCATCTAGTGAAGCCTTTCCCTAGACATATATCACCAACCACCAGACCCTTATAGATTAAGGAGATGCAGTCCATTGTTGCAGGGAAGGCAGCTGGCTGAAGCTCTGTGTAAGATGGAAGGAGCTTATTATTTCTGAAAGGATCAGGAAGTAGAAAAGTTGGGTGGAAACAGGGCCTAGCTCCAAAGCTCAGATCCTGCCTGCCAGCATCTAATTTTCTCCCACTATCTCTGACCTTGTAAGAGTCCTCAAACTTCCAAAATATCACCACTACCCTCAGGTGAAGTGTTCAAATACACGAGCATGAAATGGGACATTTTATATCTAAGTCAAAATGGATAATTGTAGGTAGAAACAAACAAACAAACAGCAAACAAAAAAATAATTGTAAACCCACCACCTCTTCAAGTGTTTGACTAATGAGTTAGACTGACAATAAAAGCCTGTTGTCAACCAGATCCAGTTTGGAAACTCCAGTTCCTTCCTGTGAAAGATGCATAAGAGTAGACTCAGACACGATTGAATTTTAGAGGCTAAATAAGGTACCAGCATCACTCCAAGTCCACTTTGTCCAACTAGAGTTCTGCTGGTCTGGGCTGATTCATGCAAGCTGGCAGATTTCCATGTCGGAGTGCCTGCTTCCTGTCAGCTTGAGAACTTCTTCTAGCTCTACACACGTGTCCTGGGCAGAAGACAATGATGGGACCTGGTACAGAAATGTCCTGCAACATGGGTGTGCTTACATGGACTCCCGAAAGGTCTTCAAGACCATTGTGCCCTGGTTGTCCTTTACAGAATTATGCCCATGAATGTCCCTCTAATAGCTTTTCTCCTCCCGCTACCCTTAGCCCTTTGTCCTCACCTGTAGAACCCAAATTCAACTTTCCCCATGAAACTCACCTTCATCATCTCTGTGCCAAGGTCTGCTTTGACAAGACAGTGGCAACAAGCTATTCACAAAGCATAAGAAAAACCTAAAGTTAAGTTCTAGGTCAGACCTAGACATGGACAATTTGATTTTCATTCATAAATATTGATTGCAGATCAGAAATTCAAGTTTTAAGTAACTGGACATTTTATCTTGAGATGAAAGAGCTAAATTCTGCCATGATCAAAGTAAGTTTTCCTGTTTTCTAATCCTTCAAAAATGAGGAAAAAATAGATGTGTTAGAGACAAAACAACTTCCTTTTTCTTCCGGGAGCAAGCAGGGCTCCTTCACCTGTGTGTGCTTTGGTGAAAGGCCATGCTGATCAGGTGTGTCCTGTCGCTAACATTTTTTATTTCTTTCAGGGCTCAGTGGGAAGTGAATGCTTAAGGATGCTGAATGTGTGCTTTCTGGACTGGCTGTATACATCTGTATGTCTGAGTCTGAGGTTACTCTGACTGCCAACCACCACCCCCCCTTGTTGGTTTTTTTTGTTTTGTTTTGTTTTGCTTTTTTGTTTTTTTTTTTAACTGTGAATAAATTTGCTCAGAAAATTAGCTGCTGATAGCAGGAGATGAAAACCCAGCTAGAATTTAAGGTTTGGCTGAAGGATCTCAAACTGATTTCCAGAAACGTGGGGCTTAGTAAAACCTAACACATTTTATTCAATAACTACCCCCCTTGAATTCCCAAATTCCAAATTACAAGGGAATTTTAAAAGCATGGGATGACATCCAGCAGGTAGGATTTTTTCTGATTACTTCAGTGTGTAATATCTTTTTTAAAAGCTCACTTTGGAGTGTTCATAGCTCTGCAGATGGGGGGGGGAGTTGACATGAAATCCATGGAAAAAACCAGTGGGGGAAAATAGAAGGAGCCCCTGGGTCTTAAGGGAGTTGAGGAGAGAAATACCACCGAGACGCAAAACCACAGTCACTTCCCCTTTTACCTCCAAAGAGAGCCATGGAGTCTAAGCACTTTGGGGCAGCAGGGGAGACTAGTGATACAAAAGATGAATAAATCATTTGATGCCATCTTCTCTGCTCTCAGCATTTCAAAAACTGGCTGAGGATGCTGGAAAATGGCTCTGTGGCTAAAAGCGTGTGCTGCTCTTGAAGAGGATCTGAATTCAGTTCCCAGCACCCACACAAAGTGGTTTACCACCTCCTACAACTCAAGCCCCGGAAGGATCTGATTCCTCTGGCCTCCATGGACACCTGTACACATGTACACATGCCTCACACAGACATATACACACAAACACATACATACACACATTCAGAAAGACACACACACACACACACACACACACAATTAAAAGTAACTATAAAACATTGTTAAAAACATGTGGCTGAATGCACACTTTGCATTCTAGGAAACATAATTATATTTGATTGTTTCTCACCAAATGTCACACTAGCCTAAAAGTCCACTCTAGGGGGTGCTGTTTTTGAACACATTTCTTGGGAAATGTGACCTGTCTCACTTCTAGTCAGTTTCTTGTTTCTTAGCTTTCATTAGTCTGTGGCCCGAGTCCCCATGGTCCTGGAGTCTGGATGTCAATCCTAGATAAATGGGCAGACCAAATGACTCTCCCCAGCTGCAGTGCTGAAATAATTTGGTTCTGAAGGGCAGACTGTTCAGCCAAACATAGTGTTCTTCATGTTCCTTCATCCTCTTGCCATGGGTCCCTGTAGAGGATAAATACTCAGTTTTCCCTACATCTTATTTTAAATGGATTTTTATTGATTTGCTTGTTTTCTTATGTGTGTGAAAACACACATGCATATTGTTATGGGGCTCTTGGGTAAGGATGTTATCTAGGGGTACTGCAGACTTCATTCCATGAAAAGTACAGGGAATTGCACATGGTGGAAAGAAGATCCACTTATGACAGGAAAGTGAAGTGATAGCCCAAGAGAGGGGAGCCACTGACAGAGAATGACAGCTAGAGATGAGGCATGGATACCAAAGCAGCAGCCTCTGAGAAGCAAAGTAGCAGTTACAGCTTCTGAGCAGCAGGCAGTACGTTATGGATTGATTCAAAAACAGAAGCACCAGCCATAAATAAAGAGAGGAGGGAAAAAAGACCACGACCTTCATTAGAACAGACAAACATCAATGAGGTGGGAGGAGTCCCAGAAGTGGGGAGGGAGTCTACATCAGGATGGCATTTGTGACAGTTGTGATATTCTCAAGGTAGGATGGGAAAGACAGATAACCCTGGAGCACAGAAGAGCCTATCTTAAAGGGCTCAGTCTCTGTTTTCTAGCTCACCCACATTCCCTTGGCCTCCCTTCAGTACCACAGTGCACAAATATAAGTCAGAGGATAACTTAGGGGTTCCATTCTCTCTTCCCTCATGGGTTCTAGGAATCAAACTCAGATTGTCATCTTTATCCTCTGAACCATCTTGCCCATCCCTACTCCACTGTTTCATGTCTGAAATGTTCAGACAAGTTTCCTTCCCACAGAAATTCCAGGTACCCCATAACCCTTGGGTGTAAAACATCCCCTGAGGATTGTGCAAGAAATCTGTATTAGTCAGAGTTCACAGGGAAAATGGAAGCCATGGCATGCACAGAATTACTTAACAACAGGTCACACAGGCTAAAGAGATGGCTCAGTGGTTAAGAGCACTTCACTGGCTACTCTTCCATAGGACCAGGGTTCAATTCCCAGCACCTACATGGCAGCTCATAACTGCCTGGCACCCTTAAACAGATGTACATGCAGGCAAAATGTCAATGTACATAAAAATAAATAAATTTTAAAGATAAACCTTAAAAAAGAATTATTTAACAACACGGGTATTAAGAAGGGTGGGTTTCTGTTATTAGGAAGGCTGGGAAGTCCCATAATCTGCTACCTGCCAGCTGGATGCTTAGGAAAGTTGATGGTTGTTCTCTAATCAGACCTACAAGTCTGAGGAGAAGCAGGGGACAAATGATGTGTCCCAATCCCAGTCTCCATGCCTGGAGTCCAGGAGAACAAATATTTGAATAAGGGTGGTATCTCAATGCTAGCCCAAATTGAACTGCCCTACCTCCACCTTTTGGCCAACTCTGGCCCTCAGGAGATTGGCTAGTGTCCAGCCCTAATGGTGAGAGTGGCTTTTCTCCTCAGTCTAACTATTCAAATACTAATTCTTCTAGCAAGATTCTCTCAAACTTGCCCCAAAACAATGTTTTGCAAGCTATTTGGGATTCCCCTAACCCAACATAAAACTAACCATCACAATCTCTTATAAACTACACTTTTAAAGAGCAATGGAAGATGTTTCTTTAACCAAACACAATAATCTTGGAAATCTGTCACTAGAGTGCAAAATCCCTCATTCAACTCATTTCTTTGGATCAAGAACACTGAAGGATGATAGAGATGAGGGATGAAGTCATTATCATATTGGACACAAAGGCTAAAATGAATTTTGTACCATAGCTAATGGCATAGAATCATGCACATACAATACACATGTAGAGAGCTATAAGAAAAGATGCCTGGACCACATCATGCTAAGAAGTCAGTGTTTTTCCTTAGTTGTGGAAATCATGAAGAGGAGGTAATTACTATGATGATACAAGACAGTGCAATGGCATTATATAGAAAAAGGGCATAACCTGAAGGAGAAGACACTCAAACAGAAGAGTAACAATGATGGAAATTCTGACAGAAACAATGACTGCAGCTCCCATCCAGCAAAAGGACAGTGTCAGACTCTTCACTACATCATCTTATTTGATTCTCTGGAGTAATATTCTAGAAAGATGTTCTCTTTTCCATGGTCCAGAACATGATGTTCATAGATAATTCATTCTTTGCCTAGTGGCACACATAGTAAGTGATAGGTTGGGGGTTCAAACCAACATTATCCTCCAAGTTTTATAATCATCCCATTTGGAATAGAATAATTTAACTGCTGGGTTAGTTGTAATGGAAGTTGCAGGGCCCCTAACATAAAGCTCCCCCTTAATGGGAGGTTCTCAAAGAAGCAAATCCCAAGGGCAAGTAATCCACTAAAGAAAAAAATTCCCCCAGCTGCATGGAAACCCTGGCTTTAAATACACAGAGTTCCACATACAACAAAGCCAGAAAAACAGCAAGCAGTGGCCTGCTAGTACTGTCTCAAAATATTGGTTACTTTTCTGTTTCTATAATGAAACAACATGACCAAGGCAACTAAAACAAGGTGTTTAATTGTCCTTATGGTTTCAGAGGGTTGGAGTCCTTGATGGTGTAGGAATGACATTGCTGCAAGAACAGGTGAGATCTCACATCTGGATTCATAGGAAGCAGAGAGCACAGTGGGAATGGTTCCAGTCTTTTGAAACTTCAAAGCCCACCTCCAGTGACACACATCACCTCCTCCAACATGGCCATACCTCCTGATCCTTCCCAAACAGTTCCACCAACTGGAGACCAAGTTTTCAAACAGAGGAGCTATGGAGTCACTCTCATTCGAGCCACCACCTACAACTACAACAGAAACTTTTGGTCCCCATTTCCTGACTGGCTCTAATTCTCACTTTATTTGCACACTCACATTTGTCCAATCATGACCCAACTGGAATACCATAAATTCAGAGACTCTGGGGCTATAGAAATCTCACAAAGGAGAAAGAAAGGGAAGACTATCAAAGACAGACTCGTTGGGAGCTCCCAGCACTCAGGGTTCCCACTTGGTGCAAGGAGTTCTCTTAAACCAGCCTTTAGGACTTGACCAACAACTTGACCAAAGGCTACAAGTAGGGGAACTCATAGGTGCCTCAGCCACCAGTACCACACTCTTTTGATGCAGAAAGGAATTTGTCCCCATAGCTGCTTCTGTCTTTTGACACCTTCCAGAAAGTAACCTACTATTCCTGCTGCTCTTATCAGGACTCTACTGTCTCTGCAAGGGACCACTGTTGACACTCCAAAGCTCTCAGAGAGCTTCCGAGAGCCATCTCACTCCTCAGAGTCTGAGCATCACTTAGCTACAATTCCACCATTACAGAAAATTCAAACCTGCTGTAGGTGAATGCTCAAATAACACTGTTTAGTTATATAACTCACTTAAAGTTGATAATTCTGAGTTAGTAATGAAGCATCTCTATGACAGCACTTGATATCTCCCATCCCATTTTTGAGGGAAAGTGGACAAGTATCTGGTTGGAGACAGGGGATGGCCTCCACTGATAGCTTCAGTTATATAATAGTTGAAGAATATATGTGCCTTATTAGAGACAATACAAGAGAGAGAAAGTGAAAGAATTCCACTACAGTTCTCTGACTAATTGTTTGACCTAGAGGAGTAGGAAAGGCAGTGAACATGATCCATGATTTATATCGCTATGTCTTTTCTCCTAAGTCTGTAACTTCAGCTGGGGATTCAGCATTAGTGTCAAGGATATATGTATTCTTATGCACCCTGGACTTTATCTTCAGACAGAATAAATTGCACACAGAAAAATCTGTTTCCAGGCTGGGGATGTAACTCAGGTTGCAGTGTGCTTATCTAGTGTGCACAGAGCCTTGGGTTTGATCACCAGTGCCACATAAATAAGATGTGGTCACACACATGTATAATCCTAATACTTGAAAGATAGAGACAGGAGAATCAGAAGTTCAAGAAGAACCTGGGATGCCTAAGGCCCTATCAAAAGTTACATTTTTGTGGATAATCATATACCAACTTGTTCTAAAATATTATTAAATTCACAGTAGATATTTATTGTTATGCTTTTTCCCAACCCAGGGATATTTAAGGTATAATTAGAATCATGTGGGATAGATGTTTTTGTCATTAAAAAGAGATTCTCCATCTTATGATCCAGAAATCCAATTCCTAGTTATTTACTCAACAGAAATTCATCAATAAAGGACATTATACCAAAAACAATCATAGCATATTCATAATTTTCCAAAGTGGAAACTTTTCCAAATGTTAACCAAAGTTGAGAGAATACAAGTATGCAGTCATATAGTTGAATGCCTTACAGCAATACAAGTCAACAATTTACAACTCTGCACAATAGGATGAATCTCACAAGTGTGATGACACAGGGTGTGGATGCCAGACACATTAAGCAGCATCCCCTGTGTAATTCTATTCATACAATATTCAAGCATAACAAATCAGTGATATTAGAAGACAAAAGTTGTCCTAAGGATTACAAGGGGGAGGAAGGGAGTGAATAGAGGGGGCTTCTGGATATGAGGGAGGGCCATAAAACTGGGGAAATACATGGCTGCAAAAGCTTGCAAAACACAAAAATGCAGAAGACTCACAAAGCCCCTTTCTCGAAGTCTATGTAAGCAGTAACTATTGTTGAGGAGAAGGTTACACACAGGTTGAGCAGGGAGCTCCAAAGTTGTAACTTTGGGTGATTTGTCATCCATGGGGCTTTTGAATAATGCAACCTTTGAGTTACTCACACTCCCATGAGTAACCCCAGAACATTCACTAGCATACTAATCTGCACTTGGGTAGAATTATTTCTTCGAGCTATCTTCAGCACCCTCTCAGGAGTGGACGGATGTTTGTTACATCTCTAGAGAAATGTCATGTAGCAAGATGTTCTTGATCTGAGTGTTGGCTACATGCATATAATTCAATTTATGGAAATCTGAGCTATGCAAGTGATCTTCTGTGTGTGTGTGTGTGTGTGTGTGTGTGTGTGTGTGTGTGTGTGTGTGTGTGTGTGTGTGTGTGTTTATACTTTAAAAACACTAAAATGGAAGGGAGGGGTCATATCACTGATGCAAATGTCCCACTGCTCTTCGAGTGCATTATGTTCAGGCTAACTTGCAAGCCTATTCTGCCTCATCTAATTTGTTTGCCTCCCATTTTGCTTAAACCATCACCTCAACTTCAAATAACTCACCCATTATCTCTATAAAAATCATTCCCATTCTTAGTACTGCCACTCCTGAGAAAGATATCCACCTTGCAACTTAAAATAATTCTTTATCACTCTACACTTCAGAGGACTTTGCTACCATTCCTCTAATGACATTATGGTCTTGGAACCCTCATATACAGCTACTATTTTTCTAATGTCATTGTGGTCTTGGGACCCTTGTCTACAGCCTTGGAGTGACAGGATCCATAGTATCAGTTTACATATAACAACAGTGTCTGAATCTTATCAAGGGAGTAATTTAAGCTTCTCTTGGTTCCTCCTCTTGGGACATCTTAGTCATCTTTGAACTCGTCACTACAACCATTCCATTGTCACTTTTAGGACAGGTGACCTTCATGCTTTTAAATAGACAAGTGTCACTTGCTAAAAGAACTTGAAGAAAGTAGATACCTTAAAGATATACATGATTTTAGTTCATAACTTTATAGGAGGAAATAAAGATGTCACTAACAAGCCTCACTCTTTCTCACCACTGGCTGGCATTCCATTGGGTTTGTAATATGATGAAAACTCTCTTGTGGGCATAATTAGCAACACAGGTATAAATGAAAGTTTTAAAATAAGAAAAATGAAGGCAGCTGATATATCTGATTCATGGTAAGTGAAGTGACCTGGGGAGATGGCTCAGTGGGTATAGTGTATATCATACAAGCACAAGGACCTGAGTTCTGACCCTCTGGAGCCTATATACAAAAGCTGGAAGTGGTGGCATGCTGCTGTAAACCCAGGTCCAGGGAGCCAGAGACAGGAGGATCCCTGGGGCTTTCTGATCAGCTAGTCTAACTTAACCAGCGCACTCCAAGCTCAGTGAAGGGCCCTGCCTCAAACATTAATATGAAGAGTGACTAAGGAAGATATTCTGACTGCCATACACATGCTCACATTTATTCACACACTATACACACATACACACCTAAAATAAAAAGGCAGAGCCCAGTTTTAAATCCCCTGGCTTGAGATTATCATGAATACCCACACATTAAGAGAAGGCATCCAAAAATCCATAAGCAAGATGTACTAAAAAACCAAGTGGCATCAATATACAGACTTCCACTACAATCCAGCCTTTCATTTCCTGGAAAGGCAATAGCATTTCTGAGTTGTCCCTAATATGTCCTCACTCTGGAGTTATGTCTCCCCATTCTGTTTTTTTTTTCTTTTCCTTTCTTTTCTTAATTACCTGTACACAATTCAGGGCATCTTCACTGTGAAATCCCTCCCGCTAGCAAAAAAATCATTAGGGCAGAATGAATAGTCTTGAAGGGCTAAAATTCCTGAATTCAAAATATCTCTGCCATTTGTGATTTTTTAACTTTCTTTTCTCGGTGGGCAGAAGCCCAGACATTAGAAGATATTTTCCAGTGTTACAGTCAAACTGTGCACTTTTAGATTTGTGGGCAGGCTGAGTGATCTCCAGCCAGAGGCTCAGCCCTCAGCCTGCATTCCAGTGTCGTTCTCTTACCACAGCCTCATTGCTGGCCTCCCCCAAGTCATCACTCTGGAGAAAATGAAGCACATTTTCAGAATTTAATTTAGGAAGAACCCAGGCAACCTAAGGCCAATGAACCAGGCAGCTGGTGAACTCAGCAGAGGGAAGAGCTGATGTGGGCAAGATGCAGGCGGGCAATGTGAGGAGCATCATGCAGGCTCTAACCTCACCTTGGGAATGTCCTAGAAGATGAAACCAGCCTAAAGTAGCCACATCTTTCACCATTCACCACAGCATTATCGTTAAACAGCTACACCAGGACTAACAATTTTTCCATCCAGGTATCCCATAAATGATGGGTCCACATGACCATGTACCAAAACCATTAGGCAAGATAAATGTTGCTTCCTTCTAAGTTGCTTCCTTCATCTTAGGCATTTAGTACAATGACAGAAAGCTAGCACAATGGATCTCTTCATTTCTAGCTATCAGATATTTTGTGATACTTTTAGATCATCGCTATAAGGAAAGCAGTATTGAAACTGTCATAACCTGATGAATAAAATATAAGTTATATAGCTTTTAATATTAGGACAACCCTGGAACTATCTCCAGATCCTTCCTATAGGATCTACTAAAATGGTACTTCATGCAGGGAACCTTTTATAATTTTTTACCATTTGGTGGTGCCAACCAAATGCTCCCACCATAGTTTTAGAAATGTAAAATTAGTTAATTTTACTATTTGTTTCCTTTTCTATGTTTGAAATGGAATCTCAGGTAACCCAGGCTGGCCATAGCTAAGCCCTTGAGTTCCTGATCCTACTTCACTCAAGTGCTGGACTGTAGCATGTGCGGCCATATGCAGTTGATGCGATGCTGGAAACTCAACCCAGAGCTTCATGAATGGTAGGCAAGCACTCTACCAACTGAACTACATTCCCAGCCTGGAAATGTTTAATAAGATATAAAGTGCCTGCTGAATTATTTTCATTTGTCTGGAATTGTCTACCTGCTATACTTAGGTTATATTGATCTCTGTTTATCCTACATGTGGTACCTGACATTTCTAGAATTCAGTCAAGTTTATTCTTTCAGACATCCAGTCTCTGTTTACCAACTTTCCAACCCCACAAATAATGTAAAATAATTGAGTGATCTAATCTCAGTTTTTTTTTTCAATCTGGACAAAAGCAAGCAATGATATATATGAAATAAGACAATGGATATAAAGAACTTAGCCTTGTATCTGAAAAATCATATTTATTTAATAAATATTCATCTCTTATCATTCTTATCAAGCTTATTTTTGTCTCCCAATGAATCTGTTGAATTGCTGGGTAATTATAATTACAATACCCTTCTGAATTCTGATTTACAATATACCCCCATATAGCTCATCTTCATTAAGCCTAGTCCCTTTGCTAATGGTCAAGAACCAAATGGCATCTAAGAAGGATCAGTCAACATTCTTGAAAACCTGATTCTTGGCCCCAGGCCTGGAAGAACAAACAAACAGGGGGTTCAACTGGGGACAGAGATCTGGAGTTCATTAATGCCATGGGGTTTCTGAAGGGAGTAAAGTCATGTAAGATGGTGTTCACTTACCACCATAGACGTTTTGCTCAAGGAGCCCAATATGCTGCTTGGATTTCACTGATTTCCTTTAGCTGTAGGATTTGGGTAAGGAAGAAAAACCGTGGAATGACTTCACTATTGGCAGCAACCTGCCTTTGGCCAATTGATTGGCAATTGCTCTTAGAGTGTCAGAAGTTTCCAAATTAGTTTAGCCCCTTGCCTGCTGCTGAGCAGGTTACTTGGGGGTGGGTGAGATGGATCCAGCTGTGTCTGAAGATGAGTGTGGTATGCCCACTGTCCTCAATTCCCCTGTACCTGACTCAGCTCCTGCCTGTAACTATGGTACTTAGGAACTTGATTTGTTTTTTTGGTTTGCTACACATTCTTCCATTAAGGTCTTCTGCCTCTGGATTAATTATTTCTTAAATAAAAATAGTCTTCTGCTCATAGGGTTTCCTTTATAGATGACCTTGGACTTTCCACTTTCATCCATGTATTATAAAGCTAACATGTTATGTTCTACAGTTGGGAAAACCATGCTGTAGAGAAGCCTCTACTTTCAAGAGCCAACAGCATCTCCATATTTCTGTTTTGTTGTTACAGAGATCTGAGAACAACTCAAGAAGGGACTATTCCTCTCCAGAAACTAAAAGATTTATTCCCCCACATGCACACTAACTTTAGAGCAATGCATAATTTTTCCAACTCGAATGTGTAGAAAAATTCAGATTGTGTAAGTTTACAAAGTACCCACTGTTTTCTCTTATACAGTATCAGTAAGCCCCAATTGACCCTCTACTTTTAGTTCGGTCTTCAATAGTTTGTCTTCTACCAAATCATTGGGATGGTTTCAATAAACTACACACCACAGCAACTCTGAGACCTGCTAATTATAGGAAGAAGGAAATGAAGACCATCAGTGCTTCACATACTCTGGCTTTAACATCTCTCCATCTTCACATCATCCTCACTCTTTTTACATCCCAACCACAGTTTCCCCTCTCTGCTCTCCTCCCAGTCTCTCCTTGTACCTCTCCTCTGCCACCCCAACACATACACACACACACGTACTACTACTACTACTACTACTACTACTACTACTACTACTACTACTGTGTTTCTATTAAGAAAATAGAAGGCCTCCAATGGGTATCAACAAACTATGGCATGTCAAGTTGTAGTAAGACTAAGTACATCGCCTTGCATTAAGCATGAGCAAGGCAGTACACTTTGAGGAATAAGATTCAAAAAGCCAGTAAGCAGTCAGAGACAGCCCCCACTCCCAATGTTAGGAGTCCCACAAGAAGACGGAGCTACACAACTGACACATATTTGTAGAGGGCCTAGCTGGTCTCATGCAGGCTCAGTAATTGTCAGTTCGATCTCTATGAGCACCTATGAGCCCAAGTTAATTGACTCTATGAGTTTTCTTGTGATGTCATTGAATCCTCTGCCTCCTATAATCCTTCTTTTCTCTCTTCAGCAGGATTCCCCAAACTTGGCCTAATGTTTGACTGTGGGTCTCTGCATCTGTTTCCACCAGTTACTAGATGAAGCCTCTCTGATGACTACTGGGTTAGGCACTATCCTACAAGGGTAGCAGAATATCATTAGGCATCATTACGTATACATTTTTTCTTCCAGTTATGTTTGGCTCTGTCCTAGATCTCTGTGTCATTCAGCCTCTAGGTCCTGATGCTCTAGGAAGTGTCAGGGGTGGGCTTACTCTCATGTCATAGATCTAAGGCTGAACAACCAGTCATTGGTTGACCACTCCCACAATCTCAGTGCCACTCTTACCCTGTTCCAGCCTTTTCAGCACATCCCATAGGCAGGAAAGACTGTAGGTAAAATGTTATGTGGCTGGGTCAGTGTCCTACTCCCTCCACTGGAAGTCTTTCCTGGTCACAGGAAGTGACGAGTTCAGGATACATATTCACAACTGCTAGTAATCTTAGCTGGAGTCATCCCCATGTGAGGTAACTCAGACCCAGAAAGACAAACTTGGTATTTACTCACTTATAAGTGGATATTAGCTGTAAAGTAAAGATAATCATGCTGTAATTCACAGCCCCAGACAGGCTGAGTGACAATAAAGGCCCAAGCAGGACACTCAGATCCCCCTGAGAAGGGCAAATAGAAGAGATTCTGTAGGTAGATTGAGGGCAGATGGCAAGGGGAACGAGGGATCTGGTGGCAGAAGGGAGAGTACTGAAAGAACTGGAAAAGGGAGGGCATTTGGGGGTCATACTTACTTTTATTCACTCCAAGCAAGCAAGCAAGCAAGCAGAGCCTCTTTTAGTTCCCCAAATATAACACGTTTTCTAGCAAAGGGATCATGGAATTTTGCAGTGTCTTACTTCTCCAATGGGTTATACCTTTTGTGCCTGATCATTCCTTGTCTGCACTTTCTAAACTTACCTAACATAAATTTCTTCCCTCTAACCACACAGCCATTATGAATCTCCATCCTAATCTCTCTGTCACCCTTACTCAGTGTCTATTGCACTAACTGGGTTTGAATCCCAGCACTGCAATGTACTATGTAGGTAATGTTGAACCCTGTTGTTTAACAATTTATTACATTTATTAATGTGCATATGTGTGCCTGCATGAATTTATAATTATCACATATGTCTAACTGCCTGAAGAAGCCAAAGAATCACAGATTTCCTCTAACTATACATGCATGCAGTAGTACACTGCCTGATGCCAGCACTGGGAACTAAATCCAGGCCCTTTGTAAGAGTAGAAGGTATCCTTAACTGCTGCACCATCTCTAAGTCATGCCATTAAACCTCTTAATTAACCTTCTCTAAGTCTAGGTACTGTCATCTTAAATGGGACTACAATAATTTCCTTATCATGTTCTATGAGAGCTCTTGTGCATAGTTAAACTTCCAAAAAGTGGGAGGTGTGGCTCTGATGCAAAATTAAACTACTAGTATTAAGCCATTTTGTATGCATGATTTCCAAATTTATCTCTTGCTAATATCTTTCAAAAAGTAATTTGTGTTCAGGTTTACCTTCTCTTCCCTGGGCCAGCATTCTTCTAAGTGTGGTTCTTAGAGTTTTTGTATCATATTTTCATTAACCAAGCCTTTAAAATTCATGTTCCTAGGGTCATGCTTTGACTATGTCTCTTTGTCCCTCTGTGGATGGATCTTGATTGTCCAGTGTTAACCAGGCTCCCCAACCTAGGCAACATACATATGCACCTATAACTAATTCATACTGCTTAGTGACAATATTCTGTATGCCCAAGAGTCCACCTAGCTCTCCTACCTGACACCCAAATCTCACCAATAATTCTGACATGATTTAATTTCTCCCCTCGCAAAATCACTCCAGATTCCTTCCTCTGGAAAATAATCTATCCCTGCTTTGAATAATCACAACCTGTGTGTGTGTGTGTGTGTGTGTGTGTGTGTGTGTGTGTGTGTATAACCCAATGGACATATGGTCCAGTGGTGATATTTTAAGTCATCTTGATAATCCATGTGTATCCAAGTTAAAGGGAGTAATGACTTGTTTTTGGGAATAGACAGAAGGAAAGTTGGAACACAGACATACACGCGCACACACACACACACACACACACACACACACACACACAATCAATAAATCAAAAATAAAATAAGCCTTTAAAAAAGTTTTTAAAAGTCATCTTTTACATATTTTAACTAATTTAATCACCTTCTCAAATCTCAGTCTCTTACTTACTCCTCCCTAGCACATACTACAGCCTCCCATTCTTCCATTCTTTTCAATTATTGGATTGCCCCTGGTCTTTATTTCCAAAAATAATACAAGTTGAACAAATTCAAAAGCTGTGTTCATCTTAGTCACCATTCCTGACACACACTGGTAGCATAATAAATATTTGTTGAACGGGTGAATAAAACCATCTGCACAATCTGTAATCACAGGGAAAGGAAGTCAAGAATCAGAGACATTGAATTCTTTCTTCATATAAAATTTTATAACCAAAAAATGTTGATTTAATTTTACGGGCAATGTAAGATCTCACTATTAACTTTATTTTAAAACTGGTTTATTTGAGTTATATTTATTTAATGTTTGGGTGGGGGCAATTTAGGTGCCATGGAGCACATATGGAAGTCAGAGGACAACATGAGGGAGTTGGTTCTCTCCTGTGGGCCACAGGAATTGGGACTGGAACTTGGGTTTTCATCTATGTCCATACCACCCTGAATGTATCTGATCTGGTCTTATCTCAGAAACTAAGCAGGGTCAATCCAGGTTAGTACTTGGATGGGAGAACTTGGGTTTTCAGGCTTGTCAACAAGCAACTTGACCCACTGAGCCATCTTGCTGGCCCTCAGTGTTAGTTTTGTAATGCTGTGTTTCTGCTGAATGAAGTAGGTCCTCTTCCTTCTGGTGGATCATGATCTACCACAGTTCTTTTCTAATAGACTGAATAATACACTTCACTTCTCCCAGTAGAATTCACCTCTTCAGGACAAGTTGACATCCTTGTGTGACATCAACACTGTAAAGACAGCTTGAAGAAGTAGATGTGGCTATTTTACAAAAAGAATGGGGGATGGGGAGCTACATTCTGTTTTAACTTTGCAAGTCTCAAAGAATTCTTTCATGACAATACACTGAGAACTACTCTGTGAAAATAAATAGCCACAAAGGAATATGGCTTTAATTGTCCAGATTGCTGCATTTGCTAAAATAAAACAGCTGTGATCACATTCTGGGGTAAAAATCATTGTTCAACAAAGAGTTCTATTAAAGATCACCTCTGTGATGTGTCTGGCTTTCTAGAGTTTGGCATCCCACTTCCTGGACCACACATGGCCATCAGGATAACCATGATTCTAATTTAGAGGGCATCTTAAGTTGGAGAAATTTTGTCTAGGCCATAGGGCACAGGGCTTCTGAACCTATTTTTCTTCTCTCCCATAACTACACTTCTCAAATTACACAAAATTACTCAGCAAAACAAATTCCTTTCATTTTTCTGTAATCCCAGGAGACCAGAAAGGTGCTGGGCTGGCAGCTCTGGCTGCTAAGAGTCACAAGTCACTAAAAGATTAAAGGAAAAAAATGGGTTATTTGTCCATGGTCTTCATGAGTAATCTCCATGAACATATCCTCAAGGTCCCTCAGACATGAATCTCCAAGACCATGATTTCTGGAACTTTGCAGAATCAGAAATGGCTTTAACAGACTGATAAGCCATTGGAATATGAATTATCATGATGAATGGCCATGTGCTCTTGTGCTTATTGAGTAGCAGTTATCAGTTGATTGGCAAAATCTATTTAATTACTGAATTCTCTTTTGAAGCACTTTTACAGATGTTACACAAGAAGGCAAATACCCTGGAGCCAAGACTCTTCCCTACAGCAGTTGCTTGCCCTTTCTACCCATCCTCAAAACCATCCTGTCCCATGATCACTCCTACTAATCCCATCCCCGGCTCAAAAAATTCCCAGCTATGAACTAAAAACAGAGATAATTAAAAGACAGTTACTTTCACTTGATCTCAAGTAGTTTCATTTTTCTCCTTCCTCCTACCTGAGGCCTATGTTTGTGAAAGCAAAATAAGATTGTCATGTGTGTGGGATGTGAGTGGGTGTTCATACAAGTTGCATCCACATGATCATATGAATATGTGGAGGCCAGATGTCTACATTGGGTATCTTCTTGTATTGGTATCCACCTTAAGTTTGAGTCAGAGTTTCTTACTGAATCTGGACATCACTGTTTCTGCTAGCCAGCAAGCCCTTAGGTTTTACTTGTCTCTGCTTCCTCAGTGCTAGGATGCTACTTACAATGCTCAACTTTTACATGGGTACTAGAGATACAAACTCAGATGTTCATGTTTGCATGTCACACACTTTGCCCATGGAGCCATCTTCCCAACCCAGCACATCTACAACATCTCTTCATCCCACACAATACAGAACCAATCATAATGACAGAGTAGATGTAACTGGACCTGTTGCTCTCACCCACCCCACATCTATTTGCCTCTTCATTCTTTACTGGTAACTAGTAATTTGTCAATGTATCTATCCTCTTCAGTGTGGGTCCTTTTTTCTAGAGGAGGCAAACCCTATCCTCATTAGCAGTGATCCAATCAATACAACCTATTCTCCTAGCCACAATAACTGGCTCACATGTCATAAACTGGGTCAGTGAGATTCAGTTCCAGATCTTAGCCATGTACAGCTATCAAAGGGCTTGAACTAATACAGGAACAGCCATGAGATGCACAGGTAGAGCTAGTTGCTGCATGCAGCCTCATCACCAGACAGTCCTACCACTCAGGCTTCTTATTCACAGAAACTGAATCCAGTTAAAGATGTGTTTCTTTTACTCAATTCACAGCATCCAGGTTTGCTGAATGCTTGGTGACAAGCCACTGGATGAATGAATACTCAGTGTTGTTTCTAGGAAACACTGGATACCTTTGGGTTGTTAATGCCTATAAAACACTTTGTCACCAGAAATCAAGGGTTCAACTTCTGTCTGTAGTAAAGATGATCTATGTGATCATAACCTTGACTTATGAAGCTAGTAACTGAATCTATGTCCCAGCTCATCCACTTGTAATTTTCATGGCCTCTTGGTTGAACTTTGGGACCTTGGAATCCTTGAATTAGAAGAGTGTAGTGTGTCATAGAAGATGTGAAAAGACTGTGTGCATGGCAACAGTGAACTGAGACTGCAAAGGCAGAGGCCAGGAAAGCTTCCATCCTCAGGCAAGACACAATGTAGCAGATAAGAGGTTACACTAGCACAGTATCATTTAAGTTATGGAGCAAGAAATGGACCACAAAAATATGATAAGACCAAGGCAAAATGATATGAGGCATACTGGGAAGGGGAGGCTCAGAATTCCTGGAAACACACTCATTATTGGTTGACATTAAAACAGAAACACAGCACTCATGATGCAGCTCAGTAGGTAGCATACACAGAAACCCTGGGTTCAACCTCCAACATTGCATAAACTGGTTGTGGTGGCCCATGCTCTCAGAAATTGGAAGAAGTAGGATAAGTTCAGGATCATCTGGGCTACCCTGGCCTACTGGAGGTCTGCTCAAAATAAGAGAATAGGGAAATTCAGCCTGCTATTCAGGTGGCAAGGCATCTTTGGGGATAGAGCCAGGTTTCCCTTCCCCTTGGCCACAGAGGAAGAGCTTTCTGGAAGGTGGTGCCCGCATGTTAACACAGGTGTTAGAAGAATCCCACTCATAGAATGTAGGGTGGGTTTGGATGGTGTTTTGAGAATTTTCTCCCTGAGCGGGAAGGATTACTAGGTAACATATAGTCCATTTTTTAAGGTCCCACTGACAAATCAAAGTTTGATTCCATTTAAGTTCCTCCTAGGGAACCAATGGGCTTTTATGCTTGGTTTCGGAGTGTGGGTGGGTGAGCAGTTGCTTACAGAAATGTGGATGACCCCCAAAGCAGCTGCACTTCACAGGGCATAGATGAAAACTTCCTTATAATCACATAGATGGAACCCCTTCTCCTCATCTTTGCCCAGCCTATACTCTAACTCCTCTCAAAGCCCTTGTGGCCATGTGCAGCTAGGGCAAAATATTGTATAACTAGCTGGGAGAAATGGCTAGATACACAGATGAGGGTCCAAAGACCCACCCAGCCTCCTCCTTCTGTGAGAGAATGAATGTCACAGTCAACAAGCCCAGCTATGGTGATCTTTGCCACCCTTTCATACATGGTCATATGAAGCTGCCCAGTGTTCTGCTCCAAGAACAATGCTCTGCAACAGGTGAAAAACACGATGAATGGTTGCTTTCTGATATGATGTTCAATGAATCAAAATTGTCCAGTCAATAACTGGACAATGAGATGGCTCACCCAATAAAGGTGATTGCCTCCAAGACTGATGACCTGAGTTTGATACCCCAGGACCCACATGGTAGAAGGAGACAGCTGGCTTTTGCAAGTGGTTCTCTAGCTCTAGTATAATAACTGAGTCACCTAGGGAGAAAGCTGTTTCCTCTCGGGCCTCTTGATTATTTTATCAAGGGGGAAAAACATATGCAGCTGTGAGCATCTCCTTGAATACCTCTCCATAGCACTTGATAATCACTGCTCACTAGAGCCTGCAGGAAGCCCTGGTATCTGGTTAGATTTTACTAGTATTGCCATTTGTTTCAATAAGACATTGTATTATATATCACCATTATGTTAATCTATTTTAATTTACATTTAATTAAGTTTTGCTAGCATATAAAAATATGGGACTTTAACATTTAACACTCTATATTTCATTGCAACTCACTCTTTTATACAATCCGCACACCTGCCCTGCTCAGGAGCATCTCTCAGCATCTCAAAGTGTCTGTTACCCACATTCTGCTAGGTCTGCCACATCTTAGAAACATCTGGGAGCCTAGAGAAACTTCTTAAACATCTGTTCCTTCTGCCCAAACTGGGAGTTGGTTTTGAATAAACCTGTGCAGCCTTGATGATTAGGCTACACCTGCTGGAACCCAAGCCCACCACAGACCTGTAGAACATTCCTTAACACCTATGTGGGAAAACCTTCCCAAATGTGTAGCAACCCACCTAACATGCAAACATTTGATCTTTATTAAGAATCTGTTGTTATGAACAATTTCATTTCTGCAAAGAAAAACATCCTTGCTGGCCCAAGGAGTTTTAATGCTACTAAATGTCTCCCCCTAGTGGATTTCATGGAAGATGTCTAAACACTCAGGTGAAAAAACAAAGACATATATGTACCCCGTGCTTTTGAATATTACAGAACTATCATTAAAAAACAAATATATTAAAAAAACAACTCTAGGATCATGTAAAGTATCTTCGTTGTGTGTAGTTTTTGATAAGATCATTCAAAAATTATCACCTGAAATCACCCCAAATTCATAAAAGTATGGTATTTTTACATCAGAGTAGGAAGGCTAGCAGTAGATGTTCCAAGAGCTTGGAGGATGGGGGTTGGGGAGGCCTTGGGCTTTCGGTCTCATGTTCCTTTAGCTACATAAAAGGACATGCTAGAAGTAAACTAATATGAGCCAGCAGAAATGGTTCAGAAGGTAAAAGTGCCTGCCACCAAGCTTGATCACCCAACTTTGATCTTCATAACCCATATGAAGGACAGAACTGACTCCCACAAGAGCATAGAAACAGACATTCTCTCTCTCTCTCTCTCTCTCTCTCTCTCTCTCTCTCTCTCTCTCTCTCTCTCTCTCTCACACACACACACACACACACACACACACAATTCTGGATTATAGATCTAGGAGCATAGGAGAAAATTCTCAATAACCTCACGTTTGTTGGTGACTCCTTAGATACAACACTGAAAGTTTGACCTGGGAAATAAATATCATGGTGAGGGGCACTGAGTTAAATGTCCCTGCTCTGTAAAATACACAGACAAGAGAAGCAGTGTGCCCATCACAGATTGTAGAAAATTATTTGCAAAAGGTATTTCTGATCATTTATTGTTACCCAAACTACAGAAAGCACTTAAAACTGTCCTGGCAGGGCTGAAGATTTCCTACGATAGATACCTGAGTCCCTGTCCTGGGCCACCAGAACTTAGACCCTCCCCCCCCAAGAATTTGGGGAATGATAAAGCATGTTTCTTGGCCAGTCAAGGGAGAAACTTGTGTCTAGAAGACAGAGTCAGTGAACCTTCCACTTCTACAGTACCCTAGCACTCCATGAGACTGAGACCATGAGAACTAATACAAGTGGAGGGGAGCACATACAGCTAGGTGTAGGAGGGAGTAGCTGGAATCTCAGGTAAGAGTCTGATGATAACCCCAACTCCTTGCTTTCTATGGGAAGGTCAAAAGTCAACATGCCTGATCCTGAGGGTCTAGAAAATAGTCACAACTTCTCTAATGCCAACTATGGCTATTACACTCAGGAACGGTGCTCTAGAGCAAGCAGCTTGTTTATGATGGCTGGGACTTGCTAGTAACCAGATGTCCTTCAGAAGAATAGATGTGAGTTATGGATAGACTTGAACATGACTGGATAACAGAACATTGTTCTGCACTAGGATGAAATGAGCTATTAAGCCATGAAAACACGCATGTATGTGTGTGTGTGCACGCACAAAGGAATCTTAGTGCATATGTAAGAAAGAAGAGACAACCAAGGCATATTCTTTTTACTTCCATAGCCATCTATAAACAAAACTATTATAAACATCTGCTATCAGGTTTGTGTGTGTATACACTGTACTTTTCTAGCAACAGTAGCTTCATGATGTTGGAAACATTCTAGAAACACAAAGTCTCAGTTACCTCCTCAGACTTGTGGATTAGACTACATTTTAACAAGATCCTTAGGTGACTGTATTCAGATTTGTGGTGGGTTGAGTAGAATGTTTGCACCTGTCCTCAATTTCAGCCTTAGAACTCTTAAAGGATACTTGGGAGACTGAGGTAGGATTGTTGCAGTTTGCAGGCCAGTCTGAGTTGCTGAGATAGAAAGGTTGCTCCAAGTGTGAAGTCATCTTATACTATCAGGAGTTCCTGGCTAGCCTAGATGAGAGGGTAAAACCCTATCTCAACAGAAAAAACAACCACAAAGCATAGCTCTTAGAAGAAACATGGTGTCTTCAGTGTCATTTGAGATAGGAAGAGCTGTGTTGTGACTCTTCCTAATAAACTCCCCACCTCTAATCTTATCTCTAGGCTCCTTGCTTCATACATTGTTCCCATTTGAGATGTCTTTATCTCTTTTTCCAACACATACTTAACAATTTCAGGTATCACTAGAGACTTACTATAATGCCAGGCACAAAGCATAGATACTTAAGATGCAGGCAGGGGATGAAGATGTAACTCATCTGATAGGGTGCTTGCCTAGAGTGAACAAAGCCTTAGGTCCAATCCCCAGGAGACTTAAACCATGTGTGATGTAGCATATTTGCAACGCAGTACTCAACAAATGAAAGTAAGAAAATTGGGAGTTCAGGGTCATTCTATGCTACTTGAGACCTTGCTTCATAAACAACAACAAAAGACATGCAAAAATTGTAATATACTCCTTTTCCATTAAATACTCTAATGGGATCAAGTAACAAGAGCAATGCTGTAAGGTAACTGGGTACCAGGCTCTGTTACTGACTTTCACAGAGATAAGAATTATTTTCCTTATTTGATAGGGAAACTGAGTCAATAAGCTGTTTGGGAGTTTGCATAAAGATTCACAGTTGAAAGCTATGGTTTGCCACAGCTCCCCAGACCCTCCATCTGGTAACCTCCTGTCTGCTGAAGTTGTTTTATAATCCTGTGTCATACATCTCTCGGGAATGTGAGTAACCGACATGAGATTGAACCCCATTTCCCACAAACAAAAGGGGAAGTTGTGGGGCTTATGCTATCTAGTTCCTAAGGACCCAAAGCCACCAACTTTCAGCTGAGTTATCCTGTAATTTAAGTCCTCTAATCCTGAATCCTGAGATAAGACTAACCTACCTTCCTTAACCACTGAGCAATCTCTACAAGCCCTCTTATTTTATTGGACTACAGTAAAGAAAGTCTTCAAGTGTGACATAAGCTGTTGATTTAACTATTTAGTGCTCAATACCTCACCAAGTGTCTAGAAAATATCAGGGACTAAATACATATTTCACCTTCTATAAATTATCAGGCATGTCTTTCCAGGCAAGCAAAGGGCACAAGCTACCTGGCCTGTGTTTTCTAACTCTATGTACAGTGATGATAATGTATTCAAATGATAGTAACTACTACTGCCATTTTTTCAGCCCTTTGCAATGTGAAGAGCCCTTCTCGCCTCTCTAAGTTGTCAAAATCAAGGAAAGATGAATGCGAAACAACTTACCTCAAATACAATCCTTTGTAAATAGCATTTACCAAATATTTGCTTGTGAACAATTGTGTGAATAAATAAATAACCCGTCAAAGCCTAATAAGACTCGGGGTAAAATCTTTGGAGACTTCTGTTGCCTTGGATACAGATGAATCTTTCTATTTCATCTGACTTAAGATCCAGGCCCCAGCTTATAAAGACTCACAGGAGATTTTTAAATGTTCAACTCTGGGATAGAGACAGAAACAATATTCGATTAACAAGACAATGAGTTGCTTGGTTACAAAAGTAAGTTAGATTTGGAAGTGCCAAACACACCTGTCCTTGATAGAAAAGCTGGGCCCCAGCCGCCTATTCATCTGGAAGTTGGCCAGAGATATTCTAAACTCTCTGTACTAGCTGATTCCTCAGAATTAGATGCCCCTGCAGATGTTTGATCTGATCAAGAGTCCAACCCAATGATCATATCTTCCTGACAAGCTCAAATAAAGAGTGTGGAGCAGGCACATACTTTGCCCTCAACTATTAAGACCCTATAAATATTTTAGTGAAAGTGTAATCCATATACTTCAGGTGATTCACACACAATTCATTGAAAAGAAAGATGTTAGCATGTCAATGTGGTAGTCTTGGTTTGCTCTCAGTTAACATTCTCAGTGGGCTCTGCTAGGAGCTTATGCTCCTTTGCCAGAGATATTTGTATTATCTAAGCACCGTGGAAGTCAAGATAATACAAATATCTCTGGCAAAGGAGCCTGTGCCTAGCAGATAGGCCCAGATCAAATCCATGTCTTACTACTTGGAGTGTTTATGACCTTGGACCCACTTTTTATAACTGTAAAATAATAGCAACCTTTGTGGGTGGATTGACTACTTCTCTCACTGCTGTGGCAAGGCATCTTATAGGAGCAACTTAAGGGAGGAGGGACACACTCTGAGTGTGCAGTCCTTCATGGTGGGGAAGCTGTGGCAACAGAAGCATGAGGCAGCTGGTCACATCATGTCCCCAGTCTGGAAGCAGAGGGAGATCAGTACTAATATCAGGTTACTTTTTTCTTTTCACTCAGTCCCAGGACACCAGCCCACATTTAAGTTTGCTCTTCCCACCTAATTAATGTAACATAATCTAGAAACTACCTCATAGGCATGGCCAGAAATTTGCCTTCCATATGATTCTAGACTCCCCCTGCCCCCCCCCTGCAGAGCTAACCATCAACATCAGCCTCCACAGAAGATCATCAGTCAATCAATGTAAAATGTTCCTTCTACTGCAAACTTAGGGTAGGCAATGTTCTAAGCACTAGCCATTATTGTTGTGAGAATTGCCTGAAAGGGACAGGAAAATACCATTGGGATAACTAGTGTAAGGTATTTCTTTCATTGTCACGTACACTCAGCTGGCTCAGAGCTGGGGTGATGGCCTCACACTTATCAAAAAAATTGAATGCTTTGTGTTTGCTTCTGACCAATCTTGACACATAGCTCTCACTTCTTAATCTAAGGTGATAGACCCAGCTCCAGTCATCTTGTCCACATTCCAGTTCACAAGGAGGAAAAGGAAAAAAAATCACAGCCCCTTCTTTAAGATCATGCAGCACTATTCATGATAACCAGGTTATATAATCAGCCTAAGTGCCCTGCAATAGATGAATGAACAAAGGAAATTTGTTATATGGATATGGCAGAGTGATGTGTGTCAATAACACATTAACAATAACCTCAGAGAAAGTATCAATGTCACATGAGGAATGAAAATGAAGCACCTTCCTCCTGGAATAGTTTGACAAAAAAAGTCCAAATATAGACTCACTACTTTTCTCTCTATATCTCTCATGGGTATGTAGTTTGGGGTGAGTGGCCTGCCTGTGACCTGTCTATTGTGTGAGCCTGAATCTATGACCTGTCAGCTAGCAGATGCCTGCCTCTAGCAGAGGGCTTTTATCTGTATTCACTGAGCAGCACCAAAAATAAGGTATGGGAAAAGAATTGGGGATTGCTTATGGAAGTCTTTACTGGAGTTTTACAAGGTAGGAAGCAACTTTACTGACCTCAACTGACTTAGAACAGCAGACACTACTGCAAATAGACATTAGCAAACTATAACCACATTTTCTCCAATATTTATGATAGTTATTTGTTGTGTAAGGCTGCTTTTCACATTAGCTTTTTTTGGCAAATGATTAGCACTACACACACTGGTTCCCATCCATTCATTATTCAGGGTCAAGGCATGGAAGAGTAAAAGTTTTAAGAGAAGAGCTATACATTAACTTAGGCTTTTAAAACTTGTCACATGGAGAATTCAAGGCATAGTGAAGTTGGTTAAATTGTCCTCTTAAAGGCTAGTTAAGCTTAAACAGCCTGAGCACACAGTAAGACAGCAGGTTGAGTGCATAGTCTTAAGTGATCTCAAGGCATTTTATTAATTGATGGCAAGGTCAGGAAAAATTTATTCTCTTTGAGGTAAGGAGATATTTTCATGAAATGTACCACTGCAATTGTTCTGCTATAAAGAGCAAATTGTATCATTTGCAGAAAAGTGGATAGATCTAGAGATCAGTATGTAATGGAAAATCAGACAAATTTAAAATGAAAAAAAAAAACAGCATCGTTTCATTATACATATACTCTAGACAAAGAAGAGGAGAAGGGTAGAGGGATAGAATGGGAAGGGAGGAGGAGAAATCATCATTGCCCTCAACCCCCTCTTTTTCTTCCTCCTCCTCATCATCATTTGGAGAACAATGGCCTGTCTCCATCACAGGATTAGAGTTGAAGATTAGAAACTTGATTCCAGAGCTGCATTGGACAACACGTTGGTTGGACTTGGTGTACGTAGCATGAGTGCCATCTCTGCAACTCAGGACTCAACAGTCTCCACATAGTTTGCTTTGAAATCCCATAAATACATGATGTGAAAAACACTAAGTAAATGTTTATTCTAATTGTTGTACTCATGTGACCACAAATCTCTTCTTTCCACTCTCCCAGAATTATAGCCATGGAAGGCTTTGTGTGCTTGTGGGTTTAGAAAGAAAATGGAGATCTTGTGACTTTGGATGCTGCTTCAGCTGAAGGGGCAGGCCCCTCAAACACCCTCATGAAGCCACGTGCTTGCCCTGGCTCTCTTACTGTCACTGAGAAAGTGATGATACTTGGAAAAGGCCTGCAACTTCTCTTCCAGAGCCTGACCGCAGACACCGGGGTGAGAAAGACACCTTCCGATCCCAGCTGAGTCTTACAAATAGAAGCTGTTGACAGTGAATACACAGATAATAGGAAACACATTTTTGGCTGGTGAGTTACTTCTGGGTCAGCTTAGAGGACCAGAACAGATATTTATTGGAAACATCCCAAGCTTCCACTCCACTTTCTCCTTTCAAACAGGATCATACTCCCCAGCCTTGCAATTCTATTTATGACTGGCTTATGACAATGTATTTGACCCCATTCCCCAGTAATTATTTCAGAACTACGTATGTGGCTGGATGAGGTGTGAAGATGTGAGGGACTGAGACAAATGTACTTGGGCTGATGTTGGCTATACTCCTGAGATTGCAGGAAATAACACGGTTACAATTGGAACTTCTGTTAAGTACTACAAAAGGTTCATAACTTACAATGGTGCAAATTGTTAACCTTCAACTTTATAATGTGGAAATAATACATGCCTCCATAGTGACCATGCTTCAGATTTTGAATTCTGATCTTTTCCCAGCCTAGTGATAAGCATGATGATGATGATGATGATGATGATGAGCATTGGCTGTGACCACAGGTCCCCAATAGCCACACCAGCCTGAAATCTGACAATTACCTGACTGACACAGCTCACAGAAGGAAGGGGTTTATTTTGACTCACTGTTTGAAGGTGAGTTCATCATGGTGGGGAAAGCACTGCAGTGGGATGAACAGCAGATGGTCATGTTACATCTGCATTCAAGAAGCTAATAATGATGATGTTGTTCCACTTGCTTTCTTGTTTTTTAAAAACTAAACCCACAACTCCAAACCACATAATGATGCTGCTCAAATTCAGTGTGGACCTATCCTCCCCAGTTTAACCTTTCTAGAACTGGCCTCAGAGACATGCCTAGAGGTGTGTCTCCTAGGTGATTCCTAGCACGTTGACAATCAAGATGAACCAAGGCTAATATGTTTTTTCCTTCATTTTTATTTTATATGTATGTCTGTGAGCCATGTAGGTTCAGTGCTCATGGAGGCAAGAGGAGGACATCAAATCCCTTCCCCTAGGACTGGAGTTGCAGAGGTGTGAGCTGTTGTGCAGGTACTGAGAGTTGAACTTAGGTCTTCTGGAAGAGCAACCAGTACTCTTAACCACTGAGCCATCTCTCCAGCCTCTCACATACACTTTTGACGTGGGATGGTTTCATTCTATGATATGCTAATCTAAATGGGATGCCATCATTAGTCAAAAAAGCATCAGATTCTAATTCATACTGTGCTGTTGAAGGAAGATGACATTTAACACCAAACAATATTTAGTCAGAAAGCCATAGCTAAGGATGTGCACCTCCACATTCTGTTCTCAAATCCTACTAGGATGAGAGAGAACATGGGACATAGCTTCTTCACAAAGAACTTGAGCTAAAACTGATCCTTCATCAACATCATGCATCAAGCCTTTTGGTATAAAAGAAACTGCCCTCTATTGCTCCTGTTGCCTAGACACAAAAATTAATAAATACATAGAAAGCAAAAACAATATTTACTAACTAGCTACTAGAGGTTATAAATGCTTCACTGAACTTCCTGCAAAGTGATTCCAGAAAGGCCAATAGGTGAAGGTTGGATGTCACTTGTGGATCATAGACTTCCCATAACATCACAGGCACAACAGGGATCCTGGAGAGGCCATGGTAAAATCTTCATACTGGTTTTAAAGTTTTTAATGGTATATTTCAAGTTTGGACAGATTCATAGAGTTAAGTACCGCTGTAGCATTCAAGACCCATCACACTCTCATTACCTGCCACACCACTGTAAACCATCATCACATCATTATAAACTGTTAACACAACACTGTAAACTGTTCCTCCTCCATCTCTAATCTCCACCATGAAAAGATCAACGAATCACACCAACACTTTCCATTCACATGGCCTAATCTTTTCTGGAATATCACATAAACTGAACCATGTATCCCATAGCTTTTTCAGTCTGACATCTTCAACATTGCATCAAGGTGCCAGTAAGTATTCATTGCTTTCATTGATGTCCGTCAACATGAGATTAAAGCCTATTACTCTTCTTACTGGGATCAGCTGTGATGGAATGGCAGGCTCAGGCTAGAGACTGGGTTCTTATGTATGCTCCCAGGTAAATATAAAGTTGAAACCAGTGAACAGAAGGAGGAATGTGAGAGAATACTGTGTGGAGAACTGTGTCCTGCATAGGCCCTATGCTGGAAACATAGCCCTTAGTATGACTGCATGTAAGGGTTTCCCCAAACTGGGGAATGGGATCTTCAAGAAAGGCTGTGGTTTGGAGATGACATGTTCCTCATAGGCTCCTGTATTTGAGCACTTGATCTCCATTTGGTGGTGCTGTTGGGGAAGGCTATGAAACCTTTAGGCTTCATAGGGCTTTGAGAATTTGTAGCCTGGCCCTATTCTCTCTCTCTCTCTCTCTCTCTCTCTCTCTCTCTCTCTCTCTCTCTCTCTCTCTCTATCTATCTATCTATATATATATATATATATATGCGCTCAATGTGTGTATATCTTTGTCTCTCTATGTGTCTCTGTCTCTATCTCTGTGTCTGTCTCCATCTCTGTTTCTGTCTCTTTCTCTCTGTGTGTTTCTCTCCCTGTTTTGTGTCTCTCTTTGTTTCTCTGTCTTTCTGTGTGTTTCCCTGTGTGTCTGTCTCTGTCTATCTCTGTATCTGTCTGTCTTTCTCTCTCTCAGTCCTCCCTCTCTGCTTCATGTGTGCAGATAAAATGTAATCAGTTGTCTGCCTCCTAATTACTCAGCTGGTTCCATGCTTCTACTGCCATGCCTTTTCTACCATGGTGGACCCTTATCATACCCTCTGGACTATGAAATAAAATGAACCCTTTTTCCCTAACTTGCTTTTCATTCAATGTTTTGTTGTTGTTGTTGTTGTTGTTGTTGTTGTTGTTGTCGTTGCTATTTGGTTTTTTTGTTTGTTTGTTTGGTTGGTTTGGTTTGGTTTGGTTCTTTTCTCTCCGCAGCAACAGAAAAATAGCTAAGCCGAAGATAAATAAAATTACATGAGATGGTAAAAGTTTGGCCCTTCTCGCCCCTCATCTGTCATGCAGCGGCATGGGTGAGGGGGAGATGCCCTACCCCCAAACCCTGGCTGCCTGAGGCAGATGGGAGAGCTGTCCCTGAGGTCATGAGAGGAGAGCAGGCCCTGCCCCTCACCTGACCCTGATGGCAGGGGTGTGTGTGAGCAGGCCCTGATGGTACGAGAGCAGAAGAACTTATTCTACCCCCCTTGTCTACCATGTGGTGATGTAGGTAAGGGACCTGCACCTTTGCCCCCCTCACTCTTTGCCACCTGCAGCAGGAGGGGGAGCTGGCCTTGGGGATATGAAAGCAGGAGAGCTGGTCCTGCCCCTCAGCAGCAGCAGAACTCTTGAGAGTGGGCCCTGCACCTCACCTGGGCTATACAGTAGAGCTGGCCCTGGTTCTGTCTGAGCAGGTGAGCCAGCCCTGATGCTGGCCCCACCTCTTGCTGCCTCTCTGCATTGGGTGAGCTAGCCAGGAAAATGCTGGAGGGCCCACCCTTGTGGTAAGGATGAGTGAAAGCTGGCAGGCTGACCAATCCAGGTACCACCTAGACCCAGTACCAGGGCTATGAGTTGGCTCATTCCAACATCCACCCCATCTATGAACTGCTGGAGCACATGAAGGGACTGCCTCTGCAAATCCAAAGCTGCAGGATCTCCATGACACAGGGAAACAACAGGATATCAAACAGAAGTTCCATTGAGGGCCTAGCATAGATAGTGTAGCAGAAGCCAGAGGCTTTGAACCAGACCAATGACTCATTGCAATGAACATTTACAAGTAAGGATGTATGGACTAAAGGGTGTACTGTGTGACTCACTACAGCTTCCACAAGAATTTTTCTTTTAATTTGTATTTTCTTTTATTTGGCAGGGGAGGTTGCAAGGACAGAGGGTAGATACAAAGAAATAGAGAATGAGTGGGATTGGGATGCATGATGTGAAATCCACAAAGAATCAATAAAAAGTAAAAAAAAAAATAAACAATAGTCAGTCTTTATCTGATAGAATCTGGTAGGAAGAGGAAGAGAAACCAGAGGTAGGCAACATTCTGTGGCTCTCCACACACTGAACCACCTAAAAATATAGCAGTGCGGCTATCTGCAAGATAAGAAGAAAGCCTGCAACAAATATGGACCACACTGCCCCTTAATAAAGTAATCTGGCTTCCTGTACTGTGGATAAGTCACTGTTGTCTAAGACATTCTTCTGTGCTATGCCAAGAGACAAGTGCAGTGAAAGTCAGAAGAGAGACATACAAAAAAGAGATGCCTTTGATCTAAATATCTGTTTCCTGCTTCACAGGGTGATGAGTAAAATAACTCTACATACCAGCTTACTATGAAGACTAAACCACACAGCAGGCTCCAGTGCTTAGCGCCAGGAAATGCTACATCTGGCCTTTCATATTGGCCAAGTTCATAGCCATCCTTGAACACAGTGGGGACTAGTGCTGGTTAGTTTTTTTGTCAACTTAATACAAACACCTGGGGAAATGGAACCTTAACTGAGAAACTGACTCCATCAGCTTGGCCTGAGGAGAATGCTTTTGAATGATAGTTGTTGTGAGAGGGCCCAGCCCACTATGGGTGGTACTACTCCCTAGGCAGGTAGTCCTGAAGTGTTTTACAAAGCAGGCTGAGCAAGCAAGCCAGTAAGCAGAGCTCCTTCATGGCCTTTGTTTCAGCTCCTGCCTGGACATCCTGCCTTGGTTTCCTTCGATAATGGACTATAACCCATAAGCCAAATGATGGGCTGTAACCCATAAGCCAAACAAACCCTTTGTCTTTGGTCAGTGTTTTATCACAGAAACCGAGGCTCAAAGTACAATAGGACCTTACATACACAGAAACACTCAGAAAATGCTTATTTTTAAAAAGCAATACCTGAATGGTAGCTGGCTAAGCGAAGAAATCTGCCTCCGTCTTTTTTTAGCATTTAAAATGAAGTTCTTCATACAACAGCATGACTCTGACATCTGACACTCACTGTGCTGCCCACAACCTAGAAAAGAGGCTGGAAAAGTCATCTTTGTTTCCACAGATGCAATAACAGCTGTTCCTACAATAAGAGGTTAGCATGCTAAGACTTTCACTGGAAGGCAAGGAAAAGCACCATGTGAGTGTGGAATATATGTTGTCTCTCCAGTTAGGAATTCAAGGAGCATTCCTGGGCATGGAGCTCAATGGCAGAGCACTTGGCCAGCATACCCTGGATGCGGGTGGGGAGCAGAGTCTTCACAACTAGATGCCGAAGATTCCCAGGATGGGGTTTTGATGTTGTTTAATTCACCTGAATTTACAATTGGGATAGAATGATGATTGCCCGTAATATCATAGCACTTAAGAGGCTGAGGCTGATGATCCTGAGTTGCAGGCCAGCCTGGAATCTTGTCTCAAATAATACAGCAATATGAAACAACAAGAAAACCAGTTCTTTTCAAGGCTGTGACAAGGGGGCTAAACTTCCTGAACTTCACAGAATCCCTAGGAAAGGAATATGTATCTTGCTAGATACACATTAGTATGGGTATGCTAGAGGTAGCTGGGTCCAGCTATTTCCAACTTTACTTTCAATGTTACTATGTGGTAACTGGAAACTGGCCAAGCTTGGAATGTGTTTTTTTCTACTATAAAAATAGGCACATGAGTGCTTCCCTCATTTCTTTGGAGAGCTGTCTGGTAAATACTTTTGAGCACACCATTGGCCCAGGGCCCAGAGTTACTAATACTGTTCCTCAGGGGAAGACTTGAGGGCAATTAGAACTGTCACTCAGGAATTTTGAAGAGTGAAGAATCCATAGCAGGTATTGAAATTAAAGTATCAAAAGTAAGATTGAATATATTTTCATATACATAGATCCCTGCGTATACTCATATAAAAATATGGAAACACACACACACACACACGTATATGAATGAATGAATTAAATGGAATTATTTTACCTAAGGGAATTATGGTCCCCTCAAAAAGCTATAGATTGGTAAGTAAAAAGCCCAGGACCAGGTATGAGATACTGCCCATAGAGTTGTTAGGAGTATTCCAGAGAAACACATAATACGTGCTACTCTAATTGCTCTTTGTTGCTCACCAGAATTTAAGTGGTAAAACCCTATTGCTGAAGACATGATGCACTTGTTACAGAAAATGGAAAAATCAGTCATATACTAACAAGAAAGTTTCCTCCCAGCTTACTAATTGTCACAATACAGGAAGGTGGCTGGGGAAAAAGTCATCACCAGTCTTGCCCAGTTGTGAACTCTATTAATTACAGTAACTACTAGCCTAGCAAGAGATGCCCATGGTTGCAAGAGAGGCATGAATATTATGGGAGTACCCAACCATTCTTTGCTTGGATTTAAGGCCCACTCCAAATGCATGCCTGGTACTGAAATCTGACCAAGAACCAATGACTAGGGAACCTGAAGACCCTATGAGAGAACCAACTGCTGCTAATCCGCTTCAAATGCACACGGTATCAAACTGCCTTCTAAATATGTACAGCTATACCCATAGAATAGTGCAGCTGTCAGTCCTCAGCAGAGAAGCTTTCTTCGTATAAAAGAAAGGTTCAAAAAGGATAAAGAACCCTAGAATCGGCCAATTGGTGGTGGTGTATGCCCTTAACCCCAACACTTGGAAGGCAGAGACAGAGACAGGACTCAGTGAGTTCAAGGCCAGTGAGTTTGAGGACAGCCAGAGCTGTTACAAAGAGAAACCTTGTCTCGAAAAACAAAAACAACACCCCCCCAAAAAAACCGAATCTGGAGTTGGAGTTCCTATATAACACGGTGATTTATTTGTTTATTTATTTATTATTTATTTTACTATCTGTGACATCAAGTATGTGTCTGTGCCCTGTTCATGATCACTAAGCTATCTGTAGTAGAGAAAGGTATTCTTGGTTTCAAATTTTGATCTAGCAATACAACTACCAGGGAATCAATTCCCCATAGAAATTCCAAGAATGAAAAAGCGAGGCAACACATGCCTGTCATCCCAGTACTCTAAAGACAGTATGATCAATAGTACAAGACCCAACCTGGGCTACACAGGGAGACCCTGTCTCCAAAATATGCATTGAGATTTCACCTTCATGAGTTTCTATAGACCATTCATCATCACATCACAAGGCACACTGTGGAATCATGTGATGTCTTGCTTCAGGGGATTAATTAACTCTATGGTCAGTCATTCCATGTGGATAATGCCCAGCCTTTAAACATCCCTCTATGCTAGGTGCAGTGTACAACAATAATCTCAGCACCTGGGGGACAGAGGCAAGAAGTTCAAGTTCGTTCTTGACTACCTAGCAAGTCAGAGGCCAACCTCGGCTACATGAGACTGTTTGAACACACACACACACACACACACACACACACACACACACACACAGCAAGTGCATATTCACAAGAAAAAATGACTTCTCAAGTGTAGACTGTAGATATGAGTCAAAGACAGTCAGCAAGGCTTTAATAAATTATAAATAAACTACATTATTAAACATCTTGTGTGTACAGGGCAATGTGACTTAACACTGGCATGGAACAGATAATACAGCCAACAAGTTAAGTGGGGTTTTTACAACCTGACAAGTCACTAAAAACCAGTAAGCAAGATCAATGTCACAACACAGAATTATGGGCTCCACTCTGGACTACATCCGGACCCTATTTGACATGATAACAGCATCCCCATGGTTGTATTAGGTGTAGCTTATGTTTGCCATATTATTCTAAAGCTGATGCATTCACAATTTTTTGTTTACTCTTTATATGCATTCATTCAGGCCTTTTGAACCGTTTTGCTCATGGGATGGTGTGGCAAGATGGTTCAGTGGGTAAAGGCACTTGCCATGCTAGTCTGATCTGAATTCTAGCCCTGGAACCTTCATAAAAGAGAAAGGAGAGAACTGATTCATAAATGTTGTTCCCTGATCTCCACATGTATTCTGTAGCACACACACACACACACACACACACACACACACACACACACACCAATGCAATAACAACACAATAAAATAAATGCTCATAGGAAAGTTAGGATTCTCATAAAATACCTTCTAATAATACTCAGGAACTGGGGTCCAGAAGAGTGGCAATTAGTCAGGAGAATGAGTCAGTGGCTTTTCCAAAATTCCTGAAATCTTGGAAATTGTTAGGAACATAAACACCCCTGCTGATTGATTCCTGCATTTTAAAATAAAACACTTATTCTTCCCACACTGGTACTCAGTTTTCAGTAAACTCCCCCAGGCATATCCCCAAGGCACTTCCAAGACACCCATGATCATGTTCTTAAAGCATCTTGCTTGTAGTGTTGTTGGGCTTGTTTTTCTAGTTGTTGGGGGGCAAAAGGGGCGTGTTCCTCCTTGCTGCAGTATGTGTTACAACCAGCAGAGGGTAGGATTACACAACACACCCAAGCTCCTCTGCTCCAGATCTAAACAAGGAAGTGGATGAAAGTTAGCAACTGGAGGACAGAACAAAGATGCTTATACACTCAGAGATGACAGCATGAGAATAATTTGGAGATGACAGGCACTGTGTCTGACCCAGAGTGTCACTTCACTATTCACCTAGGGATGTCCACTTCCCATAGCGGTATGTGCAGGACCCCCCAGATTTAATTGGCCTTCTAAATGTCTACAGTATTTATGATAGTTTACCCATCCTTATCCTTTTGTCCTGAAGCTAGAAACTTGCTAAAATATAAATTAGACCGTGTGTCTTCTGGTTTAAAATCTGGAGGTGGTTAGAATGGAAAATAATTCACACCTCAGTGACTCCAATTGTCTTCTTCAAATCAAAGGTGAGAGTTAGTTCTCCACTGAGAACCAGAGGTTGGGGGGATTGTAGGAGTAGAATGATAGCATCTTTTTCAGTGATGTGGTGGCTATGTGCAAGGCACATGTGTGAATGAATGCAGCCTTCCCACCACCTCAATAAAGCAAATACTTATTAATGCCCATTTTCCAGGCAAGGCCCCAAAGCCACAGAGTAATGAGGTATACTGCCCAGGGGTCTAGTGATAGGAAACCAAAGATCTGAGATCAGAACTTCAGATGATAGGCTCCAGCCATTGTCAAACATCATTCTCAGGATCTTCCAGAAGAGAAAAGATGCTGACGGCAAATACCTATTGGTCCTTATTCAAACTAGGACCACTTTCTACTTTCAGTCACTCACACTATTTCAATAAAGGCCCACCCCAAGATCCTTACATGTACCAGGCAGATCATTAAACACTGGAATCCACATATGTGTGTCAGTGGTTTGCCACTCTGTCACATGGATTTGGCCACAAAGCTCAGAAGCCAGGACAGAATGGAGGAAAAGGTGAATTCTGCAATGTGAGGGGTAAAGTTTTGATAGGTAGGCACTGTGCAAGCAAGATTTAGCTGCCAGTCAATGGGCCTTGAACTCTAGCTACAAACACAAAGGCTCACACCTATAATTTCAGCACTCCAGAGGCTGAGTCAGGATGACCATGAATTTAAAATCAGTTTGGACTACATTACTAGTCTTAGATACATTAAGACCCAAAAGCTCCTTCCTGAGCTGCAACCTACAGTATTTTATAATTCTGACTCCCTTGGGGTTTTTTTGATTGTTTGTTTGTTTTCTTTTGTTTTTGTTGTTGTTGTTTTAACTCCGACCTCATTCTGTGTCCCTAGTGGGCTGAATACTTCCAATGGAGAGGCCTATTACTGGGCCAGAGCTCTACCACACAAGTGGCACTCACCAACTCTGAGCATTGCTTTCCTCATTTATACAATCAAGCACCATTTGGCTTAATGGGTAGAGGTACTTCTATAGAGCAGCAGCCATATGCCTGGTGCTGAGCTTTGTGCCAAAAAGACAGAACTTGCCTCATCCTAAAAGAACTTGCACACTATAACATTCTAACAAGATGCATGTCCCCTCCCCTACACACACCCAACAGAAAAGCCATGGTCATCACAGCTCTTTCACTCACAGCCATTATCTGGGACACTTGAGTTTGGGCTAGGCTCTATATTTAAGTAATGTTTTTAATTTTTTAAAAAGCTATAATCCTCTGCCATACTTCCAGAATATGCCCATTTTACTAGTGGAAAATCAAGAATTAAAAGGACTGATCATGAACTGGAGGGATGTTTCCAGGTTAAAGAAGGCTCACTGTTCCTATAGAAGATTCAGATTGGGTTCCTAGCATCCATATGACAGCTCACACTGCCTGTAACTTTAGTTCCAGGGAATCTGGTGCTCACTTCTGGCCACCTGCACACACATGGTACACATAAACTCAGGCAGGCACACATCTACATAAATAAATTAAAAGGTAAATTGTAAAAGATTCAGTTACTAAAAACTGGGAGATTGTAGGACTGGAACAGGCTTTCAGTGTTTCTGCTTTCTGCAGAAACTCAGACCCGTGTGTGTGTGTGTGTGTGTGTGTGTGTGTGTGTGTGTGTGTGTGTGTGTGTGTGTGTGTCTGTGTCTGTGTGTGTGTGTGTGTGTGTCTGTGTGTCTGTGTGTCTGTGTGTTTCTGTGTGTTTCTGTGTGTGTCTGTGTCTATGTGTATCTGTGTGTGTCTCTGTGTGGGTTGTACATGTGTGTATAAGCTTGAGACTAAATGTCCCTCAATTGCTTGGCAACTACTATTTTTAGATTGGGATTCTCTCACTGATCCTGAAGTGCACTGATTCAGCTAGACTGGCTAGAAAGCAATACACAAGGGTCCGCCTGTCCCCATCCCTCCAGTTTTATGATTACAGGGATACTATAGCACATGTCTCTTTTGTACATGGATACTGGGGATCAAACTTGGGTCCTCATGCTTGCATAGTGATTCCTCTCCTAACTGCCTGTCTTGGTTCTTGTGAATAATTTGTGCTGATATGATAAATCTCTCTTTTATGGCTAAGCTTTTCTACTGGCATTTTAGTATTTGTCCAAGAAAAGGTGTCTTAACATTCAAAACTGGGATTCGAGCAAACTGTATTCCTTTCAGCATCCCCCAAGCCCCTCAATAAGATATAAAATGTTGTTTTAATAGATAACCCTCAAAAACTCAAAAGCTCTCATTTATCTCATAATTTACAACTATTAGATAATAACACCATTTCTTCCCAGGGCTAGCCTTGGATACAACAAAGTTACAGAAGGGGGCTGTTGACACTAATCACTCCATCATATGCCCTGAAAGTTCTAAAGACTTACTGACAAAAAGTCCAGATGTATGAAAAACATCCATAAGTCATGGCTCTCATAATTTAAAATAACAGGGCAGAAGCTTTCTACTTTAGTGACTTCATAAATCTCTGATCCATAAAGTTTTGTGCTCTTTTCTTCCCTAAGCCAAAGAATGAAACAGCTTTGTAAGTTAGTTTTATTAGAGTATAGTCCAACATGACTTTTACAGATATCTAAAATTATAGATACAGGGCTGGAGATGGTTGGATGATTAAGAGCACTGTCTCCTCTTTCAGAGGAAGAAGACCAGGATTCCATTCCCAGCACCCACATAATAGCTTACAACTGTCTGTAACTCTAGTTCCAGGGGATCTGATTCCTTCTTCTGGCCTCTGTGGGTACTGCATGTATGTGACACACAAATATAAATGCAAGCAAAACACCCACATACACAAAAGAAAACATTTTAAATGACAGATACTTCATTTGCTTTAAACAAAGATTTTGATAGGCTCCTGGTTGATTTCTTAATTTTTTTATAAAGGTATAATTTATATGTCATCAAATCTATTTGCTTGCAAGATACAATTAAGTGATCACAGACAATTATCCATCCTCATTCAGATTGCAACCAGTTCCTTCCTTCAATCACTCATATACTCTCTCAGGAAAGACTACCAAGTGTGTCCTGTGTTCCAGGCACATCATCAAACACTGGAATCCATGAATGTAGGATGATGGCATTCTGCCTTGTTACATAGTTTCTGCCTCTGATCCCAGAATTTTGAAATTGTCTCCCTGATCTGGTTTAGAACACTTTGCAACAATCAAAAAGAAAGATCCCTCATGCAAGTATGATGTACTCCTCTCCAACCCTTAGAATTAAATATTTATCTTCTTCATTCTCACAATACCTTGAGAATGCCTCTCTTTACTATAGAACTCCCAAGGCCCTCTGCAGACTCCCTGTTGCTCACTGTTGTCTCTGTAATATTCAGGATACACCTGATCCATCTGAATATATAGATGCCTATTGTTGAGGCCTATCTATTCAGGTGACCTCAACAATATTCCCAAGACTGATGAATGAATGAATCTGTGGATGAAAGCATGACCTGTCTGTCAAGTGTACCATTGAGGTCCTAATCTCACATGACTGGGACATGTTACAGTCGTAGGAGAGAATACATTCAATCTCTACCTCAGAAATTCTCGTTTTCTTCAGCTATTACTGTGAAATAAACCTACTTCTGGCTGTCAGCTCCACCACAATGCTGCCTGCTCCATCTCTCATCAGATTTGTGCTCTGATCCTTGTGACTTACCTCTCAAAGAATATTTCTTCATCTCACATAAGGATCTGTGGCTCACATTTAGGCTAGACTGGCTGGCCAAAAGAGCCCTACAACCTACCTGGTGCTATCTCCCTAGTACTGGGATCACAAGCACATACCACCACATATGGATTTAAATGTGGCTGAAGGGATCAAACTTAGGCCTGCATGCTTGTGGAAAGCACTTCAACAACCAAACTATCTCCCAGCCCTTACTATGTGAACCATCTAACATTTCTAAAAAGTGTTAGATTTTTAAACAATTTAAAAAGTGTGTGCCTGTATGTGCAGGTACATAGCATTTTCTATGTACTAAAATGGCTACAAATATGGACATGGACCCCAGAAGTGGTAACGCATGCCTTTAATCCCAGCACTAGGGAGACAGAGACAGGTGGATCTCTGTGAGTTTGAGGCCAGCCTGACCCACAAAGTGAATTCCAGGACAGCCAGGGCTGTCACACAGAGAAACCATGTCTTAAAAACATATGGATATGGAGGCCTATGGATCTTGCTTGAAAATGCAATATTCCTTGTTATAGAAGCCCTAAAAGGTGATGATGTATGTCACGGCCCTGGAGACATCTGGCTTATGTCTGTATTAACATGTCAGGTCATCAAATCAGACCTGGGAGACTATAAAATGAGCTGCTAAAGCCAAAGGTTTTGCTTACAATGAATATGTACAAGCATGCTCCTCCGTTTTCTTGATATCCTGACTGATTCCTTTAATCTCAGAATGCTCATGCAGCAATGGTTCTGCAAAGGGGTGGTGATGGTTTCAGTGCTACACTCACCAGCTGACACTCCTGTCTCTGCAGAGCCAGCCGCAGCTGTTTCTAGCATTAAGAGGAAGCTGGTATACTCAGTTTTTACTGAGCCCACCCACCTTTTTTGCCTTCCTTGGGGGACAAACACTCCTCTGCAAAGTTAAGGCAGATGAGCAAACCCTTTGTAAAGTTATAATGAACCCTCAAATAGAAAAGTTCAGAAATGCATTCACCATACAGAGAATGAAAGGGTTGTTGAACTATAACATCCTGGATCTGTGTTGACTGGCACTACAGACCCCAGTGATGAGAAATGATGAAGCTGCCTGAAGGGTGTGCTCGCAGGTGTGCAGAAACACACTCATCCATAGTGTCAAGCAAAACATTTAGCTCTTCTGAGCCTCACTTTCTTCCTATGGAAGTAGAGAGAAAACACTGCTAGGGAAGAATGGCCATTACGTACAATAAAAATGGAACTGCCTACCAGAGCAAATGACTAATTGCATATGAATATAAAACACACACACACACACACACACACACACACACACACACACACACACACACACACGCCAGAGGCTGAGCCAATTACTCACTACGATTTAAGTAGAATGCATTCTGAAGATGGAAAAGTAAAGGCAGGTGCTTTATTGGGCTCTTGTCTTCATTTAGTTTACAGTCTCTTACATTATTCCCTTCTGTTTGGACACACTTATCACCACATTCTATGGTTTGGTTTGGTGAAGCACCACAGAATGGTCACATTACCTACTTTTGAACAAAATGAATAAGCTTGCTTAGATCAGCCACTCTGTCCTCCCAGAGCCTGGCCTATTACCCCACAGGAAGAACAGGAAATAGGGAAAAGCCTGAGGTAGCAATGAACACCTCTAATTCCAGCACTTGGGAGGCAGAGACTCCTAAGAGGGATACAAATTTAAGAACAGCCTGGGTGAGGATCTGTCTCAGAGAAAGAAAAAACAAAAGAAATAAAGAAAAGAAAAGAAAAGAAAAGAAAAGAAAAGAAAAGAAAAGAAAAGAAAAAGAAAAACAAGGGCTAGTATACAGGTAGATGAAAGTATGCTTGCCTAGTATGCAGGGGTGCTGGGACGGGAAGGAAAGGAAGAAGTGGGGAAACACAGGATGGAGGAAAAAGTTGGAGGTCGGCAGTGTCATCTGTATCTCACTTAGCCCTAGGTTTCCAAGACAAGTGTAAGGCTCTATAGCACCATATATAAGAGATCTTGGGACTACAAAGCCTTAGAACTCTGGGGGCTACACCCTGCGCTTTCCTCCTCATGACCTTGAGTATTACAGAACACACTTTGCAAAGGAGAAACAGTATAGTACCACAGGGCTCTGGGTTGTTTTTCTTTTGGCATTTCATAGTTGTCCATTAGAAGGGGTAGCCTGGCGCCATGCCAATGACATCTGCTTCTGGGATGCACTTTCCAAGATTGCATAACTAGCCCTGTGATCCATATCCCTGAGTGCATTCAACAGATGTTAGCTGCCTTCTACTGGAGCATCTTGGAAACAAGGGAAAATGAATAAGGGTTATGGACTGAAAGGCAGAGTGCATGGGACCTTCCATATTTGATACTCTGAGCATGGTGATGCCATTGGTTCTGGACTCATGTTCATTACTGCTTTATCACTTTTGCATCAGTGACCCTGGGAATGCTCTTCTTATCTGGGAGGCTCATTGGATGTTGCTATGGAGATGGGAATGCTCTGACATACCCACCCCCTTTCCCAGCCCTGTTTGTTAGCTTTTCCGATAAATACTATTATGTGTTGCTCTCTACAATCGGTGTAGCTGTAAGAGAGTTTGTTTAGCTGATTCCAGACTAAAGATGAGTTATCCCTCATAGGTGAATGTGTTCTAAGCCTGTGGAGTGTAATGTTAATAAATGGAGTGAAATCACTAAGCTTCTGTGAGAAAATTGCACAAATAAGAAGGCAAGAGATGTGCCTAATTACTTCTGATTCCTTAGTGTATAAAAGCTTGCCAGTATCACACAAACAACCATGCTGAAAACCCTGATAGTTCAGGAAGAAATAAAGATGCTTTTACATCATGACCTAAGCAGGAAAATCAAGTGACAACAGAACAAATCTGAAAACATATCTATCTAGGAACCATGCCTTACCAGAATGTACCTTTCTTTGTTAGGTTGGAGACTGTCAACTCAAGAATGGGCATGTGGAGTCTGTGACATGGTGTCATTAAGTGTACAAAAAGTATTGTTTCCATGTATGCAGGCACATCTTCCTAGAAAGAGTCCATAGCTGTAGTGGTTAGTAACTGTTGTCAACTTGACTGACTCAAGAATCACCATAGAACACAGTTCCAGGAGTGCCTGTGGGGACTTTTCTAGGCTAGCTTATCTGAAGTGGGAAAATGCATCCTAAATGTATGAGGTATCATGTCATGGGCTGGGGTCCCAGACTGCATGGAAGAGGAGAGAGTTGAGCACCAGCTTTCATCTCTCCCTTCTTCCTGACTAAAGGTGTCATGAGGCCAGCTACCTCATGTTCCTGCTGCCACGCCTTCTTTACCATGAGGGACTGTCCCTTCCAACTATAAGTCACAGTGAGAAAGGGGACTAACATAAGTTTAAACAGGAACTAATAAATCAGACAAAACAAGATAAAGGACCGGTGATCAACAGCAATGTAGCAGAAAACAGTCCATGTTGCTCCAAGGATGCATACTAAATACCCCCATATCTAGGAAGGCTCATTCCAGGAGGCGACCTACCCCTGCACTCCTTGCAACTCTGAATTTTGATGGACACACTTAAAAGTTTTCTCATTTTAAGGAACATGTTCTAAGTTCAAAGCCCCAGGTAGTCACAGGATGACCCACACCCAGTATTCTAAGTCCCAACAAAAACTGCATTCTGTGAACAATTCAGTCTAACAAATGGGTTCCATTCAGAGAAGCGCTCGTGTGCCAGAACCCTGAGAGGAAGACTACCTCCTGACTTGTGCTCTGATGGGTACTTACTGTGTACCAAGTACACCCTTCCTTACTCTCTGCTTAGGACATCCTTGTGTTTTCAGGGTTGTTACTATGATGCAGAGGCAAGCACTTTATTTAAGTGAAATCCAGCATGAGAAGCAACTTTATGGATGAAAGCACTGTTTAGGAACCTTCTGACAAGAATGTGTTTCCACCTCATCATCATTGTTACCAGAGTAATTATGAGTACTCAAGTAGCCACTTAAAATATAAATGCTACTCTTGGATAATCAGATTAAAATAACAGATTTCTTATTCCCTGTGGTTCTGTTGGGTCCAGGGAGGACAGTTGGTTTATGCTTTGTGACATCTGATCAAGCACAAGCTTGATTCAATGTCTAAACACTGAATGATGGTAACCTCACAACAACTTCCTTCTACACTGTTGGATCATTGTGTGTCTGGTTAGTTTCAGAGACTTCCTAAGACTTATAAGTTGTTTATTTCCTGATTCTTAATGAGATCTCCAGACTCCAGAATCTGAGTAAACTTCCATCCAGGATGGTATGTTTCAACTCAAAACATTTTAGTGTTGAATAATAATAATAAAGAGAACAGCAACATCCTGTCCTAGGAAGAAAAGATGGCAAGTAATTCCATTAAAAAAAATGCAATTCATTAGGAGGAAAGGTCTGGAGACTATAACTGAGCCACAAGGTGGGAGAGAAAGCATTAGATAGAAAGTGGTGAGGAAGACGGAGGATAGCTGATTTTTAAATAGTCAGATAGCTAGGAAAAGAGGTCCTGGATTAGATCAAGCTAAACCCCAATTACTTTCTAAAGGGATACTAGCCTACTAAAACATGGCTCTGGCAGGCCTTGCTCTTTTCCCTTATTCCCTCTACCTTCCTAAATATCATTAGATTACATTCCTAAAGCTAGCCACCAAGGTCTAGTCCCTTATTTGGCCACTTCCTCTTCCTAAGGCTGACTACCAAAGTCCAGCTACCAAACTGGCTATCCTAATTAACATGCCCAATTAAATCATCTTAACACTGAGGTTCCCAATTCACCTTTATAATCTACATTTTCCTGTGTGTCACGTCCATCTCCTCTCTATCCAGAGGCAGCCCTTTGTCCCCCCACTCCAGGACATATTTCCCTGCTCCTTCTCCCTTGTTGCTTCCCTTCTCCCTTGTCTGCTATCTTCCTTCTTTGTCTCTTATTCTCTCCCCTCTGTCCTTTGTGCTCAGAACTTAACCTTAGGGCACTGAGCCAATGATTTTCCTTTTGCCTGCTGAACTGAGATGGTACAGTATATGGGAGAGGGAGACATGATGGGAATCTTAAAGGAAAGAGGAGGTTTCTCTTTCAGACTTTGGAACTATAAAGAAATGTGTCATATATAAGCTTGAATGCTAACAGAGACGGATGTAGAGCCCTTGCAAAATAGAAGTTGACAAAACAAATACATTCATAAAAACGAAATAAGCAAGAATTTGGTTATCAATAAAATACAATTCTCAGAAGATATGCACACAATATTCTTTTACAAATTATTTTTTTTCAGCACCAGTGGTGGCTAATTCTGACTATCAAGTTTATTTTGGAAGTATGTATGTAGCACCTGGACCTGCCCTGCCTTTTCTTGGGCCTGACCTGTCTCCAGATCCTGACCCCTTTGGTTATTTTCAGCCTTTCAACCTTTCACACAGCAACTGAACTCTGCAGCTTTGCTCTCAGGCCTGACTCCCAGCACCACTCTGCTTCCTTACCCTCACAGTACAGGCTTTCTTAGCCAGATTCTAAAATGTGGGACTCTGTTATATCCTCTTTAACTTGTGTTCATTCTGTAATCCACACATAGACATATAGAAAGGTAGATGATAGATGAGTAGATAGATAGGTAGAGATGATAGAGATAGATGATGGAAAAATATATAGGTGATGGACAGACAGATAAATAATGATAGATTGTCACATGCTATTAGTTAACATTAGCACTGAAAATTGTAATAAAATAAACCTGCACTTGTCTTGGCCAGTCTACCAGGGCAGACAGATCACATGACAAATTGGTCTCATTGAAACTACTAAACATTCTGAATTTATTGCTATTCAATACATTGTGGCACTGTGAAAATAACATAAACATGCTCATCAGTACTTCTGGAATAGTATGCTTGCAACAAAACCCCAACATCATCAAGTGGGAGAGCTCTGGGGCCTCAGATGAGATGCAGAACAGAAGAGACTCCCAGCATCTCCCCTAGGATAGCAAAAAGACTTGGCACAGACAGCCTAGGCTCCTGTTCCAACACTGTCTTTGTGCTGTGCTACTGAGAGAAAGCAGGGAGGGCCTAGAGATCACTGGAAATAGTCCTTTCCTCTGGGTCTTGTCTAGAGCTAAACCTTGTCTAACAGATCATTTTCTCTCTAATGAGAGTACTTGAAGCACATTTCTTTCATTTGTTTTGAGATGTCTGTCAATTTTTTCATCTAGTTCTACACTAATAGAGCCAAAAACCCATTTTCAACTAATTATAAGAAATGCTTTTAATGGGTAAATTGAGTCTGCAGCCTCCTGGTAGTCTCACCAATGATAACTCTTCTTCTGTTCCCCGGAGTTCACTTTCCTCTCTTAAAAAGGACTCATCACTCTCCAATCCTTCAAAAATCATTCAACCTTATAAAAGCCCCCAGAAGTCAATGGGCACTGAGGAGGGAGGGAACACCACTGATACTGTGTCCAATAGCTTGTAATTCATGGATGGCAAACTGTTAAAAAAAATCTTTCATGTAAATGCAAAAAGATGTTCCTTCTGGCTTTATGCAAACAAAAGATGACTTGCTGATTGCCCTGAGAATGCAAAGCATGCCAAATGCAGAGCAGTGGGAGTTGGAATTACCCTAAATATGCTTTGAAAAATGTGGAAGTGCCCATGTCATCCACAGTGTCATTTTGCTCCCTTTCAGACATAAACTGAGGCAAGCTGGCCTTTGGGACCCTCCATGCTGGTACCACTGAAGGAATTGGCAAAACCCAGAGAGATGGGAGAGGGTGGGGGAAAAAGTCTTGGCTGGAATTACACTTAATAATAAAGTCCAGATGCAGAGATTAAAGGCTTCCTAGCTACTGGTGAATTAGCAGGTTATCTGTCAGGTGGTGAACTTCAAAGGAACAAATTAAAAAGAATAATGTTGATATGTGTGTATTTCCAAAGCAGCCAAGTGTTCTGCCAACACCCAGTATGTTAGTTATTCATGCCTATTAGTCCTTTAAATAGTCTCTGATGTGTCTGTCAAAAAACCCATGATGTAGCTACTTCTTCTGGCTCAGACACCCCACTCTACCTATATCCAAATCTTCACGATCTCAGCTGCCAAAACTGCACCATATCCCTGTTGATAGATGTCATCACTTCTACTTAATGGTTCCACTATTCTCTAAGGTTTGAAGCAGCAGGTGTTAGGTTCATGAATTAATCAAATGCTTGTAATAGACAACATTATAATTAATGGAGAAGCACCTGCAAGAGAAAATTGATATTGTAGAAACTAAAGGGTCGGGTTAAAATCTATCTACCACATGATGAAAATGTTTGAAATATGTTCCTAATCTACAACTTTGGGGGAGGAGCAGCAGGAGAGATTTGTCCTCTATCTTCTTTGGTATCTTCACCAAGGCAAGTAGGAAGAAAAATACTGTCTGTGTCTCTGGGATGGAAGAGTAGATTAGATTCCGAACTGATGTGTCTGGATCAGCTTCTGGCACAGCCATCCATCTCTGCTAGTTACTGAGCTTGCTCATTTCCATTCACCTGGAAGGCACCAGGGAAATGTTCCAAGTTGGCTCCCACCGACAGACTGCTGAAGTCACTCTAGTTTTGCAATCCAAAATGTGTATAACCTGTTCCTCAGAGAAATGTCAGTCACATTGCTTATGAGCTGGAGGTTATATGGGGCAAGAAGAATGTACTGAGCATGAAGCCAGTTTTTAAATCTCAACTTCTATAATATTCAGGTTGAATTGTATCCCCCCAGGACCATCAGGGTGAGCATTGTAAAGACAAAGACCAAACGGGCCCAGGAGCTACAGAGCATACAATAACATCAAAGTTGTGTCTCACAGGCCCTATCAGTACTTAGTTCCTTGTTGGAGGGCTTAACCATTACTATACTGGGATATTCCAAAGTCCAAATCTCTCATCCATCCCATCCTCCTATTATAAGCTCATAGCACATCCCCTCAGAAGTGAAATATTTACCCATAACCCACTGGACTGGGTAGTGATGTTGGATATCCTTCTGTATGATGAAAATGTATGTTGCATTTATTGGTTAATAAGTAAAGCTAATTTGGCCAATGGTCAGGCAGAAAATAGAGCCATGTGGTAAATCCAAACAAAGACACAGAGAAAAAGAAGGCGAAGTCAGGGAGATGTCATATAGTCACCAGAGAAGCAAGATGTGCATTAACAAGCCACAAGCATCCTGGTAAAATAATAAACTAAACAGGTAATTTAGTTGTGAGAGTTAATCAGTAATCTGCCTGAGCCATTGACCAAGTTACTGAAATTAATATTAAGCCTTAGAGTGGTTATTTGGAAACTGGTGGGTGGGATGAGAACTTTCATTTATAGAAATCCTTCTCCTTTACATTTTTTCCTTTTATTGAAAATAGATTGTTTTTTCCTCATATAACATCCTGATCTCAATTTCTCCTCCTGTCAGATCCACCCCCTTTCTGTCTCTCATTAAAAAACAAACAGGCTTATAAAGGACGATAATAAAATAAAAACAAATTAATATGCTAGATTAAGATAAAGCAAACCAAAGGAAAAGAGCACAAGAAAAGTCACAAGGAACAAATATAGATGCAGAGACCAACTTAGAAAACTTCCCACACTTAGAAAACTCAAAAAACACTAAACTGGAAGCCATAATTCATGTGCAAAGGACCTATAGGATAGAAATAGAGAAGAAAGAATACATAAATAACATAAAATAAAATACGTTTTCTAAAAAATAAAAGAAAGAAAAAGACCCTAACATGACATTGTGAGACAGGGAATCACCAAGGACACTGTGAGTTCTTTTTCTGTTGGCCGTCTACTATTGCGCATACAGCCTACCCTTAAGAGTAATTTGTTTCCTCAGAGACCTTTCTTGGAGAAAACTAAATTTCATTTGCAAGTGGTTATCAATTGGAGATAGCTTCTGGGTTAGGGGTGGAGAAGTGTGCCCATTCCTTTCAACTCTAGGACCTGTCTGGTGCAGAGTGGTGCAGGCCCTATGCTTGTTGCCTTAGTCTCTGTAAGTTCATCAGCACATTGATCCTGTTGATTTAAAGGGCCTTGTTTCCTTGGTGTCCTCAATCCCCTCTGACTCTTATACTCTTTCCACCTCCTCTTCTGCAGAGTTTCCTGAGCCCAGCGGAAAAGGATTTGATAGAGTCATACCATACCACTTGGGGCTGAGTGTTCAAAGGTCTTTTCACTCTCTGCATATTGACCTACTGTGGTTTTCTGTATTTGTTCCTATCTGCAGCAGAGGAAGCTTTTCTGACAATGACTGAGCATGGCACTGATTTGTTTCATTGGCTAGAGTCTTGAAGAAATATTGAAGCCAGTTTTGACAACTGCTAATCAACATAAGTCACCAGAGATATTGAGTGACACATAATAGGGAAGATTCTAAGAGTAAATGTGACTTTGGTGGTCAAGCATTTAAATATTTTCATTAGTAAGTATCATATACTGGTAAGTGCAGTAGGCCTAAGGAACCTAGGAGTGAATAAGAGATGTCAACCCAACCCCATGGAGCCCATATCCCAGTAGTCAAAGCTCTGCTCTCTATTAGCAATGTACTCTAGAGAGACTGATAATGTCAGTATGTTATGACTGGGTATCAAATGTGGTCCATAGGTTCATGTGTTGATCTTCAACAGATAGGACTGTTTAGGAGAGGTTATAGAACCTTTGGGAACTAGGACTGACCTTAGAGGAACTAGAGCATTGTGGGTAAGCTCTGTGGATTATAACTTAACTCCACTTCTAGCCTGAGCTCCCTGAGTCGTAGGCTGCTGAGATACAGAGTCTCAACACTGTGTTCCTGCTGCAGTGAATTTTTCCATGCCTTCAAACTATGAGCCAAAGTACATCCTTCATCTCTTCATTTGTTCTATCAGGAATGATAGAACAATGAGGTCACAGTGCTGAGGAAAGTAATACAGAGTACGTATACCACATTTCTGCCAACTCAGAACTTTCTTCTCTTGAACCCCCATCAGGAGAAACTCTAGAAATGTCAATATTTATTCACAGAAATATTTTCTGATTCCTAAACCAGCTATTGCATTTCCCACCTTCTTATGCCTTTCAATAAATCTAATCTTCAGCCATCTGAGCACAATAATTGGAAGTGTGTGCGTGTGCGTGTGCGTGTGTGTGTGTGTGCGTGCGTGCGTGCGTGCGTGCGTGTGTGTGTGTGTGTTATGGTTGAAGCCATATGCAAATTTCATCTTCTTTTGTGATCTTTAGATTCCCCATGTTTATAACTTGCATTGTTCAAACAGTTGTATTGGCTTAAGGACCTATTCAGACCATATTTTAAAATACACAGTGTGCACTTGTTCAAGATGGCTTTTTTAGGCTTTAAAACTAGGCCATTGACCTGAGAACATCTAAGAGCAGAGCCCAGGGCAATTCTAGACATGGGTAGTATGTGAGTAAAACCCGGATGTTAAGACAGCAGATGCTAAACTCAGGAAGGATTGACAGGTCAATCTGAAGAGCAGAGGATAACTCTTAGATGACTATCTTAATTGGCTGTGGATAGACAGGTCCTGGATACCAGGCTATGACATTTGAAAGTCCTCATTCACATCTTCCAATGATCATGGACATATCCTGCCTGATAGTTCAGTGGACTGGTTTGAGAGGTAGTAAGCACCCTGGCTCTTAGAGGTGATCAAACAGAAACCAGCAATGGTGCAAAACTGAATAAGACTGTAAACACATTTAGTATGAGGTTCATGGATTTGCTTGGATATGCAGGTGTTTTGTCTACACCACAGAGTTTGCCTATTTGGAAGTACAGTTCAGAGGGTAAAAAGATGTTTAACAAAATTGGTGAAATAACAAGAATTTCCAAATTTACTCGAAAAAAAAATGAAGAGATATAAAGATCAGACAAGCCCCTTCACCAACACTTGGTAACTCCCGTAGCATTTCTGAGTGACTGTGCATCTTTCCAAATGGAGGCAGTTTTCTAATTCATCCACTGTGTTTCATCCATCCCAAGAACCTGTTGGGCCCTTGAAGCATCTATATGACTTATATTGGAGTAAGCTGCCCTGTAAAGACACTATTCAATGGCAAGAGTGACAGTTAGTTTTGCCAACTTGATACAACCGGGAATCACCTGAGAAGAGAATGTCAGTGAGAGTGTGTAGATCTGGTCAGCCTATGTGAACTGCTGTAGAGGACTATCTTGATTCCATTAATTGGAATGGGAAGGTTTGCCCATCGTGGCCAGCCCATCCCCTGGGTTTGGGTACTAGACTGCATAAGAATAGAGAAAGTGAGCAGAATGTTAAACATACATGCATTAATGTTTCTGCACTCTTGACTTTGGACATGATGGGACTAGCAGTTTGAGGTTCCTGCCACCATGACACCCTGCTGTGATAGACCGTAAACTGGAACAGTGAACTGAAATGAGCTCTTTTCTCCTAAGCTGTTTTTTGTCAAGGTATTTTATCATGGCAACAGAAAATGAAACTAGGTTAGCAGGTAACCATACCACAATGGCCTGCTATGATCTTGCTGAAAATGGAGCTGCCCAAAATACACCACATTGGGTCTTTGTGTTTCCTGAATTTGGTAAGGGGCCAGGTCCAGTTGAGTAATCAGAGTATCCTTCAGGGACTACAGTGTCTCCCATGTGCATTTTTACAACGGCATTCTCTTACAGTGGAAAGATGCTACATCCTGGAAGAAGACCCCTGAATCCTGTCTTCCTCCCAAAGCCATAGGAAATGGTCAGGATCAAAGAATCTCTCAGTACCAGGGAGAAGGGAGAAAGGATGTAGGAAGACCACTGCAGAGACTTCCAGTGCCACCATTCTCCCTACTGCTACATTTCTGCAGTCTTTGCAATTACTTGAACTTGGCTGATAATGAATGGAGAGCCATCTAATTCCATTTCTGGGAGCCTCTTTACATTGCCGCCTGAGGACTGCATCTCCCACACAGATGTGATAATATCATGCACTCACCTGCTCCCATCCTCATCTCCCTTCACTTGCAGTTTTGTTAAGGGTGGGGCATAACCATAAGAGGCAATGTGGATGTGTGTGTTCTTATGTTTCAACAGCCAATTTTTTATTTAGCACGTGGCCACTGCTTCTGCATATATGGATTCAACCAACAATAAGTTTAAATTACTCAGGAAAAAAATCTGCAATCTTATCAAACACTCATAAACTGTTTTGTTGTTATTGTTGTCATTATTCTCTAAACAATACACTGTGATGAGTATCATGTGTGTAACATTTACATTGGATCAGGTATTGCAAATACTCCAAAGGTGAATTAAGGCATCAGGAAGATGAGCATATGGTAAACAAAAATGAAATGTTATGCAAAATATCTTATATCACCAAGGGGTCCTGAGATAAACCTGACTGATATGACTGCATGGTGTAAAACTGTAACGTAAACCCATGACAAGCTCAAAATACATAGAAAAAATTATGTCTGGTGTTGTACAGCTGCAACCCAAGCACTTGGGAGATGGAAAGAGGAGTATCCTAAGCCTGTGGTCAGCTGGGGTGGCAATGGGAAACCCTGGCTCAAAAACCAAACAAATGAAGTATCATTTAGCATATCAGACTAGACTTTAACCAAACTATAGAGTTTCTTTAGAATACTGTTTTAAATCCTCTTAAATACATTTAAGTATGAATCAGTTTAAAGAAAATAGGCAACCCTGGGTAAATCATATTACAGGATTATGTATATAGTTGTACTCTGTGCACAGGAAAATGGTAGTTGAATGACTAAAGTTGTGGTTTAGAAACAGACCTGTAAGTGAGCTTGCAAGCTCCTGGGAATATCTGAAATAGATGCCCAGTGTCGATCAGCTCACCTATGCTTTCAACTTCCACTAATGCTGCTAAGCATCAGCTAACAGGGAACTACTATATTTCTTTATGGCTCAGGGGCCTTGGTTCATACTCCATACTCTATTTGTGTATTGTATTCATGTGTGTGTGCATGCACACATGTGCGCATGGGAGCCTGACAATACCAGATGTCTTCCCAATCCACTCTATTATTTTTCTAGACAGGACTCTCACTGAACCTAGAGCTCACTGATCTGCTAGAATGGCTGTGCATCAAACCTTAGGGATCCTCCTGTCTCTTATCAACTGAGTAGTGGGACTATGGGTGTGGACCAAGAAGCTCTGCTTTTTAGGTAAGTGCTGGGGTCCACAATCAGGATCTTTATTGATGGAGCCATCTCCCTAACCCTCTCTTTATGGCTTTCTACCCAGGGAGCCACTGTGTAGACTTAGCAACCCAGCTCAGATCTCACCACCTCATGAAGTCTCCCTCTTTTACTTTGCCCTGTCTTGTTTTCGCTATGGAGATAGTGGCTCACTATGCAGTCCAGGCTGACTGTGGACTCAACATCACAGATCTATGCCGCCACACCCAGCTCCTCCTCAGTCAGAATCAATGGTGGAATTAACTTCCACTTTGTGCTCCAACTATAATCTTAGTACGCAACCTACGTCAACGATAAGCAATTGGCATTTCCAGGTTTAAAACAAGGATGAGATCCAACAGTCCCAAGCCCCTCTTGCTCATCCTTTCTAACAGACATTTAATGAGTGTTTACTGGGTGAACAGGCAATTTTTCCAATGAATCACACAGCAAAAGCTGTCTTTCACTTCACTCCCTCCCTCCACGCCTACCACTGCTCTCATTTTGAAGCACTTCTCAAAGGGATCTATAGGAATCAATGTGATATTCACTGAGGGAAATGAAAGTAAGTGAAAAGGGATATTTTAACAAATTTCTGTGTCTTTCAGAGAAATGACAAGAAGGGCTGACATAAGAGCAACATCCTGAGTGTCTCAAAGCACTGCAGGGAGGAAGCAAAGGATGCTATTATTCCCACAGCCTGAAAAAGAGGGTGCCACCATGAGTTACTGAAAGTGCCTGAATGCTAGTAGTAGTTGTCACGTGGAGATGGAGGATCACAAAATGTCCCGGGGCACCTGTCAGTTCTGGCCACATGGCCACATCCACGTGGGGCTGTTCGCAATGACCCTGCCAACCTTTCCTTATTGCCTTGAAGGACAATCTCCAAAGTCCTCCCTTATGCCTCTGGCGGAACCATCAAGGCCCCAGACTCCTCTCCAACCCACAGTATACTGTGTCCCTATCCCACATATGTTCTAAACTCTGCCTTCCTCTGTGCCTTCTGTGCCTAGAGATTGGTTTCCTAGCTCTTCCCTAAGATTACTGTGCTGAGCTTGCTTGTGTGTTTCCTGTTAGACTAGGCCCTTTCTTGATTGCCCTATAGAAAAATGAGCATCTCTTCATTTCTACATCAACACATCCCTATTTTTCTTTATGTGCTCTCTCCTTTAAAATGTTTTTATTTTAATAATGTGTGTATGCATGTCTGAGAGTGTGTGTGTGCGTGTGGGGGGTACGAGTGAATGTGTGTATGTGGGGTGTATATGTGGGTGTGCATGTGAGTGCAGTGCCTGATGAAACCAGATGAGGGCACTAGATCTGGTGGAGCTGGAGTTACAGGGTGCTGGGAACTGCACACTGGAGTGCTGAAAGAGTAATATGATCTCTTAGCCGCAAAGCCATCTCTCTAGCCCCTGTAACATCTTTTTAAGTCCTGTAGTTTTACATGTTTGAAACTAAGGACAGGAAGTTGCCTTCAGATCCTCACTACTATCCCTGCCATCTTTCTGAATTCTGACTCAAAAACAATAACCCTTCCCTTTTCAATCTTCTTTTGGGTTCTGGTAAAAATGCTAATTCATGCTTGTCCTGACTTTCCAGGCCTTCCCATCCTTTCTCTGAATATCACACACACACACACACACACACACAGAGAGAGAGAGAGAGAGAGAGAGAGAGAGAGAGAGAGAGAGAGAGAGAGAGAGAGAGAATGAAGATGCTTATAGGCCTCTTGCTGCTGAACATGCACTCTTTCTTGGACCACAACTCAAAAAAGACATGCCTTTCTCCCTTCCTCTTACTTCTTTCCTTCCAACAGCTGCCAACATCAACAGCTACCTATCCTGTTGTTGTTCTCTCAAAATCTGATGAAGTGGTCCCTGAGCTTCAAGAAATAAATCAACAAACAAACAAATGGGTAATTTGGACAAGACTCTCTTTTGCCCTCTGCTCTATTCCTAGCACTAAGTTCAGTGTCTGACCACCATAAAGACATGCTGTGTAACTAACTGGAAAGGAACAAGGGAGGAAGGAAAAGGGAGAGAAGAAAGAATACAATCATGCTCTATAGGAGTCTCATTTCTTGCATCCACATCCATTAATTTTATTATAATCATTCTCTAAAGTTTGAGAATTACCAGAAAAAAATGTGTCAGATCATTTGAGGTAGAGGTGGAAATGAAGTACAGAGTTTCATTTGGGTTTTCTTGAGGAACAGAGTGGATAGAATAAATATATACTAAAGAGAGAATTTTAAAAAATGAGTTAAATAATAGTCTGGCTAGTCTCAAGGCAGAGAGACCAAGAATGCAATTGTTTCTCAAGTATAAGACTAGATGCCTTCCCAGTCCCAATCTTGTACTATAGGCCTGGAAGATGCTGGCAAGATGCTGGTCTTCAATCCATGTGGGAAACCTGAAGCTGAGTCCTAATATCAATAACAGAAAGCAGCAGCAGAAGCAACAACAAAGTAGATTAATTCACCAGTAAGAGTGAAGGCAGGCAGGCTTTCAAAAGCAAAATGTCTCCATCTTCCATCTCCTTTTTCCAGGCTACCATAGGCAGCCACTTAGGTGGGCAACTTAGTTAGGTTTCTGTCATGATGAAGAGATACCATGACCACAACAACTCTTATAAAGAAAACATTTAATTGAGGTGGTGGCTTACAGTTCAGAGGTTCAGTCCATTGTCATCATGGCTGAGAGCACGGTGGTTTCCAGGCAGATGTAGTGCTGGAGGAATAGCTGAGAATACAACATCTTGCAGGCAGTGGGACGTTGACTGTCACACTGGGCAATACCCTAAGCACAGGAAGCCTCAACCTCCTAATAGTGCTACTCCCTATAAACTTATGGGATTATAGAGACAGTTGTGTTAATGACTAAGACTAACTATCACCAGAATTTATATTCACAGCCCCACTCATTTGAGTTTTATACCTTTTTAGAATAGGGATATCCATGTTAGCATTTCCATTGTATATCAAACATTCTGTGTATTCAAGACTGATCCCAGGTACTCTATCCTGCTTTTCTTTCCCTTGTAGTTCACAAGCTCAGGAAATGGTATTAACATCCAGATGGCAAAGTCAGAGACCAGACCTGGAGAAATGTGGGCAACAATTCCTTCTACCTCTTCTCAAGTCCATCTATCACAAGGATTACAGACAACTCATTAGGAAGCTCTGGAGGCCTCAATATTTTCTCTATCTTTATCAATACTGCCCTTTAATACCATTGTCCTGCACTCAGTTCTAACCTGGGCCATTGCAGCTCCCACCTGAGCCCAGTATCATAAATTCAGATCTAACTGGACACTACTCATTTGTTAACTCCTCAGAAGACACCATCTAAAACTTGCTGTGTTAGATGCAGCCCAATGCAGCAGCAGTCAAGGTCACTAGAATGTACCCCTCCAGATTTCTCACCCAGCTAGAGAAGCCTCTGCAGCTCCATATTTTCCAGGTAAAAGAACCTGGGACACAAAAGAGCATCAGGATATCCCCAGAAGGAAGAAGCAGAAACAAGGGCCCGAATTCCAGATCTGAACTGTACAACCCATGTATCAGCACCCCCAAAGGATGAGGTAGGAATTTGTTCCCAGGACAGCCCCATTCCTCTCTTCTTCCCACTTTTAATGAACTTTATATCATTATAGACCATCATAGCATGTAAACAGACACTTTCTAGACAAGAGGTCCAGTGCTAAGAACTTTGCAAATATCTCACTTTATTGTCATAACTGCCACAAAAAATGATTTCACATTTTAGAGTCTGGGTATTGGAGCATTTGAGTTACTAAAGCCATACAATGAAATCTAAACAGGACCTGGGTTGCACTTAGCTTCAAGGTAAGGAAGTTAAGCTCTTAAGGAGAACTCTTCCACCATCGAATTTGAGATCACAGTCAGTATGGTTCCAGCTCTCCCTTTCCAAGCAGTGACAATCAAATTTGTCTAAATAAAATGAGACCTGTCAGGGTACCAGAAACAGGAAACTCATGAGACATCCATCCACTTACACATTCCTTTCAGCACAGGGAAGAAGCCCAGTGATGGCAGCAGGTTCTGTGAGAATCAGGTCAGCCTCCCCTCTCTGCTCTCTTCCCACTTTGTTATCAAACTTGAGGAAAATCACAACCCGTGTCCCCAAGTTAGGTCTGGCTGACTGTCTTCAGTAAGCTGGTTATGAGGTAAAATTAGCAATGGAAAGCAAGACAAGGAGATTACTTCAATGTGGCCACATAGAGAAGAGGAACAAGGAGATCCTGGGAAATCCCACCAAGGTCCTGCAGTGAGAATAAGGTTTAAATAGAGGGCCATCTAAATAGTCCAGCCAAAGTGTGGTCTCACTGACCACCAACCCATCCTTGTCTGGGCTTGATTTTCACCCTGTGAGATGATCTGACAGATCACCAGAAATGTGCAATCTCCTGAAACACAATCTTTCCCTTGGCTGAGGCCTTTGCCTTCTCTCAGAATGAGATTCCTGGGGAAGTTTCTATTTCTTTGGGCTCCACACTCTCAATGGCCTGATAGACAGATTGAGAGACACAGGTATTTCCTTAGAGAATCTTCATTTCTGCCAGGCTGGTTAACAGATTTGTGACTATGATGGGCTTAGTCACCTTCCCAGCCACAGTTATTTTCAACTGCAAAAAGAAAATTATAGCAAGGGCACAATAAATATGAGTTCCTTTTCTCAGCCTTGGTTACCACTGTGCCTAAAACACAACAGTCCATTGAAAATTTGACAATAAATAATTAAGTTTCATGGTGAACATTTATTGACTACCAAGTCCTAGACTAAGGATTGATGGAAAGGACACACACTGTCCTGCTCCCTTTTCTGGGGCTTGAGAGATGGCTTGGTGGTTAAGAGCACTGGCTGCTCTTCCAGAGGACCCTGGCTGAATTCCCAGCACTCACATGGCAGCTCACAACTGTCTAATTCCAGTTTAAGGGGATCCGACAGCCTCACACAGACAAATATGCACATAAAAATTTTTAAAAACAATCAACTCCTAAAAGTTTAAAAAGCAAAACTTTTGATACTAATCCACCAAGACCTTCATTAACTATTACAACAGAGGAGCTTTGCACATTTTCTCATCACTTTGAGTCTCATACATAGTGCATTGCTCACCAGTTAGAACGGTGTCCCTGTGTCCTCTCTCTGTTTCCTTAGTTCTTGTACAAATTTTTCTTGTTCGTTCTGACAATTGAGAGGAATATTCTATAATCCTCACTTTTTATTGTTTATCCCTCTAGGAATGATAGCCTGGCCATAAGCATTGTGCAAGAATATGGAAAATCAATGCATTGTGTTCTCAGTATCCTCAAAGGGAGACACACTTTCTTCATTAATTCAATGGAGCACATTAAAGCTCCAAACTGAAATGCTATCAAATCCTTCCCATTGCTGTGGATTTTTTTTCCAGCTATAGAGCTGCCTTGTGAGCATTAAACTATAATAAAATCTTGTAACAAGAACTTCTTGTTTCGGACAACTCAAACTATTTTATTTGGATGGATCTGGTATAGGATAATGCAGAGAATGTTTGACCCATGACCTACTGCTTTGGGGAACACAGTACCTTCTAAAACATGCTATCCCATGAGAGTCACACATTGTGCTGGATATGGAGGAAGGCTGTATTATGGAATCTAAGTGTCTGTTCTTGCTTCCAGAGAAAGTGTGACTGCTAAGGCCTTGAATGTCACCTAAGGTATCCTTGAGCCTTTGACACTTGGTTGACAAATGTTTCCAGTGTTCATATTCCTTTCCATGGTGCTTAAACCCAAGTATGTGACTTGTTTTCAATGCAAAGTCAAGGTGACTAGAGAAGGCTACAGAGATGGCTCAGTTGCTAAAATACTTGCTTTACAAGCATAAGAACCCAAGTTCAAACCCCTGAACCAATGGTTTTTTTTTAATGAATAGTTAAAGCACACATAGGGTAGCATGTGCTCATGATCCCTGAACTAGGATGGTAGGAATAGATAAAATCCCTGGGATGTCTAGGCTAGTTCCATGCCAATGAGAGTTTTTGTCTTGAAATAACAACAACAATAATAAAGTCTGGAGAGAGATGGCTTCATAATTAAGAGCAGTGGCCGCCATTCCCAAGAATCTAAGTTTGACTCCCAGCATCTACATGGCAGCTCACAATCATCTGTAACTCCAGTACCAAGGGATCTAATGCCCTCTTATGTCTGGAGTGGGCACTAGACACACACCCAGTGCAGAGATAGTCCATACAGGCAAAATACCCATATTGTGGAATAATAAAATGTAAAATAATAGCAATAATACTAATAAAGTGAATGGTACTTGAGGCCCTATGGCTTCAGTGTGCACACACATGCACTCACATACAAACACACACACAGGGATGCTGAGCGAAACTGAAATTAATGGAATTAATGGATGAAATTAATGGAATAGCAACTTGGAGTGGGAGTAGAAAGAAACTCAAAACAGGAACCTGGCCTTCAATCTCAACTCTCCCACTCACTGTCAGCTGCAAACAGGTGTTAATTTTCTCTGGCTGTCCTCTGCCTGTAAAGTTAGGTAACTTGGATAGATGAGAAACCACAGGTCAGCAGAGCTGCTGGAAGGACTGACCTGCAGACACACTTTCCATGGCTGCATAGTACTAAACAAAGAAATATAGAGAATGAACAAGAGCCAAGACTGTTAAAGTCAGGAGACTGCCAATTGAATTAAGTGTTTCCAGCTTTCTTGAAAAGAATTTCAGAGACTGTGGGCTTCTTTTATGACAGTCTTCATGGATACAGCCATGGTAGCTGTTCTCTACGTAGTAGGTCTTAGAGACCCAGTGTACTCTGTGCTCTGGGACTGCCCTACTGGCCCCAATACTGAGAAATGATGTTTGTATTAACATTACTCTTTTGTCTGCTTATAGTCGAGAACTACTAACTTTTCAACTAGTGGTAGAGAAAGAAAATGTAAGAAGCTGATAGTGTGTGAGCCACTTGATTCCATACAAGCAGTGTAGAGAACATGAGCCTGTGGCACCAAAGACTCTAAGACCATCAGGAACACACAGAGTGTATCCTTAAAACAGTGTGACAGACTGCCTGGGCCCACTGCTGTCACCCATCTGGGACACAGGCTTTGTAGTTTACAACTCCCCATGAGATGGACTTAAGGGTTGATTTTAGCTCCATCACATATTTGAATGTGTTCTTCATCCTGTAGGAATGAAGTGGGAAGAGGAGTATTGCTTTGGGTGAGTCAGAACCTACCATAAACTCCAAAGGACTGAGTCACTAGAAGCATTGCAGTCTGTCAACTCACATATGTACAACAACCAGCCTGATTGCAGCCCCTATCAGTGAATCCAGTCTTCCTTGAATCACTAGGAAAGGCTGGACTTTAGCCCAGCCATAGTAAGGACCTGGGCTGCATTTGGAGGTGAAGGGGTAAAGAGAGGAAGGGAGGAACAATGGTAAGAAATGATGAGAAATGTAAGGACTAAGCTGAGTTCTTCTACAGTCTGGCTCTGTGAGAAACAAACCACATTGCTTCTCTGGGTCTTAAATTCTCTGGCTGTAGGCTAGACACAAGCCCCACAGACTGTAGAAGATGCTGTTTTAGAATAAAGTACCACATTAGGTCTGAAGGCCATAAAAGCCCATTTTCAGAGCCAGGCATGGTGGAACACATCATTAATCCCAGCATTTGGGAAGCAAAGGCAAGTAGATCTCTGAGTTGAGGCCAACCTGGTCCACATAGTGTGTTCCAAGATAGCCAAGGCTGCATAGTAAGACCATGTATCAAAATACAAAACAACAAAACTATATTTGCAAAGGACAACCTCAGGATTCAACTGCTACTGTACAAATTGCCTCTCATATTTTTTACTTTTATTTAACTTGTAGAGATGATGTCTTCTGTGTAGCCCAGGCTGGCCTACAATTTATAGCAACACTTCTGTTTCAGTTTGCCAAGTGCTATGGTTACGGTTGTGTGACACCATGCCTAGCTAAATCCTTCATTTTTCGATGAATCAATTAAAATTGTATATATTGTGTGGATTGCAGGGATGACTTGAAGTAAGTATACATTTTGGAATGGCATTTCTGTGAACGCAAATGGAAATGAAGTCAGGAAGGTGGATCGAATTAAGCAAGCCCAGGAGTAGAGTCTGTGATACAGTGATAGAGCATGGCCTTCTGTTTAATGGCAGTACCTCTCACATGTGAATACTAAGTATTCCAACATGGCAAAGGGTGGCATGTGGACCCATTGTAAACTGTCACTAATTGCTGTCACTGTTGCCAAATGACACACAGATGAGATCTGCTGATGAGATGCAGATCCTGATTTCCCAGCAGCTTCGTGAGACCAAGCATCAGCCCTCGCTCAGACTTACAGATCCTGCAATAGCCCCATAATGAGCTTCCCACTCCCTAGTTCCATTTGCACCAAAACATACACAGAAGCACCTGGACCTGTCTTACTTTCAGAGCACCATGGGACATAGCATCTCCAGTGTGTTCAGAGAGCAAAGCCAGAGAATTGTTATGAAACAACAGCTCACTGTGAACATCAGTGCTCACTGAGTGCTTACAAATATTAATTGCTAATGTTGATTCTGTACCATAGTGACCAATTCTAGTAAACACAAGGGGATACAAAGGATGGACCTGTTAGCAGAATTCCTTTGTTTCCTATGTGACTGTGTAATACTCATTTCATGCAAAGTAAGACTAAAACACTGTTTTGTGGAACCAGTTTAAGGACTGAATATGGTTATTTACACATATTAGCATTTCTGCTCATAGTGTTACCTCATGAGATATGTATCAATAGCATCTCCATTTTACACACAGTAAATCTGAAGTGTGGGAAGATAAATGTGTCCAGGGCCTCAAGCCCAGGAGCAGGAAGCAAGGATCCTGGCAGGTGAGATTCCAAAGCCATTGCTCTTTCTTGCATGAGCAGCTCTGGTTCATTGTTTGTTTTCAGCCAAGGTCCAGTTCACTGAATGTCTATAAGAAATGAGTATGAGGACTACCGGGGAGATGGTCCTGTTGCATAGCAACCCTGTACTTGAGCACGGTGAGAGGAGATAGGCTCTTCAAGGTTTTTTTTAAAAGCATAATCACTAAAAATAGTCTGAGATTTGATAGATAAACCTAGGGTCTCATGAGAGAAGAAAAACGCAACTTTCAGGACTGAATGTCTTGGTTGTGTTGTCCCTGGGGAAATGGAAAATCGCAGGATGCTGGATGGCTACAGCTTTTCCCAGAAAAGCACACTGCTGCATTTCACTCATCCGTGAGGCCCCATCATTCCTACAGGTCTCATGAAATCTCTATCTTCATATTTTACTTCCTGATTCTGCCACTAGACTCCAAGCTGACGTTAACACTCTCTACTTGATTGGAAAACACAGCCTTCAGCTTCACCATATTAATCTCCTGGAGATTAATCACCTTGGCAGGAATCACCTGAGGTGCACACATTTAGAATGCTTACATTTATCACTCTGGGAGAGACCGTACCAATTACAGTGGCTCTAACTATAAATCTCAAGCCTTGTGAAGAATATTAGATATTTAATTAGATCCTGAAGACCCTCTTCACCTCGTACCTTAGGAGTCTCTGCATCCTCTTTGGAGACTGATAATTAAAGGAGGAGCTTACCCATGAGTCTTCTCTCCTTCTCTGAGAAGCTGCACTTGCCCATCAGAGTAGTTACGGAACCTGAAGATTGGCCGGGCTGCATTAGGAAGGCACAAAATGCTGTGAAGAGAAAAGTGAGAACAGTCATTTTCCCAGGAAGAACTTCCAAGCTAGTTGGCCATTTGTGTACTCAAATATTCCATAAATATTTATTGATGCAAAATAGTGGGCTCCCAAGATGTCTACTTCCTAATCCCCCGAATTTGTCTGTTTAATTGCATGCTCCCACAGGGAGTAAGAATGGTGTGTGGAATTCAGAGCACTAATCCATTGACTTTAAACTGGAAAGATTAGTCTGGATTATCCAAGTGAGCTCAATATACTCACAGAGGTCCTTAAAAATGAAAGAAAAGATGAAAGATAGTTGATATGACCATGAAACAGGTACACAGAGCTTCATGTCTGACTTTAAAGATGGAGAAAGGTCACCCAGGTCAAGGCACCAAAGAAGCCATTGTCAGGTATCCAACTTTTTGACACCACCAGTGTTGTCATCTGCAAAGTTCAGGCTTGAGAACTGATGTATAACAGGTTGGTAATTTGATCACACAGCTCTGGCAGGAGAGATGGCTCAGCAGGTAAAGGCCCTTGCTGCCTAACCTGATGACTTGAATTCAATCCTGGACATGGAAGAAGAAGAGAACCAACTCCTATAAGTTGTCCTCTGACCTCCACATTTATGTGCAAGCATGTGCACGAGCAAACACATACACACAAGAATAACCACAAACCTGTAATGTTTTAATGGGTTTAATATTTTGTGTTGAGTCACATTCATAACCACCTTTGCCTAGATTCAGCTCAAAGTCCACATGTGAAATGTGATCACAAGAAGAACAAGGAAAGAGACTCTCCTCTGGACAAAGAGCCCCTACCACCTGTCAATGAACATTCCTTTTAGCCCAGTGAGATCCATTTTGAATCTCTGCTTTCCAGAGCTGTATGAGAATAAGGTGCATTGTTTAAAGCTACTCACTTGTGGCAATTTGTCACATCAGCAAAAATACCAGAACCTACTTAGTGCATAGTTAATGGTTTCATGTTCTGTCCCTAATGCAGTGATGAGGAAGATAGCTTCCATCTCTTACCTGCTCACACCTAGTTGTATAGACTAGAGAGAAACCAGGCCATCATCAGCTGTGACACAGGCAGTTGTCTTAGGATTTCTATTGCTGCACTGAAACACCATGACTAAAAGCAGCAAGTTGGAGAGGAAAGGGCTTCTTTGACTTAGACTTCTACATCATAGTTCATCACCAAAGGAAGTCGGAACAGGAATTCAAACAGGGCAGGGACCTAGAGCAGGAGCTGATGCAGAGGCCATGGAAGAGTCTTACCCACTGGCTTACTCATCCTGCTTTCTTATAGAACCCAGGACCACCAGGCCAGGGATGGCCCCATCTACAATGGGCGGGGCCCTCACCCATCAATCACTGAGAAAATACCTTACAGTCTTGCCTACAGCCTGATCTTTTATTGAGGCATTTTCTTAATTGAGGTTCCCTCCTCTCAGATCACCTTAGCTTTCGTCAAATTGACATAAAATCAACCAGCACAGCAGTGAAGAGAAGTTGACAGAAGGAATATCACCAACTCTTCACAGGGGAAATCCCAGGGAGAGGAAGGAATTGGGGAATGGAATTCCCCACCTGCAGCAATGGTACTTGCAGAGGAGCTGAGGTGAGAGTGTGTGGCAATCCAAGTGTAAGAGGGTCCCTTTTGCCACTGAGAGGAAGGATAGAGTGAGATATGGGGAAGGCTGAGACATCAGTAAAGACATCATTACTGTGTTGTTCTGTACATGGGAAGATGATGGCAGCTTAGAGCTCACAGCAGCTGTGGAGATGGTTCAGGATGCATTTCAAGAATAGAACTCACAGGACACATGTGTGTTTCTCTATGCTGGCTTGGTTATTGCAAGCTGAATAGGTATAGTTAATTCATATGATAGTTCTATTTTTAATTTTTTTAAAGAAACATTCACATTGGTATCTATAGTGGCTGGACTGCTTTACACTTCTACCAGTAGTAAGCAAAGCTTGCTAGCCCCATGTCCTCACCAGCACTTATTGTCACGTGTTTATGGGGTAAGATAGAATCTTGCCTTCATTTTGATTTGTGTTCTAAGAGGCTGGGTAAGAGTGAGACTTCAGTACCTATCCTCAGCATACACCAACCATAGCACAATCAGCTGAGGGACTCTTCTTTGCAGCAACAGCCATTTCCACACGAGCAAAGAGGAAATGAGGGACAATTAGTCTAACAAATTTACTTTAGCCAACATGCCTGACAGCACATTTTCTGGTGCATAAAGTGTAAATTCACCGACCTATCTATTTTCTTTTAAAGCTAAGGTATTATCAAAATTAGTGAGGTTTGAAAGGTTCTGTTGTTTTCTAGTCATGGTCATCACAGTCATATCCCCACGGCAACTGTGGCTACCTATATGAGGCTATGAGGGTAGGAAGGTGAAGAAGAAGAGAGACAGAGAAGTGGGTTGGGAGTAAGATAAAGTCATGGGGGATTGGCTCACAATAAATTCTATACATGCATATTATTATCAAAAATAATTAGAAAAAGAGGAACTCAAAACTCCCACCTATCCAAAATGCAATTTTCATCTGACAATTTCAAATGCAGTTTGAAAAGAGTTGGTCTGGAGAAAATGTATGAAACATAAACTTTTAGTGCCAAAGCAAGATACAACACTGTATATATTTTAGCACATTTTACTTTGTATGTAGGGAAATATCTTTTGAGCTACATATGAGTTTTAAAAAGTGCTATTTTGAAAGTCTTGGAAATTACAGAGTAATTATTTCTATGTGATAGAATTATTCCTGTTTTCTAATTTAATGATCCCAGATCTTCCAGGTTCCCTAGAAAGATCTGTAATTTTGCTTTATCTGAAGAACCTTAATCTTAATATATGAATATGTATGTATATATATATATACACACACACACATATATATATATATATGATTATAGACCTAGTACTGAAAATCGAATACACCTATAATGATGTTACCAACTATTCAAAAAAAAAATGGTAGAAGCCATACAATGTATTAAAAATTAGGAAGCAGTGATGTTGTTTCTCTTTATATCTAATCTATAACTCTATTAATATGATAAGAGGCCATTTTTCTAATTTCAAGAGAGTGTAAAATAGATTTTTTTCCCTTAGGCAAATGACCTTTAACTGGAATCAGAGATCCAAACATAATAGAAAAAACTGCCAACACTCCTAAAGGCTTCTCCACCTTTCACTTGAAATGCAGGAAGGAAAAGAGGCATCCTTGAAAAATGAGAAAGATGGAAACTACGGTATATAACCTCTGAGTGAGGCAGGTGTATAAGGATGGGGAATAATGGATGTCTATAGCTACAGTGCGCATTCCCGAACACTTGCAAATTCAGGGTCTTCCCTTATCTGCCTAGAAGAGCATAGTTTCTCCTGCCAGGATCCAGCAGGCTCAATGGCCACACTTTAGACAGATGCAAAGCTACTAGCTCACTCATTCCAAAAGCATCCACAGAGATCCCCTCCTGTTATAACACTAATTCCTTCTGGAATGGCTTGGCAAGTAGGAAGCCAGAAATCCAATCACATTAGAGATAAAGACATTGACTGTCAAAGTGCATTATAATTTGTCAGATGTTCCAAGATGTGTGTGCCACAGGCAAAAACAACTTCTTATTCACTTATGAAGTCATAACTAACTGCATGCTCTGAAAATGTGCATGCTGATAGTGCCAAGATTCCTGCTTTATTATGCACCCAACTATGTGGTACCCTGCCCTTAAGTGTGGGTCAAACCAAAGAAGAAACATGTGGATGGCGAATACAATCTAGATAAGTGATCTCAGACTCAGCATCTTGGACTTGAGCTGGTGTTATAATGGGATGGGAGCTGGGAACTATGAGAAGGGTTTACTTGTTGGGGGCCAGAATACAGTCTGTGATAGGGAGGGGCCAAAGATTACTATATCCCAATATTATGTATCTGTGCCTCCCTAATCTTGAATATGGGATGTTAGCTTATTGGTCGGGAGACTTTAATCAAAAAGAACATTATTTAAGGTATGTCTGATCTAGTCACATGGGCCTTTGTGAGAAGAACAAATGTCAGGGCTATGGTCCTCCTGGCTTAAAGAAAACAAGAAGTAATGTTGTGAATGGGATGCTTGTAGTAGCTGATAGGGATGCTTGCCAGCAGCCAGCAAGAACGTAGCAACCTTCCACCATAGGGAACTGAGCTCCTCTAGCACCAAGAAAAGCAAAGAATAGGACAGATGATGGAAGCAGATGATTATTATTATATGGCTCCACCTCTTGGGACCCTGTGCCATCTCTGGCAGGCATCCTGTGTGTGTACACTGGCCCTATAAGAGGAAAGCTCCTCCCATCCTTAGCTCTCTTCTCTTCTGTCTTCTCTCTGAGGAAGCAGCTCTGTCTGTCCCCCTGTCTCTGTCTGTGTCTCTTTACCTATTTTCTCTTTCCTTCCCTTATTTTCTTACCTCCCCCAATGAAACTTTCAACACGAGTCACATCTACAGGTCTCTTTTCCCATCCATCCTCCATTCATCTCCTGCTGCTCTGAGGGAACATGATCCTGCCACCCCGTGCCTGCTGTATTCCTAACAATGATGGCAGTGATATTGTCCTGCTAATATTCCCTTTATTTTGACTCACAATTGAAAGGATATAGTGCATTATGGTAGGGAAGACATGACAGCTGGAGACCTGTTTCTGGTGGCAGAAGCTTCCTTCAGGGTTTGTCATACCTTAAATGACCAGGAAGCTTGGAGCTTGGGCAGGAAGTGGACCCAAATAAAGAACCCTCAGAGCCCCTTCTCCAGTGACTCACCTCCAGGAGCCGAGCCTCCCACCTGTTTCTACAACCTCTCCTGTATGGTGCCACCAGGTGTGGCCTTGACTGTGAGAGATTGTCTTGATTGCTGATTGATGTGGAAGGGCTCAGCCCATTGGGAGGTGGTGCATCCCCAGGCAAGTGGGCCTGGGATGTATTAACAATTCTGATTTTCCAGAGAGACTTGGATTCTGGGACTGGACTTAAGAACTCTTGTCTCTTTGTATACTTTGCTTGTGTGTGTGTGTGTGTGTGTGTGTGTGTGTGTGTGTGTGTGTGTGTGTCTGTGTGTGTGTGTGTGTATCTGTCTGTCTCTGTGTCTCTATGTGGTGTGTGTGTGTGTGTGTGTGTGTGTGTGTGTGTGTGTGTGTGTGTGTGTGTATCTGTCTCTTTGTCTCTATGTGGTGTGTGTGTGTGTGTTGTATGTGTTTCACATTAAGTAAAATCCAACTATGTACTGAGACCCTGCTTTCCCTGCCTTCTTATTCTTTAAATCTAGAGAAAAGAAATTTGTTCCTACAGTCCTAGAGGACATCACCTACAAAGCATCAGTATTCACAGCTCTGTTAATGAGACTCTTACCCTAAACCCTGTCTCCCCACCTTCCTTGAATACCAAGCCAAGACTTTCACACCTAGGGAGCTACAACTGCATCCCTAATGCAGCGGACAGAATCACTTGAGCCAGCTTCAGAACATGAACAAAGGACGAGCGAAGACACAGTCTGGCAATCACCAAGATGGCCAGTGCTCGGGCAGCAATGTGACATGGAGAAGTTTCAAAGTCATGCAGCCTGTAACAGATTATTTAAACAGTTCTTCTAAAAAAATGACTTTTTAATTGCAAAATAACATCCTAGCCTCTCTGCCTCGACAAGTTTCGGGAAATGTTTAGAAAGGGTTTGTGTGTCAAGAGAAAGGCTAGTATAAAAATTGCAAATCACTAGCACTTGGGCTGGCAGGATTATCCCCCAGCAGGCTGGCAATCAGAAGGCTGCTTCTAATCTGCTGGGGTTTTCACAGCTGGGGACCTTTTATGCTTTATTCCAGGATGGAATGGAAATGAGCACTGTTCGCCTTTTCTTTTTCCCTTTCACGGCCCATTTATCATATCAAAGCCCATTTGTCTGCATATCAGCCTCACCAAATTAGGTAAACAGGGTTCATGGAGGAACAGACAGCTGTTAGCAAGATACATAATCACAAAACACTAAGCTTCATGGCAGCAGCTGCCACATAAACACAGTTTTCACAAATATGGCAACTAAGATGCAGGCAGCTAATAGAGAGATCATCAGGGATGCTTATACTGCAATAGAAACCAAAGCCCTGAATTCTGCAACTAGTCAAAAAGGCTAGTATGACCTGGCCCAGTCTTCTTCTCCCTGCCCCTCCCTCCTTCTACCCCTTTCTATTTGCAGCCACCTGCTCCCTCAAGCTCGGTTGGAACTTAGCAGTTCCAGTACTTTGCTCCTCAACCAGCAGGGCCCATCATAGTTTTGCTTTGTTTGAATCACCTGCTCTGTTTAGCCTCCATCCTTTATGTCCTGCTATAACAGCCTGCATTTTCCCTAATGAGGTGTGCAGTTATATATTTATTTCTGAGGCAGGAGCAACATAAGAGAACTGCTCTGGGCTATTTTGATCTCTGGGTCTAATGTCTGTACTGTTTGCCCCTTCTTATTTACTGAGTTATATGAGTAAATATACAGTTGTTCATTAAGTAGACAACTTCCATCTTGGGCTTCATTTCTACTTTGTATAAAAGAGGAAGAAAGATCAGGTTTGGGGCTAATACAGTAATATGGCCAAGAATGAAGAGTTAACAAGTACTTGCTGTTATGATGGAAGCTTTACCCTAGTCACTGGCATACCCAAAGAGACTGGAATGTTCTGGTGGAAGTTCCACCCAAGTCCCCTTCTCTCTCTCCCTCCAAACCCTGCTGCATCTCAGAAAGCCCACCAAATGATGGTCCCTCCCCCAGAGATGTTCAACACCACTCCCACAGGGTGTTTAAACTGTCCCCCAGAGAACAGACTTGTGGTTTTCCGGTCTCCCTTTCCCATCTCCTTTCTGGGGGGGCTGGAAGGCCATCTGGGAGCGCTGTATCCATTAAACGTGGGCTTTTTCTAAATCGGTTTGATTTGGTCTGATTAGGATTGCTGCATCAGTGGAAGGGCTTATTGGGGGTGCAGAAACTTTTCAGTTGTGTGAAATAAAAACCCAGGTATGACTTGGCAATTATGAATTAGATTATTTACTTACTTATTTATGTATGTATGTGTGTATGTATTTGTTTATTTATTTATTGTTTTGCTAAGGACCTATCCCAGGTCCTGAAGCATGCTAGTGTGATTTTCCTTTTATATATAACTTGATGCCAGGCCCAGGATTAAATGCATCCCATTCGTCATTTACTTAATTACCCAGACAACCCATCAAGTGAATTCTAAACATCGTCTCCATTTTCCAGGTGAAGAAAATGCAATTCATAGGTAGGATATCTGCCTGGGGCCATAGAGCTAGAAGGGGAGTTGTTAGTTTCTACCATGGCAGCAGCCTGGCTTTGCTGCCAAAGGAGTAATGTCATACCTGTTGCCAGGCACCTTTTCACTATCAGCTATGCTACATGTGCATGCCTTAAATGTGCCACTAGGCACAGCTCCCCCTCTCTGCCTCCTGTTTTCCCTCTTGTCTCTTGCCTTTTACTCCTCTCTTTGTTCTTCTTTTCTCTCTTGCTTCTTGTTCATCTCTCACCTCTCTACTTCCCCTTGTTTCTTCCTCTTGTCTGCCTGTCTGTCTGCCTCTCTCATGCCCCCACTCCCATGTGGCCTTTCACCCTTTCACTCTTCCCCTCTCCTCCTCCCCCAATGCCCTCTTAAACTAACTCTGCTGCACTTGGCAGGGCCCGTGGAAAGGTACCCACTTCACTCTAGCATGAATAATATAAACACAGAGACAGATATTGGGGTTCAAGCTGAAGATCAGAAAAGCAATGCAGCCAAGTCACCAGAGAGCTCTTACTTCCACCAAAGCCGGGGCAATCCTATCCTCAATATGACCGCAGACTAAACACCAAGTCGGAAACTCTGTTCCTGTCTTATATACCTCTCTAGTGCAGGGATTAAGGGCATGCCCTACCATCACCAAGCTTCTATGGCTAACTAGTATGGCTGCTGGGAGTAAAGGTGTGTACCACCACTGCCTGGCCTCTGTGACTGTGGCTAGCTTTGCATTCTGATCTCAGGCAAGCTTAATTAGACCATAAACAGTGTATCACCACACTTCACCTTTCTTTTTATTTATCCGTTCAGGAGCATCCCCAGATCCAAACACTGCCCTGTTCTTTCTTGCCTTCATTCTTATGCATCACCCTGCTGCAGGCCACTGTTGAGTCACCTCTAATTTGCTGAGGTTTCACTCTAAACTGTGATCACAAGCTAGGGCTGCTGCTGATTTGCTTTCCTCCCACCTCAGTGCTGGAGTCAGAACCCTGTCTTATGCCTGCTTAGCAAGTACCATACTGATAAACTATACACCACAGCCTGTGATGGCCATTTCCTAGGACAGCCCTCACAGAGGGGTACTGGGTTGTAGTATCTCTGTCATATAAGGTACAATTAGGAAACAAAACTAAAATGAGGGAAACAAACAAGCAAACAAAACGTATTACAGATCCCAAAAGAGCTGAGGCCACCAGGAGTGGCCTCCTGGGCACCACGGAGATCTAAATCATTGTGAAAAGTGAGAGAGAACATCAGTGACATGAGCCTTTCTAAGGGCTTCATCCATCTGGCTCTTCCATGGAGGCTGGGGATTGCCCAGTTTAATAAAGACACATATGAATCATAGAGATTACTTCCATGATTTTGGTGTTGAATGTTAACTTCATCATGGTCGGTGGCTGTGGGGTATGCAGTGCCAGCATAAGGAGTGAACAGGGAACATCACCAAACTACCATAAAGGGGCTTTAAAACTAGGTTAAAGGGTGCCAGAGACTCCTGAGCTCAACTAGCTTATATCAGACATTAAAAATGGAAGGCCAATACATGGAACTGAATTAGGCCCTCTGCAAGTGAGACACCCCCCTCAATGCACAGGGGAGGGATTTGGTCCTTCCTCAATTTAAAGTAGCAGGCTTTGTTGACTTCCCATGGGAGGACTTCCCTTTTCTGAGGAGTAGATGGGGGTGTGTTGGGGATGGGGGGGGGATGAGGGGAAACAAGAGGAAGGGAGGAAGGGGGAACTATGGTTGATATGTAAAATGAATAAAATATTTAAAATTTAAAAATGAAAGCCAAGGAAGTTGTGATATTACATGATATTTGGAGGTGGGGCAGGTTTCTTTGTGTTTGTTGTTTATTCATAATTTTTTTTAGGTTACAACTGTAGTTACCTACAATGAGCCCATATACGACTGGCCCTGTCAACAATCATTTAAGGAAGGGGAAGGTGCTCACTGCTCTTTACCTCTGAACTATTATTGCCAATAGTTGACAGATTGTTGGTAGATTCTGGGAAGAGGGGCCAGCACCATCTTTAATTGTGTGCCCACTGCTGAGCCCACTAGGCTCCGGTGGATAGCTCCAAACCCATGATCACAGAGAGGACCCTAGCTAATCTCAGTGGGTCACAAATCAAAATGAGTAGCTAAAAATGTAAGCAAGAGATTGGAAGGGTGGACTAGAGTAATAGGAAGGTGGGAAGTGAGAGTGATCAATACATATTAATCTTGAAACAAATTTAATTAATTTTTAAAAGAGTCAATGGTGAGGCTGAAGAATGCTATGTTACCTCTCACTGGGTAAAACAATCATTGCTCATATGTACTGACAGCACAATGTGACAGGCTGCTCATTCCAGGACTGACCCTTGTGACATGTGAAAACACAGCTCAAATAATTTCCAATATATGTCAGAAAGTGCTTTCCCACCTACTTCATGAAAAATAATAAATTGTCCTTTAGCTGTGCAAACAAATGTTCAGATGTGTGAAAACATTAAGGAAGGCTTGACTCAAGATAACTGTGGCTGTGTTGAGAGAATTCAGCCATCACAACCACCTTGGGAGTGAGGAGGCCTTGGGTGGAAAACCACAGTGAGGCTAGGCAGAAAGGCAGGACCAGAAGCTTGGCTGGTGGACAGTGTAGCACAGACTCCAAAGAATTCAACAATGGACCCTGAGGATTAAAAACTGCCTCAGGAGCCCAACTGCGAAGAAGGCCAGCTGAAGCCTCGGGTTCTTGGGAAGAGACTCCGACAACTCACCTTGGAGCTAAATTGTCATCTTGTATGTTTTTTCCTGGCTTTGGCCTCATCATTGCTATGAAATTTTAATGTTGCTACAGGCAAGATGGAGAATAAATGAGAATTTTCTCTCCTCAATTCCAGCCATGCTGTGACTAAAGGGACAAGACCCTCACCCAGCCCCCTGCTTTGGCAGCCATGACAGGCTGCAAAAAAGTCCCAGCAAAAGGTAGTAGGCCTCTGACTCAGCAACATGTGCTGAGCCCCTTACCTTGTCTGACCTTGCCCAAGTCACTAGGCAACCAGATACTCTTCATGTGGCAAGGAACCAATCAGAAGTTAGCTAGCAGGCTCTGGATGTGCTTTAAGGTAAAAGTGGAGTGCAGAGCTTAGCAACCGCTATAGGAGGGCTCTGGGTGTGGCAACATACTTGCGATGCAGTTGACCAATCAACACAGAACAGGCTCCTCAAAGCCAGGAGGTTCACCAATCCTGAGACTGTTGCTTTGCAACTAGCAGATCCCCCAAGACCCCCTTGCTCTACCCCAATATGTTCCCTGCCCCACTGCTGTTGGAAGGACCAGGGAATCAAGTTAACTTGTAAAGTTAAAGACTCTTTGCTTTGGCATTGATCTAAACTCTTGGTGATCTGGGGGTTCAGAGTTTGGGCACAACAGTGACTAAATTCATTTTCCCCTAACCATTTCTATTTCCTGTGAGATACAGGGAAACTAAGGTAGTACACTGAGGAGGAGTGTCTGGTGAGTAACTTCGAGGCTGGACAGAGAGGAGAAAGCTAACAAGCTGGGTGGAGTCTTTATCAGTACCTAAAATGAACCAGGGGAGGCAGTTTCCTGAGCATTGAGTTATAAAGTGGTGTTGCCAAGTAATGATAGGTCCTGACTTGCCCTCGGGCTTTCTTTTCTTTCATCAATATTTGACCAGAATGGCAGAAAATAGAATGCAGAAATGAAGCAGGAAAAAAAAAATGGGAGAAGACACAGCAGTCTGGGTGAGCAAATGAGCCTAGGAGCCTACTAAACATGATCAATTTGCCACTTGGAGAGGCTAGTGGCAGCCAGCCTATGGAGTTGGTCTTGACATATGGCATCTGTTGGTAACTGGATCTTTCCCCTGATGTCTTATCCTGGGAGTGACTTCTAAGCCTGCTGTGTCATCACCTTGAACTTGCCTCTCCTTGAGAGAGAATTGGCTTTCAAGAGTAAGGAGATGTAGAGATCATTTCATGCTTCATCACACTAGTTATTCTTAGCCTTGCATCTCTGTATGTTGTCCTCAGACTCCACTCTTAGCCTCATGCAGAGACAGGACAACTGATTCCCACATACTTCCAGTTCTAAAAGTCATGCTGAGTAAGAAGAAAACTAGTGAGTTTAAGCCCAACTTGGTCTACAAAGGTAGACAGAGAAACCCTGTCGAAGAAGAAGAAGAAGAAGAAGAAGAAGAAGAAGAAGAAGAAGAAGAAGAAGAAGAAGAAGAAGATTACCTAAAATTATCATAGATATTATTAGACTGCACTATGATGATTTGGGTTCATAACATCCTTTGATAGGCTTGTGCATTTGATTCCCTAGCTAGTGGTGCTTCTGTGGGAGGCTGAAGAACCTCTAAGTGGTAGGCTTGGCTGGAATAAGTAGGTCACTAGGGACAAGACCTCCTAGAGAGTGTATCATTCCTGTTCCTTCCTCTTGTCATCTACCTGACAGGGGTGGAGGTATTTTGGTGAGACTCCTGAATTGCTTTCAAACTACTGAGACAATGGACTCTAGGAAAATGGAATTCCCTCAGCCTGGGTAAAGAGAATGCACAATACCTGGGTCAGTCATAGGGAATACTAGAAAAAGACTTACGACTTGTTAGACTAACTTACAAGAGACAGTAATGCGAATGGTGGGCAGAGCCTTCTCTTGACTTGGGATGATTAGATACACATACCCCTGGCCTTCTATTTAAATCTAAATCTCATTTCAGGATCCTAAGGATAAACTTTGGGACCCTGCTGAATCTTTTTTTCATCTTCCCAATGTGGCTTCCCAATTGAGCTCATCTCTTGTTTCTGCTTGTTGTCCTCAATTTGTCTGTCTTAACTGTATTCTGTTACCGGCAGGTTTTCCCCGCCAGCTACAGCCGGTCCTGCTGCCATGGTCCTACTGCCACGTGAGCCCCAAATAACACTCAGAGACTCTGTATTTAATACAATCCTGTTGGCCAGTTACCATTATTGTTTATGGGCTAGCTCTGTCTTAATTATTAACCCATTTCTACTTATCTAATTATTTCCACATGGCTCATCTTATCGGGGAGCAGCAGCCGGCGTCTTGATTCCTCCATGCTCTACATCCTGACTCCTCCCAACTACTTCCTCTTTCCTCCTCCTGGTCTCCTAGCCCCACCTATCTTGTTTTCTATTGGCCACAGGCTTTATTAATTAACCAGTATGAGAAATACATTTACAACCTGGCTTCTTTGGGGCACAGGCTGCGACTCCAAGTTCCCTAATGTTATCACAGTCTGCATGCTGGTCTGGTCTGCCATGGCTGTGAATAAGCCATGAGAGATGCTTCTATGGCAGTAGATGGAGCCATTTCAGCTGCCATGCCTTGATGTATTTTGTCATTATAAGGAGATAAAGTAACCAATATAGAGTGAAATTGTTTCTATTCAATCTATTAGGACACTGCTTTGCAATCTAAGTCTTTCTATGTCTCCCATGTTCATCATCAAAAGCAAGAAGAAAAGCCTACCTCCAAAGGTGGCTGTGAGAAAGAAATAATCCCACCGATACAAAAGCAATGAATGTGATTGTCCTACACTGCCTATCTTATGCTTCTGAGACATATGCTACTCATGCTGATGATTCACTGTTATTGCCTGTATCATTCATATGGTGTAAGGAAGGGAACACTCAGGTGACTCTACCGGATCATCAGAGGAAGGAAAAGTAGTGTATTGGTTAGTTTTCTATTGCTGTGATATGACGCCATGGTGAAGACAACTTACAAAAGAAAGCATTTCATGGGGCTTATGCAATTCCTGAGGGTTAAGCATGATGTTAACATGAAGACATGACATCATAAACAGAGAACACACTGGAAACAACAGGATCTTTTGAAACCTCAAGCCTTCTCCAACAAGGCCACAACTCTTAATCCTTCCCAAATACTTCTACTAACCAGAGGCCAAGTATTCAAACTTATGTGTCTATGGGGGACATTCTCATCAAGCCACCATATGCTGTAGCCATAGCCATAGGGCTGCTGTGGTTGAGGGGAGGATGCTATGGGGGGGGGGACACAATTTCCCTCAGCTTCCATCAAACTGCTACACAAGTTCAGAGGAAAACAGAGCCTCTGAAGCTATAAATACTCCCTTTTCCATGGGGCTAAACTAATTAGCCGGGCAGCTGCCCTGAATCTATTTGGGAGACAAAATGTTACTTTCAAATATCAAGAATTACATTCAAAGAAACAAGTTCTGCTTTTTATCCCTGTCTCATCTAGGAAGCATTGTCTGTATTCTGGATGACAAAGCAGGAGGAAAATACAGTTGGACAGCCAGTGGCCTTTGCCAGAAGGGTGAATGACTCATCTCCCCTGCGAATGCCCCACTGACGTCATTTGTAAGGCCAGCATTCTCTGCCTTACAGCAGAACTAGTTACAGTGCTTTGTGTGGTCTTTTGCTTCTATGGAGATGACACTGAAAAAAGCTCATCTTGCAGTCAAAACCCTTTAAAATGTCACCTCTTGCCTTCCACATGCCGACTTCAGCCTTCCCTTGTCATCTCCCAATGCTGTGTGTCTGCCCTTCCTTTGCAGTCATCTTCTGCATCATCATTCTTATTCTTCTTATTCTTATTCCTCTCCATCTCCCTCCTTGTGCAATGACCACCTTCCTTCTAACCCAGTTGGAATGGTTCTTCACTTCAGAATTTAATCAACAAAAATACACTGGCTACCTGAGGCTACAGTAGGATGGGAACAGGACATATCTCCTTCTCTCCTGGAGTTAAATTTTAGGTGGAGGAGAGACAGATCAAGGAAAACTGGGTATGTGTTGCTTCATCCAGTTATGAGTGGTAGTAAGACGAAACGAGAGAGGTGAGGGAATAAGAAACTAAAATACAGGTTCTTTTGTTCATGCATTTTGTTTTGTTTTTTACTTACAAGGGGAGGACCTCCCATAGGCTCAACACAAATTGAAAATGTTATAAGTCAAATATTCATATAAGGGTCAGGCACATATCTGTAATCCCATAACTTGAGAGGCTGATACAAGAAGGTCTCAAGGCTGAGGCCATCTAGGACTACTTAGTGAAAGCCTGTTTCAAAATACAGGTTTGTGTCGGTTGTGGTAGCACACACTGGTAGGATTTGCTGAATGAGACAGAGGCAGGAGGATCAGGAGTTCAAGGCCAGTCTGGGCTGCACATTTTTGAAATTTGCAGGCAAATGGATAGAATAGAAAAAAACATCCTGAGTGAGGTAACTAAGTCACAAAACAAGGAGGGCCCTAATAGAGATATACATGGTCCCCCACAGAAGGGGAAAGGGATAAGATTTCCTGAGCAAATTGGAAGCAGGTGGGGGGTGGAGGGAGAGAAGAAGTTAGGAGTAAGAAGGGGTAGGAGAGGAGAACAAGGGAGAGCAAGAAGATTGAGTTGGGGGAAGAATAGAAAAGAATAAGAAAAGAAAAGAGATACCATAATAGAGGGAGCCATTCTAAGTTTAAAGAAAAATCTCACACTAGGGAAATGTCCAGAGACCTATAAGGATGACCCTAACAAACAATCTAAGCAATAGTGGAGAGGCTACCTTAAATGCCCTGGCCCGATAATGAGATTGATGACTACCCTATATGCCATCCTAGAGCCCTCATCCAGTAACTGATGGAAGTAGAAGTAGACACCCACAGCTGAACACTGAGCCAAACTCCTGGAATCCAGGTGCAGAGAGGGAGAAGTGATGAGCAAAGGGGTCAAGACTAGGCTGGAGAAACCCACAGAAACAGCTGACCTGAACAAGGGGGAGCTTATGGACCACAGACTGAGATGTAGGAAACCAGCATAAGACAGACCCAGACACCCTAAAAGTGAATCTCAGTTAGGAGGCCTGGGAAGTGTATGGTACCTCTGACAATGGAACCAGGATGTGTCCCTAATGCAGAAATGGACTTCAGGAGCCCATTCCCCATGAAAGGATACTCCCTTAGCCTAGAGACGGGGGTGGGGGGTGGTGGTGGGGGGTAGGCCCTACCCCAAATGATTTGACAGACTTTGATGATCCCTCATGGAACACCTCCCCTCCCCTGGGGAGTAGATAGGGGATGGGATGTGGGGGTCTGTGGAGGGTGTGAGAGGATGGGAGAGAGAGGGAACTGGGATGAATATGTAAAATAAGAAAAAATATTAAATATTTTTTTTAAATACAGGTTTGTAATTTACCAAACCCAGCAAACACTAGTGCCTGGCAATATAAAGGGCACTATATAGAGTCAGCTGTCTCTTCTCTCTTCTCAAGATCACATGGGTCAGTAGGATCTTTGTCTTAGAAGTTAAAGTTCAGTTTCTCCTGAATGTACATGGCTTTTGCACCATTATAAAGGAAAAACCGAATTGACCGAGACAACTTTAGTTTGGAGACCATCTATACTTTAGATTGTGTTTTGAAGAGCAATGGTGATCTCTCCATGAAGCACTCCTTGATTCTCAGCATCAATAATTCATGCTTATTTTCTGGTCCTACTCATGGCTCTCATCCAAAGTGAACTCCCTGCCTATACTGTGCACCAGTGCAGATTGTGTCTCAGGCCGTATAGGACCAAAAAGCTCTGCCAAGTATATGAGGGGAAATTTGTGCTAAAGAAAGGTAAAACGTTTCCGTATCCCAATATTAAGTTTCCAATGTAATAAATCAGATCATGCTTAATAATTAGACCAGGCTTAATCTGAGCAAAGCAACTTGGGGGCAGAGAACCACGTGGCAGGTCTAAAGACCATGTCTTAAATACCCTGCAGGTATGTTCTTGAGCATCTCAGGAGGAGAGCTGCCCCTGGGTGGGTTTTTCTAGGGGCAGGTTTGGAGAGGGAGGAGGAGGAGCTCAGGCAGAGCTTCCACCCAAACAAAAGTCAGCTTTAATTTTGTTCTTATTGTTTATTTTATGTGTCTGGTATTTTGCCTGTGTGTGTGTATGTTGTGGGTATGTGTACCATATGCATGTCTGGTTCCTATGGAGTCCAGAAAAGTGTGTCAGACTCCCCTGAAACTGAAGTCACAGATGATTCTAATTTCCCAGTATGTGCTGGGAAATGAACCTGGATCCTCTGGAAGAAGAGTCAGTCTACAGCAGTGGTTCTCAACCTTCTTAACACTGAAACCTTTTAATACAGTTTCTCATTTTGTGGTGCCCCCCCAACCATAAAATAGATTTCATTGCTACATCCTAACTTTATTTTTTCTGTTATGAATTATAATATAAATATTTGATATGCAGGATATCTGCTATGTGACCCTTATGAAGAGGTCATTTGACCACCCCCCCCCAGAAAAGGGCTGAGAGCTACTTCTCTACAGTGACACAAAGTCAACTTTATAGCTGGACTTCTTCGAACTTGCACAGAGATCCTGAACATGCAAAAGAAGGAAAAACCTGCAGCTTTTCCCCCAAGGCATTTCACCATTGTGCAGGGTTAGAACACACTCGGGGAGTCCAAGGAGTATCTCCCTGGCCTCCACATCAATGAGTTAAGCTCAGAAAATAGAGTAAGCATGAAAAATGCAGTGAACTTGTTAATGACAGTTCATTCTTTGTGCTAAATATAAAGATTCATTCTATATATTAGGAAAGCTTCGCCTAATACATAGGAATATATTAGGGAATGGGGATAGGTTCACATAGTAGGATATGTATTAATTCTTGTCTAAGAGATTAATTTAGGGCTGGAGAGTCATGACAGTGGCTAAGAGCTCTGCATTGCTTTTGTAGAAGAATCGAGTTCTGCCCCTAGCATCCATGTCAAAGACTGACAACTGCCTGTACTTCTAGTTCTAGAGGACTCAACACTTTCCTCTGGCCTCTGTGTGTACTCATGTGTGCACCACCCACACCTATGCATATATATATGCAGAAATGACTTTAAGAACTTGCGCCAAGCACGAATTTGGCCTGAGGTCTTGGTGACCTTAGTGGAAGATTGGAACAGACACCCCTCAGAAATCTGCACCACAGCAGGAAACTTAGAAATTATACTCCTTAGAGTGTGTTAATAAAGTAGCTACTAGCCACATGTGACTATTTAAACTTAAATTAACTAAATGGGAGCACATTAAAGACTGAGTTTCGAGTCACTCTGCCTACAGTGCAAGTATACAGGAGCTGCATGTGGTTAGCCACCAGTCCCCTAAGCATGGATGGAACACATAATTGTCATTGCACAAAGTTCCATGGAGTGTGATGCCAGCAATGCCGTCCTTCCACACCAAACCCCTGAAATGACATCAGGACAACTGGCAGTCTCATCTGCCTTCTTAGCAGTAGATACTACCTCAAGCAATAGAATCTGCCTTCTCTACCCAACAGAAGTGTTTTGTGACCACCCTAAGACAGCTGAGTAAACGTCACATAGAATCCAGCAGCAGACTGACAGCATTCTTTCCAGAAGGCTAGTCCTACTTTGTGCCACGTGTTGATGGAATTATTAAGATGATAGAATGAGTAGCTGCACATCAGATGACATTCCTGGAAGCACAGTACAGATGCTGTGGTCTGTACGCGCCTACCCCTGCCAGCAAGGAAGGCACGACTCCTGGAAGATCTTCTTCTTGCAGTTTTAATCAGGATCCTTGAAACATGGTCTTCTGACCCTCGAGACCCTGGGGAAAATGCCTAGGCTTAAATCCCCTTGTGCTAACCAACCCCAGTGAGCTACGTGGACCCTGCACATAGGCTGCTCTAACGCGGAAGCAGATAGGCTGAACAGACTTAACCAAATAAGGGCTTGTTTACACCAGAGAACACTCACCCTCGGGGAGGTGGAAGGTGGAAGCCAACACCATCTTTAAGGCACGGCACTTCGCAGCTCTCTTAGTGGTCCTTTACTGAGGTTCCATGTAGCACCAAGCTAGACAAGAGATAGAGTCTAAATATAGGAAAAGATGTGTGTTGGGGCCTGTGTTAGTTCCCTTTCTGTTACTGTGATCTGGTGCCCTTACAAAAAGCAACTTAAGGGAAAAAAGAGGGCTTTTGTTGCTGTTATTCCTTTTTTCTTTCTTTTTTTTTTCTTTTTTCTTTGTGTGTGTGTGTGGGGGCGGGGGGGGCTTATGGTTTCAAAGGAGATACATACAGTCCATCACAGTAGGGAAATATAAGCATGGTGGCAGGAACAAGAAGCAGAAATATGATAGGCAGTAGAATCAGGTTATAAAATCTCAAAGCCCACCCCCAGAGGCAAGGCTCCACCTCCTTAAAGTTCTATAACCTTGACAAACTGCTCCCCCACCTGGGGACCAAGCATTCGAATACACAAGCCTACAGGGCCATTTCTCATTCAAACTGCCACACTCTCTTCCTCATTGACCTTTGAAGGTCAAAGACTTTAACTGGGGTAGAGTTAGGAGTTTGTGAAAAGCTGAACCCCTCCCTGCAAGACCAAAGTGGGGCCGCAGAGGGCAAGTTTCTGGTGGGGCAGCATCTTTTTCTGTCATGAAGCTGAACTGACCACGTGTCCCAGGAAATCTTGAGCTAATTTCCAGGCTAATTGGAAGACACAGTCATACCATGATATGCCCGTTAGATGGAGCCTTCAATCAGATGACAAACTTCCTGGTACATTTGTCACTGGTAATTAAGTCTTTTTGATTGTTCTACTACACAAAGATTACAAGACAGAAAAACAGTCAGACACCACCAATCTTCATCTTGTTTCCAAAGGTGTGTATACAATTAATTGTGTCAACTGTGTGAAGGAAGCACACTGACAGAGGTGTGTCAGTGTGTGGTAGGCCTGGCTCAGAGATATTCAAAGATTTAAGTCAAGTATGTGTCTGTTTTATCATCATATTATGAAAATTAGACATTCTTGAGAAAGTGCTGTGCTTCGAATCTCATTTGGAGCACCGGGCAATAAATCCCCAGCCTTTTGTAACCCAAAGCTGTTCTGCGGGCATTTCCCCTATATTCCAATATAATCTATGCTGTCTAGTTTTATATCAGCTTGACGCCTGCTAGAATAATTTTGGAAGGGTACACTTCAATTGAGAAAATACTTCTACCATACTGGTCTGTGAGCAAACCCTGTATTGCATTTTCTTGATCTATGACTGTTGTGAAAGAGTCAAGCTCACTGTGGTGTGGGGGAAGGGGCTGTCAGCGCTGGGCTGGTGGTCCTGGATATATTTGAAAGCAAGCTTAGCAAGCCAGTAAGCAGCACTCCTCGATGGCCTCTGCATCAGGTCTTTCTTCCAGGTTCCTTCCCTGACTTTCCCAAATAATAGACCACAAGCTGTAAGATAAAAAATAAAAAACAAAACAAACAAACAAAAACCCTTTTCTTCCCCAAGTTGCTTTTGGTCATAGTGTTTAGCACAGCATAAACCCTAAGACAAAACCTTTAATGATTACTTAACACCTTTCTCCAGAAGTTAAGGTCAGTTTCTTTTCCCTAAGTCTGTGGCTATTGATGTCCTGACTTTTAATTCTTTTCTCTTTTTTTTCTCCTTCTCCCACTCTTCTTCTTTAAGATAGTCTCATGTATTCAAGACTAGTCTTAAGTTTGTTATGCAGCCAAGAATGACCTTGGATGTCTGATCATCCTGCTGCTACCTCCTAAGTGTTGAATTGCTAGGATTACAAGCATTTACTAGTATGGCATACTAGAGATCAAACCCAGAGTTTTAGGCATGGTAGGTAAAGACTCTAACAGTTGCACATCCCCAACTCCTTCAGACCCAAGTTCCACTTACCATTCTTCGAAGAGTACTCTCTGATTCAGAATCACTTCAGGGTCTCTGTGTAAATGTAGCTCCTTGGACTGCTCCAGGTCAGCATCCCCAAGGCTGTAGCTGCTGTGCCTAGGTGTGGGGGTTCTTTCCCTTTCATGAAGCCTTTGAGCACAGATCCTTCCAATCAGGGGTAATTATGGGTCAACATCCAATGAGATATCTATTCAAGAGCGTGCCTTGAATCAAAACAAGTGCTGGACCAAATTCACTTCAGGGCAGGTGGCTGTTGTTTTTCATTCAATACAGTGACCTCACCCCAACTTCAAACTCCTAAGCTGCCAGCAGCATGGGCCACAGTCAGGCAGGAATTCTGTTCTCTCCGGCTCTGGCTCTACCAGGATGCTAAAGGAAACTTTATCTAGATCTCTATCCATCTATAGAACTTGGCATTCAAAGGTTGAGGTAAAATCCTGCTAGCTCAGAAAGGCTGAATAGCAAATAGCTAACCTTCTCTCCTCGCTCAGGTCTCCTGAAAAAAGGGTGGTCCTTTTGCTCAGTCCCTTCTTGCTACACTTAGTTCTTCCCTACCACTTCCTGTCAGCTAGTTGTTGACTCAACCTCCTGACCCCAGGTTAATTTTATTTAATCAAACAAATGTAACACATCTTTGCATCATTAACAAAAGCCGCAGAAACAAATGTAACACACCTTTATACAGTTAATATTCCACAACAGGTGATTTTATCTTCTCAACAACAAATGTACCCCACCCCCAAATTGGGAGTTCTGAATCAATGTCTTTGACCTTTATAGCAGAATTATCAGAAGTTTCGGAATACATGCTCCTGGGTGAACTCCACCCCAAAATGAAAAACTACAGGGTCTATAGCAATTTGAAACATTCCATCTATAGGGAGGGAAGTTCGTTAAGACTAAAGTTTTACAGGGAGGCAACATAACACTTAGGAAGTAATCCGCTAGTAAAACTCTGGAAGTCCCTGAAACTGACAGACACATGAGGCCTCCTCTCTCTAAGGCTATGCAAGCACTAAGGACTGATAAGCAGACTCAGACCAGCTGAGATGCCTGAAACACACACATTACTCTGTCCAGCTGCCTATGAGTAGTGCAGAGAGCCCTCAAGGCCCAGTTTCCATGAGCTTTCACCCATGCTGAGGTGAGCTACTGGTGATAGAGATGACTTTGAAGTCATCCTTGCTTCATTTAGTGACCCCAAAAAACACATTGGTTTACCAACTTGGAGTTTGGTAGTGTCATTACTTTGGACATCAATTTCCTATCTGAGGGGGACAGACATTTATGTCACATCTCCCCAGGAAAAGTGTCTCATAACAGGAATTGATTAGTCTAGACAGCACCTGTCACCTGTCACAATTTTGACATCAATAACCCCTGATCCATTTGTAGGGAAATTCCTGTTTATAACCCAGTCCTTCAGGTTCCTCTCAACAGTTTCTCTTTCCAGGGGAACATTTGCTGGCTTAGGGGGAGTTGGTGGTAGTAGGAGGCAGAACAAGCCTCACAGCCATCAGAAATCTGTGTGGCATTTATGTATTCCATTGTTCTGGAAGCCTTCTCCTCAGCCTTCCTCCAGGAGTTTAGCTGTTAGTGACTGACAAACCTCTAAATCTAGGACAGAATGGAGGAGACTCATATTCCCTTAACATCATTTTCCCAGTTCTTATAATCCCTACAGCCTACCAGGGTCCCACCCCACTGCCTACAGCCAGGGATGTTAATTGCTTCCCTGCTGTGCCACACTTTCTCTGAGCTCACTCTTAAGCCCCTTTGCATGCCTAGAGCTCTTATTGGCATTTGGCTAATTGTGTGATGTGTTTTCTTCTTCAGGTGGCCTTTGCTCCTGAGGACTTGGTGTTTTCTTTAGCTCAACACCACCTGGATGGGTGGTCTGCAGGTGAGAAGCACACATCTCCTGGGGTATGCTTCTTGGAGAGGTCTGTACCTGTGGAGGGTGGCTGTGGGAGCCAACCTGACCTTTGTTTCAGCAATATTTATCTCCTGCACAGTTTTTAGAATGATGTTACTACCAGTAAATAAATGTACAGAGCTACAGAGAGAAGTTTTTGCTTCTCAAAGATGCTAACAGTTGACTTTGAGGCTCTGTTACATAAGTGCCTGCTGCACACACACACACACATACACACACACACACACACACACACACACACACACCATCATGATACATTTCATAGTGCGATGCTACAGCCACCCTGTGCTTCAGTTTCCAGCCTTAACAAAGCCACAAAAGCAGAACACTTCCTGCATGAAAGGTGTGTGTACTCAAATGAATGTGTGAGTGCATGTGCATCTGTGTATGAAGGCTAGAGGACAACCTTTACTTTCCTGTTTCTAGCATCTCCCTGACACTGACTGATCTCCCACTTTGAACCACAGGTCTCCTTAAAATCGAGATTCCTAATTCCTCTTCCTTGGTGAAGAAGGTCAGCATCTTCTTGCTGTGACTTCCAGTGCCTTTCCCTGCATTTCCAGGGTCCACAACTGCAATGTGCTTTTTTTTAATCCCAGGAACAATGAACAATGAGGCCCTGTAAGCAAGACTTCATACCAAAGCTGGTTTGTGCTGTCTCCTCTTCCTACAGTATGTCTTTACTACCTTGGATGCCTTAGTCTAGTTGGCCAGGACTAATGTCCAGCTCTAATTTTACTTGGTGTGTAACACTGGGAGGTACCTGACATTGAGCCTCTTAGTCTCCGTTTGCTCATCTTTAAGGGCAAAGAGTCAATCAATAGAAGTCTGAAAAATAAAAAAAAAAGTGTGTGTGTGGGGGGGAATCCAGACAGTAATTCTCAGCCTTCAATTCAACCTCTGAACCAAGGTCGTTATTCCTTCCCACTCATAGTCAACATATTGTGAATTATCAGAGAGGTGGGTTGTGTTTATTGTCATTCCTCTAGACTGAGAGGCATTGAAGGTCAAGGTTCCACATCTCATCCATAGCCACATGCTTCTCACAAGCAGCTTGCCATGAATTTTATATAAAGAGTCATTAATTTCTCCTTCATGGTCAAACACACCTAATTCACAGGCCATTTATCTCTCTGGGGTGTGGTGAAGTACATGGGCTTGGGGTGATAGAAGGATGTAGCCTCAAAGCAGAGCCCTATGACCTCAAGTTTAAAATTTCTGTTTTCTAATCAGCAAAGAGTGGCAATACCATTGAAGAAGTAACCCTATATATTGTTGCTCTGACATTTTTTTCTCATTTTCTCTTGTGTGTATACATTTTGTGTATATGTATGTCTGTGTGTGTGTGTCAGTGTTAATTACATATGTGCTGGTACATTTGGTGTCCTGCAGCTAATGCTGAGAATCATCCTCGACCATCTCCTACTGTATTTATCTAGTAAAGTCTCTCAATCAAACCCAGAGCTCACTGATATGGGTAGTCTTGCTAGCATTCTGAAGCACTTTGTCTTCAACCTCCCAGGTGAACTACCTTGGGTTATGGGGATGCAAACTGTGGTACTCACTATCAAGTTTCAGCCAATAAGCCATCTCCCCAACATCCTGCTCTGAGAATTGGCACTGATATATGTAGAGTGCCATCATCAGTATTATTAGGAGGTTATGATGTTCTTGGTTTGAACCCTCCCCAGATTCTCCTGGTACTGCTCAGATAAACCACAGGGTGCTGGTTTACTTCTTTTTAAAAGTCTTGGAATTGGGGTTGGAGAGCTGAGTGAGCATTTAAGAGTATATATTGATCTTCCAGAAGACTAAAGTTCCAGTTCCTACAAGTCACATCAGCAGCTCATATGCCTGTAATTCTAGATCCAGGGGAATCTAATTCCATTTTTGGCTTTCACAGGTACCTGAAGGCATGTGGCACACATGCAAACAGGTTTATATACATAAATAAAAACAAATCTTTAAAAATCTTGGGAACTCTGGTCAACTGTTCCCTTAGTCCTAATGTGACTCTCATGAGTCCTAAGTACTCTCATTTTTATGAAATTATTCTTGCATTAAAAATGGAAAAGATCTCCACCAACCCCACATCTGACAGAGGGCTGATCTCCAAAATATATAAAAAACTCAAGAAACTAGACATCAAGATACTAAATAATCCAATAAAAAATGGGATACAGATCTAAACAGAGAATTCTCAACAGAACAATCTCAAACAGTGGAACTACACTTAAGGAAATGTCCAACATTCTTAGTCATCAGGGAAATGCAAATCAAAACAACTCTGAGATTTTGTCTTGTACTGATCAGAATGGCTGAGTCAAAAATACTAATGGCAGTTTATAGTGGAGAGAATGTGGAGAAAGGGGAACACTCCTCCATTGATGGTGGGAGTGCAAGCTTCTGCAGCCACTGTAGAAATCAGTATGGTGATTTCTCAGAAAATTAAGGATCAACCTACTTCAAGACCCTGCAATACCACTTTTGGGCATACACCCAAAGGAGGCACATTTACACCACAAAGACATTTGTTCAACTATGTTCATAGCAACATTATTCATAATAGCCATATCTTCTAAACAGCCTAGATGCCCCTCAACCGAAGAACTGATAAAGAAAATGTAGTATATTTGCACAATGGAGTACTACTCTGTGGTAAGAAGCATTGACGTCTTAAAATTCACAGGCAAATGGACAGAACTAAAAAAAGAAAAAAATTCATCATGAGTGAGGTAACCCAGAACCAGAAAGACAAATACAGTATGTGAAAAGTATCTGTACCCTGATAGCCTCTCCACTGATGCAGCAATCCAAATCAGACAAAATTAAACAGAATTAGAAAAAGTCCACATTTAATGGTTAAAACACACCCAGATGGCTTTCCAGACTCCCAGAGAAGAGACGGGAAAGAGAGAACACACATCTATTTTCTGGGGAGGGGCAGTTTAAATACCCTGTGAGAGTGGTCTTGAGCATCTCTAGAGGAGGTGTCATCATTTGGCAGGCTTCCTGAGATGCAGCAGGGTTTGGAGGGAGATAGGAGAGGAGGCTTGTGTGGAACTTCCTCTATAACATCAAAGACTCTGGGCATATGGATGCCAGGTCTGAGGTGAAAGTTCCATTAGAATATCATGTACTCACTCATAAGTGGATACCAGACATAAAGCAAAAGATACCCAGCCTACAATCCATGACCCCAGAGAAGCTAGAACTAACCCTCTTCCAGAAACAGATGGAAGCAGACACAGAAATCCACAACTAAACATTGGGCCAAGCTCCTGAAGTACAATTGAAGTACAATTTGAACAAAAGAGTCAAGACCAGGATGGGGAAACCCACAGAATCAGATGACCCCAGATAGTGAGAGTTTACTGACTTAGGTCTGACAAATGGGAAACCTGCATAAGATAGAATTAGACTCTCTTAGTATAGGTGACAATGTTGTGAACAGGACAATATATGAGGCCACTGGCAGTGGGTCTAAGACCTAACACTAATGAAAATACTGACTTACTGGAGCCCATTCTATATGGAGAGATACCTTGTTCAGTCTAGACACAGGGTGTGGGGGTAGAGAGGTGCCTTAGTCCTGCCTCAACCAGATGATGGGACAGACTTAGTAGACTTCCTAGGGGAGGCCTTACCCTCCCCAAGTAGAAAGAAAGTGGTGGTGGTGAGTAATAAGTTAATTTTAAAAAAGAAAAAAAAAAAAGAAGGATTAAGACATGAATTTCAGAGTGACAGTATCTTACCATAGGAGTACTGGGATTACAGAGACATACAACTATACCTAGTTCTTATCTGAGTTCTGGAGATCCAAACACAAGTCTTCATATATATTTCACAAACATTTTATGTCCTCAGTCCCCAGTGCTTGTTAAAGAAAACAAACAAACAAAAGTGAACAATTTACATGAATTATATTTTTTACTATACTAATACAAAGATGAATGTGATTCAATTTTGATTCATTCTTGCATTAAAATTTACATTACATTTCTTTGGATTTTAAGAGAAGAAAAAGAAGTAGAAAACACGAATTTGAGTGGAGGAAGTGGGGGGGGGTCTGGTAGGAATAAGAAGAAGGGTATGGGAAGTAGATATGATCTAAATACATTGTATTTGCATATGAAATTATGGAAGAATATATAATAAATTCTAAAGTACATTGTTAAGTATATGTGCCAGATGCTGTGCCAATCTGTAGAGAAGCCCACCAGTTCCCACCAGTCTTCCTGGCAGACTCCATTATCCAGCTCTGTGTGAGGTGATGGCAACTCCTCCTTGTCCCTGAACGTACTCTCTGGCTTCCCTCATCTCTTGACAGTTCATCTCTGTAAGCAGGTGCTGTCAGCAGACATCAGCATCTACTTACAAATGGTGACCTGCCACCCTCCTTGGACTCAGCAGGTATGTGCCTCTGTGTAGAGTCTATGTTACAGCTGGACACTGGAGATACTGACACGGCTGGTGAGAAACTATCATGTGAGAAGCTCTGCTTTGGCCAGAAGTGAGGAGCTCAGCCTGCTGTCCAAGCTCCCAACTCTCCATCCAGCCGCCTTTCTTCCTCCCAGCTCTGCAAGGACAACAGGCCTCTGGCTTCCTGGTGTGGCTATTTGATTCCCCACCCACTTCTCTGTGCTGGCCTTTTCTCTACGGATTCCTGCCCAGGAATCACAGGTGCTCCCTAGCCTCCAGAACACTCTCCTCTTGCGTCTGAAAGAGATGCAATTCTCCTCTCCCCTCACAAGTGCAGAATCTTGTTTTTTCTTTCTTTTGTCCCCCTGGCCTAACCGGCTGTGACCTCATGGCAATCTCCCTGTCTCAGTGGCTCAGTACTGAGTTACAGCACACTCCACCATTCCTGGATTGTATCTTCGCTTAAAAAAAAAAAAAAAAAAAAAAAAAAAAAGTATTTGTTGTAAAGGGAGAGAGCAGATTCGAAGAGACTGGATGATAAGTGGGTTCAGAATTTCAGAATGCATGATGTGAAACACACACACACACACACACACACACACACACACACACCAATAAAGGTTTAAAAAAAGTATTTGTCACTGGGCTTGCAAGATGGTTCAGCAGGTAAAAAGTGCTTGCCACCGAGTCTACCTACCTGAGTTCAATCCCTAGAACTCATGGGGTGAAAGGAGAGAACTGACTCCTGCAAGTTGTATACACACACACACACACACACACACACACTGCAATACTTTTAAAATTAAAATTTTTGCAATTGCTCATTGCAAATTTTCTCACAGGCTCCACTGTTTTGAAGAAGCCCAAGCTGCTAGAAAGCAAACTGTTTTAGAGTACTCAGCTTTAAAAACCCTATCAGTGCCACCTTCATCTCTAACTCCGCCCAGACACGCCCATCTATGGGTCCCGCCCTTCCCGAGTCTGAAACATTTTGCCTTCAACTTTACGCTATGCGCATGCGCGTGATAAGGCTTTGCTTCCTGAAGTTCCCTACAGCTCGTAGCAAAGGAACTCTAGGGCCCATGTCGCGACCTTGTGGACTCCCAGAGCCTGTCAGGTAAAGCCCTGCGGCTCCAGATACTGGAGCCTGACCTAGCCGGGCCTCGATCACTGCGCAGGCCTGAGTCTGACTCCCTATCTGTCCATTCCGCAGTTCAGGCTCCTCCGGGATTGCCTCCTGGAAGGCCATCTGGGGACTTTGCTCTTTCTGCTCCTGGGAACAGAGTCGGGGGCTTTTCACTTAACAATATTCTCAAACAGGCAGGCATGTCCTCATGCCCCTGGGTCACAGCGCTTCCCTTTTGTCAAACTATATCACTCTTTAGTAACCTGTGTCCCCTCAGCAGAACCTCAGAACCCGACAATGGCCAGACAACCCGGCATCAGCCAGACCCTGTTCAAGTTCCTGGGTTGCTACTAACACTCCTGATGGTGGTTCTTGCTCAAGCCTAGGCTTACATGATCCTGTTATTTATCTGCAGGGCTGTTCTGAGAATTAAAAACAGTGGGGCGAGCGCTGATCAGAGCTGTTGCTCCCATTTTAATGGGGATTGTCTTGAGATAGTTTCTAGACTTTTGTTTCTCCTGCTGCCTCTTGGCATCATAGGGGCTCCTTAAAAACCTCCTTGGGCCGAGTTCTTCCGGCTCGGCTAGCTGTCTTTTCTGAGCTGAGGCTTGCACACTAACTATGTGCCCACTTTCAGTGACCCTTTCCAGGCCATTTGATTGGTTTTCAGCCAGCACCCTGGCACACAGAAAGGACAAGAGAGGTGGTGAGAATAAGCAAACACCTCCAACCAATGGCTTGTTAAGGATGTGCAAGCTAGTCATTAGCAGTCACAGCTGAGTGTACCTCCCCCCACCCCCACCTCGCCTGGGGATTGACCACTTTGTCTTAATGACTACCCTCAAACAAATAAGGACTTTAATGACATCCAGGAGATGATGTCATATTTTTTTTTTTTTTTTTTTTTTTTTTAATGTGTAGCTGATCTCAAAATCCTGGCACTCCTATTCCCTCAACCTCCCATGAACTGGGATTAAGTTGTGAGCTACCACACCTGACTCCATCCATGTTGAGTTGGAATGAGTTCTGACTGACCTAAACATCTGCTTTTGCACAGTCATACTACACACTAATGAAAACTGATGTCCACTTCCTGTGGCCACCATGACAAAGTCATGCATAACTTAACTAAAGTGAGTTTATCCTCTCTTGGGTCTGAAGGCTAGTCTATAATCGGGGAGTCAACAGGAACACAGCCCTGGAAGCCTCTGGGGGCCCTTACTTGCCTCTTCCAGCTTCTGGTCATCCTTGACTTGTAGCAACAGCTCTCTGGTCCCCATCCCCATTGCTGTTGCTTCTTCTGTTCCTTCAGAGACATCTGTCATTAAATTGGGAGTGCTCCTGAAATCCAGGGTGATCTTATCTCACCAGCCTTAACTACATCTGCAAAGATCTCATTTCTGAGGAAAGTCATGTTGACATGACCGAGTATACTATCAAATCAAACACCCTGTGTGGGCCAGCAGCATAATATGCTTGTCTGAGGGACCCAGGAAGAGCTAAGTGAGCACACTGCGATCTGTGGTGATGAGTCTAAATTTTTGCATAACTGTCAGTAATAGTTCTCAAAGCACCATAGAGGCAGCTCCTGGTCCTCTTGCCCTTCTCCAATGCAGGTATTACATACATGCCTAACCTGGCTTACCCTGGAATTTTAAATTTAATTTGCCTGTCTAAATGAACTGTAGACTTGGTGTACGGAACTGTAGACTTGGTGATTTTGCTTTATTCATTTTTGCCAACAACATGTCGTTTAAGTACTGTGATTTCTGTCAGGCTATTGGAAGACTATAATGAGACTCAGAAATTAAATCCAAGATACACACCCACACCCCCACCACCCATCCCACCACACACACAAATAGCTCAGCAGGGCTAGGCGCTTTCTGCTACAGCTCTGCTTACTGGAGATCTTGCCCTGTTTTAGGAACAATCTGATAGATGATGCCAAGGCTCGCTTGAGAAGGTTTGATGTTGGGACCAGATATTCCCATTTGTCTCCTAATAAATACTCTGTCCTTCTGCCACTGCTGGTCAAAGGAGGAAAGCTGTACTTGCTGCTCACTGTCCGCTCAGACAAGGTAGGTGACAAGAAGCTCTTGTGACATCTTGGGACATTTAGAAACACACTTCTGCCACTTTGTCCTCATTTCAAAGTTGCCATTCTCGGATGAGCTTTTAAAATCATGGTGTTGGAGAGGTAGTGGAAGCCACAGGATGAAATGGGAGTTTGTTTGTTTGATGATTTTGAGACACATGTTTGCTCTCTAGCCAAGTGGCCTTGAACTCATGACTATCTACGCCTCCTAAGTGTTAAATTAAGTTTTGGTATTCAATTTTTAATGTGTGTGTGTGTGTGTGTGTGTGTGTGTGTGTGTGTGTGTGTGTGTGTGGATTATCTGAGAAACAATAAAGTCCATAGATGACTAAAACCTCTGGCCAATGGGACTCTGATTTTTTTGTTGCAGCCATCCCGGTTATGACTGATGATTATAAAAGTCATTTTAATTTTTAAAGATTTATTTTCTGTGTGTATGGGTGTTTTGCCTGGATGAATGTATGTGCACCATGTTTGTTCAGTACCCACATGGGTCAGAAGGGGTGGTTGTGAGCCACCATGTGTATTCTGGGAACTGAACCCATGTCCTTTGCAAGAACAGCAAGTGTTCTTAACCTCTGAGCCATCTCTTCAGCTCCTCAAGGTCACAATAATAATAATAATAATAATAATAATAATAATAATAATAATAATAATAATAATAATAATGTAGCCAGGGAGTGGTGGTACATGCCTTTAATTCTAGCATTTGAGTTTGTGGCAAGCCTGGTTTACAGAGCAAGTTCTAGGATAGGTTCCAATGCTACACAAACAAAAAGGTTAAATCTCCTTCACTCTGATTGTAAGCCCTACCTGCCTGTGAATGAGGGGTGCAGAGTATTCTTCAGCCAGCCTTGCAGCTGCTCTAGAGGACTGTCCAGGGCCTTCTGCCAAGCTGGAGCTCTAACATGGATTTATTCATAGCTCCTCCTTTACATTATCTGTAGAGACAGGATCTCACCAAACTGCCTAGACTTTAATTTATTCTTGTAACTCCAGCAGGCCTTGAACTTGCCATCCACCTGCCTCAGCATCCAAAGCAGCTGGGATAACAGGCTTGTACCACCAGGCCTGGTTCTGGAAGGCTCTTTTTTATTTATTTTTTCTTTCTTTTTTAAAAACTATTTTTAAAAATGTGTTATGGGGGAGGGGCATACATGGCATGTATGCAAGTGTGGAGATCAGAGGACAGTTTTGTGGCATCTGCTCTCCCCTTTAACCTTTAACAGGCTTCCATGGATCAGACTTAGGCCATCATGATTGCACCACAAGTGCCTTATGAGAAGAGCCATCTCACTGGCCCTGGAGCCAAGTTTGTAATGTCTTACCATTCTGGTTTCCAGTGTCTTGGGACTGAAAGCTGCCCTGAGAGCAGCGTGCAAAAGAGCAATACTGTCTCCATTCACTCTAGTGTCTGTGCCCTGTGACACTGACTGAACACTGTCTCAGTTCATGCTAGTGTCCGTATCCCCTGACATTGACTGTTCCTTGTTGCTTTCTCTCTTTGCTCGGTCCAGCATAGGTAAGGTCTCCTTTCACAGACCTAGTAGGGGAGTCCCTTCTTATAGGTCTCAGAAGAAGGGAATTTTTTGTGTTAGTCCAGCTGTTTCTGGGTCCCAGGCAGGAGATGGGAAAGGAGAAAAGGGCCCTGCATCACCAGGAAGGGATGTGAGACTCCAGAAGTGTGCAGGAAGTGATGGTGCGTGCACATCAGTTGAGGTATGTACCCTTATATGGGTAGAAGTTTTCCCACGGTTCTCTGACACCTTGAGGTAGTCAACTTCACTGGAAAAGTAAGAGAGAGGGAGAGGAAGAGAGAGAGAGAGAGAGAGAGAGAGAGAGAGAGAGAGAGAGAGAGAGAGAGAGAGAGAGAGAGAGAGAGAGAGAGAGTTTGCGCGCATATATATTCCTGAATACAACCTACTCAGCCCATATTATGTTACCCATGTTACTCATCTATGTTTTGAGGGCTGACCATTTGGTGTTAGGTAACCAGTTGATGTGCACTTCTCTGGGGAAGAAGGTTTTTCCTGTTCTCAGGATTCCTTAGTTGTCTGCAGTTCTTTGTGTAGGGTTGAGGCCACATGGGCTTCCCCTCTCTTGTTTGGCATGTCTATTGGTGTTGCCCTTGTTCAGCTCATGTTTAGACTGTCATGTTGGTTAGAGTTTAGGAGTGTCTCCTAATACTGTCAGAAGCTACACTGTTTTTTGAGACAGTCTCTTATTGGCCTGGAGCACATCAAACAGGCTAGAATAACATATATGAATATAATAACAATTGATGCCAAAAAAGGGTCATGAATTTGAAAGAGAACAAGGAGGGATATATATGAGAGTGTTTGGAGAGAGGGAAGGGAAGGAAGAAATGGTGTGATTCTATTATAATCTCAAAAATAAAATAAATAAAAATCAAACAGAAGAACCCAGTGTGGATGGCCCCTAAGGAATGGTTCCTAAAGTTGACCTTTGGTTTCCACATGCACATGTAGACATATGAACCCACACAAACACACACACACACACACACACACACACACACACACACACACACACACGTACATCATACAGTTTACACTATTTACAGAGAGAAAAGATTGTGAGTTCCCATGCTTAAGTAGAATCCTTTCTGGTCCCAAAAGTCTAAGAACAATTTTTGTTTTTGTTTTAAATGCAACTGCTTGCTTCAAAACAGCAGAACATTATCTAAGACTAGAGTTCTCAGGAATCCAAAAGATCCTTGTTCCCTATTAATTGGAGTCGAGGAGAAGGCCACTTGCATTGAATTGGCATGCTCTCTTTGAAGGGCTTTCAAAACATATTTTAAATCAAGTCAGTATTTCTATTAAGCCCAATGAGTCCTTATGGGTGCCTCTGTCACCAGCTACTGTAGAGTTGAATGTGTGAATGATCACATTTTAGAGGTGATGTAACAGAAGGCATATTTTTAAGTCTTTTATAAGACAGGCTGTGGTAGACAGAAAATGGTCTAGCCTTCTTCTCTCTACTCTCTTATCTGTCACTGAAGAGAAGATGTGTGAGGCCATAACTGCCAAGCCAGATCCTGTGGAACTCTTTATAGCAGGGAGGAACTACAAACGTTTTATGTTTTCAAAAGACTTACCTAGAGCTGGGAATATAGCACAATGGCAGAACACTGCCCTAGTATGCACAAAGCCCTGGGTCAACCCTTAGGACCACAATATAAAATAAATGAACGAATAAAAACAATAAGCTTACTAAAGCAGAGTCTTTGGCTATAGGAGCTAAATCAAATTAATAACAGTCTTAGTCTTCTCAAACTACTGTAACAGAATACCTTATACTGGATGTCTTATAAACATCAAACATTTCTCATGGCTGTGGAGGCTGCGAAGTTCAGTATCTAGGTATCTGCAATCAATCAATTGGTCCTGCCTCCTCTTTCTAACTTATAGATGATGGTTTTCCCTGTGTGCTTACAGGATGAGCAGAGCAGTCATTAGGCTCTAACCTTGTTGATAAGGGCCATGCTCCATTATAATTTTTCAAAAGCCTCACCTCCAAATGGCATTAGCTTGTGACTGAGGATGTCAAAAGTACCAACCAGGAAACAGATATTCTGACCAGAACAAGCTCCTAGCTTTCCTTCCACAGCTCTGTTAGCCCATGCGCTCAAAATGTCAGCAGGACATGTTGGTTGAACTCTTTAATACAAGAACCAACCTTAGGAGTTCTCATTACACCCCCCTGCCTGGAAGCAAGACATAACTGCACACACTACAGCCGCAGCTCATGTAACTGCCCTGTGGTTCTAGAAAGTGCACACTGCTGTGATCTTTGTACACAGTTGGCAGGAAAACAGCCTAAGAGTCCTGCTGAGTCAGGTTCCGGCAGTAGATGTGTTGGGAGGACACTGGCCATGGGTAGGTGAGGCTGTAAGGTGAACTGGGGTCAGCTGGCTGAGAGTTGGCCACTGCAGAAAAGAAAATAGTGAGGGCTGCATCCTTCAGAGATAAGAAAGGAGGAAATTACTGGGATGTCACACAGGGAGACACATTGTCCTAAAATTCAGATGGGACTGGAGTGAGAGATATGGTGGAGAAATAGGGAATGAGAGGGCCCCATTCTTCATGTGGATGAACAAAAATAAACGGAGATGTTGAGATGCAATGGTGATGGCTGCTTAACAATACCATGTTTTAGCAAATTCTTATTTATTTAAACTTATATGGGAGTGTGAGTGTGGGCATGTATGTGTGCATCACAACCTCTGTAGAAGAGGTAGAGGACAGTTTTTGAGTCTTTTCTCTCCTATCTTTTTATTGAGACAGGGTCTCTCTCCCTTATCTCCTCATTCTCCAGATATAGGATCCAAAAGTATTGCTCTTTGAGCTTCTACCAGGTTGTCTCAAATTCTGCAGAATGATTGCTAACTAGTAGAGGAAACTTCAAGCTTCCGTTTCTGCTTCCCATCTAGTTGTAAGAAGTCTGCCTTTACAGATACAGGCCATCGAATACAGCTTTATATGTGGTTTCTAGGGATCAAATTGAGATTGTCAGGCTTGCATCACAATTACTTCTACTGGCTGAGTCACCCCTGTGGCCCTAGAGACTTTTAATAAATAGATGGTGTGCTGGTTAACAGCAAGGCCTCGAGAATTAAACTCCAATGTGTGAACTGTGTGAACTTTGTCAGATAACTTACCCTTTCTGTGAAAATAGAATAATAGTAACCTAATGTAATTTGTATGGCCATTAATATAGAGATCATTTCTGACCTATACAAACAAATGGAGTATAGTTATTAGGTATGGTTATACATCATTATGGGTTTATTAAATGTTCCTGAATTGTTTTAAATTGGTTAATCTTATACTCTATTAATTTTACTTCATTAAGAATCTTTAAAATATAATAGGTTGTAGAGTTGGGAATGTAGAACAGTTGGTAGAGTGCTTGCCTAGCATGTACCAAGTCCTGCGTCTCATCCCCAGCACTACCTAAAACAGGTTATGGTAGTCCAAATCCCTGCACTGGAGAGAAGGAAGCAGGAAGATCAACAGTTCAAGATCATCCTTGACTATATAGCAAATTTGAGGCCAGACTGGGCTATATGAGACTCTATCCCAGTCTTTCCCCACAAAACAACAGCTTTTAGAAAAATTCCTGTGAAACATATGCCCTGAATCTGATAAGCACTTATGAAGAACTTAGTAAAATCATCTATAAGTAATACTATCTTTATAGTATCCTTTCTTTTAACTATTACAAACCTTCATTGGTATCTCTGTGTTTATGTTGTTTTTTAGAGGCATGTAGAGAAAAATCAGAATGAGGGGAATTCTCAAAGTTACTAATGTGAGGTATTTGTGTTGTGTGTGTGTGTGTGTGTGTGTGTGTGTGTGTGTGTGTGTGTGTGTGTGTATAAGGAAAACTGCTTAGGGAGACTAAGAGGAGTAATGGGTGGGAAGAGAAAGGGAATCGGGGTATAGGGGACATAGGGGAATTATTTTCTACATATAATATAGACAATAAGTATTTGAATGAATAAAACCATCTAAAACATATCAATTACTTGAAATTAGCAATATTTTTATTTTTATTAATTTATATTTATTTAAAAACAATCTTATTTCATTTTACATACCAATCCCAGTTTCCCTCCCTCCCCTCCTCCCAGTCTCCCCACTGTCCTGCCATCCACTCCTTAGAGAGGGTAAGGCCTCCCATAGGGAGTCAACAAAGTCTGGCACATCAGGTTGAGACAGAACAAAGGCCTTCTCCCCATATCTAGGCTGAGCAAGGTATCCTTCCATAGGAAATGGACTCCAAAAAGCCCATTCATGTATCAGGGATAGATCTTGGTCCTGCCAGTGGCCCCACAAACTACCAAAGCCACACAGCTGTCACCCACACTTAGAGGGCCTAGTTCAGTCCTATGTAGGTTCCCCAGCATCAGTCCAGAGTCACAGAGCTCCCACTATCTTGAGTCAGCTGTGTCTGTGAGTTTCTTCATCATGACTTTTACTCCTTTGATCATATTATCGGTCTGCCCTCTCTTTGACTGGCCCAGTGCTTAGCTGAGGATCTCTGAATCTGATATTAGCAATATTTTTATGAACATGTGAGTTTGCCAGACAAAATGAGTCTGAACCCTTAGATATATTTTCTATGAAGTATTATTTTTCTTCATGTATGCACATAACTTATAAATTATTATTTCCATCAGGAATACTTTTATGTTCTATATGTACTAAATGTACTGTGTTAAAAACAATATCTAATGGAAATGTGGTGAAATATGAAAAGTAGCATATATATTACATGAATAAGTAACAAAGTTTAATGTCAATATTGAGTAAAATATTTTCATTGGTTTATGAACTAGGAAAAGATTATATAAAATATTTATTTCAGATCGGGAACAATACAGAGAATTTTCCACACAAACATCTTCCAACCTTTGCAATAAAGTTATTAGTGTATGATATATTTGTGTGTGTGTGGTATGTGTGAAGTGTGAAGTGTGTGTGTGTGTGTGTGTGTGTGTGTGTGTGTGTGTGTTTGGTGTGTGTGAAGTGTGTGTGTGTGTGTGTGTGTGTGTGCATGCATTTGTATATATGAATCCGCATTCATGTGAGGGTCAAAGGATAACTTGCAAGCACCATTTTTCTTGAGTTGGGATTCAAACTCAGGCTGTGCCCTTATCTGTTGACTCCATCTCAGGAGCCCTGGTTGTGGTTTGTTGTTGTTGGTTTTTTGTTTGTTCGTTTTATGTTGTTGTTTTGTTTTTAGGATTCAAGGAAAAATGCATCTTGAACACTGTAGATGTTGAGTTAATTTTGTTGACTAAATAGTTCTCAAATTGAAATCTCACCTTGTAATTCTTTTCTTTCAAAACCCCAGCTGAGAAGGGCACCTGGAGAAGTCTGCTTCCCTGGAGGAAAGAGAGACCCAGTGGACATGGATGACACGGCCACTGCTCTCCGTGAAGCCCAGGAGGAGGTGGGGCTGTATCCCCACCAAGTGGAGGTGGTCTCTCACCTGGTGCCCTATCTGCTTGAAGTAAGGACAGTCATGGACCTCCTGTGCTCCTAAGGGACCTCCTGAGCTCCTAAGGGACCTCCTGAGTTCCTAAGGGGCTCTACGTTGGTTCAAACATAATTCCCAAGAGCATTATGCACTGAGACAGGATAACTGGGTCCTTGTGTAGACTTGGCCCTCCATGAGCTCTGTGACCCTAAATAAGCCCCTCTCACTCCATCCATCCAGAAAGACGGAGCTACCTCAATGATTTTCAAACTGGGTGCCATGGGACACCAAGTGTACTCAGGATTGCTCCACTAATGTTCAGCTCCTGAGTACTTTTTTACAGCATACATTTATTTTGAGAATTCATTTGAAAAGTAATATACTATTGTGCAACATACTAGGTAGTATCCCTTTGGAAGGGCCCAATATCTTCTATTTAATGTCACTTGGTTTAGTGTACACCTTGGGATACAGAGCCCTCAAAGAGGGAGCTTTTTATCCTTGGCCTCATCTTACACACCACACTGAATTTGATTGTCAGATCCCTGTGGTCCTTAGATCTGTGATTATTTCTCCCATTTCATGTTATTACAACTCTGGCAGTTTTAAGTAATACCAGACATTGTTCAGTTCAGGTACCTCCTGATAAAGAACTTTATAAAAATGCTGTTTTTATTTATGTGTGTGTGTGTGAGTGGTGGTAAATATGCCTGCAGGACCATTCAGAGGCCAAAAAGAGGGTGTCAAATCCCCTAAAGCAGGAATTTATAGGTGATTGGGACTGGAGCCACCTCATATGGATGCTGAGAACTGGAACTCTGACCCACTGCAAGGGCAGCATGTGCTCTTGACTGCTGAAAAACTCTCCATGTCTAGGGCTCCTCATGCTTAGACTAGGGTCACAATTTGGGAGAACGAGATCATCTGACAAGATGACTAAAAGCTGCCAGTGTTTGCCACTGCATTCTGGCAAGTCAGGACTTCCTTATCCCATAAACCAAAGAGCATAGGAAAACCTGGAGCTGCGACAGTGGGGTCTTATTGGCTGTTGCACTGTAGCAAAGTCATTGTTGTGCAAATGGACTTTAGGAGTCACCTGTTGATTTTTACTGGTATGCCAGCATTATCTCATCAGTATAAATGTACTATATAACCTTTAAATTCATATCCAGAATGATGACAGATTAGAAGTCATCTGTTCTCAGGTCTCGCACTCAGGGTCTGCCATGGTGATGCCTGACACAGCTGTGATAATATGGGTCACAACTAGGTAACAGTGTTAGAACATTATTATGAACTAAACCTACACTTTCTTTACTGCTATTCCTGTTGTCTTGCCTTCTACCCTTGACCCCATCCTATACACCACATTGTATACAGTTGTCCAATCTCTTAGTCCTTGTGACAATTTCTTCTACAGCACTCAATATGACTATGGCAATTTCAAGGTTTATCATTCATGCATTTTTTTCAGTGTCTTTGAATTTGAGTTTCACTGATATTTTTCTCATGATTAAGCTGGTGTCATAGTTTAGGTGAGGAAGACCACAGGGTTGGGTGTCCTCCTCACATAACCACAAAACTAGGTATAAATATTTTAATATTCTATGCATTTGGGCTTTCAAGTAAAATTTATATTGAAACAATACTGCCACCAGTGCCTAACAGTTGGAAAGGGGGTTAGACTGTCTTCTAAAGGGATGATTTTCAATTAATTTCTGCAAATCCCCCAACATATTTTAGGGAGTTTAGAATTCTATTGGCTGACTGAACTAGTTTGAAGTTTCTCAAACCAGAGTAGCTTCATCTTCACAATTCCTGGGAGCTACTGAATTGTATGTGGGTGGTTGGAATAATGGAGTTCACAGATGCCTCAGGCAGATTTCTGTTACTCTAACAAACACATAAGCCAATCAACTTATAGGGTATAATGGTTAATTTTAAATGTCAAAATGCCACAACCTAGAATCACTGAGTAGAGTGTCTCAACTAAATTATCGAGATCAAATTGGCCTGCTCTCTCTCTCTCTCTCTCTCTCTCTCTCTCTCTCTCTCTCTCTCTCTCTCTGTGTGTGTGTGTGTGTGTGTGTGTGTGTGTGTGTGTTTAGGGGTAGGGACATATCTTAGTAGTTAATGGATGCAGGAGAGCTCTGCCCACTGTGGGCAGTACTTGTCCCCTAAGCAGGTTGTCCTGGGCTGTATAAGAAAGCTACCTAAGCATAAACCAGCCTGTGAGCCAACAGACAGCATCATTTGTGGTTCCTGGCTTCACCTCTTTAGCTGTGAAGAGCATTCCTTGCTCAGAAGTAATGCTGTATGGAATAGTAAGCAGCCCCTCCTTTGAGTTCCTGCCTTGACTTCCCTCAATGATGGACTGTGAGTTAGAATTATGAAACAAATAACCTTTTCTCCCCCAAAGTGACTTTTGGTTACTATATCATCACAGCAATAGAAATGAAACTAGAATAGAGAAGGAAGATTTGCTTCAGCTCATAGTTCTGGAGGTTTGAGCCCATGGTTAGTTGGACCCCATTGTTTTGGGAACTTTAGTAAGTTCCAGCATACCCTGTTGGGGTTCTCTTGAGACCTCTTCATCTCTCCCTCCCACTGTGTGTTTCTGGTGACCGGAGGTGGCTAAATTGGGACATCCTGCACAGAGGCTCAGAAGTGTTGGGCTGACTTCCTGCAAAGCTGTCCTTCACCAACATCTGGGGCTGAACCTGAAAACCCAGCTCCTTTTCTCTAGCTAGAGTGTCCTCCACAACACCCTGCCTGCTTTCTTCACCAAGCTGTTGCAGTCCCTCCTTAGCCCCTCATCAGTATCTCCTGGTAGCACTTTTTGTTTGTTTTTTGTTTTGGTTTCAAGACAGGGTTTGTCTGTATTGGTTTCCAGCCTGTCCTGGCACTCACTCTGTAGATCAGGCTGGCCTTGAACTCACAGAGATCCACCTGCCTCTGCCTCCTGAGTGCTGTGATTAAAGACATGCACCATCAACACCTGGCCTGGTAGCACTTTCTTAAAAACTGCTTGCACCTCAGTCCTCAGCTCACTATATGTTCTGAGAAACCTATAACCTCCAAGAGTGAGCCCTTATGCAGGACCCAGCAGGACTGAGGCTCTTGGTGACCTATGATCTCAGATTTGTTACTCTAAGGCTATTTAAGGTCTATGTTCCCCTCATCTCCTCTCTAGACAAAGGTTGTTATTCACCTTGGATAAAATTAATAGTATGACCTGTTTTCATTCTGAAACCTTCTTTGGCTGCCTCCCTCCATGAGAGGTCCCCACAAGCCTGTTTAACCTTCTCTAGACTCCCCTTTCACAGTGTTCCTCCCTCTGATTTCCCCAGAGTTTTTCTTATGACCCAGGAACTTCAAACTGGAGATCATGTCTATGTTCAAGCTTTCTAGTAGAAGTAAAGGCACCCCATCAGCAGAAACTCTTGAGTCATTTTGTAAGAATTGGTGCTCATAAGTAAAACTACCTCTTCACAAAACAAATAAGTATGTTACATAAATATAGTTTATAAGCAATTATATTACTTACAGTTTTGAATATGTATTTTCCATAAATATAAGTATGCCACAAGTAATATGTCACTTTCCTGTTGATAAGACATCATACCTCTGTCCTTACTAACATAAAAAGATATGTGACATCATTCCAGATACTAACAGAGGTGGAGCATCTCTGTTACATGGGGGGCATGAATTTGTGTGAGGAGCACCCCCTGCCCCAGCCCACCTTATATCATATATCATTCATAGCCTTGGTCCTTCCTCTTCTAAAAGGGGTCTGAATTTATTCTTTCAAACAGTCTATCTCTGTACTTTTTAATGTATGGATTTTGGTTTCTGCTTTCAGAATGATGCGCTGGTAACTCCAGTAGTGGGTTTTCTAGACCACAACTTCCAGGCCCAGCCTAATGCTGAGGAAGTTAAGGATGTGTTCCTCGTGCCTTTGGACTATTTCCTGCAACCCCAAGTCTACTACCAGAACCACTTCACATACCACTCTAACTACCATTTGGTTATTCACTGCTTTGAGTATACAGTCCCTGAAACCGGTGCAAAGTATGTAATCAAGGGAATGACTTCAAAACTGGCTGTGCTTGTTGCCTTAATTATCTTGGAAAAAAGTCCCTCCTTTGACATTGAGTTTGATCTCAATAACCTAATACCATCTTGTGAAAAGACCTTTCTTCGGAAATTTCCTCCAAGCAAGTTGTGAAGACATCAACACCCTAAAGAACATCCATGAAGTCTGGCGTGAGCTTCTTCTGCACAGAGCAACAATGTCAGCAAGTGGAACCTGACAGGTGCGAATATTTCTCCTGCAAGGCGAATGCAAGGCCTTGCCTGGTTTCCTGTTGCCCCTTTTTCATCTAGAACACTAAATGTCTTTCAAAACTGAAAAAATGCTTTGACAGGGCAGTATAATTTCACTCATGATGCCAATATTTTTAGTTGGCACATAGTAGGCACTTAATAAATGTTTGTTGAGTATATGACTGTGCATTGTTTATGTTATTTTAAAGTATTTGAAATATTTTTAATACATCATTTCTCTTGACAGAAACTCTTTGCTAACCATTCAGAGTTACCTGCTTGGGACTAGGGAGATAACTCCACCAATAGAGTGCCTGTCTTGCAAGCATAAGAGTATGAGTTTGATATTCCCATCACCCATGTAAAGTGACTCAGGTGTGGTGGTGTACATTTGTAATTCCAGCACTGGGACACAGGATCGGGCAACTCTGAGGCTTACTGTCCAGGCAGCCTACCCTACTTGGCAAGCTCCAAGTCAATGAGAATCCCTATTTTTTTTTTAAATGTGCCTGAGGAATGATACTTAAAATGGTCCTTGGACCTCCATACACATGTGCACCACACGCATGTGTATTCTCATGCATGCGTGCACACACACACACACACCTTTACCTTTTCTTGATTCTGTGACAGAGTTTAAACTGGACCAGCCGACTCCCCAGGATCTTTTGCCATTAAATGAGCTGCTGGGATTTAATTCTGGGCAATGTGATGTAGTAGAAAGATGACATGCTGTTCTTGTTCAATTTAAGAGAGAAGGCATTTCCCTCAGAGCCCCACTTTCTGTCTTCTGTGAGCTGAAGCATGGATAGATCTACAAACCAGCAATGTCCAGGTAGATACTGGGAGGCCCAGCTCTCTCCATGCACAACATAGGCAACTGTACCCGCCCCCCTCCCCATGGATGGCAGCCTGTTCTCTACCTGACCTTATTTGGAGATTGTCTCTAGGCCCAGATGCCTGACTTACCTCTAGTATGACCCTGTGTGCAGTTCCCTGCAGAAGCATTCCTCCTGCTGCCCACATGGTAATTAGACATGTGCTAGGGTAGTACCATCCTTCCACAGATGATAACTATGACTTGTACTAGGAACTTAATGATAGGAGCATGCTGTTTAATGCAAGTTAGGTGATTCCCCAGCTACCATTCCCAGTCCTATATATTCCCTATACTCTGGAATAACTTTGAACAGATTTACTGCAGCTGTCTCCTGGAGAGCTATCCCCATTGTGCTACAGGCCATACAAAACTCTCTGTTATTGTTTCTGCCTCTTGTTTTCATGGACTTGTGGCCAGTAAGCCATAAGGAAAAGGCGACCGTACAGGTAGATGAAGAAATTCCCTAAGGGGATGGCAGAAGGCAAAGAATGGTCAGTGCCTGGCTCTCGGAGTGACTCTGTGAAGCAAAGCAACCCTTCAAATTGAGCAGTTGATAGAGGTCAGTGATGGAAGACAGTAATAAAAATTCTGTCATCTTTCTGCATTGTAATTTTGGGCCCTTTCATTGCAGTATTGCTGCAACCCTAAATAATATACTATAGTACTTGAATATGACAAGACAAGTATTCGCCCAAGCTCAAGGAATTGCAAGCAAAATTGACATCCCAGCTCTGACTCTTGATGTGAAAATTCTATGATGTGCACAGAATGTCACAGGCACAGGAGGGGCCAGGTAGCAGACATGCAGAGCAGCTTAAACAGATGAGCAGGAGAAGCCTCTGTGCCTCCAAATAAAACTAGCCGTCTCCCATTGTGCTGATGGCAAATAAAACACCAATTTCAAACACAAATCCTAAATCAGAAAGACAAACATTTCAAACTACGTACCTTGAGATCTACAGCCTCCTCCATGGCCATCACCATAGACCATGCTTCAGTGCCAGCGGGGATTTCTTTGTTTAATTAGGATAGTAACTGTCTTAAGGTCAGAGAGGCTGGCAAGAGAAGCCCTACAACCACAACTCTAGGATTCTAATCTCACATTCTATTGAGTAGTAGTATTAGACTTTCGTAACTACAGCTGAAAATCTGATGCCCACACTGAACAATGTCAATCTGCCAGGGAAGTGTCCATTGCTGCTGAGGCCCCCCCCTCCAACGTTGGCAGAAGAAAATACTCAGTCGACTGCTTTATGGCCATAAATGTTTAAATGGTGCAAATCTGGATCTAACCAGGAAAGCAGATGTTGGGTGAGCATCCCCATTACCATTCTGTAACTAGCCCTGCATGAGCAGGCCTGAGCCATTTCCGAACAATTACATTTGCAAATGTGTATTTACAATCTGACAGCGGTGTATTTACAATCTGACAGCGGTGTAATTGCTGGGTAGATGTCTGACCTCTCTGGCACTGTAGAAAAGCCTCCCTTCACACTGTTGATGTGAACTCTGCCTGCCTTGCCTGCTTTCTGAAAGGAGTTGGAGCAGCTGAACTCTGCAACCTGAAGATACCTGAGCTAGAGTGCTGCTTATTTATTGATTGCTGAATTATGGTCCCTGTCCTTTATTAATTACAGCCATGTTCAGGGTTTTGATTAAATATCCAATCTAGATCAAATCAAAATAAGTTGTTGGGGGCTGGAGATAGAGTTTAGTGGGCAAAGTTCTTGTTGGGCAAACCTGGGGACCTAAGTTCTATACTGAGAGCCCAGTGCATTTGAAAAAGCCAGGCATGAGGGCATTTGTTTGCACTCTCAGGGCTAGGGAGGTGGTAGCAGGCAGATCCTCTTGAAGCTCATGGGCAGCCAGCATGATGAAATGGGAAGACTCAAGGCCAGTGAAGGACCTTATCTCCAAATATAAGGTGGAGGGTTGGGGAGTAGGCTCAGTTGGTAAAGTGTTTGCTGCCCAAGGGTAAGGACCTGAGTTTAGGTCTCCAGAACCCATGTAAATCCTGGGTGTGGCAGTACAAGTCTATAACCCAGTGCTTGCCAGACAGACAGTCAGGTTGAAATGATGACCTGCAGGTTCAGGGAGAGACCACCAAAAATAAAACAGGTGTGACTGAGAAAGACATGCCAAGGTCACTTCCTGGCTGTCTGCATGCAGTCACATGGGGTGGGGTGATTACACCCAAAAGCACACCATCACACCATGCCTGTATACACACAAAGATGGATAGCAGTAACCTAAGGAATGATGCCCAAGGCTGTTCTCTGGCCTCCACATACATGTACCTATGAACACACACACACAGAGAAATAGAGAGAGAGAGAGAGAGAGAGAGAGAGAGAGAGAGAGAGAGAGAGAGAGAGAGAGAGAGAGAGAGAGGAGTCTACAGTACTACTAACCAGATTAGCCTCAAGTATAACAGCAGCCATGAACACACACCGCTGAAGACCTCAAACCAGGAGGACCTGGACTTCCTCCATTTTGCATCCAGTCATGATTGCAGTAAGAAATATCTGTTAGAATTAATGCAGACACAGAAGAGTAACCTGTTTGCCAAGTTATGGAATGTGCTGATAATCAGATGAATGGACAAAAGAGATGTGGTATACACATAAAAGAGAGTTCTTTTTAGCCATATGGAAGACTGAGATGATGCTGTTTGTGAGGATGAAACAGGCAAGCATAAATGTTAAGAGAACTAAGAGTTAAAAACGGAATATCACATTTTCTGTCTTGTGATTCTCATGGGAGTGGGGGGACATGGATTAGATACAAATAGAAGAGGTGGTATGTCCTGGATAGTTTCACATCAGCTTGACACAGCTAACGTCATCTGGGATGAGGTAACCTCAATTGAGAAAATGACTCCATAAAATTGGACTACAGACAGGCAAGCCTTTAGGCCATGTTCTTATTTAATGATTGATGGGAGAGGGCCCAGCTTATTGTGGTAAGGACACTCCTGGGCTGGTGGTCCTGAGTTCTATACAAAAGCAGACTGCACAAGTCAGTAAGAAGCTCTCCTCCATGACTTCTGCATCAGCTCATGCCTCCAGGTTTTTGCCCTGTTTCAGTTCCTGCCATGACTTCCTTTGCTGGTGAACAGTGATAAGAAAATGTCAACAAAATAAGCCCTTTCCTCCCCAAGCTGCTCTTGGTCATGGTGCCTCCTCATATGAACAGTGACCCTAACTAAGACAGGGGAATGTTTGGGAAGAGACAGGAGACTAGAAGGCGAGGAAGACAACCGGGTAATGCAGGTGAACTGGTCAAAGAAAGTTGTGGTATGCATAAACAAAAAATGCATTACTAAACCTGTTACTTCATGCAATAAACATGCTTTATATTCTTAAAAACAATTCAGTCTGCAATTCCTAGAAAGCACTATTTGGCCCAGCAGGGTCCCATGCCAAGATTCCAGTACTCTGTAATATACAGGGTTCAGTGTGGACTGCTTAGATAACTCAAAACATCTCCTGTCTCCACTCTGATTTTATATGTGGTTCTGCCAAGAAGACACCCTCAATTCTGTATTCCTATAGCCCACAGCACTGGTAAAGAACAGGGTAAGAGCTCAAGTCTGATATCAAGATGCTTAGACACGAGTACCACCTCCATCATCACCAACCCATGACTCAAGCCTGTTCTCCATTCTGGCTTCCCTACAACACAGAAGGATGAACATTCCATTCATGGATATTGTCCTGGTTGACTTCTCTGTTGCTGTGAAAAACAAAAACAAAAACCACTGACTTGAGTATGAAAAAATTTATGTTATTTTATTACTTCAGTTAACACTACATTACTAAGGAAGTTAAGGCAGGAAATTAATGGAGAAAGCTGGAAGCAAAAATAGGAGCAGAGACCATGAAGAGTGGTGCTGACTAGATTGGTCTCCATGGCTTGTGCAGCCTGATTTCTAATACAACCCAGGACCGTCTGTGTGGGGTGGTACTGCCCAGAGTGAGCTGTACTCTCCCATATAAATCATAAATCAAAAATGTTCTCTGAAGGTTCTACTGAGGTTCCTTTTACCCATATGTCTCTAACTTGTATCAAGGTGACAAAATAAATGAATACACTAACCAGTGCAGATACCAAAGTATTAAATCAATCAATATACATGAGACTCTGAAGTTAGTAAGTACTTACTTTGCTGTTAGCTACTAAATATGTGTGTTGTTTTGTAGTAATAGCATTGAACCTAAGTTCTCATGCTTGCTAGACAACCATAAAAACATTAAACTACATCTCTAGACCTGCCACCATTTTACCCAGGATGGCTTTGAAGTTATCCTATAGCCCAATTAGGTCTCGAACTTGCCATCCTCCTGCCACAGTCTCCACAGTGGCTAATTATAGTATTGTCATGACTATAACATATAATAATAACAATAATCATTATTATTTCTCTAGTTTAAAGCTTCACCATTTTCCGACACTTGGGGTTCTAGAACTTTCTCAATACAGAGCCTTTCATACCTCAGTAATTTTTTTCAAGTCTCATCTAGGTGGAAAAACAACACTTAACAATTTTGTCTGTTCTACAGCTCCACCCTAACAACTTAGTATAGATTTATGTTTTACTAGCTTTATAGCCATTTCACAATGTGGTCTACACACACACTGGAAAAGAAAAACATTACTTTCCATTTCAGCCTTAACCGCCAGGGTGTATTACTTACAAGTCAATAGAAAGTTTGATTGAGTGGTGTCATATGATAGACTAGATTCACATAAAGAGGATGGGCAGAGCTCAGACTGCGAATGCAGTGCTAGATATAAGGAAAACGTGGTGGCCAAGCTGAGGCTGGTGGCTGAGGAGGTCTCATCCAGGCCAGTGGAAAGGTGGTGCTGATAATGGAGAATAAGACTTATTAAACACAGATTGTAATAGTTATTTTGTGTTCCTGTGATAAAATACATCACCATTTAAGAGAGGACAGATTTATTTAGGTTTCTGGTTTCAGAGGTTTCCAGTCCATCAGCACAGTGGAAAAGGCTGTAGAGACTCCTGGTCCACGACAGTGGAAGTATATGCTGGCCATGTGATGTCAGAAAAGGACTCAGAGAGAGCAAGCATGGATTCACAGTTGACAATAAACTCCAATGTACCCTCTTCCCACCCCTCACCCAGTGACCCATTTCCTCCAGGTAGGTCCCATCTTCTAAAGATTCCACACTTTATTGAAATAGATCAACCAGCTGGGAAGCTAGTGTTCCAAATGAGCCTGTGGACAAATCCACCAGACTTTTTATATGCCCAGCCTGGTGCATTTATGGCTTCATTGAACCCTCACACTATTTTTTTTTTTTTTGTATAACAAATATTTATATGTTGCCTATTTTTAGATGAGAAAACTAGAAGTTCATGGTCACAGAGTTCACGAAGAGCAAAGCCAACATCATAATCCAAACTTACACATTGCAAAGCTCATGCTCTTTCTTGTAGCGTGCATGTTTTCCGCCAGCCCGCCCGCCGGTAGTCTGGCGCACCGGCCCCAAATAACACTCAGAGACTCTGTATATGATACAATCCTGTTGGCCAGTTACCATTATTGTTTATAGGCTAGCTTTGTCTTAATTATTAACCCATTTCTACTTATCTAAGTATTTCCATGTGGTCATCTTATTGGGGAGCAGCGGGTCCCACATCTTGCTTCCTCTTGCTCTACATGCTGACTCCTCCTAACTACTTCCTCCTTCCTCCTTGTCTCCTAGCCCCGCCTATCTTGCTTTTCCATTGGCTCAACAGTACTTTATTGTTTAACCAGTATGAGAAACATATTTACAGAATAACATCTCCCATCACTTTCTATTCTACTCACTTACTCCAAGATGAAGAGGGACTAAAGGGTTAAATTTACACTTCTTTTGAACTGACACATGTGTGAAGAAAACACATTCAAAAATTAATGAAGCAAAGAGAGTGCAGAGTTTGTTTTTGCCTAAGTCATGTCCTCCAGCCTATTGGCTGGCATTACACACAGTGAAATGAGTAATTAGCTGGGGTGGTTTTAATTAAAATGGAACATACCAATTAATAAAGACAGTGCAGGCATACTTAGTAATTTCACATTTCATTCATGTCACCAGAATTTCTATTAAGGAATTGGAATGTGCTGAGAGTCAGAGAGATTGCTAGTGGTTGACAGCAAGTACAGCTGCTTTGGGGCAGCTGAGTTTGCTTCCTAGCATCTGCACTGGGCAGTCCACAACTGCTGGTAACCCCAGCTCCAGGGCATCAGATACCTGCTTCTGGCACTTCCATGAATACACGCACGCACGCACACAGACACACACACACACACACGATGGGGGGAGAGTAGAGAGAGGAAGTAAAGTAGAAAATTAAAAATAAAAATAAAATCTTGACAAAAATTAACTGAATTTGGTGCAGGGAGGGTGAAGTGTGAGAGGACAGGACTGGGAAAGACAACCAGAATCAGGGGCATCTCTGGGATGAGCTAGAAGCCTAGAGTAATGGAAACTCCCAGGAATCTATGAGGATGACTCTAGCTAAGAATTATAGCAATGGGAGATATGGAGCCTGAACCAGCTAACTCCTATAACCAGGCATGACTTCCAGTGGAGGGATTGGAACTGCAACCCAGCCAATTTTTCCTACCCACAAGATATGCCAGGGTAAAGGTGGCACAGAAAGTATGGGAGTAGCCAACAAATGACCGGTCCAGCTTTTGATCCATACCATAAGAGGGAGCCCACCCTTGACACTGCCTAGAGAACCAGAACCCAGAGGCAGGATAGCCCAGAGACCTAGGTTAGAACCAAACACAACTGGCAAAAGAAAAAAGAAATGTATCAATGAAGCGGTTCCTATTGATATTTTGCTATACTCATATTGCCTAGCCCAGATGTCATTAGAGAGGCTTCACCCACAACAGTTTAGGTCATCCACGTGCACTTTTAACTGCCTTCCCTTCATGGATTTCACTGCACTGTTCTGCATTTCATGTGACACATTTCATTTGTAGCTTTATTCTTCTAGCCTCAAAAAAGGAATGATTTTCATACTTGAGACCCCCACTCTGTCTGACTTCAGGTTAATGTCAACAGCAAACCTAAAGTAACTCTTAATTCGATGACCAATGTCCTGTGACTTCTTTGGATCTTCTTGAACAACTGCCCCAAATTTATTTGATTTCTCTAAGACTTTGAATCATACCAGAGATAATACATAATTGAGAAAGATTTTAGGTCAGATGGTCAATAATTAGAGCAAATGTGTCTCTGCTCTAAGCCAGTCATCCTCAACTTGTGGCTTGTGACCCTTTGTGGGTTGCATATTATATACCCTCCATATTATATATTTACAAGTCACAACAGTAGCAAATTGTTGTTATGAAGTGTATTAAAGGGACACAGCATTAGGAAGGGTGAGAACCACTTCAAGCTGAAGCAGCGGTTACCCTGTTACAGATTCTACCACATAAATCTGCAAGGAGAAGACACATTTTCTGAAGCAATTTAAAGTTCCTCTTTTTAAAGTCTCATGCTCAAGTCCATAAATTTTTATTTTATAGGTGTGAAGTTGGTTTAATATTTTCTCGACTATTACTTTCTTCTTTTTATATCTTCAAGTACTTATTTCCCACTTCATCATGGCGTAATTGGGATGTCTCTGTCATTTTTCTTTTCATTTATTATTAACATAAAAATTTAAGTTCTTGATTATTTTTCATTTTTGCTTAACACCCATGTGTTTCCTGACTCTGGGTTAATTTTATTTTTTCCCACCATCATTGTTCCTCTTTTACAACTACTATATTTTATAGGCCCCAGAAGGCCTTCTGAGAAGTGACCTACATTTTTTTTCCTGTAGTATCAATTTGTACAGCCCTACATCAGATTGAACAACCAACTGAAGATAGTGGCAATCCTTTGTGAGAGTTCTTATCCTGTTGTAAGAATCATTCATTTGTCTCAGTGGGTTAAATAATTGCCACAGAAAGACACATCTGAATCCTAGCCCTGGTGTTTGTGTGATCTTACTTGGGGACAGTCTTTTGGGGTATAATTAACTTAGTAAGGATCTTGAGGAGAGTCCTAATTTCAGTGACTCTCATCTTTATAAATGAAAAAAAGGAGGCTCAAGACATTGGGAAGAAAGCCACATGAATTAGAGTGATATGTGCCACAGGCCAGCAGATGCTGGCAGATCAGGACGTAGCAACCCATTAGAGAACTTGGAGAAACTAAGTTGCCTTCTGACCTCAAATATGGAGAGATTATGTATTTTTGTTGTGTGAAGCCACTGATAGCCAACTGTGAGAACTTGTTAGGACAAACTGTATGTTCACCTCACTTCTTTAAATAGCTCCCCATTTATTGGTGCAGCTTTCCACTCTGTCCTGGGATTAGCAGGGAATGGGCCACTGTTGACAGTCTAGAGATTGGCATGCAGCTTAAACTCAGCTAATCAGATTTAATTCCAATAAATCCTTTTGGGATTAGAATCAAGTGGCACCAGGGCCTGTTAGCCTGCTGTCTGGAAGGAACAGCAAAGTCAGTGACCAGACTGGGCCAGAGATGGCTGTCAGCAGTGTGTCCTGAGGGCGTTGGGATCTCCAGATACTCTGGAGGCCTGGGCATTCCCATGGTTTCCATGTCTTTTTGGGATATAATTCCCCAACATGCAAGCTTAAAAGGATTTCTGGACCATTCCTCAAAAAGTATATATGTAAACAAATACACATGGTGGGTATAGTAAAACATGAAAAAAAAAAGGCTAAATATAAGAGTTTGAGGAAAGTAAGTGCAGACACTAGGCATGAGTTATGAAAGAGGGAATGAAGTGAATTCTTGTTATATTTCTAAATCTACTATGAACTTTTTGTTTTTGGTGGTGAGTATGTGCATAAAACACATTCAATACTTCAATACTGAAAGAGTGAAATTTAATGTGAATGAAGGTCCATACCTTCTGTTCTAAAATCCATTTCCAATGGCAAAGGAGTTCATTAACTGGTACAGACTCTGGGTCTGCTTAAGTTTGTTGTGAGTTGATGTTTATATTTATCTCTAAATCTACTATGAACTTTTTGTTTTTGGTGGTGAGTATGTGCATAAAACACATTCAATACTTCAATACTGAAAGAGTGAAATTTAATGTGAATGAAGGTCCATACCTTCTGTTCTAAAATCCATTTCCAATGGCAAAGGAGTTCATTAACTGGTACAGACTCTGGGTCTGCTTAAGTTTGTTGTGAGTTGATGTTTATATTTATCTGAAAGGTTTTATAATGAAGTTTATTCAAAAATTTAAAGCATGCTACCATATTATAGGTATGCATCCTCATGTTCTTTGATCCTCCTCCCCCTTTCCTTTTTCATATTCTTTCACTGTGAGGAATTTCAATCCAATCTCCTTAAGTCAGGCTAGCCCTACAATACACAGGCAGAGTTATCTGGAAGCAATTTACTGTGGTAAGAAAGGCTCTGAAGGCAGAAAACCCAGAGATAAAAGTCAGTCTTCATAGCTAGCTGTATGAATGACCCATTGGGCATGAAATTAATTAAAAGAATAGAAGGAACAATGGGAATCATGTATTTTCACTCCCATTATGAGATTCAAGCTCAACCAATGTCGAACCCTTCCTTAAGCTGAATTTTTTCAGGATATTTTGTTATAGCAGCAGTAACAGAAACTAAGAAATCTAGAAATATCTGGCCTGCAACAATTTCTGATATTGCTTATCTCATCAACTCAAAAACTCTGATTCTTGACTATGTGTTTTAGCTTTTAACTCCTAAACAGACACAGTCCGTGCCCTTCCACATCCCAGTCCCTACCTTTTGCAGCGAGGCTTGAAGCACCCCCAATAGTCAATATTTACCTCTCTGCTCCTAAAGTGTTTTTTTCAAACCCATATCAGGTAGCTGGAAGTACTGGCATATTATCCAAGGACTGATGGAATTTAGTATATCAATGGCCCCTTGAGGGTTATTTCTAAGCCATGTTTTGTGCATTCATTCTCATGCTAAACCAAGCCCCAGTAGCACATTCTCATGGTGGCTTAAGATCTCCATTCCCTCTGGCTACTCTTCTTTATCTCATCTCTTCACTCTTAGAGCAAGCACTATATATTCCAAATATATCTGCCATGGGTCTTCTTTCTAGGTAAACTCAAACACAGACACTATTGAGTTCCTGCATGGCCCCATGTATTGATCTGACTGGAGCAGGGAGAAAGTGTAGAAATGATAGATGTACAGACACACAGAAAAGCTGGGATTGGGTGGGTGGGTGTCATGAGTATGTTTTCCCACTGGCCGCCTAGTCCCCCTCTCCCCCCCGGCCGCGCCATCCAGCCACAAATAATACACAGATGATGGGAGATGTTATTCTGTAAATATGTTTCTCATGATGGTTAATGAATAAAGCACTGTTGGGCCAATGGGAAAGCAAGATAGGTAGGGCTAGGAGACAAGGAGGAAAGGGGAAGTAGGAAGGAGGAGTCAACATGGAGAGCCCGGAGAGGTAGCAAGCCATTGCCGCTCAGGCCAGTAAGATGAGCCACGAGGAAATACTTAGAATAGTAGAAATGGGTTAATTATTAAGAAAGAGCTAGCCGATAAGGAATTAGGAACTGGCCAACAGATTTATATCAAATACAGAGTCTTAACGTGTTATTGGGGGCTGACATGGCAGCTGGACCAGACCGGTGGCAGCGGCTGCAGGGAAAACGTGCTTGTAACACACAGAGACTCTGTATTTGATATAATGCTGTTGGCCTGTTACTCGTTTCTTATCGGCTAGCTCTTTCTTAATGATTAACCCATTTCTATTACTCTAAGTATTTCTATGTGGCTCATCTTACCGGAGAGCTGGCCCGATGTGCTGCTCTCTCCAGGCTCTCCATGTTGACTCCTCCTTACTACTTCCTCAAATCTTCCTTGTCTCCTAGCCCCGCCTATCTTGCTTTCCTATTGGCCAACAGTGCTTTATTCATTAACCAGTATGAGAAACATATTTACAGAATAACATCTCCCATCAGATGGGGTCTCTGATGGAGAAGCTGCAGCACTCCTGAACCTTAGTGTGTTTATTATAAACATTTGAACAGATAGACAGGGCAATTGTGTAAAGCTTCAGCTTACACAAGGAGGTGGGTTTAGGTAATCTCGATAGGAGCAGTCTCTATACGAGAGCAGTGTTCATGCCATAAATGTCTGTCGGGGGAAAGCTATAGTAGACACATTCCACACACAATATCACCATTCACACTTGGACTAGAAAGGGAAAGCTTTACCATGTCTCCAAGTCTAGCCTCTGGAAGTATTTGTCATTTTCTCATTAAATTGAGGCTTTGGTCCTTAAGATCACTGCATCCATGTCAATAGCATGCATCCCTCAGGACTTCATTTACTCAAGGCTTCCTCATGTCCTCACACTTCACTATTCAATATATCACCAACTTCCTACACATTTCACCTTCTGACCATCCTAGTCTCTTATGTCCCATCTTTACTGAATCAACTGAGTGTAAGCCTCTAGGAACTCCTGTAGACATCTATCTAGTAGCTGTACATGGAGCCATCAACTTTCCTCTACAGCAATAGTTACTTTTTAACATTTATACAGAATCCCTGTGTGTGTGTGTGTGTATGTGTGTGTGTGACCCAAGACTTCTCATTGGTTTTTGTAATTAGAAATACTCTTATCTCCTGTGTGACTGGAGATGTGCCATGTACCATTCATCTTCTCTGTACTCATTGCACTCCATCAGAATTGGCCTTGGTTCAGTTAGTTCATGGATGCCATAGGACTCTTAGACAAACTGATCCCACTACCCAGGATTTTACATTTCCCTGTGTCTTTCTGACTAGTTTACTACATTACTAACCAATGTTCCCTCTATCAGCTTTATTAGTTCAGTTTATCTTGGTACCATGGACCTTTCCTTCATAATGCCTGCCCCAGTGATGCCATGATAATCATTATTTAATTTTTAGAAATTGATATCCCCCTCTTCCTCCAGATTTCAACTCCACAATAGCAGGATCACGTCTCCAGTTTGACCCACTACTGTACTCTAAGCTTTGGCACTGTATTTAGTCAATGATTTAGATTCTATGGATACCAGTTAAAATTTGAAAACATACCTTAATGAGAAATGGCTGTTTGTAATCAAATAGATTTCATCTGTTATAAGTCAGTGGGCTACAGGAAACTCAAGATCTGACCAACAGACTACCCCCTCTACAAGTCAACCTCAGGTTGCCAAGCATTGCTATCAACCATTACTGCTTCACTTAATGTGTAAAATACTCTACATAAAGTACTCCCTGGAAAGTAGATAAGAATGAGTGGCTCATGTCTTTAAGCAGTGCTTATTTTGTAATGTAGCCACTTTCCTACTTCATTTTCTTCATGTGCTATGATCTTCCAGAAGGAAAAGGTTAGATCTTAATCTGTGGTGCTTTGACTGGGAAATGTCCCTCATAGGCTCCGGTATTTGGATGCTTGGTCCCCAGTTGGTGGTGATGTTGTGGAACTTTAAGGACTTGGAGATTTCCTGGAGGAAGTATGTCACAGGAGGATTGGGGTTGAGAGTTTATAGCCTCTTCTCATTCTGATTTGCTATCCTCTGCTTCATATTTGTGAAGATGTGATCTCTCAGCTTCCTGCTCCAGCTGCTGGATACAAAATCTTCATCCCCCATTATGGATTTCCCCTCTGGAACTGTAATCTCGAATAAACTCATCTGTAAGTTGCAGCTGGACATGGTGTTCTATACAGGCAACAGAAAATTATAACACACCATCCTTTTAGAACAAATGTCTGAATCTTGGATATGGAGTATTTCATATGGCCTGTGGTGCTGATGAGAGGAAGCGGAACCTTTAAGAGTAGGGCCCAGCAGAAAGAAGTTAGGTTATTGGGAGCATGGTCTTGAAGAGGATATTTGGACCCTGGTCCCTTCTTCTATCTTTTTCCTTTCCAGGTACTATAAGGTGAGCAGGCCTCTTTTGGCATATGCCCCTTTGTCTTAGTGTAATAAGATACTCTGACAAAAGCATATTCAGGGTTATTTCAGTCTAGATGGAGTCACAGAGGCAGGAGTTTCAGACAATTGACCCAATGTATCCACAGTTGAGAAGCCGAGAACAAGTAATTCAAGCAATGCTCAGCTCCAGAATCTCGTGGTTATCTTGTTACTCCTGATATAGATTTTGGGATCATCTCCCATCAGTTCTAGAAGAACTTGACCTGGATCCTTATTGTGAATTTAGTGTGAAGAGCAGTGTCCTTGAGGTATATGCAAATGCTTCGGCGCTTCTCTTTCTTCTAATAACCTTCAGGTTCATTTCCACCTTCAGTGATTCTTGCTTCTGCATTCTATACCGCAGATTCATTTATTCCCCTCTTTACATTAATGTCAACCAAGACCCAAGGTAGGGACAACTTCTTTTTGTTTTTTAATATGTTTTTATGTAACTCGGTGACTTGAGTTAGAGACACAGTATTATTGAGGACAAAAATACCACACCACATGAGAACAGAGTTTAAATCTAAATATTACATTTCTTCAAAATGTCCTGTCCCAGATGGATGCTGAGTTCTGATTGGGCAGTAATGACACATTTCCTCTTCTCTTTTCTCTCTTACTTACATCTACCACTAACACCATATTCTTCCTTTGAAGGACTGTATCTGTTTGACAGCTGGTATCTCTTGCCCATGAGGATTCATTATCTGCACCTCAATCAGCTTAGCAGTGAGTTGTCCTAATATAAGCATTTGTTTGTGCTACAGTGGTTCCAATTACATTTTTCTCACTTCACTGGATGTTTTCTAATGAAATGACAAGGGTCAAGTGAGGACAGGCTTATGCCAAAACCCATGGGCACTGTATTGGAAAATATATTTATGCAAAATACAATCTGATGTGCAAATACATATTTTTTAAAACAAGGTTTTCTATGACCCAGGCTGGCCTTTACATCTCCTGTCTGCATTCCACTGAAAGTTTGCTTACTCTATCTATAATTCACAATTAAATTCTTTGCAGGCCTCCCATTCTCCTGAAACATCTGCTTCCAGGTCCTACCACATTCTTACCTATGTAACTAAAAATAATTTGAATGTCCTGAGTCTCAGGCCTCCACTTCCCAAGGGCTGGGCTTATAGGTATACACCATCATGCCCTTATTTTACAAATGGAAATATGATCCTAAGACACAGTAATGAAACAAATGATAAAAGTAGGCATGAGATTTGAAATAATTTGCTTCAGTGGAGTAGTCTGGGCATCCGAGAAGCAATTAGGGGAGAGATAACACAATGGCTTTGTGAAGGAGATTGGGGCAGAGAATGTAGGTAAAAGAGAGAATAGAATGTAAAAAATTTATACCAAAGAGCAGCGAGGGCAACTTTTAAGAGGAGGTAAGAGACATAGCCTTGAGACAGAAAAAAACAGCACTAGATTTTGAGCCAGGGCAAGTGGATTTTGCCTCTGGTGCTGCCCATTAATCAGCTGTGTGACCTTGGAAAATAAATCTATGATGCTGAACCTGAGGCTCCTTATGTATAAGGTCAATCTTAAGGATGTGGTCTCTAAACTTCTGTTGAAATCCCATTCTGGATTTGTCCAGCTATATCTGACTACATGTGGGTGCATAGGCAATTATGCTATTAAACATTTTACACAAAAAAAATGAGACTGAGGCAAAAAGAAAAGAATACCTCTTTCTCTCTGCCATTTGAAACTAGCAGTATGCCAAGAGTTTATTGTGTGAAAATACCATTTGGTGGGGTTAATTAAAAATTCTGACACTCGGAGCAGGGATTTGAGGAAGGAATGTGCAAGTCTGGAACTCTGAGTAGCATTAGACAGGCTTCTAAATGTTGGGTCTTATTAAGTATAGTGTTAGGCATTAGGAAGAAGAGATTTGGAGGCCAATGTTCCAAAGCCAAGTGCTGGTTGGCTTTGCACATTTCGTTTGAATTATAGCATGTTTAATAGGATTTAGCTGCAGTGCCTCTGTTTAACAATCTGTTTCCTTGGCAATGTAATCCACAGTAGGGCAAAGGCCATATGGAAAGCATGGGCTATTTGATAAGCAAAATAAAGAGGACAGAAATCATTCAATGTATACCTTTGTATCCTTGCTCCCCCTGCACATGAAGAGAAAAAGAAGAGTGGGGGGGACCAGTATTAAGTATTTGCTAGGTTATTAATAAATGGAAAGCACTGCTATTATCAGAAAACACTTTTAGACTCTACTGAGTGCTGTAAGAGATACCCAAACATGCTATTCTATTTGTCTCCAATTGTTCACCAAAGTAAGTACTCGTTCTGTATCTCCACAGATATTAACCTCGATCTGTTCTGCTTCCATGTCTCTGATCTCCATTCCAGCACAAGTTGGACTGCAATCCATACGAGTGAATCCTGTTCCTCCCATGACCCAGTGGCACCTGCTCCATTCCAACCTGCCCATGCCTGCAAGTTTGCTAGCTGTCCTCCACCAGAGCCTATCTTTCCTTCCTGCTCTTCATAATCCACTGAACACTCAGGACCACGTGGCATCTTGTCACATCTTGTGCCACTTCTGGTGCCTTCCAGTTGTACAAAAATGAAGTTTGGCCTTCTTCTCTTCCTTTCAAAACAACACATCCTTGACCCTGCTTAACTCCGGCTCTTCGAACCCTGCAGAAGCATGCTGGTCTCAGTTGCACCACACCACTTTTGCACTCAGTGTCCCCTCTCCCAAGAATGATCTTCACGCCTGATTGGCACTAGTCTTTTCACATCAAGCACCAATTTTAACCATACAATACACTTGTCTATGCTGAGAAAGTCTTACACTGACATCACTCTATTGTATAAGCACGTTTTACTTTCCCACACTCTACAAATTTATTCTTTTGAGTACTTATTTGTGTTTCCCTTTGTTGCTCACACTACAATACAATCTCTGTAAACATGGAAAGTTTTTCTTATATTTTATTGTCTGCTAAGAATGTAAACCATTCTTGAATGGATAAATGAATTGGGATTTTTTTTTTGAAAGTAGGTCAAAGTCATTTACAACAAAGAAGTAACTCCTTACAATACTGAAATTATATTAATCATATTAATATTCCCAAATACTATGACTTTTATTCTTACTATTAAAAAAGTATTAGTTGAGCCTGGTGGATGTTGAAGTTGGGCTTTCTTTTTTTTAAGCATAATAAATTTTATTTTAAAATAAAAATATGTTGAGATTAAAGCACATTAGTATAATAATGAGATGTATATAGTTGTTTATTTCTACATAAAGAACTAAATCTGGGTTCTGCAAGAAGGCTCAGTGGGCATCTTTGTTTGGCACCTGCCCCCAAACAGGGTGACCCAAGTTTGATCCTCAGGAGTCTCATGGTGAAAAGAACCACATATTAAGAAGAGAGAACCAAGTTCCCCAAGTTGTTCTCTGACTTTCACACATGTGCCTCCGTGTGAACTCATACAAAATAAATCCATAAAATGTGAAAATAAGAAATAAATAAATTTATAGAGATGCTGCCATTAGGATAAATAGCCTTCCCTTGGGATGAGCACATTAATTGGTTAGACAATGCTTAATAATCATCCCTGAAAACTTACATACATACAACTTACTTTATACAGACTGAGCAGGTTGCATTTATATTACATGGTACTAGAAAGTGCTTTGCATACTGCTGTACTGGGAAATGCATAGAGTGAGTCATCTATAGTTGAATTCAGCTTGTGAACTGCAATAATGGCCTACATGTTTAGGTGGTTATGTTGGTGAGACTTTACCTGTGTGGCTTCAGACGATAACACAGCAAACTCCATTATCCTCTGGCTCTTACAATCTTTCTGCCCCCCTCTCCTGCAATGATCTCTATGTCTTGGGTGGGGGAGTTGTATTGTATATATATCCTTTGGGACTGAGCTCCACACATATGCATTTTGATCAGTTACAGCTTTCTGTGAAAATTCCATCTGTTGCAAAGAGAATTTTCTATGGTGTGGAATGAGAACTACATTTATCTCTGAAGACTTGTAGCTAGAAACTCACATGAAAAAGAACATGTGGCATCTGTCTTTCAGAGTCTGGATTACCTCTGTCAAAATGATCTTTTCTAGCTCTGTTCTTGGTACTCCTTTCAATCGAAGTTAAGGAGGCTCAGAGGTTTACTCCAATGTTGTCATGGTAGAAAACATGGTGGCTTTAGGGCAGCCATGGTGCTGGTGAAGTAGCTGAGAGTTCTATATCCAGGCAGCAGAAAGAGGGAAGTTGGACTTTCTATTCAGTTCAATTGATATTAATGTGATAAGCATTAGACATGACTAGTCACTAGATGCATTTGTCATGTTTACCCATTCAGAAAAAGTGATTTAAAAAAATTTGTTTTAGGAATAGAGTTTTGTAAGTTGAAAATGTCCCCCTTTTTCTTTTGTTTAAAATTATATCAAATATTACAGTGTTCAATATGTAATTTGTATTGCTATATATAAAGTATTGTTTTAAAATAGGTGTTAGCTAGATGTGGATTAACCTAACAACCCAGGACTTGGGAAAGCTGGAGGAGAAGGATTACCATAAATTAGAAATTAGACTTGACTATTTACTGAGTATGTGTGGGCAGTGTAAGTCCCTGCCTCTAAAAGCTAAGACAATAGATCATTTGCTCTTACCTGGGCTGATTTTCTAACCATTTATGGTTATAAACATTTCATTTTTGTCAATAAATTTTTCTTGAACCAAAAATATTTAATTTATTTTCAGCCATTTATCCTCTCTATATTTTTACACAGTGGGAAAAATCAAGGCACCAAAGACACCAAAGATACTTATGGACTTATGAAATGTTTTTAGAATGTTATAGAAAAAAACCTTTGTATCCATTATTGCCAAGTAATTTTCTTTTCTCTCTCTTTTATTTTTTTGAGTTTTATTTTTCTTTTGTTTTGCTTTGTTGTTATTTGAGACTGGGTTTCTTTGTGTAACAATTCTGGCTGTCCTGGAGCTTGCTTTGTTGACCAAGTTGGCCTTGAACTCACAGAGATCTGCCTACCTCTGCTTCTTTAATGCTGGGATTAATGGTGTTTTCCCCCACCAGCCATCCCTGGCAAGTAATTTTATATGTATCTCTGTCATTGAAAGTAGAGTTACCAAACTGATAAAAGTTCCCAAAGACAGGCCCTGGGATTATAGCTACCCTTTATGTTATTTGGATTTTGGTGGGTTTTTTCCTTGCTCCCCACCTGCTGATTTTTCCAAAATGTTTATGTATTGCTTTGATAGCCAGAGGAAAAAAAAAACTTGTAAAAACAGAAATTTTCAAAGTTTAAAATACAGAAGTACTTGATATTGGAGTATGAAAAGGAGTTTTAAATACAAAAGTTCCAATCTCTAAATATAAAATCACATAGCCATATGTTCTGAGAGAAACACTGGGAAGTACAAGTCTCTACAGTGTGCAGCAGGGCTAACCACTCCAATCCTGTGCCTGGGATCACAAAGCAGCTAAATTGTAACTCAGAGTAGCCTGGGGAGAGCTCACTTGGTAGAGCATTAACCCAGCACACACCAGGCATTAAACTGGGCATATTGACTCACGCCTGTGATAGCAGCAATCCAAAGGTAGCAATAGGAAGCTCAGAAGTTCAAGGGCATCTTTTCCTCCACAATTACTTTGAGAGGTAACAAGAAGAAGGAGAGCAAGCACGGATTGATGCACGTTATTGTGGATTTCCTTCCTCCTTTGCCTTCCTTTTGTTTTAGACATTGTTTTAGAATAAAAGTGGGCTGAAGCAGAAGTAGTGGGCAGTCACCCACTAATGTGGACATGTGGACTAATGTGGACAGAGGAGGAAGCAGTCACTCGATATTTAGCAATCTTCAAAATAAGAAGCAATGCCTTGGGAAGTAAAGGTTCTGACTAGTTTCGTTAGTCATAATACTTTCTCCAAATAATCATATTTAGCCACAGTCTAAACGTTCAGATCAGGTCAGGAAATGTGAAATTGTCAAGTATTTGTTCTATCAGTTCTGTTCCTCTAGAGAATCCCTAATACAAAATTATGGGAAGCAAGAATTCAAATTCTGAAACCCAAATTCTTAGCTGTCGAGTCCGACTGATGTGACTAAATCTTCCATACATGGCTTTATCAGTCTGTGCAACACCATAATAGAATATTCATGGATACGAGCTCACGAATCCTCTGTTCTCCCTCTTTCCTTGCTCCTTACACACCCACCACCTCCCCAGTTCTCCACGGTGTCCTCATTTCATGTCTCTGCAGCATAAATTGTCCATTAATGAAACAGCTGAGAAATCTGGGGCTTTGTGTGCAACGATGATGTGTGAAACAGTGATCTCTGCTCTCTTGGGTCTCTGTTTTCATCAGTTAATATACATGGGACAGAGTCATACACTGAGAAATCAAACTGACTCCCCCCCCCCACACACACACAGTAGGATCTAAAAATGTCCAGGCATGTCAGAACTTAGGGGAGCCTCTGCTACAAAAGAGTTGCCAGGAGAAAACAAGCTGCCTAGGAAAAATCCATCAAGGAGGAATATAAGCTAGTACTGGGTGGAACCTGGAAGTAAACAATACTTTGTGGTTCAACAGGGACTGTGGTGGCTTGAACTTACTTTGCTGCTTTGTGGGCTCAATTTGGGGGATAAGCATCTTCACAGAACTCTAAGTATGAACCCCTGAGAGTTCGGATATTCCTGCTGCTCATTTGTCTCAAGCAGTGTTGATGTATATTCCAAGACTATCATTCCTAAGATTTGCTCATTAAGAAAGACAAGTTGTAATTATGAAAAGTGTCCAGTCTGCTCCTGTAGCTATCTCTGCCATGTGTTACATGACCATCTATCTGTATCATGGAGAATCGATTACTGACAACCAGTGGAATATGGTGATCCTGCATTCCTGGCAAGGAACAAGAAGAGCTTTACAGCTAATATCAGTACAGCTGATAGCCCATGTGATAGGAATGGTAATAAGGCTGCCAACACTCCCTCTCAGGAGGTAGGGAGGGTCATCAGATCCTCACCTAAGATCCCACACATGTCTCCTTACTGTCCCTACTGTACTCATCATGGGAAAAGAAATGCTAGAATATAGAGGAGGTGAAAGGTTGACTGGTCTGAGGGTTGGGAATCTTCAGTTGTAGAACATTCCATGAGCTGTCCTTGTGCTGAGGCCATGCAATCTGCCTTTGAATCACTTAAGCACTAATAAATCACCTTATAGATGTTGTCTGACAAGTTGGGCTTGGCTGAAACTTTCCTTTGGTCTCTTGTTACCTTAGCTGGGATGCATAGTTGTTTCTTTTCACCTTCCCAGGAAAAGCCATAGAACAACTTGACAGTTTCAAGTGTCATGATCTGCATATATGGGGCTGGAGTGTGACTAGTTATGAGTCAGTATTTATAGAAAATATTATAACTAAAAAGTCATCAGAACCTTCATTGCCCAAGTAATTGATTCTAAGCTAACACAAAACGTGTAATGCATGACCTAGTTGTACGTGTGGATTCTAAAGACTTCATACTCTGTGCACATGGACCAGGCAACTGTTTGCCCATGACATACTCTTCAGCCTGATGTTATTGTAAAGTGTGGTCTAAAAGAAAACAAAAAAAAAACAAATAAAATGAAGAATAATGTACATCTATGTAGTGCTTCTCTCTGCTGCTTCATCCCCCCTCCTTAAACTCACTGTGTAAGCAAGGGTTTCCTTGTATTTCTGATCCTCTTGTCTTCACCTCCTGGGTGCAGGGAGAACAGGCTTCTGCAGAGCTAGGGATGGAAACCCAGGGCTTTGTTCATGCTAGGTAAGTTCTCTACAAACTGAACTCTTCTTCACCTACTCTGGTTGTTAGTTAGTAGTTCCTTTAATCAGGTGCAAGACTAATACAGCCTCATTATGTGCTGTAAGGTGGTTTACTGACTTTCAATGTTTCCCCAGGAGCACAAGGTTATTCAAATGAGGATTGCTGTTGCTAAATGTGTACGTGTTTTGTTTGTTTGTTTGTTTTTTTGGCATCCAGGGCCAGGGACTCTAAGGACCAAACTCCCTTTGTTCCTTACAGATACCCCAACCCACTGACACTCAAACCCATTATATAGAATCATAGTATTTGCATATCATCCACCCAGAGTTGAACAACTATTTTTTGTTAGAGTATTTACAACATCTGATGATGCTTAATTTTAACCGGCAACTTGTTGCAACCTAGAACCACCTGGAAAGAGAGTCTCACTGAGGGGTTGTCCACATCAGGTTGGCTCAGGGTCATGTCTTTAGGGGATTATCTTGATTCCCTTCACTGATGCAGGAACACCTACCCTAAATGTGGGCAACACCTTCTGGTAGTGGTCCAGACTTGAAAAAATTAGAAGAGGAAAACTTTTTGCTTTTATGCTGGTTTAATTTTTATTCTTAACTGATGTGTTAATTTACCCTATTGCTGCTGGTGGTGATGCTGTTGCTGCTGCTGATTCCTTTGCTATTTACCAGCTTCTTTAGGCTTCAGATGTGCACTGAAGACCAGAAGCTCTCCAGGTATTCTCCAAGCCTTCAGTACCAGATTGGGGCTGCAGAGGCCTGCAGCTTCATGGAATGAGTGAAACCAGCTTCTTGGCTTCTCCAATGTGGGACAACCATTATTGATTGCCTAAACTACCAATCTAATAAATCCAATCAGCCAATCTAATAAATATCCATTAGTATATATATTCATTCTCTGCTTTGTTCCCCTAGAGAACCCTGATGAATGCAGCACCTAATACAATGTAAGTGCTACCTAATAGTTATTACGGTGCAATACTTAGGGAATAATAACATGAATCTATACATATTCATCAATTCATAGCTAGGAGAACTTACAAAAGCAGGCCTCATAGATGGAGGGGACCAATGATATGTTAGTCCCATTTGTGACAATAGCTTGCTACTGGAGGAAGCCAAATTTGTTTGTTTTCTGTTGCTATGATAAACACCATGATCAATGGCAACTAGGGGAGTAAAGAGTTTATTTCATCTTACAACTCTCAGGCCACAGTCAGTCACTGAAAGGAATCAGGACTAGATCTCAAGGCGGGAACCTGGAGGCAGGACTTGAAGCAGAGTCAGCAGAGGACTGCTGCTTACTGCCTTGCACTGTTATGCCAAATCCATGAGACCCCAAAAAAGACCACTAAGGAGCCAACTCACCGATGCACACAATAAACACAAATGGGTGGTATGTGCCTTGACATTTCAGGATTGGGTAAGAATAGGTGACCTTTGGATTCATTGACAGGGGTCTAGAGAAATTTTGAAATTGTTACTAATAGTTGCCCATGAGGACAGCTGTGGTGAGAAGATGTTATTTACTAAAATTAGCTATTGCCTGACCACCTGGGTGGGGTCATTTTGGCCAGGGCAGGCACAGTTGGTGTTTCTTCTTAGGACCCTGTATGGCTCCTTGGCTAGAGCTGAATTAGGTTTGTAACCCATAGGTGATTTCTCAAGGTGGCTTTTTCTGAGAATGGAGTTAACTCCATCCTCTTCAGTTTACCTTACTCTTTCATGCTCCTCATGGTTAATTCAGCTGGCTTTCTTTTCTTTTCTTTTTCTTTTTCTTTTTTTTTTTTTTACAACTCCTGACAATCTTCTTAGGAGTGGTACCACCTCTAGTGGGCTGGACCCTCTTGCACCAATCACTAATTGAGAAAAGACCCCACAGACCCACAGACTTGTCTACAGGCCAATCTAATGGAGGAACTTTCTCAACTGAGATAACTGAGATTCCTTCTTTACAAATGACTCTAGTTTGTGTCCAGTTGACCAAAAAGCTAAGCAGCCCAGAAGCCTCCCATCCAAGGCATGATTCACAACACTTCTGTTCTTAGCTTCTTCTCACAGAACTCGGTGCTGCTTGTGTAGCCTCTGTAGTGGTAATATAGACATGCCAGAGGATACCATAGAGGTGGGGAGATATTACACTAGTTAGCTCTGAGAATTCTAGGCCATATGAAGTTCAGAAGAACTTTAGGGGTGACATTAAAAAAAGCAAAGCAAAACAGCAAGCAGATGATAGAACAGAAACTGACTGCCAAAGACTTCTATCCTTTCCTCTCTACTGCAGGCAACCTAAGAAATGCATTAGATTTGTCTTCCAGCTAATAGCACATTGGGAGATAAACTCACTAATGAGCATTTTCATTTGGAACAAGAGACTGTGCATGTTTGCAGGGCACACGAGAATGGTTAAACTGCTGCCTCTGCTCAGCCAGTCCTGAGAAAATAAAGTTGTGGTTCTTACACTAATGCCATTAAATATATTCTCTTGGCTGTGAAGTCTTACTTGGACTTCCGGGATAGCTAAAAGTAAACAATTAAATTATCTCAACATACTCACATTTTGCAGCAAACAATTCCCGTATACAATTTTACTCTCTAGCTCTACAGCTGAATCTGGCTGAGTTAATGAGAAATGAACCATGCTGTATATTATTTATTTCTCAAATTATCCCCCAAACACCCTAAAGTTTGATCAATAAAAATAAAACCTTCAAGGGGGTCAACATTTCAAAAAAGCAATACCAAAAGCACTTGGAAGATACAATTCTCTGGCCTGATTTAAAGTCCAAAGAAATGAATCCACCCTCTCCCTGCCCACTGGCTTATCCACAGAAGCAGTTCTCCAAGGAGAATAAAGATAAATGACAGCAGACTCCATTTTTGAGAAGCTGCTGGTTCAAATAAGGACTCAGTTGATACCACAATGCTCTAAAGTACAAAATAATAATCACAGCCACCAGTTTTGATGGTTTACTGGTATTGATCCAAAGCACAGATACAAAGATTATTGCTGAAATGCAGATTTACAAAAAATGTTTTATTAGCATACAGCCCTGGAGAGTCAACAGTTGCTACAGGAAGCTATGCCCTGAAAAGCTTGAAACTTGAAAAGAGCCTTGTTTATACATATACAAAACAGAAGAGAAGTGCACTTTTCTTCATAGATAATATCATGTCTTTACAAGGTTGTTTTCAATAGAAACAATATCAAGTTTCTCCTTTTCTCTCCTGCAATAATGAGAATATATATGCACTATCTTCAGTTGTGTATCCACTGAGGGGTCCATCAGGTTCCAATGGATAGTTATAAAACCCTGGTCACACAGATGATACAGATTAAACTCTATGTGTTTGGGGTTGGAAAGATGGCTAAGTGCTAAAAGCATTTGTTGCTCTTGCAGAGGTCCTGGGTTTCAGCACTCACAAGGTGGTTCATAGCCATCTGGATCTCCAAATTTCAGGGGGTCTAATCCCATCTTTTGACTTTTACAGGTAACAAGCATAAACATGGTATACATAAACATATGTGCAAGCAAATACACATACAGATAAAATAACTAAATCTTAAAAATATTAAAATCCATGGGTTTCAAACCAAAATAAACTGTTTGAAAGGGAGTTGTATGGAGAAAGGGTTAACAAGATTGAGAAGGAAACCAGATTGGGTGGGGGGGGGTGACAGGAATAAGTGTGTACTTTAGACATGTGTGAAGTGATCAAAAGACAAATTCAATTAAGAGTTTAAAAATAGGCTCAGAGCCTCCTGAGGCCTGGGGCCTGGGGCATGTGCATACATGGGGGAGCCTGTCCAGGCAAACTGGCCTGTCCAGAGTCTGCCAGCATCCGGGTTCTGCCTCTACTCATGGAAGGAGCCTACCTTCTGGTGCCATGCTCAGAGCCTCCTGAGGACTGAGGACTGTACACAGAGTAACCTGTCCCAGCAGACCAGCCCATTCAGAGTCTGCCAGCACCATAGTCCCACCTCCACCTACTGGATGAGGAAAGCCATCAGAGTATTGGACCTGCTTGTACCTATTAGAAGAGAACCTTGGTCCTGTACCCACCAGGAGAGGAAGAGACACCACCAGTATGCACTGGAAGAAGGTATGGGTAGAAGACAGTATAAGAACACAAGAAAGATCAATATAACACCCATCCCCCCAGAGTCTAGGGACTCCACACCAGCAAGACATGAACATTCCATCACAGATGAAGCAGAAGAGAATGACCCTAAATACAACTCCATGAAGATGATAGAGTCCCAAAATTAGGAAAGGAAAAAATCCTTTAAAGAAATGAAAGAAAAAATACAAGAAATGAACAAATCTCTTAAAGAAAGTGAGAAAAGCCAAGAAAAAACAATCAGATGAAGGAACAATTCAAACAGTCCATGACCTGAAAACTAAAATAGAGACAAAAAAAAAAAAACCCACATACACACACAAACGGAGGAAATGCTGGAAATAGAAAAGCTAGTAAACGATCAGGAACTACAGATGGAAGCATAATCAACAGAATACAAGAGATGAAAAAGAGAATCTCAGGCGCTAAAGATAAACTAGAGGAAATAGATTCATCCACCAAAGAAAATCTTGATCCAAGAAATTCCTCACATCCAGGAAATATGGGACACTGTAAAAAGGCCAAACCCAAGAATAATAGGTATAGAAGAAGGTGAAAAAACCCAACTCAAAGGTGCAGAAAATATATTCAACAAGATCATAGAAGAAAACTTTCCCAACCTAAAGAAGGACATGCCAATTAAAGTACAAGAAGCTTACAGAACACCAAATAGAGTGGACCACAAAACAAACAAACAACAAGCAAACAAAAAAAGGGGGACATAACAACAAACACTGAGGAAATCTAGAGAATCTTCAGGTCATACTTTGAAAACCTGTACTCCACAAAATTTGAAAATTCAATGAAAATGAACAATTTTTTGGATAGATATTACTTTCCAAAATTAAATCAAGAACAGATAAGCAATTTAAATAGACCTATAACTCCTAATGAAATAGAAGCAGTCATCAAAATTCTCCCATCCACAAAAAGCCCAGGGACAGATGGTTTCAGTGCAGAATTCTACCTACCAGAAATTCAAAGAACAGCTAATACCAATACACCTCATAGTGTTCCACACAATATAAGCAGAAGGTTCATTGTCAAACTCTTTTTACGAGGCTACAATTACCTTAGTACACAAGCCACACCAAGAAAGAGAACTACAGACCAATATCCCTCATGAACATTGAAGCAAAAGTTCTCAATAAAATACTGGCAAATTGAATCTATCAGAGAAATCATCCACCATGACCAAGTGGGCTTCATCCTGGGATGCAGGGATGGTTCAACTTAGGAAAATCCATCAGTGTAATCCACCATATAAACAAACTGAAAAAGAAAAACCACATGATTATCTCACTAGATGCTGAAAAAGCCTTTGACAAAATCCAACATCCCTTCATGATTAAGGTATTGAAGAGATCAGGGATAACAGGAACATACCTAAACACAATAAGAGCAATATACAGCAAACCAACAGCCAACATCAAATTAAATGGAGAGGAACTCAATGAAGTTCCTCTAAAATCAGGAACAAGACAAGACTGTCCACTCTCTCCATATCTCTTTAATATTGTAGTTGAAGTTCTAGCTAGAGCAATAAGAAAGCAAAAGGAGATCAAGGGGATACAAATTAGAAAGGAAGAAGTCAAACTCTCACTATTCGCAAATGATATAATAGTTTATATAAGTAACCTGAAAACCTCTACCAGGGAACTCCTACATCTGATAAACACCTTCAGCAAAGTGGCAGGATACAAGATTAACTAAAAGATCAATAGTCCTACTATATACAGACGATAAAGGGGCTGAGAAAGAAATCAGAGAAACATCACCTTTTACAATAACCACAAAAAACATAAAATATCTTGGGATAATGTTAACCAAATAAATTAAAGACCTATATAATAAGAACTTTAAATCTTTATAGAAATTAAAGAAGATACCATAAAATGTAAAGACCACCCATGCTCTTGGTTAGTTGGATCAACATAGTAAAAATGGCAATCTTGCAAAAGCAATTTACAAATTCAATGCAATCCCCATCAAAATCCTAGCACAATTCTTCACAGTCCTTGAAAGAACAATACTCAACTTTATATGGAAAAACAAAAGACCTAGGATAGCAAGAAAAAAAAACCACACACACACACACACACACACACACACACACACACACACACACACAAACCTCTGTATGATAAAAGAACTGCCAGAGGTACCATCCCCGACTTCAAGTTCTATTATAAAATTATAGTCCTAAAAACAGTTTGGTATTGGCACAAAAATAAACAGGAAGATCAATGGAATCAAACTGAAAACCCCGATATTAACCCACACACCCAAGAACACTTGATTTTTGACAAAGAAGCTAAAATGGATGGAGGAAAGTATCTTCAACAAATGGTGCCAGCATAACTAGATGCTGACTTGTAAAAGACTGCAAACAGATCCATATGTATCACTATGTATAAAACTTAAGTCAAAGACCTCAACATAAATCTAGCCACACTGAACCTCTTAGAAGAGAAAGTGGGAGGCACTCCTGAATGAATTGGTACAGGAGACTGCTTCCTGAACAAAACGCCAGTAGCACAGGCACTGAGATCAACAATTAATAAATTGTACCTCCTGAAACTGAAAAGTTTCTGTAAAGTAAAGGATACAGTCAATAAGACAAAATGGCAGCCTACAGAATGGAAAAAGATATTCACCAACTCCACTTCTGACAGAGCATTGATTTCTAAAATATACAAAGAACTCAAGAAGCTAGTCATCAAAATACCAAATAATCCAATTAAAAAGTGGGGTACAAAACTAAATAGAGAATTCTCAATAGAGGAATCTAAAATGGCTGAAAGACACTTAAGAAAGTATTCAACATCCTTAGCAAATCAAAACTACTCTGAGATACCATCTTACTCCTGTCAGAATGGCTAAAACACCAAAGACAGTTTATGCTGGAGAGGATGTGTAGAAAGGAGCACACTCCTCCACTGCTGGTGGAAGTGCAAACTTGTACAGCCACTTTGGAAATCAGTATGGTGGGTCCTCAGGAAAATGAGAACCAGTCTACCTCAAGATCCAGTAATTCTATTCTTTGGCATATACCCAAAAGATGCACTTTCACACAACAGGAACATTTGTTCAACTATGCTCATAGCAGCATTATTTGTAATAGCCAGAACCCGGAAGCAACCTAAATGCCCCTCAACTGAAGAATAGATGGAGAAAATGTGGTACATTTACACAATGGAGTACTACTCAGCAGAAAAAAAACAAAACAAAACAAAACCAAAAACAAACAAACAAAAAACAATGAAATCTTGAAATTCACAGGCAAATGGACGGAACTAGAAGAAACTATCCTGAGTGAGGTAACACAGTCACAAAAAGACACAGTTTGCACTCACTCATATATCAATTTTAGACATAGATCAATGGATTGTCAGCCTACAATCCACAATGACACAAAAGGTAGAAAACAAGGAGAACCCTAAGAGAGACATGTATGCTCTGCTGGAGACTTGGAAAGGGATAAGATCTCCCAAGCAATTTGGAAGCATGGGGGCGGGGAGGGGAGAGGAAGTTAGGAGGAAGAGGAGTGGAGAGTTGAGAATTAGGGAGCAGGAAGATTGAGTCAAAGAAAGAATAGAGGACAGCAAGAAAAGAGATACCATAATAGAGGTAGCCATTATAGGTTTTAAGAGAAATCTGGCACTAGGAAAATGTCCAGAGATCTACAAGGATGACCCCAACTAACAATCTAAGCAATAGTGGAGAGGCTACCTTAAATGCCCTTCCCCTATAATGAGGTCGATGAGTATCTTATTTGCCATCCTAGAGCCTTCATCTAGTAGCTGATGGAATCAGAAGCAGACACCCACAGCTAAGCACTGAGCCAAACTCTTGGAATCCAGTTGCAGACAGGAAGTAGTGATGAACAAAGGGGTCAAGACCAGGTTGGAGAAATCCACAGAAACTGCTGATCTGTACAAGGGCAGCTCATGGACCCCAGACTGATTACTGGGAAACCAGCATAGTACTGACCCAGATCCCCTGAGTGTGGTGTTATCTGGGAGAACTAGGCAGTCTGTGGGGTCTCTGGTAGTGAATCAGTATTCATCCCTAGTATACAAATGGACTTTGTGAGCCCATTCCACATAGAGGGATACTCCCTCAGCCAAGACACATGGAGGAGAGCCTGGACCCTGCTCCAAATGATATGTCAGACTTTGAAGACTCACCATGGAAGGCCTCACCCTCTCTGGGGGCCAGAAATGGGATGGGATGGGAGTTGGTGTGGGGAACAGGGAGGGTGTGGGAACTGGGATTGACATGTAAAACAAACTTGTTTCAAATTTAAAAATATATTTTAAGAGTTTAAAAATAAAAATATATATTATGATTATTGTAACAAAAATACATCACTGTGGATGTCAACAATAAAAAGTATTCTCCATCTGTCCCTTAACTAAAAAATTTGTCAAAAAATCTCATCTAGATGACTTTCTATCATTTTTATATTTCATCCCCAGTGCTGGAGAGATGTCTTAGGTGTTAAGAGAGCTTAGTGTTTCCACAGACAATCCAGGTTTGGGTCCTGTCACCCATATCAGGTGGCTCGTGTTGCAGGTCATCTTACACTGCCTTCTGGGCTCTGTGGGTACCTCCATAAACATGGAGCACATAAACTCATGCAGATGCATGCATACAAAATATACTAATATTTTCCTTAACCTTCAATAGCACCAAGAGATTGGAAGATGCTATGGTCATCAACCCTGTTCTACAAATGGCAAAACAGAAACTTAGAGGGTTCTGAAACTCCTCCAAGGAAAGGAAGGACTTGAACTACTCTTACAAGTTGTAGAATTTGCAGTGTTTTCTCCCTAAAGTTACTATATCATGGCCCCTTTTCCCTTACAGGTAATGTCTGCTGCCAGATATTCTCTTAATTCAGGCTAAGGAACCAGATGGATTGGTAAGTAGTGAGTGGAGTCCAAAAGAGTTAGAGGGAGGGTCCTTCTATAGTCTATGTTGTACAAATACCAGCCAGCAGATCCTACCAGATCCTACCCATGACATGAGAGCTTTTCTGCCCAAATGGTTTATTTCCTTTCTCCTGATCTCTGGAAATCTGATTAACTCAGGAAAAAAATTCAAGGATATCCCCATTGTTTCTATGTTCCAAAACATACTGGCATGCTCCTTGCCTCTGGTGAGGATATTACTGATGAATCATAAGAATATTGAGGGCATCACTAAAATTCAACTAACTTCATTATTGAAGACCTACTAAGTACCAATTAAGTGACATGTGTATGATAGGTTATACAATGCCACTCACCCCAATATTAAATGGCAAGCTGCCAATGCTTCTAAGATCTATACCTTCATGACCTCATTGAATCACAAGTATTTTCTAAATATCTTATCTCCAAGTTCTATTAAATTAACCTACAACTTTAGGGGTTTAGTTTCCAGAACATGAAATTCTGAGGGACACAGTCAAACCATGGCACACGACTCTGCGGTGAACTTATATTTAAATTTACTGTATTATACTGATGCAAATAAGCCCAATAATCCATAAGGACCTATGGCAGATACCTTGACTGATCTGAGAGGATCAGTCTTTTCAGAGGGATTAGAATGATGGGAACTGTGTATGGGTTCATTCTGATTTTTACCACTCCCTCTGGCATTAATAGAAAGATTTCCATGGTACAATTAAGGAAACTCATTAAGGCCACAGAACTGGTGGTGGATGATGGAGGGATGTGGTGACTCCATTTTTAAACAAGTAATGCTATAACTAACTTCTATCTGATTCTAGACCTGGGTGGTCCCTTCCCATTTTATCTCTGTTTCTCTTCCTTGGACTTCATAAGTGCTTTTGCTTTCCCTGGTTATAAGATCCTCCTCAGTCAAGATTCTAGAACCACATTCCTTGGCTGGTGCCTCCTCCCTGCATCTACAAAGCTACCAACATAGCATCTTGCTTCTTTTGTAAGTACATACATTTGTGATTGCACATTCTGGGCCACATCACTATATGTAGACTTTTAATTCTGTCTGCAAAATGTATCTTAAAGTATGTCCTGTGGGTTCTAGTGGTTAGGACTAGCTGTTAGAATAGAAAGCCCTGCACAGCTTAGATCTCCAGTCTGGCATTTATTTGATCTTTATTAATGGTTGCTTGAGATTTTAAGTATTAGGTGAGTGTCATAATTAATATATTCCCATCTGGAGATGACTTCATGGAAAAAGAAAGTAAATAACTTCACTGTAATCTATCATAATCCAATTTTAATGAACATACTCCTCAGGTTAATTTCCAATGGACAGAAGTAATTAACCTGGAAGGCCCCACAAAGGAGGAGAACTGAGTTATAAAAAAAAAATCATGATTAGAAATCCAGCAAGTGACCTCATCATGAAGAGGTGGTCCAAGAAGTGGGAACAGGATTTCAAAGCAGCATCAAAGAGCATAGGACTTGTATAAAGCCTACTTAGGGAGCAGAGGGTACTGGGTGGGGGTGGGGGTGGGGGGCTAGAACGTAGGTATGAAGCCAGGGAAATCAGATTCACCGAGTCTCACTAGATGATGTGGGTTCATCTGCAGATAATGAGCAACCATTAAGGGATTAGAGTCGGGGACAGATAAAACCAGAGCCATACAGAAGAAAGGCCATTCTGGTGGCAGCAAGGGGGCTGTTCTTCAAAAGCTCAGCCCAACTGACTTATCTTGCAGTTTGGTGTAGGTTTGCATAGGTATAGGTTCAGTATCTCTCACATGCACCATCCTTGAACTGCTGGAAAGAAGAGAGGAAAATGTTCTGTTTCAAGCAGATGCCACTGTGATCTGAGCTGGGTGTACAGCTATGCAGAGGTAACCAGAATGCCAGGTGCTATTTCAATGGTTTTTAAGAGGAGAGGGTACAGGAATGAAATGGCAAGAGGGCACCTATCTACCCAGCATGCCTGGAAGGCACCTTGACTCCTTCAAGACAAATTGGGTTTGTTCTCTGCTCAGTATTTCCAAAACTAGAAACTTTGCTGGTGGTAATAATCTGCCTTTGTGATGGACATCTCTAGGAGGCTCAGAGGGTTAGCAGGGCTCATCTGTCTTTGTGATAGACATTTAACTCTAGGTGGTTTGGAGGATTAGCAGGACTCAGAAGCATTAGCCTGTTCAATCCTTTGGTTAATGTAGACAGACAGCCTTGGAGTCTCCTGCCTTGCCAAGAGATGGAAATGACAGTAAAGAAGACAAGAATGATGACAGTGACAGATCTGTCACTAACTATGCATCCAGCACTCCCTTTACCTAAATTGCCTTTATTCTTTACTCTAGCATTAGTATTAGTATTTTTTCCATCTCTGTGACAAACAAATGAAAAATACCTTTAACAAACATCTACAAGGAGGAAGGATTTGCTTTGGCCCCAATTTCAAAAGGTTCAGTCCTTCCCAAGAGGGAAGGCATGGAGGATAGGTTCATTCACAGCCTGTCAGTGCCAAGGCAAAAGGCACTTGCTCTTTTGTCCATCTTTTATCATAAGCCCCAGTGCATGGGATGGTGCCACTCATATCCTAAGTGGATGTTCCCTGTCAGTCAAAGTCCTCTGGAAATGCACAGCATAAAATGTATGAGCTGGACATTTAGCTCAGTGAAGCTTGTTTATCCAGCATATACGAGGCCCTAGGTTTGACCTCCAGCACCATAAAATTAATTAATAAAAAGTGAAATACTTAAAAAAAACTCATTGTATATCATAATGCAGGTTGCAGCTATTTACATGTATAGACATTTTTATTTAAATTAAAAACAATCTTATTTTACATACCAATCCCAGTTTCCTCTCCCCCCTGTCATCCCATTCCCCCCACCATCTCCCCATCTCACTCCCCATCCACTCTTCAGAGAAGTTGGGAACTCCCATGGGGGATCACCAAAGTCTGTTACATCATTGGAGCAGGGCTGAGGCCCTCCCCCTGTATCTAAGATGAGAGGATACCTCTCCATAGGGAATGGGCTCCAAAAGCCTGTACATGCTGTTTCCACGGCCAGAAGCTTCATAGACTGCCCAAGCCCCCAACTGATACCCACGTTCAGAGAACCTGGTTTTGTCTTATGTAGGTTCCCCAGCTGTCAGTCTGACCCAGCAATTTCATTCTTAGGCACATACCCAAAAGATGCACATTCATACCACAAGAACATCTGTTCAACTATGTTCATAGCAGCATGATTTATAATAGCTAGAATCTGAAAACAACCTATATGCCCCTCAACCAAAGAATGAATAAAGAAAATTTGGTACATTTACACAATGGAGTAGTTATTTAGTGGTTTAAAAAAAAATGGAATCTTGAAATTTGCAGGCAAATGGATGGAACTAGAAGAAACCATCCTAGGTGAGGTAACCCAGACACAGAAAGGCAAACATGATATGCACTCACTCATAAGTGGATATTAGACATAGAGCAAAGGATTACGAACCTACAATCCACAACCCCATAGAAGTATAGGCATCAGGCATTTTATAATGCTATACTTTACTAATATTTCCAGTCAGAATTTTCTGCTGTACTCTTTTACACTTTATTGTCTTTGTATGTCTATGGATTTTTCCAAAATGTTGGTCATTGTGCATTAAATTGATCTAGTTGAAGAATTAGAGACAGTATAGCTATCTCCATTGTTTTATGAAAGCAACTGAGGATTAAGTAACATGCTCAGAGCAAGACAAATTCTAGTATAGCAAAACTCACTCTCTTTGCCTTGTATTATGCTGAAATGCAAGTCATAGGGTCACTTCTGGGAGGGAAGATGCCTCATGACAGCTAAAAGGATGACAATGTAGCAGTGGTTTCTTTTTGTTTTAAAATTGCTAAGACCTTTTGTGTGATATTTGATCACACTCTGACACTCTGAGACTGTTAGACAAAGTTTTACCTTAAATCAGGGGGCAGAGCCAGCACTGGCCCACCAGAACTAGCCACAGAGAGCCAGCAATTTAGATAGAAAAGATGCACAGAAAGGAAAGGGTGGATACTTAGATTTACTTCTTTTTGTTTTGGGATCAGTAAAAAAACTCATCTTTTGCTGGATCTCTGGCCAAAAAGCAAGACCGGCTGGTTGCTACTGGGGTTCTCTGATCTAGCAAGTTTTCACCTCCACAACTGACTTCTGAGTCTTTGTTGATAAATAGGACAGTAGAGACTTAGTTTAATCCTACATATCACAGCTGCAGCAGAGCAGGTGCCATGGGACTGGAAGGCCCTCCAGGCCACCATCTGAGTGGCTGCAGGGGCACTGACTGTGTGGTCTCACACAATAATTAAAATACCAGTAGATTCATGTGAAGCTGTCAAGCTGATAAAATAACATCAAATACCTTTTCTCTACATATTTAAAAGTGGTTTCAATATTAAGCAAAATTTTACATGTCATTATTATAACATTGATTTTGGGTATTTATCTTATTTTTAATTGTGGATATGTTAATGTGCATGTAAGTACAGGTGCACACTGAGGCTAGAAGACAGCATTGGATCTCATTAAACTGAATTTGCAGACCACTGTGAGATGCCCCATGTGGTGCTGAGAACCGAACTAAGGTCTTCTGGAAGAGAAGTAAATGCTCTTAATGGCTGGGGCATCTCTCCAGTCCCTTGTAGCTAATGTTACATGGTTACCTTTGTGTCAAATAAAATATCACATGTTACTATATTTAAATGATGGACACATGAGTGCCCAGAGGTGGTATAACACAGTGACGCCTATGCCAAAGCAAGCATGGCTGTTATAGACTTGCTCAATTTTCAACTCTAAGTTGGAAATCAAAGTTTAACACATTGACTCAACTTTCTGTGGAGATCAGTGGCAGCTACTAACATCCATCCCTCTTGATAGTTATATTAAGGGTTAAAAGTGCAGAAGCCAAAGGTAAGCTGTAGAATTGGCAATCCTTTACTTACTTGTTCACCATTTTCTAAAAGTTCACTTTGCAAAGAGATTGGAAAAACAACTCAAGGCCCACAGCTGTGGCTTTTTATTCAGAAAACAGACATAAATGCCATGATCTTTGTGTTGCAAAAAAGGCCTAACACAATAGGACATTGTGCCAAAAAAAAAAGTTTAAAAAAAACCAAAATAACAACAATAAAAAATATCTTGTTTCTTCCCAACAAAGCCTATGTAACTATTTAGTTGCCCAGATGACAAGCATCTTCAAGGAGGAGTTTGTCCCTACCAAGGGCTCTTGGACTGTCAGTGTCAAACCCTAGAAGCTCATTACTACAGTTTCTCATGTGAGAAAATCAGGGAGGCTTTAAGGAAAGTGTCCTTGGTTGACAATTTGAGTCTCTATCTCGGCAATTTCCCAGAAAACCATTTGTTTATGAAGATCTAAGGACCAGAGAACAGATTCATATTAATGGGTAACAACAGAATGAGGGGTCCAAATTCCAGTGAGGAGGGTCACTATGGATTGGCCAAGATGAACACAGAAGATAGATTGCTAGGGTATCAGAGAATCCAGAAGATCTAGATTATTCTTTGTGTGTGTTCCTGCATTGTCCTCATCTCCAGCCTTTACTCACACAGATCATTTCCTGTATTGTACCCTCCTAGCCAATCTTCTCTATAAACTTGTATCTTAACCACTTTGGAGCCTTTCTCTAGCCTTTCTCACTTTCCCCCTTTCCATCTCACATTGCTTCTCTGGTACTATAACTCAACAGAAATACAAGATTTCAAATGCACAAAATTCTATGAGATACATAGTTGTCAGGGGAGGGAACATAAACCTAAACCGTATTCCACATCTCTTTCTCTGTTATGATCAGGTCTCAGTCCTGGCTCCAGTGTGTAGCTGCGGTATGATTCTGACTTCATCTTTAACCTCTCTAAGCCACAGCATCTTGGAGATCCTGATGTCATTTATTTTGGGTAAGTATCAGAATTATGGTATCTTCTTTCTGGAGGATCTCCTTCCTGAGTTAATAGGATGGGCTCACTGGACTGCAATACCAATAGTATTCCAGGCAGTTGTGGGATTATTGTGAGGTTAAAAGAAAGGCTCTTAGGATTAACTGTGGCAGGATGGTGGTAGAAATAATGTGTTTCCTAACCTTCACTGGGCAAAGGAAACCCTCCTCCTTCTTACTAATTCTTGATTACTGCCTGTGGGCTTTGTGGTATGCTTTAGATAGTGTGGCAAGATGGTTCTGGAGATATAAAGTGGTTCTAGCAGAGCCCATGTTACCTCTGTAAAGGAAGGAGAGAATAAAGTTGTCCTCTGACTCCACACATGTTATGGCACTCACATCACCAAACCAAACAAAACCAAAAACCCAGAAGTTAGTTAACTAAGACTCCAGAAGTCTGGGGAGCTCAAGACAAACCAGTGGATGACACCCCAAGTCATCTCACAGCTGTTGGGGAGAGGTTAGGACATTGAGGACAAGACACACTCTATTCAGTTTGAGACTCACCCCACAACTCCCTCTGTGAGCGCCTGTCCTCGCCAGCAAGGAAGATGCTACTCCGGGAAGATCTTCTTCATGCAGTTTTAATCAGGATCCTTGGGGACCCCGGGGGACCCTTGCACAGGCTTAAATTCCCTTGCGCTAACCAACCCCAGTGAGCTACATGGACCCTGCAGATAGGCTACTCTAATGTGGAAGCAGACAGGCTGAACATACTTAACCAAATAAGGGCTTGTTTATGCCAGAGAGCACTCACCCTTTGGGAGGTGGAAGGTGGAAGCCAGCACCATCTTTAAGGCACAGCACTTTGCAGCTCTCTACATCCCTCCATCCATTTGTTCTCTTCATTTATTTATTAAGCCTCATCACTCATGAAATATGTTCCTTTCATTCTTTAAGCCTCCTAAACTCAGGGAGGTTTTTATATTGATGTTTAAAAGTTGATGTTTACTAATCAATGGGTTTCATAATGACATTTTCATACATGAATATCATTTCACTTCACTCATATTTACCATCCCTCTATTTCCTCTATGCCTTGTTGGTCCCTTTGCTTGAGAGAATGTAGACAAACTTCAAATTTCTGAGTAGGACTTGTTTCATTTAACATCATAATGTCCAATTCCATACACCTTTCTGAAAGTGACGTAATGTCTTAGTTCTTACTGGATGAAAAAAAACCTCCACTGTGTTTATGTATATAATTGCCTTTATCTTTTCATCTGTTGATGGTCATCTGAGCTCATCCTTACCTTGGCTACTATGTCTATCACCATAATAAACATAGATATTCAAGTATTTCTGTGGGGGTACTGAGTGAAGAATCAGGATATTCCCAACAGTAGCATCATATGCATTTCTGCTTTTTGGTCTTTTAGGAACCACCATAATATGTATCTCCATAGTGGCAGCACCTATGTATACTCTTACCATCAATATGCAAGTATTCCCTTTAAGAAAAGCTTTTATGGAGAGTCTTCAGTCTCTCCCTTTAAAATACCAACTTTGTCAAGCTTAAAGACCTTCACTCTTATGTTTCAAAACACCACAATCATGGAACCAGACTACTCTCATCAGCCAGCATTCAGGGCAGACTAAGTACCAAGCTGGTATGGCAATTCCTCTATATACAAGATTTCAGGGCCTGTGGTCTCATGAGGAACAGTGGGCTCAGGGACAAGTTCTCACATTCTAGTCTTAGTTCTAGCATTTGCTTTGTGCCCTGGAGTTAGGAGGTATTTGTGTCTGTGTGTCTGTGTGTGTGTGTGTGTGTGTGTGTGTGTGTGTGTGTGTGTGTGTCTGTGTGTGTGTGTGTCTGTGTGTGTGTCTGTGTGTGTATCTGTGTGTGTATGTCTGTGTGTGTGTGTTTGTGTCTGTGTGTATGTGTCTGTGTGTGTGTGTGTCTGTGTGTGTGTGTTTGTGTCTGTGTGTATGTGTCTGTGTGTGTGTGTCTGTGTGTGTGTGTGTGTGTGTGTGTGTGTGTGTGTGTGGGGTCTGTCTGTCTGATTAAGTAATTTGATATGCTAAAAGCTAAGACCCCATTCCTCCAAAGATTTTTCACTTATTCTTAGTGTTTGTGACTGTTTTATGTGTTGGACTTGAGATTTTATCTAAAGTTAGCTGAACATAGGACATATTCTGTTTGTATCTGTGAACTTTGCCATAGATGTATACTATTATTTTAAAAACAAAGCTACTTATTTTATTTAATTTTACCTCTTTTGGGACAGAGTGTCATGTATTGCAGGCTAGCCTCAAACTGACTACATAACTGAGAATGCCCTTGAGCTACTGATTTCCCTGCCTCCACCTCCAGAGTGCCAGGAGTACAGGTGTGTACCACTACTTCCCAGGCATGCAGTAGTAGGGATCAAATCCAGTGCCTTGTACATGCTACACAACACTCTATCAACTGTACTACATCCCCAATCCCCCGCAAATACATTTATACTTAAATGAAAATATATTTCACTACAAAAGAAAACCAATGTCACTTGCTACCAAAAGAAGACAAAATGAGAAATGAAACAGTACCATAAAAACCTAACAGTTATTGCTGCCCACTAGTATGAGTTCCATTAATCAAAAACTAGACAGAATTCTCAGCTGGGGAAGTCAAGTAGAGTTCAATGACAATTCCATTAACAAAGCTGTGAATAAGGCTAGAGGACCCTAACAAGGAGCTGGCAATAGTGGGTGCAATTACCTACAAGGCTAGTCTTGGCAGACTTAGCAAATGAAAATACCAGATGTCTAGTTACCAGAAAAAAATAATTTTACATATAATTATGTTCCATGTACAATGTAGAACCTAGTTATATTAAAATGACTAATTCAAAGGTAACTGGTTGTTCAGTGTGTTTCTGACAACGCTTGCCTAGGTGTGAAGAGAGCAGACACTGGGACATGAGGGAAGAAGTACTGCCTTCCGGATGTTGTAACCTTCCTTAGGAACCAGTTAGCACCTAACTGGACAAAGTGTGAACTGGTAACAAGCATCTTGCACTCTCCCTTCCTCAGATGTTACAGCTATCTGTTGGTATTTCTAATTATTTGGACAATCCTGAAACTAGCAGGTAAGTGTGCATATAGGTCCATTCCAATGATTTTTCTAGGAACTGGCCAGGATGAGAAGAAATGAGTTTTACATTGAGGGCAAATAGAAGATGCTCCCAAGCACCTACTGGAGACTTGGGGTTGAACCCTCATCTCTCCCTGTTCAGAGTTGCCAGCTGCCAATTTGTTACTTTATCCTTCACTTACTCAGAAGGTAGAAACAAAAAAATATTGGAAGTATCTCAGTGATGAAGTGTCACCTAATGCCAGGACCATCTAAAGCACCATTGACATTTTAAAATGTATGTGTGCCATGCTTTGGGAAACTTATTTCAAGGTAAAATGATATAAGGAATAGGTTAGGACCAAGAGATACAGGGGCTTACCATGAATGCAAAACTCAAAATGTCCATTTCCAACCACAGAAATTAATATTAAATATAGTATCCTGATGTATTATATTTTTTAATAAAAAAGAAATTCATGATTGAATTGTCAGTATTCTCTATCAAGACAGGACCTGCCTCTATATTTGTATAGACCTGCTTTCCCTTCTTCCTCTGACATGGTCCTGCCACCACTGGGAGAGTCTGCTACATGGTAGGTCTCACACTTGGTGAATATTTGATAATTACCAAAATATTACTTGTATCTGTTTATTGTATTTGCATTCCCCAGCAATCCATGAGACACCTAGAAAAGGAAAAATTCAGTCCTACTGTAGTTGTTTAAAATCAGAGTGGGCTGAGTTAAATTCTGTGTCTGCCTTATAGTAGTAGATGACCCCAGGCAATTTGCAAATTATCTTCCTGTAGACTCAATGCCCTCATCTGTCCCCATTGCCATCTGTGGTTTTCTGACACTTAGTAGAAATTAATATCTGCTACTTAGGAAGAAAAACCACTTAAACTCATTTTTGATGATGAAAGTCTGAAGAGAAGAAGTAGGATCTAGTTAGCATCCTCCCCTTGTCTCAGCCTGTGGCAGACAAAGAAAGTCAGGGACTAGTCATATCTTTGAGCAGGAAGCCAGAGATATTGGGTTGGGCTAGCTCAGATTTTTATAAGAACCTTTAGAGAGAACCAATCATGATCCCATGGGAAATATCTCAACCCTTTTGAGCCATGGGAGGAAATGTCTCTACTTTATATAGACTCTTAATGGTTCCACACTCTTCTCATTACACCCCTTGGGAACAAAGCTGGGAAGGCCAACAATATCTAGACCACAGTATCAAATTATACCTGCTGGAAGATCACTTGGAATGTGAGAGAAGAACGTCTCCTGCAAGCTCTTTGCTCTTCATCACAAGCCCCTTTGACTGTTGACTTATTTCATTTTTTTATCCATGGGAGAACAAACTATAATGAAGTCTTCTATTGTTATGAAGAGACACCATGACCACGGCAACTCTCACAAAGAAAAATAATTAATTGGGGCTGGCGTACAGTTTCAAGTTTAGTCTATTATCATCATAGCAGGAAGCATGGCTGCTTGCAGGTAGACATGGTGCTGGATAGGCAGTTGAAAATTCTATACATGGATCCACAAGTAGCAGGAGAGACATTGAGCCTGGCTTGAGCATTTGAAACCCCCAAAGCCCACCCCCAGTGACACACTTCCTCCAACAAGGTCACACCTATTCCAACTAGGCCACACCTCCTAATCCCTGTCAAGTAGTACCACTCAATAATGAGTAAGCAGTCACATATATGAGCCTATGGGGAGGGGGATCATTCCTTCCAAACCACCACAAAATGTCTACAGAGTCAAGGAAAAGGAGGAATGGGACAACACTTTAGAAACAAACCAAGATAAAATGGGGCTAGGGCTCTGGACTTCTTCCTCACACTTTGGCTTTCTTCAAAACATTGTCAGAGGGTTATGCTTTTTTGAGGGTGTTTTTTTTTTTAATTTTTTTATTGTTAGCCAAGTCAGTAATAAAATGCAAAAGACTCTTTGATCATCAATCTAATTAATTCACTTTACTGCTCTTCTTGACCTTTTCATCTCTTTTCTACGTACTTGAAATAAATCCCCCCTCCTTACCAAGAGGTAAAAGTGAATTGTGTGAATGATAAAACATGCTGTCCTAGTTAGCATTGACTGTCAACTTGACACAACCTAGAATCACCTGCAAAAGAGTCTTAATTGAGCTCTTTATCATGTTAGTCCATGGGTACATCTGTGGAGGATTGTCTTACCTGTTGACACAAAAGGGCATAGCCTCTTATGGACTGTACGTTTACTAGGCAGGTGGTCCCAGGTTGTATAAGAAAGCTAATTAGCCAGGAGCAAGCCAGCAAGCAATGTTCTTCCATGATTTCTGCTTGACTTCCTGCTCTCACTTCCCTCAGTGATGAACTATGATCCGGAACTGTAAGTCAAATAAACCTTTTTTCCCCCAAGTTGCTTGGTTTGGGTGTTTTCATCACATCAGAAAAAAGAAAACTAGAACACATGCCAAACAAATATTCGTGATGGCTTCATCTGCTTGTTCAAAGACATTGCTACATATTACAGTTTCATTGACACATTATACTTTGAATTCCCTGGACTTCCTGAATTTGAATAGAAGGATCAAAACATACCAAAGGTAGGTATTTTAACTATCTGAAGGAGAGTGATTTCTGTGACTATGAACTAATTGTAGGTCTCATTATTCCTAAGAAACGTTGTCCTCTACAAAAGATAGAGGAGGTATTTGGGAGCCAGATATATATTTCAGTTTTGTCATGGGCCTGCTTTGTGGTCTTAGGCAAGGGAGTCAGTCTCTCTGGATCTTACACTCATTAAGTTGGAATGAAATCTTCCTGACAGGAGTTCTATAGAACCAAATACAATTGCATACAAGGTGAGAAGAATGTAACTCTAATACACAGGGAAAAGAAATGTCTCACTTTTCTGCACAACATCTAACCATCTAAACTTACCTAACAGCCATCCACATATTGGAGACAACAAAAAATACAGTCCACCCACCACACCATCCACAGAGGCCCTATCTGTAAATTCAACCAACACAAAGCAATAAAAACCCTTTTAAAAGAATGATATTCACACCCAATGCATGCAGATTATTGTTGCTGTTCCCTAAACAGTATGGTATAGGGCTTTTACTGTATTAGGTACTAGATGTCATCTAGAGATGATTGGGAAAATGTGCACAGGTTATATACAAGGACTATATCATTTTATATGAAGATATTGACCATCTGGGAATTTCAGTATCCCAGGGAAATTTTAGAATCAATTCTACACAGATACTGAGGGATAAGACTGGGCAAAACAAACAAAAAATGGGGGGGGTGGAGTAGAGAGATGGCTCAGCGATTAGGAGCTTGCTGCTCTTGTACAAGACCTGAATTCAGGACCCAGCACCCATGTCAGATGGCTTACAACCTTTTGCAACTCTAGCTCCAAGACACACAACACTCGCTTCTGGCCTTAATAAGCACCTGCACTCAATGTTTCACACACACACACACACACACACACACACACACACACACACACACACACGTTTTACCAAAAAAAAAAAAAAAAAAGTGAACACCTGTACCATCATAATGGCATTAAATTCAATAGTGGGCACATTAAATTCAAAAGTCTCAGACATCTTCAAAGTTCACATTCATCATCTGGAATCCTTCTGGTTTTTGATAAACCCTGGAAAGTAGGAGTTCTCCTGATGTTTAGATACATGGTTCAAGCACAAGGGATTTGCCAAGGCTGAGAATTATGGAGCATGTGGCTTAATTTTATTAAGAGATTCCTCCCACAGCCATTTTCTTCTGAGGTCTATCAGTCCTCGAACACAAAGAACTGAATAAGGTCTTCAGTCATTCATGAAAGTCATGAGCCTTTCTCAGTTTGGGACATGTTTTCAATGCCTAATCCTGAGTTGATTGTGTCTATTCTCCAGCCCTCAGTATTCCAACCAAAGTACCCTTCCTTTCCCTGAAAACATTTTCTATCACAATGGAGAGATCCAGGCCAATGATCATAAATTCACAGTCCACTGGTGTGTTTTATTCTGCCTTAATATGATAATTGCATTAGTTGTCAAGAGTTAATGACTAAGTCAGAATAAACTGTAGCACATGCATATTTGCGTTACTAGGCAGCTACAAAAAAAAAATTTTTTTAATTCTCTGTGAGGTGATTATGGAACACTTTCCAGCAGATATTGTTATATGGAGAAGCAAAGCACAAAAAAGGTAGGCACAGAATGCTACCTCTTATGGTAGAAGAGGAGAATAAAGAAAACACATCTATACACATGCTGATCTTTTCAGAAAGAAACACAATTGAAGCACATAAAGCAATAAAGTTGGTTATTCACAATGGGTGAGTGGGAAGAAGAGGGTGGAAGATGCAGAGAATGGAGAACACTCATCTAGTATACCTTTTGTATAGTTTTATCTTATGAGGGATACATTAATGTTCCACATATTAAAAATAAAATTAACATTGTCACAGACAAGAAGAGAAGAGTGCTATAATTGTTAGCTTAACATCACTTACTTTCCTTATACAGGGTCAAGGTGAGATGATTTGACATGTGCTAAACTGCTTTATATTTTGAATCAAAATGTATCCTGCAACTCATGTTATGCACAGGGATAATGGTTCCCTGTTCTAGTTTTATTTCTGTTGCTGTGATAAAATTATACTGACTAAAAGCAATGTGAAGGAGTCCATTTGCAGTTCTAGTTTTCAGCCCATTATTGTGGGAAGTCAAGGCAGGAGGTCAAATAACTGGTCATAGAACCTCAACACAAATTCCAGAGCAGAGAGAAATGCAAGCATGCATGCTCACCTGCTTGATTTTACTCAAATCAATTTCTCTATTCCTACACAGTTCAGGATATCCTTCCTAGGGAATGAAGTTGCCCACAGTGGGCTGGATCTCCCCATATCAATTTGCATAATTAATACAACCCTTCAGAGACATGCCCACAGGTCAACCCAATGTAGACATTCCTCATTGAGAAGCCCCTCCCAGGTGATTCCAGAATGTGTTGAACTGAGAAAGCTAACCATTGCATTCAATTTTCTTCAGTTTGGCAGCAATTCCATGGTAAAGAAGAACCTACCATCTAAATCTCTTAGATAATAACTTATCACTACCTATTATGAAGTGATTAATAATAATACTGTCCCCTTTGCAAATTCTCTCTAGTCCCTCCCTGTTTAGCTCTTTGGTTTGTCTATCCTAAAGGAAAAGGAAGAGTCACTTTCCATTCATTCATTTCACCTAGGTGGGGCTACCTACTAGAATAGAGATTCACCTTGGATCTTGACCTCTACCCTGCCTAGATTAAGCCTCTTCCCCCTACCATGCTAACCAAGAGAGTTTGCATTTTCTTACCTTGTATTCTATTACTAAGACACTATTATTATACTATTTTATAATAGTATTATTCAAGGAAGAGGGGCAGAAATAATCTCAGCCCATGTGTCAATGGCCATTGGTACTTCAAATCAGGCAAACTAAACTCTTATACCTCTGCCCTGTGAAAGGAGTTATTGTTTTCTGAAAACCAATTAAGGACAAAAAAGTCTAATCAATGAAAAACAGGGGTAGGAGAGTCCTCCTGAAGCTCCCTTTGGAACCTAGGTGTCAGCTGGTGTGGTTAGAATTATACGACCATTGAAAGCCACTGAGCTGGGATGAACTCAAGTTCTCCACTGTTTAGAAGTACATAAGCTTAGCCTATCACAAGCAGGAGCTGTATCAATATAAAGCATTATATACTACATAGGGCATGACAGTGTCAGTTGTTAAACAGTGCATATAAAAATGTTGCACAGATTGTAACTATTTGGTTATTTACTAAAAATCATTTGGGGCCAGCAAGATGGTCCAGTGGGTAAAGGCCCTTCTACCAAGCCTGATGACTTGAGTTCAGTTCCTGAAAGCTGCTGCCTGACCTCCAGAACACACCATGTTATGTGTATACCCACACACATGTACACCTCACACACATATACAAATAAATACAATTTTAAAATACCACTGGCGTCTTTTATGAACATAGCTAGAAACAGAAGAACTATGCAGGGATTTTCCCTTAAAACATAATCATTTGAAAATAATTATGTTTAAATTGTAGAAAATTGAGAAAATATAAAAAAGCATAAATAAAATAAACGAAGATTGCAAAAAAAAAATAAAATAAAATAGCTGCAAATAAGTAGCACGGATATCTTGATTTTTTTTTCTCAAATCGTTTAAATGTTCAGTACATCTGCATGCATGGCCTGTTGTACAGATCTTATTATACTTGTGGGTTTTGTTTTTAAATCTTCTTCCACTGATAATGTTTTCAAAGGTCCCGTGGTTTTAAAATGTACGGACATACACACAACCAAAGCTCTTATTCCTAGTCTGTGGTTAGGCAAATTTTAATTAATACTGCAACGGAGCTACCTGGAGCTGAAATGTGTGTGCACACCTTAAATTACCTCCTCAGAATAAATAGCTTTCTTGTTACTGTGACAAAACTTCTGTCTTTTTCAGGGTTTTGTTTCATTTGCTCAAATTCCCTTTCCAAAATGTTTCTATCACTTTACACTTCCAAAAATAGGTTCCTATTTTATGGGTTCCTAATCCACATGATAACAACACCAAATACCACTCCTCCTTTAAGCCTAACAGCAAAATAAGAAAAAGTCAAACTTAAATTTTCATTAAGAGTGTCATGCTCAGGACAGTCTTAAGTGGCTGCCCTCTGTTGATGTTTGTTTTGGGCCTTTTGTAGGAATTCAGATTGTGATGTTTAATCTTGATTATCAGCTTGATACACTTAGGAAGAGGAAGCCTCCATCATATTTCTTGAGGAAATATTTAGGAGGGTCCAGCTCACTGCTGGTAGTGCCATCCCTACCCACTGGCTTGGGCTGTATAAAAAAAATATAACTGAGCAAGCCAAAGTGAACAAGCCAGTAAGCAACATTTCTCCATAATGTGTACTCCAAACTCCTGCCTTGGCTTCCACCAATGATGGTCTATAAGCTATAAAGCTAAACAAAACCTTTGCCCCCCCCCACCAATGGCTTCACCATGGTGCTTATCACAGCAAAAAACAAAAAACAAAACTGGGCTAGGAATGGACACACTTGAGCTATGTGTGACTGAAAAAGACTCACAATTCTGAGCATATGTCTCACTATGAAATCCCTCATTAAGGTTCCAAGGCCCAAAAATGCAGATGGAAAATAATCTCAAACAGATTTTACAGTCCATCTGTTTCTAATAGCCTTCTTGTGGGAACACTCCTTCTATGATTAGAGAAAGATTGGTCAAATAAATTTACCTGGGTCCCTGTGATTTTCTATTAAAAATAATAAAATATCCATGCTCCTCTCTTCTTTTTTTTGACTTTAAAAATTTTTGTTTATTTTTATTTTTTGAGAATTTCATAGATGAGTACTGAATTTATATTATTTTGCTTCCCTTCCCTCTATCTCCTCCTGTGTCCCCCTAATGCTCTCACAAATTCATGACCTCATTTTTTGTGATTATTATTGTTACATATAAATGATAGATACATAGGTAGATAGATACATGGGTGGATAGATAGATAGAGATAGATAGATAGATAGATAGATAGTAAGAAGACAACCTGTTGAATCCATTTAGTGTTGTTCATATATGTATGTGTTTAGGGATGGTGAGTAACCTATCGAGGAGAATGAAAACTAAATCTCCCTTTTCTAGCAGCCATTAATTGCTTGTAGCTCTTCATTGAGGAGAGGGATCTGTGAGGCATCCCCTAGTCATATTACTATGTTTGCTGGAGTCAATGCGCTGTCTTGCTTAGGCAATGACATTGTTGATTTCATTGAAGCCGCATCTTTGTCACACATAGAAGTTACTATCTTCCAGCAGATGCCCTGAACCTCTGGTTCTAATAATCTTTCTATCCCTTTTTCCATGATGTGCCTTGAGCCTTAAGTATTGTATTATAGATGTGTTAGTTGGAGTTAGGCACCTCTATGTTCTTTGCATTTTGACAACTTTGACTTTCTGCAATGGTCTCTGCTACGAAAAGAAGCTTCCTTGCTGAGTGTGAGAGTTTTACTTCTCTCTGAATATAGGAATGGGTATTTAGAACACAGTTGGAATCTATACTGGTTTAGGAATATGATAGGAGTGGGTTTTCCTCTAGGGTCCATTACCTCACCAGACACAGGTGATTGGCTACATTTGCAGTGCCAGGCATGAATTCCATTCTGTTAAGCAGGCCTCAATCCCCTCTTACAAGAAGCTTTTCTCTGTGAACCAAAGGCAATGGAAAAAGTTCCCCTAACAATCTTAACTAATGTGTATCAGCTTTATTTACAGAACAAGGACTATAGACAGCCAAGACATTCTTGAATATTTCCTCTGTTAGACCTTGGTGTTCATATGACTACTATTATCAGTCTGTTTGTACTATACCAACAACAAAAATCATTAGTTATTTTATGAATTAATTTAGTTCACAAACTCCTAGTTCAAAAATCCAATATTGAGGATCCCCTTAACTGTGTCACCACGCAACAGAAGTGGAAAGGGAAATGCTGAAAACACAGGTTAGTAAGCAATCTCGCTTTATAACATCTATCTCTTGTAAGAACTAGCTCACAAGAGACCAGGATTGATTCTTGGTGAGACTGTGCCTCACCATCTAGTATCGCTGCCCCTTAAGATTCAAAACCTCAACACTAGCACACTGGGGCCCATGAGCCCAGCACATGAAACTTTAGGGGAACACACTCAAACTATGTGTGAATCACAGTAAACACAGGGTCTTTTTAGTTTAATCCCCCATGACATTTCTTCAAATTTTTCTGCAGGGTTCTAGTGATCCCTGGGATTCTGTGAGCTTCCCAGCATCATTTGTTTCAATAGAGTGAATTTATTTTTTAAGGCAGAATCTTGTTTAGTAGCCCATCTCAAATTTCAGATGCTTCTATCTCCACCACAAAAGCACTAAGATTATAGACATGTGCCACCATGGTTAGCTCTTCTTCCTTTTTTTTTTTTTCTTTCTCTGTATAAGCCTACACCCAAACTACATCCACAATTGTATTGACAAGGAGACCAGCATCCTTGTCAATACAATTTCTTTAATACACTTTGAAGAAAAGAGAGCATCTTCAACAAATGCTGCAGCCCAAACAAGAGAGATAGTGTAGAAGAAGGAAACTAGGTCTTTATCTCCCCTTGCATTTTACATTTTATTTTACATGTGTATGTCTGCTTGTGGGCATGTCACCGCACAGGTGCGAAGGTCAGAGGACAACCCAAGGGTGTTGCTTCTCTCCTTGTTTGTCCCAGGGGTTGAACTGAAGTTATCAGGCCTAGCTTTTACCTGCTGAGACATCTCACTGGTCACCACCTTTTTCAATAGCTCTTTTTCCTTAATGTGTTAAGCCAACCAGTTTTAATTAAGAACCTCATTTGATTAAAAGTTAAGATATTCTACTATACTCACAGCTCAGAGCCTACCCCAATTGTCATCAGAAAGGCTACTTTCAGAAGCTGGGAGCAGATGCAGAGACCCACAGCCAAACATTAGGCAGAGCTCTGGGAAACCCACAGAAGAGGGGAGGAAAGATTGTAGGAGCTGGGGGTCAAAGACACCAAGAGAACACAGGCCACAGAATCAACTAAGCTGGGCTCACAGGGGTTCATAAAGACTGTAATGCCAGTCACAGCACCTGTGCCAAGTCCTCTGCATACATGCTGAGCTTGTTTAGCTTGGAGTTTTTGTGGAATACCTACCAATGGGAGTAGGGATGTTTCTGACTCCGTTGTCCTTGGGACACCTTTCCTACTACTAGGATGGCTCATTTAGCCTTGATATGAGGGTTTGTGCCTAGTCTTATTGCACCTTCTTATACCATGTTTTGTTTTTATCCTTGGGAATCTGTTATTTTCTGAAGGGAAGGGGAACTAGGAAGAGTGGAGGGAGGGGAGGCTGTGGTCGGGATGTATTGTATAAGAGAAAAATAAAAAGAAAGAAAAGTTAAGACAAAAATGGTGTGCTTGAATGAAAGCTTGAGAACCTCATAGCTTATAGGTATAGTTATCACAAGATATAGCCACATGGATTTCAGAACAATTGGCCTCTTGGTAGTCAGCATATTTGCACTGTAAATCTTCATCTTGTTTGACCAAAGTATGTAATGCATAACATCAAGGTATCGTTATTTTGACTTACGCTGTGTTTTATTGCTTTGAAAACGTAATATTCAAGCATGTTTTGCTTCTTAGTACAATCTGTTAAGAGCTATAAGCATAAGAATATTACAGTTGGCTTGCATCTGTACAAGTGCTACAGTGATAATAACAGTTTAAATCAATACACTCCAGCAAGTGCCGTCTCATCCCAGCCTGCATTCCTCTGCACTGACTGTACTTCTGGAGCTGCTGGCTTTAAACACTTGTTACCGTCTGCCTGAGGATTCTGGTGATGTGAATCTGCTTGTTCTACAAGGAAGGCAAGACTAGAGTTCTGAAAACCACTCTTCTCTTCAGAAAGCAATGCTGAATCCCTGATAGAGCCATGGTTGTCAACCTGTGGGTCATGACCCCCTTGAAGTCCACCCATTCATTCATAGTGGTTGTATATCAGATATTTTCATTATGATTCCTAACTGTAACAAGATTACAGTTATGAGGAACTGTATTAAAGGGTCACAGCAGCATTAGGAAGGCTGAGAACCACTGTGAGGGAAATCATAAATATCCCAGTTTCGTTAGTGGCCATTTGGGAAATTCAAAAGCGTGATCCACTCTACCTTCTGGAGATCTCTAGCAGAGTAAGGAACCAGCCACTCACTTGTTTGAAAACGTACATATTCCCTGTTTTCTTTCTTTCCAGATCTGACTTCCTTACTCTGCTACCAGTGATTCCTGGGATCCACCCTCTGCCAACTTGGCCTCCAGTGTTAGCCCCAGTGTCTGCTTTAAGGAAAACCTAAACCAAGATGGCTGTGCATTTGTCAACATTGCCCTTTACCTCTCCATTCTGCATGTCAATGCACATACATGTGGAACTGGCACAACTTGTCTGTATTTTCTCACATACCTATCATACTAATAGATTGACTTCCTAACCTGACAAGTGAAAGGCACAGGAAGCTGTCCTGAGAGCTATCACTACTCAAAGAGGCAAGGTATACAATGCTTGATGCATTAACTCTGGGTCACAGGGCCCCTAGTAGGGACACAGGAGCAAATGGATTTTTTTCTTATCCAGGGCAATGGTTTGCTTTGTCATCATTATCAAACCTTCAGATTTGCACTATCATTCCAGAAGAGCTTTTCATAGCAATCTGAATGCTGCTGTTAAACATTATGGACAGATAGATCTGGGACTCAAAAGGAAGCTCCTTGACATCACTAAAGCCTCACCTATTCTTGGAATGCTGGTGGATTCAGTATCCAGAAATCCTGAAAATTAGCCCAGTTCCTTCTCCGGGAGCTCAGAAAACCCCTCCTCCCAGAAAAATATTGATGCACATTGAAGAAATGGATAATGCTACCAACAAGGGTAATGCAGAAGATTGAATGTGTAAATTTATGTATTGAAATCCTCATCCCTGGGGTGGTTGTTTTGGGAGGTGGGTCTTTGGTGAGACGATGAAGAGATCCTCATGAGTGGGGTTACTATCTGTGATGATAAGCTTTTTATCGATAACTTGTCACAACTAGAATGACCTGAAAAGACCCTCAGTTGAGGAATTGTCTAGATCAGGATGATCAGTAGGGATGTCTTTGAGGGACTGCCTTTATTATTTGAGGCAGGGAACATCCACCCTGAACACCAGCAGTACAGTTTAATTCCACACTGGACTCTAACTGCATAATATTAAAGAGAGCTAGCTGAGAAGAAACAGCTGAAAAGCAAACATGCATCCATTTCATTCATTCTTCTCTTGACTGAGGATGTGATATAACTAGTTGCTTTGAGTTCATACATTGATCTCTCCTCTGTGATGTACTGTGACCTGGAATTATAAGTCAAATAAACCTTGTTATCCCCTAAGGTTAGTTTTGGTCAGAATGTTTTATTAGAGCAACACAAATGAAACTAGCTCAATATTCTTGTAAGACATACACACAATAGACCCCTTCATCCTTCTACTACAGAAGGATGAAGCTAGAAGGCCCCTGCTATGAATCAGGAGAGGCCTTCAATGAACATCGAATCTGCTGCCACTTTCATCTTAGACTTTGAGCCTGCAGAACCATGATCTTCCTTATTTATAAAAATAAGCCCACTCAGCTTATGTTGTTCTATAATCCCAAACTAAGGCAACAGCCAGAGTGACTCAGGCTGCCTGGAGCTGAGCATGCTTAGCAGTGAGCTATATGTAAGCATCGGAGTCTGCAAACTGCTTCACCCCTCCTCCATGTACCTCATCCAACAGCCAGCCTCACTTCCCCAGTGAGCACAATTGAATTAAATACTGAAGATAAAATAATGACTTTTCTCTTGAAGGCCACGGAGATACACAGGCACACACACTGAGGAGACTCACAGTCCATATCTGAAAGGCTGTCTCTATTCAGAAGGCGTGTGGCATATTAAATGAGAGTATGTCCTTTGATTTCCTCTCTGAAAATATGAACAGTCTCTTAAAAAAACAAAATTGTACAGGATGATTTAGGAGGCTTGCAACATTAGCTTCAAATTTTTCAAGTGTCTTGAGTGAGATTGAAGTGGAAGAAGCCTCAGAACTCATCCAAAGGACAAACAGTATTCCAGGTAGGGAACACTCATAGCTATGCTGTCTTATCCATAGCTATCATTTCCCATCATTGGCATTACTGCAGGGAGCTTTTGTGCCAGGTCACTGCCAGCATGAGGACTGATGTGACCTCAGGCCCTAGGCAGGAAAGTCCCTGCAGCATCAATTAGTACAAGTATCTTCTTTTACTGACCAGAACAAGGACATTTCCAAAGTCACACAGGCAGGAGGACAAAACCATAGAGCCACACATTCCCAACATCTGAGGACCTGTGGCTTAGAGTAAGCACTTCTAACATCATGGACATGCTAATTATTTTCTACTGACAAGGGTACTTGGCGACCTCTATCCTTTAGTTGCCTATAATGTTAGTTGTGACAAAAAAAAAAAAAAAGTGCCCAGACATTGGTAAATGACCCAAGGAACAAATTTATCCCACCTGAGAATTAGTAGGCAAGGACCAAAGATTGCAAAGTGAAGCCATGTGGGCTAAATTTGGTTCACAGATATACTGTGTTCATCCAATGTTATATTCATAAGGATTTTATAAATTTGGTATATTTTTGCATAAGAAAATCTAGACTAATAGATTCTTGTGAAAGTCTAAAATATCTGGCAATCCTGAGCTCACATCCTTATCTGGCAATCATGGCTGTTAAAATTTGAATACAAAACGTCTCCACAGGCTCATGGGTTGAAGGCTTTGTCCCCAGCTGGCAGTGCTATTTGGGGAGGCAGTGGAAAGTTTAGGAGGTGGGTAAGTAAATGGGATACCAGTAATGTGTCATTGAAGAGCAACTTGTCCTTCCTTGCCTCTGCTTCTGGGTCACTGTGATGGTAAGCAGCTCTTTTCCACCAAGATATTCTGTCTGTCCACAGCCCAGAAACAATGGAGCCAGAAAACAGTAGGCTGAAAACTCTGAGATTGTAAGCCATAACAAATTCTTCCTCTAAAATATTTTCCCTTTGGTATCTGTGAGGCAACAGAAATGTCACCGAACACAATGAGTCAAGGTTGCCTTGATAGCTCCCCCCTTCAGAATGCCCTCCACACTCCTGTTTACCACAGTCCCTGCCACTCCCTGTTGCACCCCACACAAGAGCCATTTCATTTGACTCATAAGCATCTTGGTTCCAAATTTAGAGTGACATATTCTCAAAACTCGTTGGCTCTGTTTCCCCTTAAGAAACCTCTCAGAAATCTGAGGGCAAAGTCATGACATTTTTCTTGTTGCTCTTCCATGGTGTCTGATACTGGGCAAATACTCAGAAGTAATTATGCATTGATTTATCCACAGCAGCCTTCCCTGCATGACACCCTGAGATTGCCACTCTTGTGAACTTCAATGGAAAAGACCCGGAAGTTGAGTATGCTTGCAGGAAGCTGTCTTCTATAACCCCATTCAGAGGTTCAAGAATCATGTTGCACTGGGTTCTAAATACACATTAAAGAAAGCTGCCTAACTGCACTTGACTGTCGGGAGCCGCATTCACCATTACAAGATGGCGCTGGCTTCCTGTTTCCTGGTTCTTGTTTACAGCATTAGCTATGCTGACTGCACATACGCCACTGTATGGTAATTTCTATATGGTAGCTCTCCCTATCAGAGAAGCTATATCATTCGGGCATTTTGCGGAGCACCAATTACAGACGAATACGTCGCCCTGCAGGCTATTTAAGCCGTGCGTATTCGGGGCTTGGGGTCCTTCTCCATCTACATGTAAAGAGCGCTACAATAAAGATTCTGCTGGACACATCTTCGGTTGCCACGTCTTCCTTATCGGCAAAGGTTGCGCGCGACACTTGACCCGGGTCCCCAGTTAATTTTCCTATGGAATCCCCTTTAACCCTACATCCAACAGTATCCTAAGAGAGAAATGTAACATGGAGCCCTAACCTTTCCTGATTCAATGGTGGCTAAAATACTAAGTGACATAGTTAAAGGGAGTTTCAAATAAAGAACACTTTTCCCAAGCACAGACATCGATTTGGACTGCCTCCTTTAAATTTCCTCACAAATCTGAGAAGACAGCATGATCAATATACTCATTTTGCAAATTAAACAATAAACGCACACACATGCAGAGAGGGGGGGGATAAGGAAGTTTACCAATGGTTACACAGCTAGGGATAGTTAAATGAAACCAAGACTGGAATGTATAACCTGATCAACTCTAGGACCTAGGAGCTTTCTTTTTCCCTCTGTTTACTTTGGCCCTGCATCCTGGGAGCATCATGGCATGGGGTTTATATATCCAATTCCTCCAAAAGAAGGCACCAGGCCCTGTTCATGAAGCAAGGAGAAAGCCTTAATCAACTACCGTGTATGCGAAATGATACTTGGGGTTTGTCATGTATCCCATGCAGGTTTTTACATGCCTGCAACTTGTTTATCTGATTCTCATTTCATGTGCAAACTTTCTTAACATCTCAGAGCCTGAAATTCACACAGTTGGGAATTGGGAACACTGGGATGTGAACAGTGTCTGGTATCAAAGTAAGTAATCAATATCCATATTTTAAAAATTAGGAAATGAAACAATACAGCTTAAGAATCTTGTTTTGGATAGCTGGCTCAGTTGGAAAATCTCAGAACAACAGAACTCAGGTACCTGCATCCATAACTCCCACACTTGTGAGGAAGACAGGCAGATACCTGGAATTTACTGGCCAGCCATTCTACATCCATGTTCAATGATGACATTGTCCAAAAAGAAAAAAAAAATGAGTGAGCAAGACATCACATATTGACCTCTGACCTCCACAAGCACATGCATGCACCTGCACTTGAATGCAACATGGACACACATCCTCACCATTCCCCCCCCCACACACACACACAGACTTTTAGAAAGATTAAAAAAAAAAAAGGTCCAAGGGTACAGTTCAATCAATTGTAAGGAGTGCTTGCAGAGTACTCAGAGGATCCCAGTTTGATTCCCAGAACCCACAGTGTGGCTCACAATCATCTATAACTCCAGTTGCAGGGGCTCAGATGTTATTTTCTGACCTCTGTGGGAACAAAACATACACATGGTGCACATACATACAAACATGCAGGCTAAACACCCTCACATAAAAATAAAATATATAAATCCGCCCTGCCAATTGTTTTCTTTAAAAAAGGTTAAGGAACTTGGCCATGGTTACACAGTTGCTTTGCTTTGCTCGGTGCGTATTAAGAATTTAGAGACTTGATAGCTGGATTGGAGGAGGGATAAATGAGTGACAGATGGTTGAATAATACTTCTTGCCCACTTACTTTATGTAAGTTCTGTGAACAGGAGGTACTCGCTAAGAGGCAATGGGTGGGATTCCTGTTCCTGAAGAATGTTTCCCATCTCCTGGAAATTAAGCCATTTAACCTCAGAAAAGAAAAGGTCAAGTGTGGCCTTCTGGCATTCTCAGTTGCATCCAGTTCTCACAGCTTCACACAGTCATGACTCTAAGAAAAAGCCAACAAACTGGACACTGGCCAATAAAATAATAACAGAAACAGCACTCTGCAAAAATCCCTGGCTCAGCTTAAACCAGACATGTCAGGGAAATAAGAGAGCCAAGGTAGCTGCAGGGCTAGTTCACTATGGTGTGTAGTATAATAATCTGGAGAGAAAAGAGAGAGACAGAGACAGAGAGACAGAGAGAGGGAGGAAAGGATAAAAGAAAGGGAGCTGAGGGAGGGAGACAGGGAGAAAGGGAGAGAAGGAGGGAGGGAGGGAGGGAGGGTAGAAGGGAGGGAGGGAGGGAGGAGGGAGGGAGAAAGGGAGAGAAGGAGGGAGGGAGGGAGGGAGGGAGAAAGGGAGAGAAGGAGGGAGGGAGGGAGGGAGGGAGGGAGGAGAAAGGGAGAGAAGGAGGGAGGGAGGGAGGGAGGGAGGGAGGGAGGGAGGAGGGAGGGAGGGAGAAAGGGAGAGAGGGAGGAAGGGAGGGAGGGAGGGAGAGAGGGAGGGAGGGAGGGAGGGAGGGAGGAGGGAGGGAGGGAGGGAAGAATTCTCCCCAGATCTGGTTTCTATTGGACCCTATCTGAGGAGTCAAAGTTTTATTTGCTTCTGAACCTGGATTTTACATCCCTATTCAGTTGCCATTATTCACAATGATCTATATCAAAGTGCTTTGGGGAAACACATCTCTACACGGCATTTGGAAGAAGCAGACAGCATTATTGTGTCATAATTCATAGAAGAAATCACACAGCCTCACACTAGGGGAAAACCCTCCAAAATATGCAGAATGGGATAAAGAAATCACTCAGAAGTCATCTTGTAGCATGAATGAGGTTTCAAAACCATAAACTGCTTAATCTAAATTTCCTCACCTGTCCCTATGTGCTATATTTTCCTCCACACTTGGTCAACCATGTTTACCAAGCAATACAAAAACAGTCGATCAAAATCATCTCTCCATAGACAATAGCTGCTTGTGAATAAAAGGGAAAGAAAGAGGAAGTCAAATGGTCCCAACTTTAATCATTCAAAATCTGGCAAAGGCAGATGCAAATACTCTTCTTAGGGGTAGAACATCCAATTTATGAAAAAAAGAATAGTGTTTTCTTATTAATTTCTACCACTAAACTGCAATTAAATAATATGGAAATAAAACCATGAAATAGGACAAAAATGCATCTTTGATGTTGGAGAGATAGATGGCTTAGCGGTTAAAAGTGCTTGCTGCATTTTCAGGAGACCAGAGTTCAGTTCAGTTCCCAGTCCCCACCTCAGATAGCTCAGAAACCCCTGGAACACCAGGGAATTTACATCCTCTTCTGGTCTTTGTGGACAGCTATGTGCACATGGCCATGCACATGCACGCACACACACACACACACACACACACACACACACACACACACACACACTAATATAATAAATCTTCTTTTTAAAGAACACATGTTCTTTGGGGGGCGAGTGTACCGGGTGTCAAGGGCCATAGTTATTTAAGTGCCCAAAGAGCCCATCCACCATTCCATAGTGTCATCTGAGGAAGGTCCTAATATTACTCCCAATATCATCTCTCCCCTTGCCACTAATAGCTGAACTCTGATTTTCTCCTGCGATTCTGTCACTTCACTGACAGAATACTACATCCTCCAACCTCCTTTGCAAGAGGATTAAATTAGACTAGCTTCTGGCCCATTGGAGGTAAGTAGTATTCTTAAAAATAAAAATGTATAGGGACTGGAGGGATGGTTCAGTGGGTAAGAGTGCTTACTCCTCTTGTATAGAACAGGGGTTGGATTCCCAGAACTCACATAGTAGCTCATAACTGCCTGTTACTGCACATCTAGGGAATCTGATGCCTTCTGATGACATCTGTGAGCTCCTGCACAAGTGTCTGTGGTGCACAAACACACCCACGTTCATCGACATGTTCATATAAAATAAATAAATAAATCTTCAAAAAGTTAGAAAGATGGAACAACATATAAAACCATACACATTATCAATAATGATTAAGATTTCATGTTTCAAAGTGACATGGCTCACACTTCAAAGGCAAGTCTGCCACACTTAGTAGGTGATCTTGGGAAAGCTCTTCAGCTTAAATCTGTCCTCTGTAAAGTAGGGATTTTAGTTCCTAAGGGACACGATTATCCTGAACTATTGTGATTTATGTATAACAAATTTTTCTAACTGGATCGAAGATGATGCAGTGTGATAAACCTGATTAAAGAGTGTATCTGGATGCATTGATCATCATATATATTTCTCTACAAACTTGCTGAGCTATTTCAAATTATTTAGATATCCATTTATAAACTAAATACTTATATTGTTTTCCTATAACTTTTTACTCTATGAATTAAGAACAGTTTGCTTCTGGATAGCCTAATCTAAATCAATATACATCAGTTGGACTAGACTGTTAAACTTAAATTAACTTCTCTCCTCCTTCCTTCCCTTTCCTCCCTCCCTCTTCCTATTTCTCTCCCCCATCCACACACGTGCACTCATGCAGGCATGCACGAACTCACATACACACACATTCAGGAACACATGTACAGTGCTCTTTTTCTAGAGACATTTACAGTTCAGAGATGAGCTGCAATACCCCATTGTACCAGCAGTGGTACAATGTCAGTGTTTGACATTGCCCTTTCTGGTAAGGTACTTCCCAAGGAAAACACCGAGAGAATGTCTGGAATAGCCCATTCACAACAAATAAAAGCTGACTTACTGTTTATGTGGAGATGTGCCAACATAGCTCTTGCCACATTCTACTAAAGAGGAACAACATCACAAATGCTTACTTATATTGTTATATTGGACTCAAAGGACAGCATCCTTCTCCAAGTAGCTCAAAATGTGGTGTGTCCCTTCTGGGTTGTTGTGATAATCAGCTGTCCACCAATTACAATCTGGGGTTTTTTTAACAGCCAGAATACTCACTTGTAGGGAATAATTATCTTCCATTTAACAAACTATATAAGACAAATGCCATCTCCTAAATATGCAGTGTGTGAACTTCAGCACAGATTTACTTCCCTTGTGTCAGAGGCAAATGCTTCGAAACAACACAAAGGGCCTTGGTAAGATAGAGATATTAGTAGTCTAAGAAAAGAGCAGACACATTTAAAAATTCCACTGAGTAATGTTAAAAAGGGGGCAGAACTGATTTGATCCAGTTCAACAAACACACATGGTAAAATGCTAATTGCATGAATCTGCAGTCAGTGCTTCATCTTATCCAAAAGAACTAAGGTGTCAGATATGCCCAGTCACTGGAGACTCAATTTCCTTCTTGTAAGGTGGAGATGGTCATTCTTACCTCATGAGGTTATTCCCCGAATCAAATTGTATTATGTAATGTCTAGAACAGTAGTCAACACAACACCATATAGCTCAATGTCATTAACACTGAAGCCACCTCTATTCCCTTCTACTCCATGTGCAAAGTGACAGCCTTGCACAGAAGCAGCTGAAGTCCTCAGCCTGGGGACTCTCTCTGCCTAGAGACCTAGGACCAGGGAGCAGGGGAGCAAACACTTCCAGGAACAGCTCTTGGTCAGTCAAACACAGAGATTAGTGAGTAAACAACAATTTCCCTGTTTCTTGGATGAGACAACTCTGGGATTTATTTCATCCACAATGTATCCCAAAGGTGTCCTATGGTTTTAACCCCACTCACCCACAGAGGTAATCTGCTCTTAAAGGCATCCTTTAAGAGTATTGGCTTTCATCCTTTTACTGTCTCACTTTTGTAATTTATAACCAAAGCTTCCTGGGATTACCTCCAAAACAAACCACGGGCACTCCAATTCTAACACTATTTCACAATGGGAACGGGGTTCTTAATTGGGATTACAATAAAGTTCAGTTCACTAAAGAGGGACCTTCTGTTCTGCCTCCATCTGCCCTCTCCCTCCCACACAATGCCATTTCCTCGGGGGATACTCTTTCATCATTTGCATCATTTTCCACTGCCTGTGCTCTTGTTTCGTCTCATCTCTAACTGATCACCATGCTTCCAGGGGCTCTATTACCTCACCCACAGCCCATTTATTGCCAACATTGTTACCCCAAAATGCAGTTCTGCTAATTCTGGTCCCTCAGTTTTTATTTGTTTGGTTTTTTTTTGTTTTGTATCTGAAGTTTTTAGTAGTGTTGAACACCTGCATGATTTTTAATAAAAAAAAAAAATATGTTTCAGAGACCGGCCTCAAATGCTGCTTTCTTCAGCCTCTTCTGCAGAGACTGGAGCTCACAGAACATATGAGCATTATCTGAAGACCACCTGTCAACTTATATGTGCCTCAATGGGCCTAGAATCTTCTTGGTCTGTAGAACTAACCTACATGTCCCCTCCTCCCTGAGAATTTCTCCAACCTCATAGGATAAGTTAATAGTTCCATCTTCTGGGATTCCACAGAAGCATCTGCTTTCGTTGGCTAAGTTGTTCATGCACCAAACAGGTTTGATTATCAACGAGTCATGAACTACCCCCAGGAAAACAAGATTGCTTAAAAGTAGTACAGCTCATACTCACCTGAAGTTTAAGCTGGGCAAAGGGACAAGACAATGCTAAATAAATAATATCATAGGTACAAAACTGACACGCACTTTTATAGAGAAGAATCCAGCCGGGGAGTTTGTGAACTTTGCACAAGAAATTGATGTTCTGGATGAGAGTGGGTTAGAAATTAAACCTGATGAAGGTGGTGCGCTGAACATCCAAGGTCAAGGGCACAGCAGGTGTAGACATCTGAGTTAAGATGGGGATGTAATGACTTTCCCCAGACAAAGGCCAAAGTTTGAAAACAGAGAGACATGGGATGGATGGGAGGAGGAGAGACTGTAACAGCATCATTCTGCCATGTTCCTTTGACCATTGCCCCACCAGTCTCATTCACTGAGACAGAGCCTCACAGTCACTGAGCTAAGGCACTGTAGCACTTTATACTGTGCAGTTTAAAAATTCAATGTGACCATTCTGTGGATGTATTTGGTTGTTTTATGTCAACTTGACACAAGCTTGCGTTATCTGAAAATAGAGAACCTCAATTGAAAATATATCTCCATAAGATCTGGCTATAAGGCACTTTCTAAATTAGTAATTGATAGACATTCCAGCCTTTTGTGGATGGTGCCATCCCTGAGCTGATGGTCCTGGGTTCTAAAAGAAATCAGGCTGAGCAAGCCTAGAGAAGTGAGCCAGTAAGAAGCTCCCCTCCATGGCCTCAGCAGCAGCTCCTGCCCCCAGGTTCCTGCCCTGTTTGAGTTCCTGCCCTGATTTCCTCAAAGATAGACTGTTACCTGGAAGTGCAAGCTGAAATAAACTCTTTCCTTAGAAGTTGCTTTGGTCATGGTGCTTCCTTACAGCAATGGTAATCTTAACTAAGACAGTGGGTATGTGTGTTGGGGCTCAGGAAGAGTAATGTCACCTGAGGTCTCAAAGGCAGGATTTACCTGAACTGAGACATGCACCTGATGAGAAAATGTGTATCTCTTCCCTTAAATTTCACAGGGCAACTCATATACCATTGTTTAAGACAGCACAGATGGCCTTTGTTTAATAGCTAGAGTTTATTATGTGATAGACATGATTAGATTTTTTGCTATATTTTTATGTTTTGAGACAGGGTCTCACTATGTAGACCAGACTCACAGAGATCCTCCCAGGTGCTAGAATTAAGGGCGTTGAACCTCCATGCCCAGCGAGTTTTCATTCTCTCCTACCTCAATTCCCTGAGTGCTGGGACTACATGGATGTTTCACCACACCCTGCTGGAGAAAGTACACGCTTTTCTATAAACTTTCAAAACAATAGACAGGTGTGTGTGTGTGTGTGTGCGCGCGCGCGCGTGCGTGTGCGTGTTGTTCAGGAGGTTCGGATCCTCTTTGCTCAAAAAAAAAAAAAAAAAAAAAAAAAAAGCATAAGGAAGACTCAAAAGAAGTCCAGGAAAGGAAAAGCATCCCACTTGACAAGGGGTCTAGGAAGAAAAGACGGGAACTGGCTCTTCAGAGCCCTGATTGGGATGGATCTCTAACTTCCCACACCTCCCTGCGGTTCCACTCAGAACCAGCAGATGGTAAACAGCCCAATTTCCCGGCTATCCTGCCCACCCCTGCCCGCCCGCCAGCCAGGAGAGGAGGCAACCTTGTCTCAAGGCAGCATCCTCCAGGCCCAGACATTCATCTCTGTCCATTTCAAGGCGCCAGAGTCTGTGCCGTAAATACCCAAGTATTGAGCCCACGATAAGGGTTGGAGTGTCCAGGCAGCAGCTCCTGGTGTGTTTTATTCAAGAGACTTGTGGAAATCCATTTTTAAGGTTGCAGCCAAGAGCCATATTTGGGAACCGCACAAAAGCTGGACTTAAGGTTTTGTTTGGAGCAGAAGGAAATGTGAGGGCGGGGGTGGGAGGGGGCGGGAGGGCGCGGCTCCTCTGAGGATTACGGCGGAGGCGGTGGACCGCGGCTCCGCTCACAGAGGTTGCAGCCATTGCACTGAAGAGCATCCGACATTCAACAGGAGGAACCCGCGGGAGAGAAGCCCGGACCCCCTTCACAGCCGCAGCCTGTGCGCCCCGCGGCCCCTTGCGCGCCATGGCCAAGGAAGGCGTAGAGAAGGCGGAGGAGACAGAGCAGATGATCGAGAAGGAGACCAGCAAAGAACCTGCTGAGGGCGGCGACTGCTCCCACCGCCTCGGGGATGCCCAAGAGATGCGCGCTGTGGTGCTGGCCGGCTTCGGCGGGCTCAACAAGCTGAAGCTCTCCAGAAAGGCCATGCCGGAGCCACAGGACGGCGAGCTCAAGATTCGCGTCAAAGCCTGGTCCAGTATCCACGACTTTCTGGTTTTTCTCTCCTTTGCGCGCTGGGCGCTCCGGGAGTGGGTGGGAGAGCCTATGTTGGAGATGCTGCCCAGGTACCCAGTACTCACAGGCAGCGGGCCGCCTCTTTACATTCACACTTGGCTCTCTGAGTTCCCCCACCCCCAGCCAAAGCCTGTGGAGCCTGAGGATGGTCCTTTCCCTCACATCAGGTGTAGGGTGGCAGGAAGGATAGTGGCTCACAGGACTTGAAGTGTGGGAGATTGTGTTGTTCTCCTCTCCTAGGACAACTCAGCTTTAACACTCGGAAGGATATATGGGTGGGAATTGATCTTTTACATTGTTTAAAAAATAGTAATCGCCGTATACGTACTATTCTTGGTGCGGTTTTTTTTTTTTTTTTTAGTTTGGATATGCGATCCCATTTAATACTTCCTGAGACCTGTAAGTCAGGTGCCCAGCCTTAGAGGTTAGACAACGGAGGCTCAGGCTCAGAAGGAATGAGTAATCTGCCAAGATCAATCAGCTGTCACTGAGTGAGCTGGCTGGAACTTGACACTTGATCTCTTTTTTTCACCTCTGTGCATCTAGATGGGACTGAGGATAGGGTGCAGGGCTGGGTGCTCCCACTCCCACCCCTTGTATATGTCTGTCCCGGGACTTACATGAAGAAAGGAACTGAGAAACAAGAGGGTTAAATCCCCAGCCTCTATGCTAGGTGAAAGGTGAGGCCAGAGATGCAGTCTCCTCTGCCCCTCACCCACCCACCCCCTCCTGCTGCATCTGCTTTTCCTGGTGGCTGAGAAAACCAGATGGCCTTCTTTAGGAAGTATTGCACTGCTCTCAGAAAGAACCCACACTATAAGAGACCCTCTGTTCCCATTCCTCCTGGGGAGATGTGTCCAGAACAGCTGAGATTCCCCATAGTGTGTAAGTGTGAAAGCTGATCTCTGCTTGGGGGAATTATACCGCCATGGCCCTGTAGTCAAGTGGAGACTGACGGAGTCGCTCACTGGACTCAACATTCTATAGTCACCACGAATTTTACAAGGGCTGTTGGTTGGATTTCCTAAGCCCCTGGTGTCCCTACTTCATAGAAATAGCCGCTGACCCAAACATCCCCAGGACAGATGGGGAAAAAAGTCAGGATCTGCAACCTAATATAAAGGCAAGAAAAATGCAAAGAGCTCCCTTTGGCCCCTTCATCACCTTGACAGCAGGTGGGTTTTATTGCCAGATTAGGAGCCAGCTGGTGGGAACAGCAAGCAATGATCCATGGTTAGCTCTTCATATATGAAACTGGTCCTGCTTGACTTTAAACACTATTTGGAGGTTTCTGAGGCATTCCGGATAAGAGAAGCTTCCAGCCAACCTGGGGATCCTGTACAGTTCTTTTTATTAACTCTTGAGTAGCCAAAGTGATTGATGCCAACAGGCAGAGGTTTTACCTGCCCCTTTCACAAATAAATCGCCAGTACCCAGCAGAGCTGGCACAGTACATGTCCTAAGTACTTGGTGATTGATCAATGGATGGAGGGGGCAGATTGGAAGAGAGTTGTGGGGTCATTGTTTTTCTTGTTGATGGGAGACCATCTACCTAGTATAATGTATAAATAACTCCTTTTCCTTAATGACATCACCAAAAATATTATGCACCTATGTACACACTTTTATACACAAGTGTGTGTGTGTGTGTGTGTGTGTGTGTGTGTGTGTGTGTGTGTTTAGGAACTTTCATTCTCACTGAAGATTGAGGTCTAGGATTCAAGGATATATTCAGGAAATAACTGTCACAATTTCAAGAAAAGAGCTGTTGCTGCAGTATGAGTAAGTCTGTGCTCTCCAGCTTCTGCATTCAGTAGCTTTGTGCTAACTGCAAGAAAATGCCAGTAGGAGCAGGGATGTTTTGAAATAATCTCAAGATGAAAGCAAGGAGGTGGTTTCCAGAGACTGACATATAAACCTACTATTTAATGGGGCCACACACACATATGTACACACACATGCATGTACATATGCACACACACACACATACACACCTGAATGTTTGCACCCATGTACTCACTATGCACACACATGTGCACACACACATGCACATTTTCACCCATGTACACACACATGCACACATACACACACATACATACACACACAGTAGCTCTGGTTATTTAGAAAGCCACACAGACCTGGTCTGTACTAGGAATATAGTGTGACAAAGAGCTCCAGATTGATTTTTTTTCCTTTCACCAAGTAAGAAGCAGAATTAATCAGTTTGCAGGGCCACATTGAAATAGCTTGTGGAGATGGCTTGCTGGGCCTGTCATCCTCTGCAGGGTTGGGATTGGCTGACCAAAGAGGCCCATTGATTATAAGTTTCTGCCTTAAGAGCAACATGACTCATTCCATGTTTTATGAATCAACTGAGTCCTTGTGGTTGAAGGTCCCCCTTTTATCTGCTTTCTGTTTTTAATGGAAACCTTTTATCATCAAATAGGATGTTCTTTTTGCTTGGAAACAAAGCATAGCACATCTGAATTAATATTACTCAGACCTGGGACAAAGTCTCAAGTTGGCGAGTCTATAGTTATAAAAGTGGGTAAGAAGAAGCAGCAAAAAACACATATTTTATCTCATTTACCCTCCAATTCACTGACTGGTTGGGCATGTATTTTTTGTACAGAACAAATTGGGCATTGGGGATATTGGGTGATGTGTTAAAAGTAGCACACAAACAATAGTTAGGATGTGTATTTGCATGTCCCCAGTGCTTCTACTCTTTTATTCCATTTTGTGATCCTCAGAAATATCACAAATGTGATTTGCCTCTCTAGACCATGACATCTACAATTGTGTCCTTTGTTTTTTGTTTGTTTGTTTTTGTTTTTTAAATAAATATCAGTCTATTGTTGTTCTTATGTATGGCTAGGAGGGCAAATTTTTGGTGATTCCAAGAGTAATATGGTTATTTTTTCCTGGAAATTAAAGGTGTATTCAAGTGCAGTTCAGAAAGAGCCACTGCTTGTTGCCACAGGGTTGTAAGGACAGAGGGTTCTGTCCTCTTAAAAAAAAAGTCAGCTGATAGGAGACCAATTTCACAAATTCTGCATGGAGTGGGGGGGGCTATGTAACAGTAGGTTTAAATGCCCAAGCAGCAAATGAGTATGTGTACGAGTGCATGAGAGAGAGAGAGAGAGAGAGAGAGAGAGAGAGAGAGAGAGAGAGAGAGAGAGAGAGAGTCATTTTACTCTTTGTTCTGTGTGACCTTGGTGAGCTTGTCTCACTTTCTCCAAGCTTCCTGTGGTTCATTTGCAAAACACAGACAGTATGACAACCCTTGTAGTGGTTCAAGGTGGCCAAACTTGAGTTCTAGCTCAGCTCATTCCTTGCTAATTGAATACCATGGATCAGGCTCCTTGGGACCAGCAACTGACAGAGAGAGCAAGCAGTTTACTGAGGAAGACTTTTCAGGATAAAGAGAGCAAGTAGTTCTGGGCAGAGAAAGCTAAACAAGGGTATGATCTCCCTCGGGTCCCTCTGCAGAGTCAGTTCCTACCAAGAGCAAGAAACAGAGTAACCTTTTGGTCACTGGCTGGGCTGCTAATCAGAGTGTGGGCTCTCTTAAACAGAGGTGCTCATACAGTGGAGCACAGTTGCCTAGAAAATTCTGAGTAGCCAACATCCCCAGGAGGGATCTAGATGAAGTTCAATCTCACTCTTTGGTTGCATTGCTGATTAGTTATCCTAAACCTAACAGAGGACTGGTTTGTAAAATGGGGATAATTGTGATACCTCCTTCATTAGTACTGTATTGAAGTTGAAATGAGGTAAAACACACAAGACCTTTATATACAATTAATGGTTAATAAATGACTTAATACCTAAGCTATTATTTTTGGTTGCCATCACATCTTTACCTTACAGAGCCTTATCAGTCAAGCTAAAATGGTTTGGAAAGTGAAGTCGTTGATAATTACACTGGGATAGCAGGGGCAAATTAGAAGGATCCCAGACAAACCAGGGTGTGTGGTTCTCCTAACTGATAAGGGTCTGATGACCTGTGGCCTTGTTGCCGTCATGTCTTTTGAAAAGGAGATGGTAAGGTCTGAGTCTAGCTGAAGGTCTCCAAGTTGGGCTGCAGGAATGTATTTAAGTGGCCATTAACAAGCCTTGTCTAGTTTGTGGCTCAAATTGGCTTGTGGTGGAAAGTCACTAATGGATTGGGGACATTTATTTTCCCAGAGTGATTTACAGCAAGAGGCCATATGAAACTCCTGGAAGGAGACCAATTGGATGAAAAATGGTTCTGGATAGTCATGGCCCCATTGGCTCTTCTAAAAATGGGCCGAGGGTAGGCCACACCAAAAGCAAGTCAGCAGATGAGTAGAATTCTAATATGTCATAGGGTTTATAGGAGACAGGAAGAATATACACTCTCTGAACAGTTGTTATAAACCAAAATTTGAGTGCATATATAGGTCAACAAAGTCAATGTCACTGATTCTGTTGGAAGAAAGACATGCCAAGACTTCAGACATCCAAATGAAAAAGAGATATAAAAACTCCAAGCCCATATTGCTCCTGGATTCTTCAGATTTGGGAGCCAGAGAAGAGGAAATCATAATGATAAAGAACAAGAGGGGGGGGGGGCCCGGAGGCCCAGCAGTAGGTAACACAGGAAAAAAAAAAACACCATGACTTTTTTTTTTTTTTATCCATTTGAACTAGAAATGAATAAGACTCAAAACTGTATACTGTCTGCCCCCAAATGGCCATTTGTATTTATTTCACTTCCGTTTCCTCTATGCTTCTGAGGTATACAGTACCTTGAGGATAACATTTCTGGGACTGTTGATAAAGAACACTCATACTGATTAAACCTTAGAATCACTCAAGATAGTGGAGTTCTTTCCTTTGCTTCCTTGGATTAACTGGCCACTTTGCAAACATTGACAACTTGAGGACAAGATGACCTAAATTAATATAGCATTAAACTGTCACTAATGAAGTTGATGGGATGAAGTATGGCCAATGACATGCTCTGAGTTTGTTCAAGTAAGCAAATGGAGTCTGTGAGGTTCAATGACACAGCTATTCATAAAGCCAAGAAATTATGTTTAGAGAACTCTAAGTGTCAAACTCAGAAGGTGCTCTGACTTGGGAATTGGGCTACAGTGTTCTGAATCACTCTGTTTTAAGGGAAGTAGGAGGGCTTGACAAGAAAAGGGTGACTCTGTGCTGAGTCATAATTAAGTCTCCTTTGGTAATGAACTGAGGAAGCTGCCAGCTCAGGGGTCATTCTCATTTACCAAGTTTGTGTTTGCTCATTACCTATATCCTTGCTATTGAGAGCTGGGAGCAGAGATGGCTCCTGTTTATCCAATAACAGAGTGGAAATGCTTTGGTCATTTTGTTTTGTTCTGTGTCTCAAGACAGAACAAGGTCTCAGCTAAGCATCCTAGGTTAGCCTGGAACTTACAATCCTCCTACTTCAGCCTTCCAAAATTTATATATGCTCCATCATATATAAACTTGTTAGACATCCCTGCCTCTCAGCAACTTGAATAGGTAGGGACAGAAAACTGGCATATGTCTTTTCTCATCATCATGGCCAATGCCTGACAAAAGCAATGTAATGTTTGTTTGGGCTCAGAGTTTAGAAAAACAGTGCATCATGGCAGGGATGGCAGGGATGGCAGGGAAGGTATGCTGGCTAGAGAGGTTTGGCCCATTGCAGCTGCTCCTGGCTGACATAATGTGGATCAGGAATCAGAGCTTAGAAATGAGGTCAGCTTATAGTCCTGAAAAGTCTACCCTTAGTGACCCACCTCCACCAACCATGTATAGACCCCAAAGGTCTCACAATTTCCAAAAATATCCCCACCAGCTGGAGACCACATATTAAAACACACGAGCCTATGGGAGACATTAGAATTTAACCTATAACACAGTGGCTTTTCCATCACATGTTTAACACCATCGTTTCCACTCATTGTTTATAGGGAGCCATCTTGTCCCTTTGAGACTTTCTTGATCTTGATTCAATAGGGACACTAGGCAGTTCCTTTCTCCTTCCCTCCTTTCTCTCTCTCTCTCTCTCTCTCTCTCTCTCTCTCTCTCTCTCTCTCTCTCTCTCTCTCTCCCATCATATATATTCCTCTCTTGCTCCTCATTTTTTTCATTCTGATAAAAAGCAGCAATGGCCATTATAGCATAGCCCCCAATAACAGAGGCAGTAACTCAATAAATTTACAGTGGTGGGTAAACAAGACTGAGAAATTAAAATGTGTAGTAATAGTTTATGTAGAGTAGGATTCGTCCAAGTGGAAATAGTTTCACTAAAATAAAAATGAAGTAAATTGCGACTAGCTTAATAATGCTGTTTAGAATGTAACTTGATAAAGTCACTAATGTTGTCATAATTGTGATTATATTTTGGTAGCAGGTATATCTAAACTTTCTTGGAGTCAAAGCTATGGAACTAAAAATAGTTTGGGAGCAAGGGAAAGTACCTGAAGAAAGAGCTGGAAGAGAGACCTATGAGCCCACTCAGAAATAGCTTGTTCTGAATTATGGATGTTAAAAATCACTTGCATAGCATCCATGAGACTCTGGGTTTAAAGAAAAAATAATTATCGGTTCATTTACTCACCCTTTAGAAAGTACAGCTGGAGATGGTTGGTCAACCCTGTTTGGTAGGAAATCATGTATAGAGATAAGCAAGAATCCGTTTTGCCCATGCAAACTGAATGGGCCTTGGTTACAGGCAGGCATGATTTAGTATTTTGCTTTGCTTTCTGTTAGTCACATGTGTTTGAGCGTGAACTTAGTGCTTGCTTTACATAAAAAATGAAGATGAAAGCTTGCAACATCGGACTTAAGGTAGGTTCCTGTAGACAATAAGTAGCCAGAACTTAATAACAGAGATACTAGTTAGAAATCAAAGGTATCTCATGATGGCATGGGGAATGATACTGGCAATCATGCCATGTCCTCCACTTGCAGCATACTTATGGGATCAAAGTACATTAGACACATCGTCTTTGATTTCCATCCTCCCCACTCTGGAAGGATGGTTGCACAGGAATTAACAACTATATTTTCTGGGAGAGGAAAATGGGACTCAGAAGTTAGGTGGAAATATTGAAAAACTCTTGTGGATTTGGGATCTGAGCCTAACTCTACCTCATTGTGGCTTGATTGTAAGCAAACAGAACTTTGAACTAATCCTGGCAACAATGCCTCATTTTAGGTATTAAGAAGATTGGAAGAGTCTATAAGAACCCATGTTTTAAGTTAATTTTCTCAATGCTGTGATTAAAATACCTAACAACAAGCAAATTAAGAAAGACATTTTGTTTGTTTGTTTGTTTTCTGGTTTACAATTTGGGAGGATACCTTCTATCATGGTAGGGAATGCATGATGGTAGGCTCAGGATGCCAGCTGGTCATGTTGCATTATCAGTGAGCAAGGACAGAATGAACAGGAAGTGAGGCCATGATATAAACCTCAAGATCCACCCCCAGTGCTTCACCCATTGTTTCCTGCAATGCTCTGCCTCCTGAAGGTTCTACAGCCATCCCACACAGCACTACTAGCCAGGATCAAGTACTCTAACACTTGAGCCTTTGGGGAGACATTTCATATTTAATCCACAGCACCTCTCAAAATCTCTTTCCCATAATAGGTGTTCAATAAAAGTCATTTTCCTTCCAAAGCACCTCACATTTGAACTGATGTCTCTTGGTTCTGAACCATGTTGGTAGCAAGGAGCAGGAAGTTGGCTTTTGATCCTTATTCCTAGGATTGGGAATAGACTTGGCTTGCTCTGTGACTTGCATCACACCAGCACTTACACAGCCATCCATAGGTAGTGGTAGGGATTCTCAGACAGCTAGGTAGCATGGATAATCCATCCTTGAGATCACTGTAATTCAAAAGATTCCAAATCCCATGACCTTTGAGTGGATCAATAACATCCAATGCTAACAATAAAGCTCACCCAGACTCAGAGAAATTGTACCCCACAAGTTCCTAGCACTTCTCTATCCTAAAATGAATCCTTTGACATCTTAGCATTTGTCATAGAAGAAAAAAGTTTAATTAGAAGCCAGAAGAGACTCTTCATAGGAAAGGGCAGCAAGCATGTAATCTCAAATTAGTTCCTCTGTGTATGATCTCATACAGGAAATTGGTTGGAGTCATAGCATTGCAATGAATGAGTTTTATGTTGGGAGGTTCAAGAGACAGCATCGATGCTCCCATAAAAGGCACTGCCTCATCTCTGAATGTAATATTTTCTTTATAAGAGCATGGAGCTGGCTTCTGCTTTTAATCTTCTTCTTCCAGTGACCCCTGGCTCTTTAACTAGTCTCATCCTCAGCACTGTCTGGGAGAAGGGCATGGCAAATAGCACTTTCCCCAACAAAACCCTGTTAGCAAGCTAAAGCACTGTGTCTTGTTGCTCTCAGCTTCTCTAATTTAGTGTGGTCCTCAGAGTTCAATGCAAGATAATTGTCCCTTATTCGGGGAAACATAATGATTCATATCTTAGAATGTCACTGCGCACAAGTCTTTGGTTATAAAATACTCTGTATTTGAAGTGAAGTGGGCCTAGAGGTAAATCCTGCTTCCAGTCATCTTAGAAACTTGTATAACTATGGGATGATGGTTGGCTTTTTGAAGCCTCAATTTGTTCATATGTAATATGGGTATAATTGTGCCAGTGGGAAAACATTTTTGTGTGTGTAAGTATAAAAATAGATAACGGGGGCTTTGGAGGTTGTTCAATTGCTAAAGTGCTGGAAATCCCAAGCCTGAGGACCTGAATTCAGTCCCCAGCTCCCACATAAAAATCTGGGTGTGGTGGTGCACACTTGCAATCTCAGCACTGAGGAGGTAGGGACACGTAGATACTCACTGCTCCATGGCCAGCCACTGTAGCTTACTTGATGAGCCTAGTGAGAGACTCCTTCCAAAACATCAAAATACAAAGTTAACACAAAACACAAATGAAGTGGACAACTCTGGGGACTGGTACCCAAGACTGACTTCTGGTTTCCACACACAGAAGCACTATGTTTATCTATATCTATGTCTATATCCATATCTATATCTATCTATCTATATGTGTGTGTATATATATATGTATATATGTACATATCCACTATATCTATCCAGAAATGCACTTATACATGCTCTCACACCCACAATAAACCCACACATATACAAATAGATAGTGTACCTAAAGTACCTAGCAGTGATATTGGTGTATGCAGTATCTGTTGAATTAATGATTATCTGCAGTACATACTATGTGTCCCAATGACATTATTGGTATGGAAGAGATTCAAAGAAATACATTAGAAAGTTCCGCAATACTTCATAAAACTCTGTGTAGTGCTAGGGATAGAAACTGGGACCTCGTACGTGCTTGACATGTGCAAACTTAATCAGAGAGCTGCTTCCTTAGTTCCTCATAAGATTTACTGGGTGGAGCTCACCTTTCAGACCCTATGTGTCTCCCCCGAAGGTTACAATACCCTAACATCAAAGAGCAGCCCAGGAAGGAGGCACTGAGATTAATTCCAGAAGGAAGAACAGCACTGGGACCCAGACATATGTGTTCCTACTGTGTGCTAGGACCTGAGTCAAGCTGAGGAACCTTCAGAGGAAAGAGCAGTCTCTTTCTCCCTAACCTGTGTATTTCTGTCTTATCTGTACTGACAGTTGTGATGGGCCTCTGCTCATCTATGCTCTGCGTTCTTCCCTCTTATCTTTTCATAGTCTCCTTTCTCCTGAGCTAGCTCCTGCAATGAGTTTCCATCTTGAGACTGACAGAGTTGTCAACCTCGAGATTTGGCTGCCTTGTACAAGTTTTAGTAAGCCCCAGTACAACAACAACAACAATAACAACAAAAATGGGTTTCTTTTCATTTTCAAGCAGCAAGGAAAGATCTGATTGGTTGTTGCTTAGCAGCCTCTAGATCTCTCTCTCTCTCTTTCCCTCTCCCCCTCCTTCCCTAGTCCCCAAAGGAATAAAGAACTTAGGCTGTATTTATGTCTCTCCTATGTTGGCCTAAAATAATAGGAATGTGTTATTAAGAGCTCACAGATAGAGAGAGAGACACAGAGAGAGAGACAGAGAGACAGATAGAGAGACAGAGAGAGACAGAGAGAGACAGAGAGACAGAGAGACAGGCAGAGAGACAGGCAGAGAGAGAGACAGAGAGACAGACAGATAGAGAGAGAGAGAGAGAGAGAGAGAGAGAGAGAGAGAAGGGGAAGTTGGCATGTAGGCATGCTTGTGTGCATATTTATTTCTGTGTATCCTTATAGGAGTGTATGTGTAGGGGAGGAAGAGGGAATAGATAATCTAAAATCAGTGGAGAGCAGTGATCAGAAGATACAAACAAGAACCACAAAGGGTGTGCAAACCGAGTAGGTTGTACTTGTGTGTATGTGTGTATATGTGTGCGCAACTCACTTTAAAAAGAGGTTATGGTTGAGATTGCAGTTCCACACCACCATGCCTAGTTAGGAGAGACTTTCCATTCAGAAAAGGTTGTGGAGACCAGAGAGAGTACTGGAATAGCAACCCTGTTCATTCTGTTTTAGGCTCTTAAAATTTTTATTTCAAAGTTATTAAGTAACATAAAATTAAGTGTTTCATACCTCTTTGGTAATCTTGGAAATTCTAACATTACCAATGGCCAATTATATACCAAGTATGGACCTGGCTAACACAGACATCCAATAAGTATTCACAGGATAGCTAGATAACTGATTGGCTCTGAGGATAATAAATACAGCTATCATAACATAGCCAGTAACACGATTAAGATAAATGTAGCTTTAAGCTCCCCTCCCTCATCAATAAGAACCTGAGTCTATCAAGCATTTTTCCCCAATAAGAAAGGTCATCTCTTCTAAGACCTGGTGGGTCTTTGAGTAAAGACTGAACAAACTCCAATGGAAATGTTTTCAGAGAGTTTCATTTCTTCTTAACACACCATGTTACCTTGGAACCCGAAGTTAGTTCCCTGTTCTCTAATAACCACCTTTTCTGGGCTGTGAAATGTGGGGCTCTGACTTCTGAGGATGCTCTGTAATTTTCTCCCTATTGACCTCTGTTTCCACTGAATGCTGGAGGCCAGGGCTGTCTGGAGAACCCAGGGGGCTGCCTCTGATAACTGTTATTCCAGGAGCACTCACTCAGGCATCCCTCAATGCCTGGGTATCAGGAACAGAGTTTGGAGAGAAACTATATTTCCATGACTCTATCCACATTTTCCTATGTACAATCAGCCCCCAAGCACCACTCCTCAATCTTCAGACAGAAGGATGGACATGTTTCCTATGGGGTGTTGTATGTGTGCTCAGAGATGGAGTTCTCCTGTTTTATACTTGTAATTAATGACCCTGTCCTGTCCATCACCTTGTTTTGCCCCGTTGTCCCTGAAGCATGCAGATTATACACCTATTTTGTGTCTACTCTTTCTAGAGCCATATTCTTAATGTTTAAAAATAACAAAAGAATGCTATCATTTCCTTTATATTGTTCATATATTAGTCATATTATAATTATTATATCATTATTAACATCATAAAACCTTATGGAATCCTCTATTTGTATCATAGGCACTATTCTGAGCATTCTGTAGCAATCTCTATAATACCAGTGGAAGAAATGAGATCAGAGAGGTGAATGAATTTGTTCACTATCTGATCTAGGGATGTAGGCCAGTGGTAGGATGCTTGCTTAGCAAGTACAAGACTTTGAGTTTGAACTCAGCACTACAAAATATATAAATAAAAATCACCCAGATAACAAGCTTAGATTTAAGACAGAGTGTGTCTGTCTCCAGCATCCATTCTGTCCCTCCTTATGCACCTATGATTCACTTCCCTGTCCTAGGCATGAGCCCTGTTGTGGGAAAACAGCTTGACTGGTAGCAAATACAACACTGACATATCATAGCTGTCTTCATTTGAGCCTAGATTCACAGGTCCATTTTTCCCTCAAGGTAAGGTTGGGATTTTTGCTGTTGTTGTTGTTGTTATTTTTCCTCAGAAGACACACAGTTTTTCAAGGGAACTGATACCACACCCCATGCAAGTCCTTTGTGTCCTGGGATTTGTGTGAACCCTCGTGAGATTCTCACTACTCTCTGTAACTCCCTCTTTCCTCCCAAAACAGTTATTCGCCGTCCTTGGTGGGAGAAGAAAAGCGAGCCTTGCCTAGGATCAAAGAGAATTGCTTTTTCATTTATCTATGCTACCTCTACTTCAGTTGGCTAATGGAGAGCTATTAAGCCCACAGTTCCTATGATTGGTCTGAGTGATTTTGTAATTGGATTCTTTTTATCCTCCCAGCAAAACTCACAGAAATTGTTCTGTTTGGGGATTTTGTCATATACTCTGACTCAACCTTTCAGTCAGAGCTGGAGATGCTTCATGCAGGCATGAATGCATCCTCCACCCTTACTGAAACAGCAGCTTCAGTTTTGAGGGCCTCCTTGACGTGGCCAGCGGAACAGCCAGCACCTCTGGGATGGTAGGAAATAACTACCAAAGGCCACAGTCACCTCCTGCCTCTTCCAAGCTGCAAGGCCTGTGCCGTCAGCCTGAAGCTTAGCTCCTTCCTTGCACAGCTCGCTCTTCTTTTCATAGTCACACTCTTCTTTCTTCAGCATAGCTGGGCTCGCTCCCTCCTGAATGGATAGCAAACTTCTTACATAACTGAAAGCTGTGTGGATCCCACATTCTCTAGGAAACAAGAAAACTGGGTCTGTTAGAGCAACAGATAAAGGTCTTGAAAACAGTGTTTTCCTGTTGACATCTCCAAGGCATCCTGCTTTCTTCAGATTATCTCTGCTGTCTTCACACTCTCCTCCATCATCCTCTTTTTCCTCCCCTGACCCCTTCCTTTAAGTGTGTTTTAATGAATGCTCATGGATACAAGAGCTTGATGCAGTGTCTTCCTCTCTCCCTCTCAACCATATTCATTCATTCATTCATTCATTCATTCATTCATTCATTCATTCATTCATTTTGAGACAGGCTCTCTTATTGACAAAGAGCTCCCCAGTTTATCTAGACTGGCTAGCTAGCAAACCTCATGCCCCTAGTGTCTGCCTCCCCAGTGCTGATATTACAAGGGTGCATGGTTGCACTTAGCTCTCCACATGGGTGCTAGGGATCTGAGTTAAGGCACGCCTGCCTCTGTGGCAAGCAGTTTACCAACTGAGCCATCTCCCTGGCCCCACTCCCAGATTTTAAACTCTGCTCTTGCTGCCTGGTCTTTTGTATTTCTCTTTACTCGCCTTTCACCTTCCACTTCCCATGGGTAAACCTGTGCCCCTTTCAAAGCAGCCAATGCAGGAAGTCTTTGTTTTACTTGGTTCTCCCCCTCCTCATTACTCCAGTGAACTCCCCAGGCTGCAAGCCAAGCAGAGCAGAGCAGAGGGATAACTCTATTAACAAAGAGAGGGAAGGAAAGGAAAAAGCTAGGAACTTTCAGATGTTTTCCTATTTGAGTTTCCATTTGAAGAAGCATTGTTTGCAAGCCTTTGATGTGCCCTGTGCTAAGCATTTTTTTTGAAAGACAGACTTCTAGAGTTGCTAATTATCCATGGGGAAGGTAGGCACATCATCATCCTGCTACTGTCTCCTTTTTAGTCTAATACGCCTAAATATTAATGAAACAACATTTGCAATTCAGTTCTTTAGTTCTTGGGTTTGAATTTGAATTGTCATGCACAGGTTCATGTGTTGAACACCTGGTCCTCAGCTGCTAGCACTATTTTGGGAGGTTCCGAAAACTCCAATGGGTGGGACCTAGATGAAAAAAGTAGGTCTGTTGGATGTCTTGCTGCCCTGCTTCCTGTGTACCATGAAGTGAGCATCCCCCTTCTCCATGCTCCTACCACCATGCTAGCCTGTTTCTCCACTTGCCCCAAATCAATGGGATGAGAGACTAGGGACTGCAGTGTCTGCGAATGTTAGCCAAAATGAAACATTCCTCCTCCTAAATTAGGTATTTGGTCACAGAAAAGTGACTACTATATTCAGCCACAATGACCACATTTTAAGTGTTTGATATCTACATGTGTATCCAGTGGCTACTATATTGGCTAGCATGTTCTCATCACCCCAGGAAGATATAGACACAACTCTGCTAGTCTCTACCTCATTCCATTTGTCATATTTAAACAACAGTTTTCTTATATATCTTGGTCATCTATAGCAATGTTTTGGGAAATAACTGCCCTACAACAGCAAAAGTGGACTGTTTCTATTTGGGACTCCTTGTGCATTCTGTGGATTTATAGAGGCAACAAGCTGGGGTCATTCTGAACCTTTGTCCTCTTCATGAAGAGGTGAGCTAGGGCTTGAGGTGAAATAGGGCTTGAGGTGAGCTAGGGCTTGAGGTAAGCTAGGGTTCAAGGATTGGAAGAACGAAAGCAAAGAACATGCCCATTCCATTCTTTCTTTGAGAAGCACCCAATCCTAATGGGCCAAGTTAGTAGCTACTTTCTCCATGCTGGTTGTGACCCTTGTATGACAGCTTCTTGTGGAATTGTCACACTGTGTAGTCATTTATTTGCTGAGCTCCAAACTCCTGGGAAGCACAGATGTCACTGTTAGTGTTGAAACATCATTGCCTAGCCAACCCCCAAAACACAGAGGGTCTGTTGAATATAAATTGGATGAGAATGAATGTTCTGTACAATCAACTGCTGCCAAGAACCCTTCTGAAACTCATGCCTTGGTCAGCATAAAACATGAAACATAGAAGAGATGTTAGCCTTTTCAGCAGCCATCATAGGGATGAATGCCATCTGCTGCTCCCAGGGGTTGAGTATATAAATAACTCCAAGTCCCCCAAATCAAAAACATTAGTCTTGGCATCAAGGGGAGCTTATTTGTGTCATGCTTTTCTGCTTCTGTTGAAAACTGGCCTTGGATATTTACATTCTCAATATGTCTCTTTGGCTATTTTTTTACAGAGTGAAAATACTACTGAAGTGTGTCTTGAATACTAATTTAGACAGATGATCTGAATGTATTTCCTTTCCCAGACATAGTAGCAATAAAGAACTCATACAGCTATATCTATTGCTAATAGCATCCATCACCACTGTTCATGTTATACAGAAAGTGATCTGGGTGGGACAACAATCCCATCATTTACTTAATACGAGTGGTAGGCTATGGAAAATCATCAAATGGATCAGGGAATTCACTATATATAATATGGATGTAAAAGCTCATTTGCCTAACAATTATGGATACAAGACAGCAGCACCTCCAGCATCATCTTCAGCATCCCAGAAGCTTTTTTGCTCTTGATAAGTTGTGTGTGTGTGTGTGTGTGTGTGTGTGTGTGTGTGTGTGTGTGCATTAGTTTTATCTCTTTTGTTTAAAATTGTAGTATCAAATGCCACCCAGGATTCCTTCTCCCCTAACTCTTGAGGGTAGGCAGAATTATGTGGAGCCAGGCCCCAAGTTGACGGTGGTCAAGAGAAGTAGAAAGAAAGGGGTTGGGGCATCTAAAACATACTCTTTCCACTCTGTGATTGAATGTGGAGCTACTCTTTGCTGTGACTCACTCGGGACAGTTCTGGCTGTCCTCACATAAGGTACTATTTGGGATTTACATACAAGGTGTCCTTGCCTTGCATGTAATTTTCCTTCCAAGAGCAAATAATTTTCAGTCTTGAGATATCAAAGCAGGTACTTAAAAAGCCAAGAAAGAAAGAAAAAAATTGTGAGCAAGATTTTTCTGAGATCAATCAATGCCTGTTTTCCTGAGCATGCTTATGCTATCAGGTGGGAGTAACAAACAGATACCCAAACTTCAGTTCATAAGAAATGAAATGAATCAAACATTTGCTTCTTTGACCCTACCTGGATTGGAGTTAAGTGCGTTGATGAATGAACATATTATCAGTAAGATGAGACCAGACTAATGAGTGGCTCACTTTCTCTGCTGTTCTTGCTTGGTTAGATCTGCTTAGACCCTCTCATAGTTAGTAGAGGCTATCCTAGATGCTGGGGTCCTTGATGCCCACTGGGTGTCAGATTCCACTTGGAATTTGAAGAGGTTTTCCTTGATCCACAGCTTCTGTGTCCTTAGCTTCCTACAGACATATAGGAAGCACTTGGTTGTGATTTAATACAAATTTTTACCCCCAAGAAATATGCAAATCCTGCAAGTATTTTGGAAGGACTACCTGCTATAAGCCCTTTCTGTTTTATTTGTCCTCAGTCCCTGCCCCTTCCTTTGTTCTTTGATCTCTTTGATTCCTCATTTTCCTTTCTTCTTACTACTTTACATCCTTAATTAGTGCTCTTATTCTAATGTCAGGTTTTACATAATTAGTTATAAGAACATATAATTCTTTCCATCTCAGGAACCACCATGTAAAGGTGCTCTTAAATATTCACAAGTAACAACTGCTCCGTGACCATGAGGGGATAAAAACTTTAGTAGGCTTTGCACCATTGCTTGAGTAGTGGATTCTGCCATATGTCCCCAGAACATTATTTTAAAACCCCAGTTTTTACTCATCCTGCTACTGGGAATAATGGCTACTGACAGCTCATTGCCAGCCCATCCCTTTCTAAAGAATTAATTTCAGCAGAAGGGAGCCCCCTTGTCCAAGAGTTCTCTCTCTCCCTTTTCCTCCCTTTTTTCTCACTCCCCCACCCCTTTCTCTGCAGATCTCAATCCATGACTATTCAATGTAAGGTATAAAACCTATTCTCCTTGACTAAGAACTGTTAAAAGGACAGGAGTTTTGATTGATTCAGATACTATTCTATTAGTACATCAGAAATCAACTTTTCCTCTGCTGAAATTTCCCTCAACTGATCCCACCATTGTTTCCTAGAGTACTTACCATCAGAATGCATGCAAATCTCAGTCTTGGAGTCTGTTTCCAAGTGAATGTGTCCTTTGATACCTTCTTTGGCAATGAGAATGATGGTGGAAGATGAGGCTCACACTTACGGAGCACTTGCTGAGTGAGAGGTATTCTGTAGCACAAGTATTGTCAACATTAGATCCACACCAACACCTTGGCCTAACCCCCAAGGATGTCAAGCCATCTCATGCAGAAGAGAGAAAGTTAAAGTGAAGGAGCTAAACATATCTGTGGGGGTGGCAGAGGGTCTCTGGAACATTTCTTTGAGAAAACCTTTTGGATGTCAATGTTTTGACTTTCTAGATAGATTCCATCCCAGCACATCCCTGGTGGCCAAGCGAGTGCTCTGCTTCTGAGCAGCACAAAGATCCTCAATACTCAGTGAGCTTTTAGGAATTTGTTCCTATGAGACTTATGAATAAGTTTACTTTAAGCTTCCAAGAGCAACTGCTGCTTGGTAAAGATCAGGTGCTCCCCATGCTCTTTGCAGAGGTCCAATCTTTGTAACTGGGAGTGTTGGGTGATTTCTTCCAAAGGATGTAAACATGGAGATTCTGGATTCATATCACTCACATCTTGACACTTTGAACTTCAGCAGACCCTCATTTTGTTCTTTGCAAAATTGGGATAATATCATTATCTCTTAGCATTATTTATGAGTGTTCTAGAAAGTAAGTGATAGCCTATGTGTAAACCACTTAGCCTTGGATGCAGTAAGGGCATCATAAATGTTATCTATCATAATCACTGGTCATGAATCAATGGATTTTCTCCTTGGGTTCCATCTTCAGAGAAGTCAGTGAGAAAGAATGCATCCTTTCTTGAACATTCCTCTTCATGGGAAGAGCTGACACTACTTATTACAGTAGTGCTTTGTAACCCTATGGCAACGAGAAGGATTGTATGACATGTTTGTTACTTTCATACCACTATGACCATGATCTCTGACAAGAAGAAATTCTTTTGACTTGCATTTCTAGAATATTTCAATTCAACATAGCTATGAAGGCATAGCATGACAGTTTGGTTCATATTCTGGTGAGCATGAGAAAGGCTGTTCACATTGTAACAAACCAGGGAACAGAGAGAATGAGGGCCCATCTCTATTTACTTACTTCTGCCTTCCAATTAGCACCATTAGCTGGGAACCAAACACTCAAAACATGATCCTGTTGGAGCATATTTCAAACTCAACCCATAATACTTGAGATAAAGACATTCTGAGCTGGAGCAGGATATTCATACTTATAGAGAGGTCAGACCTGAAAAGGGTCTTGACATGTATCCAAAAAGATAGTGGATTTGAGGTATTCAAAAATGCTGCAATGGAAGGGAGGAGTGACTACTACACGCCACAAGCAAGAAGATATCACACTTTCCAGTGAATACTTCTGGCACAGGAGCTCAAGGTATCTGGATGATATTTCATAGAACTATGAGAAATCATGAGTTTAATGCCTTTCAGTTACAATTTATATTTTATATTTTCAGCACAACATCCCTCATTGGTTTTTTATAAATGCCATTTGCAGGGATGTAACAACCCATCCAATATTTTTATCAGCAATTTGGACATAGATAGCAATGACTTAGTGGCAGTATGTTCAGAGAACAGAAATTCATGAAGACAGGCCAAGGTTTTGGATCAGAGAATTGGGATCCAAGGAAGAGATGGACAAATTAGACAAATTAAGCTAATCTAATAAGATTACATTTCACATGATTAAATATGATCTTCTAGACCAAAGTCAGAAAACCTCAATTGTCCTGGGAAATGGTGACAGCACTTTTCACTTTCATATCTATTTAATGACCATCTAGTAATTCTTACCCTATCTCATTCCAAGAAGGAATTGAATTGGCTTAAGAAGATGTGTTGGTGACTCTCTGAGCATGCTCCACAGCCTGGCATCATAGCCTGGAAGTTTGAACTACTGAGCAAGAGGTAGGGACCAGCAATCTACTTTAACAAGCTTTCATGGGAATTCTAATACACAGTGACATTTTTAAACCAGGGCTGGAAGATAGCTCAGTTAATAAAGTGTATGCCTCACAAGTCTGAGAACCTGAGTTTGATCCTTAGTCCCTATATAAGGAACCAGGCATTGTGGCATGCACTTTTAATTCCAGCTTTGGGGAGGTAGAAACAGGTAGCTTCCTGACAATGGCTAATGTGCCAGCCTAGCTGAATGGCAAGACTCAGTACAAGCGAGAAATACTGTCTCAAAAATTAAGCTAGACAACCCCTAAGGAAGTTGTGTACTAAGGGTGTGTTCCAAGGCTGACTACTGATTTCTGATCACATGAGCATACAGAGGCACTTGTACCCACATACACATATACACAATAACATATGCTTGCACTCTTATACACAGTAAGTGAATTTGTAAATAACTGTAAAAAAGTATAAGATTTAAAGGAGAAATTTCTAAGGTTCAGAAGTTAAGATGAAGTGGAGCTTTAAGACAAACTAGAGAATTGAAGTCAGGGGGATGTACCTGCAGTACAAGAAGAGGGACCTGAGTTTGGATCCCCAGCAGCTACCCATGGGTATGACAGTCCTCCTATAATGCCAGAATATGGAGAAACAAAGAAAAGAAGTCTTTGTGGCATTTTGGCTCACTAGACTAGCAGAGTTGGTGAGCACTCTGTGTCTCAGTAGATAAACTGGAAAATGAACAAGAAAAATACACAATATTAACCTTGGACCTCTCTCTCTCTCTCTCTCTCTATATATATATATATATATATATATATATATACATATATATATATATATATATATACACACAAATTGGGCTCACACACATGAAAGCATACCTGCTTACATACACTGACACCACACACACACACACACACACACACACACACACACACACTTTCTCCTAAAAAGGTAATATAGAGAATATATTTAGGTCAGGTTATCCAAACCACCAACTAAGAAAAAACATCAGTTCATACACCATCCCTGGCCTAAAAGACTAAAACAACCAAATATTGAATTATAATTTTAATAGAAACTGTTGCATCTTCATATAGCAAGTCTATATTATAGCAAAGGAGGTGTTCAACAATAGTCTTTCTGTAATAAGACACTAAGCTTCTGAAGGTGATTTCTTTACTGATCTGCCTCTTACCTGGACCAATGGCAGGATAAGCTTTGAGATTTCTAATGATCACACAATCAGAATATAGGGTGGAGCTTTTGTGATCTGTGTCCATATAAATGTAGTCTCAATGAAGGTGTTCACCATGGTGGTCCTTGCTTAATGATTCAACATTGTTTGGATCTCCTTGGTCAGGGTTGAAATACTGGCTATCTGACAAAAGAAAGAGCTGACCAAAGCCCTAAAATACTTTCATAATGTTAGCATATCCCAAATGACAACAGAAAAGGTGCACAACAATCTACTGTGGTTTATAAATAGCAAGGTGCTGATTTAGTGGTCAAAAACTCAAGCTCAGAAGTCATAAAATAGAATGTGCATGTTTATTCAGGTCCTATGATATAGCCTTGGATGGGGTGCTGGATCCTCTCATGACCGCAGTTCCCTTTTGTGCAGGGAGATTAAAATGGCTCCTACCTTAGTCTTCATAGGTAGCATCTTCATTATGGGAGCAGTGTTTGTTGGTGCAGACCACATGATGGAGACAGTGTGTATGTAACAGCTCTCATCGCCTCTCCTGAGGCTTCCTAAGGTAACATACCTCACCAAATAAGGAAAGAAATGATAGAAGCCGATGAAGACTGGCTCCTATTATGAGTTCATGTCTCTATCATGACCACTAGTGTCTCTATCTGTCTCCCTGGGAATTAATTCTAATATTATTTTAGGTAGAAATCGTAGAAGAAAGGACCATCAGGAGAAGAGTGTGAGAGGTGAGGAGGGCTTCAGAGACTCAGTAATGGTTCACAGACAATGGAGCAAAGTGAAGGTTCTAGAATCTGCATACTTACACCCATCCTTCACCATTTCTTAGATTTCTTGCCTCTGAGTCTAATGTCATTGACTTTTGTGCATTTGGTTTCCTTGCATCTCACAGTGTCTTGAGCTGCAGAACAAGAAAGGAATCTCTAGGCTTTTGTTCAGCCTCAGCTCTGCATAGACTACAAGCACACTGCCTTTGGCAGTTCCTTTCTTTCATGTGATTCTTAATACGTATGTCTGTTTGATGGGAAAGTGATATTTGCGTGTTTTGTCTTCCTAGACCTGTTATAAAGCTTAAAGAGACTCACATGAAAACATACTGTAAACTCTGCTATTGCAGGTAAGTGTAAGACAGTATTATTTAAAAGGAATGTCCCCAAAGGCCTCCATATTTTCTATCACAACATTGAAACCCTCTTCTTATGATGACAGTTTTTCAGGATACCTTCTTCACACTGCTGCCTTTACCCCTTTAGGATTCTGTTTCTCAATAATAGCCCTTTTATACCTAACTTCTAACAAATAATTTAGTAGGGAGGAAAAGTCCGAGTCTTTTTTGTATACATTAAAATTACACACCAGTTGTTTAAAAAACAAAACAAAAACAGGGATTATAACAGAATATTATCAAGTCCTTTCAAACACCATTTTGCAATTATTACAAATGCTTGAAAATTGTAATATAAACTATAAATTAAAAATGTGAGGAGTCCTGAACACATGCTCAGGAAGCCAGAAATTCCCTGTGCCTTCCTGGCCATGATGTCTTACACTCTCAAACTGAGAGCGGAAATAAATGTTCTTCCCTTAAGAAAAAAAATCAGTAGAAGAGGCATCAAGAGATTATCTCTGCCTCTCCTCCTTCCTGCCCCCATGGGCACCTGGGTGATTATACACAGTCCTCAACAACTCCCTCACATGAGTGTCCAGGTAAAAATCAGGCTGTCTCAGAGAGCACTGGAAACTATAATTGTGAAGTTGCATCACTTGATAGCCCCTGTTTTGTTGTGCTTTTGAAGCAATGGAAACATAAAAGCATTAAGTACAATGAAACTGAGGTCGACAAGCTTCACTCTTTGGCTTTTGTTTTCATATTTCTAACATCATTACTTTGTCTGAAAAAATAATGTTTCTGTGGGTGTTTGATGATGGTACTTGTTTCATTTGTTGATTTGGGTTTTATGAGACCACAAAGGGAATTCAAGTAAAGAGAGTCTGGTAGAAGCAGATGCAGAGATTTACATCCAAGCACTGGGCTTGGATCAAGATAGTGAAGCAGAAACAGAGACAGCTGATCTGAGCTTGTGGGAACTCATAACCTAGGTCCTCTGAATCTGGGTGACAATTGTGTAGCTTGGTCTTTTGTAGGGCCCCTAGCAGTAAGACCAGGACCTGTTCCTGATGCATGAGCTGCCTCTTTGGAACCTATTTCCTATTGTGGGATGCCTTGCCCAGCGTTGATTCAGGGAAAAGAACTTGGTCCTGCCTCAGTTTGATGTGCCATGCTATGTTGATTCCAATGGGAGGCCTTACCCCATCTAAGTAGAAAAGAAGGAGTGGATGGTGGGGAGGAAGGGGACAGGTGGGGGGAAGGAGCAGAAGGAGAGGAGGGAAGGAAAACTGTGGTTGATCTACAAATAAATTTTAAAAATTATGAATTAAAAAAGAGAATCCAGTAGAAAAATGTGTGAATAACAAAGGAATTCAGAGAAAAGTAGGCATGATGGAGCACCAGATTGTTCCCTTTGGAATATTTCCACCTCCAAAAAGTTGGGGAACAACTTTTTGTTAGGATAATTTATTTGCTCATGTTAAAAGTGGCTCCTGGAGCTGGAGAGATGATTCTGTAGTTAAGAGCACTGACTGCTCTTCTCAAGGACCCTGGTTCAATTCCAAGCACCCACATGGTAGTTCACAAACATCTTGTAAATACAGCTCCAGAGGATTAAACACACTCTTCGGGCTTCCATGGAAATCAGAAATGCACAAGAAGATGTCTCAGTGGTTAAGATTGTATGTTGCTCTTGTGGAGGACCCAGGTTCAGGGGGTTCCCATGCCTCTAGTCTCCTCGGGTGCTGCTTCATATGCACATACTCACACACAGACACAAACACATACACATGATTAACATCTCTTTCTTTAAAAAGAACAGTTGCTGCCACTCTTATGATTATGAATGACCACTCTTTCAATATTGGACTCCTTTTTGGCACATTCAGCTGCTGACAAGAGGGAAGGGATAAGCAGATACAGATGTTGCCCTAGGACATGCCACTTCACCCAGCATGATGGGTGGAGAAGTTTCCATGAAGAGGCTGGAGAGATGGCCCAGAAAATCAGAACACTTGTTCCACAAGCTTGAGACCTTGAGTTCAAGTCCATGTAAAAAGCTAGATGTGGCATCATACATGCCTTTGAGCTCAGCACTGAGGGAAGGCAAAGACAGGAGGATCACCAGGGCTGGTTGCCAGCATAGTTTCAAGTTCAGTGAGAGACTCCGTCTCAGGATATAAACTGAAACATGATAGAGGTGATGACCAAATGTTCTCTGGCCTCCATATAGCATGCACACATGTAATACATTATGCACAAAATAGTACACCCACACATGTGCCACATGCAAACACAGTGTATACTGTATTCTATAAGTGCTCAATCCTTTCATGTTTCTCAAAGATAATACTAACTTAATCTGTGCATCTCTGATTTCCTCATTGGAAATGGGTACCACAGTTTATTACTCATAGGTGTATAATTATGTTTAAAATAATTTTAAAAATACTCAGTACAGTTTCTACCACAAATGAGACTCCTAAAAAACTCAAGTTATATCCATTTCAAGAGGATGTGAATGGTGCAACAGATAGATGTAGTCCACTGACAATAAGTCACATCTTCTGTACTGAAATAAGACCTTAAAGTGTTTGTTTCCCAGGAACAGGGCCATTCCCATGACCTGATGAAATAACTGAATATCTTACTATGGAAGCAGTCAGTCTTAACCATTACCACTGAGAGTTCAATAGCTTGGATCTCAGTTCATAATGCCAAAGGCAACTGAAGAAGACAGCCCTCCTAAGCTATGTAATGGGCATCTAGCATGAAGCTTTCTCCAGGGGTGACTGTATTTTCAAAATGGCTGAGTGATTGTTTTCTGGCATTTTGCTATCTGGGTCTTGGAAAACTGTAAGTTATCACACAAAGGAAACAGTGAGCTGAACCATGCGTGGGTGAGGTGGAGTGCTTGATTCAAGATACAGAAATTCTTTTCATTGTTCTTCGGTGACTTTGGACAATGGGCCTTTTCACAGACGTGAGGTTGGCACATAGTTGATGCTGTCCTATATAAGCTCTGGAATGGCTTTTAAACACATCCCCTCTCTTATTTTAAAAAGGGGGACAAGGCTTCCTAGAATGTTCACACATTTCTTACCTCCTTAACTAAAGATGTGCATTATAAGCCCGATGTTTCCTGCATATTTTCTATGAAGCTGGTGCCGTGTTTCAGGGCTTTACTCTTTAGTTTTCACAACAAAACTATGGGTGCTGCATAACCCTTGCCTTCAGATGGGAAAACTGGGGTCAGAGAAGCCAAGCTATTCATTCAAGGTTGTTAGGAGTGGTAGTTAGAAGTTGCAATCTGAACTGCATCTTACTAGACCTTCAAGGAACATACTATTTTTGGAGAACATTTTTGGCTAAGAATGACAGAAATGATTATTAAACATCAAAGTAGGACCCTTGGAAGTCTGAACATCTATTTCAAAGTATTTCTGTTATTCTGGTGTTTGAAAAGGGTGCATTTTAAACCTGAAGTCAAGCTTTTACATATCTGTAACTATGCCTTTGTTTAGCAGATGCTATTTGAGCACCTGCTTTCTGGCATTATTGTGGGACCATTGCATGCTAGGCACTATAGAAACAAAGAAATGTCACCAGGCACATGACTGCCTTCCAAAGGTCCCCTTACAAGAGATGCATCATCTGAAGCAACATGGGAACCTCACTCCACTCTTGTTCAGGAGACCTTGAGAAAGTGTTCACTTTTAATCCCACCCTTCAAGGAAATCAACCTACTTGACTTCCTCCATACTGTGTAAATGAGAACTAATGAGTGAGAGCAGGGGACACAAGCAGAATTAGATATTCTTTTGGTTTCAAGAGGTCTCACTGTGTTCAAAATACTTGAAGCTATTCTGCTTGGCCGGATGCTAACTGACCTTTGGTTAGATGGAAACATTTGTTTTTTAAATGGTAGCTAATGAAAGTGAGAAGCTTGTAAGAACTGCATCTCTTGATAAAAGATGTGTTTTCAATGAGATATATTCCTCCATGCAGTAAGCAAATGAAGTGAAATGCAACTCTAGATCTAAGCCAGCGTGGACAAAGCCATTGGGTATGTTGATGGCATCAGTGAAATTGAGCATATGGTTTCCTATGGCAATGACGTATACATAATTTTAAAGACTGTCTCATTTTAAAAGCAATGAGTAACTTGTACTAGGTAGTTTTCTGTGTCAACTTGACACCATCTAGAGTCATCAGAAGAAGAAGCCTCAGCTAAGGAACTGCCTCCTTGAGATCCAGCTATAAAGCATTTTCTCGTTTAGTGATCCATTGGGGAGGGCCCAGCCCACGGTGGGTGGTGTCATCCTGGACTTTTAGTCTTGGGCTCTATAAGAAGGTTGGCTAAGCAAGCCATGAGAAGTAATCTGTTAAGCAGCTCCTCTCTATGGCCTCTGCAATCAGCTCCTCCCTCCAGGATCCTGCTCTATTTGAGTTCCTGTTCCGACCTTCTTCAATGATAAATAGCAATGCTGATGTATGTCAAATAAACCTTTTCCTGCCCAACTTGCCTTTTGGTCATGTTGTTTCATCACAGCAATAGAAACCCTCACTAGATACTTCTCTCATCAGACATGATTAAGATTCTGTATTCTCACAGCCCTGGGGCCATCTTTTGATGTCCTTTCTCTTAGCCACCTTTCTCCTGTAGGAACTAATGCAGTCTCTCGATGGCTCCATTCACTATTGCAGGTGCTTCTTATGCACAATGCTGGCATAAATATGTGTGATGATCGAGGAGACATTGTTGGTTGTCTTGAGCCCTTTTAAGTTCTCTTTTCTCTTTCTGTCTCATAGATCGACCAAGTAGCCATTGTGTCTGGCTGCTTTCCATGCATCTGTTTATAACCATTTCCTAGCATATTTTTCCCTAGGATTAAGTGCCAGAGTGTCTAGTGATCAATCTAGTCAATATGTGTTTTCAGCATAAGAGTCAACAGACTCTGAGGGAGGATAAGGGAGCTGAACTGCAGCTGTCTCCACTGCCAGGAAAGCATTACTTATCCACATAGAGATAATTGAATTTTGTTTTATTGCTGATATCTAGCTAAGTGGCATTACTATTAGGAACACTTTGGCAAGAAGGATTTGTTTTTCCAAAAGGAAGGGGAGGAAAGGAAGGAGAAGGCAGAAAACAGGGGCAGGGAAGGAAATGGCAGAGTGGTGTTTTGAGAGCGTCTCATTTTGAATCACTTTCTTTCTGCTTGCTTGTTCACAGTGGCTTGAACTTCATTGACCTGATGGTGCGACAAGGGAACATTGACAACCCTCCTAAGACACCCTTGGTGCCAGGATTTGAGTGTTCTGGAATTGTTGAAGCTCTAGGGGACAGCGTGAAAGGATACGAGGTAAAGTTTTAAGTCTGACATAAACAGCAGTAATCACCTAGAATTTGTGAGGCACAAAGACTGTAAAATACATTAGAAATAATAGCAGTCATGTTTCATTTTGTCATTTTGAGTTAGATAACATTAACCATGTTTGTAATAATAGGACTTTGCAAAAATCTCATGAGTTTGCTTGTTTTTTAGGATATATATATGTATATATATACATATATATATATATATATATAATCTTCATTGTTCTTGGCAACAGTTTGGAGAAGTGGGCTGGGCTGGACAATTCTTGTTATATTCCTTTTTTGTATTTAATTAATACAGCTACTCAGACTATTCAGTTTTGTAGTATCTGAGAGCATAGTCCCTTGCTCCAGCTCTAGCTACTATTTTCCACCATCTCAGGCTTAGCAATCAACTACAAAACACAAAAGTAGGGGTAGTTAATTATTTTTATAATACAGTTCCTTAAAGTATTTACCTAGTTAGTACCTTTCAAGTTACTATTTACAAATCCTGAGCTATTTCAGGAATGGATAAAATCGGATTTTAGACAAAAAACAAATAGTTTAAGTCAAGGAATCTTGCCCTAACAATAGGATAGAATTGGTGAGGGATTCATTAATGGCCTTGGGAAGAGGGCAACATGTATATGGTTTATTTCATTATTCTGCTTTCATACACATGTGAAATTCTCCACAATAAAATATTTTATTTTGAAAAAAATGATGCATGCATGAGTATTCCTGCTGTTCTAGACAAACTAAATACAACTTAGTCTATAAAAACTGAAGCATTGTGGCAGGCAAGACAGCTTTTGGATCAAGGTGATTGCCACCAAGCCTGATGAAAGAGAGAGCTGTAAGTTGTGCCCTGTCTTCCACATGAGTGTTGTGGCACACACACACACACACATACACACACACACACACACACACACACACACACACACACACACACACATCTAATGAAACTCTGAAGCACATCAGCTGTATAAAAATTGGGAGTTCGGCATCTGAAAACTCACTACAAATCAAATTCAAGGGTCCTCACTCATAACTGAGATCTCCACGGAAAGGCAGGGAGACTGACATCTGAGAACACACCATAACCAGCTTTGTAGAACAGTCTTTTCTCTAACCACAATGAACACACACACACACACACACACACAGAGAGAGAGAGAGAGAGAGAGAGAGAGAGAGAGAGAGAGAGAGAGAGAGAGAGAGAGAGAGAAGGTTCTTACTATTCCATCAGGTTCAAAAGGTGCAATTATTCTCTGTGAGTCTAGAGGGTAGAAAGTAGAAGCAGATCCCAAATTTAAGTCACCAAAGCCATCTTATAGTTCCTAGAATCTCATGGCTTTACCCATGTTCCCACCCTCACCCACATGCTACAAAAATATATGCAAGGAATGAGGGGTGAAGAGGAACCCTGTGAAATCCAAGGCCAACTTTCCCTTCAACTTGATCTTAAGCTTGCAGCTGGTCCTCACCTGAAAATACTGAACATCCTAAATTCATATTGAGGAATGACTGGAAATCTCATCCCATTTAGTGGTGCTTCTGTCAATGATCTCCAAATCACATAGGAGAAGAAAACCACAGAAAAGAAGAAAGGATGGGCTTTGGATTTTTAAATACAACTTCTTTACACTCTCTGTCCCTAGTAGACATTGTCACCAAGGCCCTCATCTCTCTGGAAGTGCTGCACATATATGGATCTATTTGTTCTTCACTCCTCCACAGGGTCCCAAAGGAAAATCTCACTCTTTCGTTATGCTAGCCCTGAGCATTAAATAAATGCCAGTAAACAGAAATGTTATTGGACTTGGTTTAGAGGAATAACTTCCTCTACTAAATTAAATGCATTTATCCTTTAAATATGACTTACCTTCTTTTAGTTAGCCCTGGCTTGACAGTAATACCAAGCCTTCATGGCAACCCTTCTCTTCTGCCAGTGATTTCCAATTGCACATAGTTTTTAAATGTTTCTGTACAATATGTTGCACAGTTATAAGCCAACACTCATATCCTCTATGTGGAATTAACTTCAAATTCATAATCATGTTGGAGATGGAATTATATATGGTAGCATGGTAGCATAGCAAAGGATTGGAAAGTTGTGTCTAGATGTCATCAGTAAAAGATTAATTTGGGCTCATGGACTCAGAGCAGATTTATTTTTCTTACTAGAATCAACCAACTGGATAAGTACAGATATAATATTCCACATGTATACAAGTGTGTGTGTGTGTGTGTGTGTGTGTGTGTGTGTGTGTGCTGACCTCATTACCTAGTCACATTTGCCGTTTTGAGAATAAAATAAATGAACAAATTACATAGTGAAATTTAGTGAGAGACCTGAGACACTTGCTCTGTGAAGCACATTGAAACACTCAATTCATTTCACTCCACGTGGACAGTAGAGGCCATTAGCTACTCTGTGTTGCTAAGTTTATGTCTCAGTTTTCACAGTTCTGTGAGGAAGAAGCCAGTGCTAGGTGGTGTGATCCAAATGCTTGCGTTGATGACAACATGTAACAGAGTCCCCGCCAGCAGGAGAGCCTTTCTTTTGCCTCTTGGTTTCTTCTCTGGGAAGCTGTTCCTTCTGCTTGACGCAGTGGAGAAGGTCTGTGCTTACCAGTGGATCACTGATCTGTAAATCCCCGAGTTTTGGAACCAGTTTCTTTGTAAAACAGGTACATGTGTTCCTCTTTCCGGGATTTCTATGCACTGTGCTAAGCGAACTGGATCCACATTGCATCATGAACACAATATCCATTTCAGAGATAAGGAAAGTGACTTGAAGAGTTCAGTTGGCCATTACAGATTTCCCCGTGGTGCACTTCTACAGTGTGTTTTCTTCATAGAATGCACCTCAAGTACAATGGGTTACTTGTTTGTATTTGAAGTATCAAGATGCTGCCACTCTCCAGGTCAACGACATTTGGCAGTGATTCCATGTTTATTTGGGTTCCTTTAAAGAAAGTTGAATATTTACTTTCATTTGTACAGGAGGGCTATGACAGAACCCAACTCAAAGGAGGTTGTTGCTATTGTTTGATAAGGATAGGAAGCAAACACCAAGCTACAAGGAAAAGTAAAAGGGTAGAATCAATTATAATAAAAATATATAAAAAACTGAACCATTTCTTTAGGAAAGCTCTTAATTCTTGGGAGTTGGCATTGACCATAGCAAATGTATTATTATATTTGAAGATGATACTATAATGAACTAATATTTCAAATTCATGAATGTTTTAATTTACCTAGCACATGATGACTCATGAACTATTGGTGTTTCTTCTGCTATTTCCAGTTATCTTTAATAATGATATGCTGTTTTAAAAATCTTGTCATTTCAAAAAGATTGGTCTTTTTCCTCCTTTTTCATAATGTTTATCCATGTCAATGCCTTCTCAGTGTTTGCCAAATCTCATATGAGTCAAACCATGTGAAGCATATAGCAAAATGCCTCCCTGTGCTACAATCCAGTAAACATTATGTAGCACTTATCCCATCCAATGCCATTTTCCTGTTTCATTCTAAGCCATGTTTCTCTTGTTCAGTTCATGCCTATGTGTTTTTGTGGATCTCTCATCTACTGAGTTTCATGTCCATTAGGATTAATAATTCTAGGATCTTGGTGAACAAAAAATTCAGTGAACTAGACTGGTAGGGAATCTATCTAGGCATGAAAAATAAATAAATGAAAGTGATCTGGACTCCGAGTCCTGTCCTCAGTGCTCAGGGAAATTTTAGCAGAATTTTAACCACTCTGGTTTATCTGATTCTCTCATCACTAAAATAGAGTAGTTAAAAATCAACTGAGTCAGAAAATAGCTTGGCACCGACAGTCTATGATGTGTCACACAAGGAGGCAGGCTAATAGCAGCTGGGCTCCGTGGCCTCTGGAAGATGTTAATACATTGGTTGTAAAGGATCAAAAATGTCTTGAATTAGAAAGGTAGAGATGGATATGCATCTTTGGGGATGCTAGGTTTTGTTTCATGGGAAGGAAACTTTAACTTACATCAGACCCTAATTTCAGAAACCCCTACAAAAATTATAAAATATATTTATGTTTAAATTTGAAACCTGGAATATGTCCATCAAAGTGAAGGACTACATATATCCAGTATTCACTGAGTCCAGGATTACATACAGACTTGAAGGAGGAGAAAAAAGAAGGCAAGTTTGAACCAGAGCTACAGAGAAGTCTGAGCAAGGACTCCTCACTGTTTAGTCCAGAGAGGACTCAGGTGCAGGATCTATGTCTAAGCCATTTCCATCTGTAGCAAAAAGGAAAGATGTAAGTAGTTGCTACTCCTCTATGCCAAGCCAACAGATCATCATGGTGATTGATTGCACTTTCAGACCAAGCAAACCAGGCTTTGCATTCTTCCCTTTGCTGGCAAGGCATGCCAGGGTTCAGTAACTCAGTTATCTCTCCTAAACTGAACTCTGTTAGCTCCAGCAGGGATGCCCTGACACTGGGTCAGAGATGTGCAGGTTCTCTTAGAACACTACAGATGTGGTACCCACATTTGTCATCTAATTGAGTGCCTCTTAACCCAGATCTGAAAGATTCCAAGATAGACAGGAAGGTCTTTATAGACACTGTGACATCTACACACTGAGATTATAACAATCTTAACCCCAAATACACAGAACTGTCTGGTCCTTGGAAGCAAACTACTATGGAATTTCTTGGACCATATCAACCCTCTATACACAAAAACATGATCTTCACTCTGTTGGACAAGTGGGATGACCACATCTGTAGTGTTTTAAGAGAACCTGTACATCTCTGTCCCAGTGTCAGGACATGAGGTTTTGGCGAATGGCAATTTGAGAATGAGAGAGAAAGGATGTGCATTATCCTACTCTCATCAGGTATACTGATACTCTTCAAGCCTCTGCTACGACCTTAACAGTTTTCAGAATTCTAGTGACAGAAAAAGAGGATGTAGCCTAATTGGTAGAATGCTTATCTAGCATGCAAGAGATCCTGGGTTCAAGTCCCTACACTATATAAAACCAGACATGCTGGTACCTACCTAAAACCCCAGTTCTCAGAAGGTAGAGACAGGAGGATCAGAAGTTCAAGGTCATCTTCAGCTACATAGAAAGTTTTAGGCCATCATAGAAAACATGAGACCATTTAAGAAGATGGAGGGAGAGAAATAAGGAAGTGGAGAATGAGGAAGAATAGGAGAATTATTCTAGTAACAAAATGAGTTTTCCCAATTTCATGGCTATGAAGTGGAGACACTAGCAGGGAAGATAGGTTGTTAGGAATCCTAAATAATCATAATCAGTTTACTTGATTGTTTTACTAGAAATACAAAATGTGCAGTTTTTCATCAAAGAGCAAATATGAAACTCCAGGATTTCTACAGCAGTCACAGTGTATGAATTAGGAGAAGCAACATATGACTGTTACGTAAGAGAAACACTACATGTCACTATGGACAGCTCCTGATAAGTCTAGTCCTTGTCAGAAGCCCATCAAGGAATCAGTTTCCTTTCATTTTGTATTTTTCTATTCCCAGATTGGGGACCGTGTCATGGCATTTGTCAACTACAATGCCTGGGCTGAGGTGGTCTGCACACCAGTGGAATTTGTCTACAAGATCCCAGATGACATGAGTTTCCCTGAGGCCGCTGCCTTCCCCATGAACTTCGTCACAGCATACACGATGCTCTTTGAGATTGCCAACCTCCGGGAAGGGATGTCTGTGCTCGTGCACTCAGCTGGTGGTGGAGTGGTAAGTTTGTTGTTGCTGTTTCTGTTTCTTCAAGGTCATGATGGCACAAATGGAGTTGAACTTGACATGTGATTCTTATGTGAGTTGTCATTCATAGAAGTAATCCACAACAGCAGTGGCACTCACATGATCAGAAAAAGCCTTTAGAGGTTGTCGCAGTGGGCTTAGATTGAGCCTCATGGATGGTGTTTCTGAGGGCATAGGATATTCTCAGTGTGTCATGTGTGGACATAGGATCTCAGGTGTGATTTTTGTGGAGAGACACTGAGTCTTGGCCTCATAACCAAGTGCTGTGTTGATGCCAACACATGTCACATCCTACTGATATCATGTAAAATGCCAAGAAAGTGGACAATGTCCTTTTCAATTAATTACAGTTTTTGACATGATTCTTATAACAGCATTCTAATTCACCTGTGCTCTGGTAAAATGGGGAAAATGCAGACAAAGATTAACTTGTTACACTGAGAATTTCATATGAACCTTAGCACACCCAGAAGAGTGGTCATACATGGTAGTATTCTATGTGCAATCTTTAAGACATATCTTTGCCAAGTGGGAAAATAAGGAAATCAAAATTTCTTCTCTATGGCTCAGGTACAGTGGGTTTTTCTTCCACAGTTTCAATGTGTCTTGGTGCTTATGTACAATGCATAGTGTATGCCCTTCATAAGGACAAGTACTAGATTTGACATGTTCTATTGAGGTTTTACTGGGACTTTTGTGTTTCTGAGAGTAGTTGGTATTACTCACCAACTCAACAAAGGTTCTCTAAGCATATGATGTGCTCTAGACTCAGAAGAGAAGGCACAGTCTAAAAGAATTTGAAAAGTTTCTAAGTTGTGATTCTGTTGGCTGGCTTCAGAGATGATTTCTTATTATTTAATCTAGCCCAGATACTTTTAGTGGAGGTTTTGTTAGTATTGATTCTTTTAAAAATCCTTGGCTTTGTACAATAACCAGAATTTTCTGAAGTGTGTGTGTGTGTGTGTGTGTGTGTGTGTGTGTGTGTGTGTGTGTGTAAGCCAGTGGTTGACACTGTGTCATCAGGTGACTTTCCTAGTAATTCTCTGTCTTATTATTTTTTAAACAAAGTCTGTTCTGAATCTGAAGCTCCCAATTTACCTGGGTTGGCTTGACAGCAAGTCCCAGGGATCCTCCCTTCTCTATCTCTCCTGAACTGGGACAATAGGCAACAGAACATCTCCTTTTAACATGGATGCTGAGGCTGGAACTCCGGTACAGGAAGCACCTTACCATGGCAATTCTCCCAGCCCATGAAGGTCATTTCTACATTTGCTTTCTGAAAAAAAAAAAAAAAAAAAAAAAAAAAAACAAGCTCACATCCAAAAAACAAGGGTATGAAAGTTTCAGAATGCTTTAGGAAGAGATCTTCAATCTCATTCACAAATTTGCTGATGTCTTCTGACCATGAGTAAAGATATAATAACTAAATGCGCCTTAGAAAAGAGAATCCTTTCCATTCCAGCAAACTGCTAACAGCAAGCAAGCCATTTAAAATGCTGGCATTTATGGTCTTAGTGTGTTCTGCATACAAAGTGTGGGGGATATTTTTACATTGCCAGCAGAAGCACCCATCCTTATGGTGATGCTGGCTTCAGTCCTGCCAAGGGTCGGTGTCATGCTTCATTACACTTAACTTGTCAACTTGATTAGCTCTTGCATCAACTAAAATGCAAGCTCCTGGGCATTACCAGGGCTTTCTTGATTAGATTATTTTATTCAGGAAGACCACCCTATTATGTGGGAGCCATCTACCAAGGGCAACCCAGATAAAAACGCATGGAAGACAGAAACCTTGCTTCTTGCCTACTTGCCTCCACTCTTGCTGGCAAGTCCATTTGTTCTATTGCTGCAGCACTCTTTCAATGGTAGTAGAACCAGTCTCTTTAGGCTTCCAGTGTAAGCTGAAGACTGGTAGCTCTCTGGGAATATTTGAGGCCTTCAGTGTCAGACTGGGACCCCTGAGATGCCCAGTCTCATGGACTGAGCAAGCCAGCAAGCAGCATTCCTCTGTGGCCTCTGCTTCAGTTGCCCTCTCTGGAGACCTGCCTTGACTTCCTGCAACAACTTCCCTCAGTGATGAAATGCCCCCTGGAAGTGTAATTCAAAGGAACCTCTTGTTACCAAGTTGCTTTGGGTCAGAATGTTTTATCATAGTATCAGGGAACAAACTAGAGCGGTTCATTTGCATATATCATCCCTGATTTTCTTTGTCTTCCTCTCTGTGCTAAGAACAAATAGAAATATATCGAGGTTGTGTGTCTCATACATGAAAAGAAATTCTTAGGAATTCACCATAGTTTTTACACTGCCTTTTCTGGGCTTGCAGATATTGCCAACAATAACTAAAATGAGAAAAATGGTGAAGAACTAGAAAAAAGGGACAATAAGAGGAGGAAAATAAGTTAATGGGCATTACACAGGCTAGGGTGTTTTAAAGCTTTGAGATGGACATTTTTCTCTCTTGGCTTTGTAATAGCTGGTAAAAAAAATAAGGGGACATGATTCTTCATATGAGCAAGCTACATTCATTTGATGGAGACACACCCATTAAAGAGAAAAATACTGGTTTGGAGACTAGAGGGAAGGTCTATAGAGTCTTACAAGGAACATTTGTGGGAAAACCATGAGAATCCTCACTAGAGCTCACAGTCAAGAGTAATATTCCTACATAGTCTCCTAGGCTGTGCTCCCAAGGCTGGTAAATAGTATTGAAGTAAAATAAAAATTAAGTGAGAATAGACAGGCTGGGACCAAGAAGATGAGGCCTGGCTTCATCTTTGGACAGATTCAGAGATGTGGTTCAGCCACCTGTCTCTCCAGAGGGAGGGCCTCCTCGAAAAGCATTTCTCCCAGACAAGATTGGTAGATCCATTGAAACAATTCAAGGTCACCATTAAAGGAAATAGTGTAGACCAAGCACATACTTACACATACAGGCAGTTCTTTGAGCTGAGCAGGGTTGACAGCCCTGCAGAAATGAATATTAGCCTGGGGAAGGAAGGGACCACCTCCACCCCACCCCACATTGTGGAGGTGAGAGAGTCCTCCAAGTTAGAACCAGAGTTCTCCCAAGACAATGGCTGGTGACTGTACATGTGCTAATGGACCCCCTGCGAGAAATTTTACCTGCATTGCTGTGACACCCTTGGAGAGGAATGGAGGTGTTCCACACCACTGTCACAACCACCCTGTGTACAGTTGTTGCAGTAGGCAGGACAATGGCTCCTGAGGACACCCAAGTCTCTGGTGCCTTTGAGTGTGTCCCTCACAGAGCAATTGGAACTTCACAAATTTGATTAGGGTAAGGGTCTTGAGATGGAGAAATTCTCTCAGATTGTGGCTAGCCCCGAAGTAATCACAATAATTTTTGAAAATAAATAGGGAAACAGAAGAGTCAGGGAGGTGTAAAGATGCTTCCTTCCATGTGGCTTTGCTGACAGAGTGGGGTTATGAGCCAAAGACAGCAGGTGGGCTCTAGATGCTGAGAGAGACACAGCATCTAAAGCCCACGGAGGAAAACAACTCTGTTAACATTTTTGTTTCCATTGAGTGAAACCCATTTTGGATATTAGATTTGCTGAGACACAATATAAGAAAGAGATTTTATGAGCTCCTAAGTTTGTAGTAATTTGTCACAGAGGCCATTTTTTTCCTGGACTGCCCCTCACAGGAGAGATCCCACTGTGGCTTAGCAAAAGTGCAGGCAGCAATAGAAGAGTCAATATTTGTACCCTACTCTGGGTGATCCTAAACCTATTCTTTTCCCACTCAGCAAACCAGAATGGTAGGAGGACAATGGCTGTTCATTTTCATGCTTCCACTTAATGAGGACTGGGGAAATGGCTCAGTCAGTAAAGTACTTTCTGTACAAGCATGAGGACCTGGGTTTGATCTCCAGAACCTATTCAAAAAATCTAAAGCCAATGAGGCAGAGACAGACCAATTTTGGGACAGATAGTCTAACTTGGTAAATTCCAAAGCAGTGTGAGACCTGGTGTCAGAAAAGAAGATAGATAGTTCCTGAAGAATGACCTCTGGCCTCCACATGTGTGTACATGCATGTGTGTGTGCTCACGCGCACGCACACACACACACACACACACACACACACACACACACACACACACACACACACCATTTAGTGAATTTTTAGGAATAAGTATAGATATTTCAAAATCTATGAGACTGTAGCCCAGTTGTAAGATCAAACCTCAGTAGGATAAAGCTGCCTAAATTGGCTTTCTATAAAATATACAGTCTTAATAGCACCAAGATTTCTGTCAGATTTGCATTAAAGATCAGGGTAGAAATTTTGCAGATAGCTCACAAAGAATACCAGTACCTTAGCTGTGATTTTATAGATATAATAGGACATTGAGAAATAATTCAGACCAGAGCAGGATGTGTGGTCACTGGAGTGTCCCAAATGTATCCACTACTCCATCAAAGCCTTGAATCTATAATTTCCTCTGACTATAGCATGTCCAGATGGCCTGAGATGCTAATGCCCCTAATCAAATCTTGAGAAACTAGTGGAAAATTGGTCTGGGAGCCCTTAAAATGAAAGTAACAAAATAAGCAATGGTGTGGGACTCCTGTCAGGAACTGTGTGGGCTTTCTTCCAATTTCATTCAGCATGCCTTTTTGGGCATCATGACTCAGGTATGTTTCTGTTCTAAAAGTGGCATGGCTGTTACTTGGGAAGCCATTTGCATCTATTTGTGATGTTCAATGCTATCTACTTTGGGATCCCTCCCTCTATTTTCCTCATATTGGAGCAGCGATCTCCTTGGCAGTGAGTGGAATCCCCATTTGATAGATATAGGAGTTGATGGATAGGGAAGTGAGAGTTGTAAGAATATCAAAAATATAATGTTCTCCAAGCCTCCTGGCCCTGTACTTCATGCTCTTGATTCTTCACCATCAGAGAGATGAAAAGACGAGAAGGGTTGACCTTACAAACATCCTTAGTAAAAAGACTCTGGAAGTCGGTGCTAGGTCAACATCTTGCTCCCCTATGCTCCCTCTAGCCACACTGAGCTGCTCATTCTTAGAGTACACAACTCTAAACATCTGAGCTTTTTTGAATCTTGTTTCTTCTTCTTCTTCTTCTTCTTCTTCTTCTTCTTCTTCTTCTTCTTCTTCTTCTTCTTCTTCTTCTTCTTCTTCTACCTTCTTCTTCTTCTTCTTCTTCTTCTTCTTCTTCTTCTTCTTCTTCTTCTTCTTCTTCTTCTTCTTCTTCTTACCTTCTTCTTCTTCACCTTCTTCTTCTTCTTCTTCTCCTTCTTTCCTTCCTTCTTCCTTCTTCTTCATCTTCTTCCTACTCCTACTCCTTCTCCCATTCCTCCTTCTTCTCTTCTTCTTCTTTTTGGCTTTTTAAGACAAGGTTTCTCTGTGTAACTTTGAAGGCTGTTCTAGAACTCTCTTTGTAGACCAGGTTTGCCTCAAACTCACAGAAATCCACCTGCCTCTGCTTTCTGAGGCTGGGATTAAAGGAGTACTCCACCACTGCATCTGAACAGTATTTTGTAGTTTGGGGTATTATTCACCAGGAAGTATGGATGATTGTGTGGTAAACAAACAAACAAACAAAACAAAAACACTGAATTCAACACTCAGCCCCGTCTTATAATAGCTAGATGATTGATTGTGAACAACTTAAAATCTATGCAGTGGAACATATAATGTCTCCCTCTTTTATGGTATCTCTTTCTCTCTCTCTTTTTCTACCATCTATTCCTTCCCTGACTCAAGCTTCCTAATCCCAAGTGCTTTTCTCTCCTCCTCTTCTCTTTCTCCCAGCCCCTTCTCCACTCACTGCCCCCCCCCGCTCCCAATATGCTCAGGAGATCTTATTCCTTTCCCCTTCTATGAGGGACCTTGTATGAAACTTTTAGAATCCTCCTTGTATCCTAGTTTCTCTGGTGGTGTGAATTATAGGCTGGTGATCCTTTGCTCTATGTCTAAAATCCATATATGAGTGAGTACATACCATGTTCCTCTTTTTATGACTGGGTTACCTCATTCAGGATGGTTTCTTCAAGTTCCATCCATTTGCCTGCAAATTTCAAGATTCCATTGTTTTTGTCCACAGAGTAGTATTCCATTGTGTAAATGTGCCACATCCCCTTTACCCATTCTTCAGTTGAGGGGCATCTAGAGAAATGTCCAGAGACTGACAAGACTGACCCCAACTAACAATTTGAGCAACAATGGAAAGGCTACCATAAATGTCCTTCCCTGATAATGAGATTGATGACTAACTTATTCACCATCATAGAGCCCTCATCTAGTAGCTGATGGAAACAGAAGCAGACACCCATAGCTAAACACTGAGCCTAACTAGAATCCAAATGCAGAGAGGGAGGACAAGACCAAGATACAGAAACCCACAGAGACAGCTGACCTTATCAAGGAGGAACTAATGGGCCTCCAGACTGATATCTGGGAATCCAGCTTTGGACTGACTCAGACCCCCTGAACATGGGTCTCAGTTAGAAGGCCTAGGCAGTCTATAGGACCTCAGACAGTAGAACCAGGAAGTATCCCTGGTGTACAAAAGGACTTTGAGAGCATGTTCCCCATGGAGGGATACTCCCTTAACCTAGAAGCAGGAGGGAAGGCTTTGGAGTAGTCCCTACTCTAAATGACTTGACAGATTTAGATGACCCCTCCAGGAAAGTATCACCCTACATGTGGAGTGGGGGGGTGGGTGGGATGGAAGGGTGGTCGGAGGCATGGGAGGGTGGAAGAGAGGGAGGGACAGAGAGGAAACTGGGATCAATATGTAAAATAAGAAAAATAAATAAATAAGATTTAAAAATCTATACAGTGGAAATGATTATGTCTACTCCCAGCATCATTTGAAAAATGAGGAAAAATAGGGTTGTTGTTATCCCTGAAATAAAGTTTATCCATTTTTTAGAGAAAGGGAAGCAAAGCAAGGGGCAGAGAGGTAAGGGAATGGAGCTAGGGAAGGGATGAGGGAGAAGACAGAAACAGAGAAATTGACCTTTATACTCAGTGCCAGGAACAGTATTAGACCTAAAGCAGGGGTTAAATAACTCATAGCTTCTGGTAGATATTTGATGCCAACAAGGGTTTACTCTTGTTCATATATCATACTTTCAAGATATGAAATGAGATTGACACCTCACCCCTACCCAAACCTATAAAAGTTTAATCAAAAAGGATTGTACAGGCTCAGATCAAAGATAATCCTTCACAACATCTAACCAGCACTCCTTAAACCTGCCAAGGTACTAAAAATTAAAAAAGCAAAAAGTGCCTAAGAAATTGTCACATATCAGAGGAGATAAAGAACATGGGATATATGTGTTGGCATCAGACATATCTGGGAGGAGGAGATCTCAGCTAAGGAACTGTCTTTGATAGATTAGCCCATGGGCAAGTCTGTGGGGAAATTTTCTTAATAAATGGCTGATGTGTGATGGCCTGGCCCTCTGGGGGCAGTGCCACTCCTGAAGATGTGGTCCTGGGTGATACAAGAAAGCAAGCTAAAAGGGCCAGTAAGTAGCATGAACTCTGCCTCAGTTCCTGACTCCACGTTCCTGTTTGAGCTTCTGTCCTGATTTCCCTAAGTTATGGGGGAAAATGTTAGCTAAGTTGCTTTTGGTCAGTGTCTTATCAAAACAACAGGAAACCAAATTAGGAAAACATGAAAGTGCAATATGGTGTCCTAGGTCAGCTCCTGGAATAGAGAATGTATCCTAATGGTAAAACTGGTGAATTTAAAAAAAAAAAAAAAAAAACCTGCAGTTTTGTTAATATGTTAATTATCTACTTTGGGTGAATGTACCCTGGAGTAGAAAGGATTGCCATTAAGGTCAGCAAGGCAATGTTTGTATAGAAAGTCTCTGTACCTCTTTGTAAAACTAAAACTGTTCCTAGATAAAGAGTTAGAAGAAAGACAGGCAATTTCAGCTAATGGATTCTTGGCTAAGGTAAATGGATTTTCAGATTCTTTATACTTCTCCACAGCAGCCTCTCATTTTCCCCAAGCAAAAGGGTGCTTTAGAGAAATCAGAATACAGCTAGGGTTCCATCAATCCCAGCTTTAGTTGCAAATCAGAAAGACTGGATGAAGCAGCTCCAACTCTTTACTGAAAGTAAGCAAGGTTTTGTGCATGGGCTACCAGATTAGTTGCTGTGAGAAGAGAGAGAGGGAGAAATAGTGAGTGAAAGAGAGAGACAGAGAGAGAGAGAGAGAGAGAGAGAGAGAGAGAGAGAGAGAGAGAGAGAGAGAGAGAGAGAGAGAGAGAGAGAGAGAGAGAGAGAGAGAGAGAGAGAGAGAGAGAGAGAGAGAGAGAAGCAGGCTGAAAAAAAAACTGATCATTTCCATGGGTCTTAGAAAGGAAAATACAGTTTAACTTTCAGAGTTAACCAGCTACAGCTCAAGGGCTACACTCCATTCATTATGGATGAGCTATCTCCCAGCATCATTCAAACCCTTGAAAAGAAGCAACCACAAAAGCAAAGGGGGCGTACCCACTGAGCACCCTAAGTCTCCACCATAGCATCTCACGGGCCCCCAGAACTGGTGGTCCCATCTAAATGATGGGATCAAGAGTCTTTAGAATGAAGCCTTGAGAACAAGGAGAAAGAGCTTCAATTGTTGAAGAAATTAAGTGTGTAGGATAATGCCTTCCTTTCTTTTCTTGTTGCTCAGATTTAAAAAAAAAATCTAGACCAAAGCAACTTAAGGTAGAAAGGTTTTATTTGAGTCAGATTTTCCTGCTGTTGTCAGTCCCCTTTCTCCATTTCTCCAGGACCCTAGGTGGGGAATGGTGCCACCTACAGTGAGTAGGCCTCTCACCTCAACTAATGCAATCAAGACAACCCCCCACAGTCATGCCCTGAGGCCTGTCTCCCAGGTGAATCTTGATTCTGTCAAGCTGATAGTTGGCATTAACCATCACAGGAAGACACACCATCTCAGCAAGAGTCAGTTGTGGTATGGGACTTTTTAAATGGTGAAAAGTTGATCTAAAGATTTAAACCCATCATTGTGGGGAGGGCATGGTAGAACAGAGGTCATGTCTCAGCAGCCAGGGAGAAGAGAGAATTCTCGTGTGTAGATGTCAGATTAGAAGAGTATGTTGTTGAAAAAGAAACCATGATTTATCGTGAAAGGCACTAACATTGATCCAACTACTCAAGGCTACAACCTAAGATCTATGGTTAGTTCTTCTCTGACATGGTGTCCCCTCTAAATACCATGAGTCATTCATATATTCATTCATAAATTCAGCATATAGATTGTGAAGATCCACTCAATTCACCACAGTGCATTATGCACTGGATATGGAACAAGCAATAAAACAGATTTCCCTCTTTCAATGAGAAGTTCAATAAATCAAAAGTGGACACATTAAGCAAATAATCACATATATAGCTCTCTTCTGTGGGCTTTGAAACATGAATGTTTATAATGGAGACCTGAAATAGAGCAGGGTATGGAATCAGGAAGCTACTTCCTCATGGGAATGCCATTTTTACTCCAATCTAAGGATGATGGGTGGATTGGACCATGGTCGAAGCAGAAGACCTTCATGAAAAGTGCATTTGGGATGAGCTGATTCCTGAGGGTAGGGAATTTATTAGTAAATGGAGGTGGGTTGGGCTTTCATGAGAAGTGTGGGTATGCCTTCAGTTGAAGATTTCCTAGGCCCACCAACCTCTCTTCATCTATCTTAGTTTGGTTTCTGTTCTTGTGATAAATATTATGACCAAAAGCAACTTGGGAAGGAAAAAGTTCCTTTCATCTTACAGGTTAAAACCCATTGTTTATAGAAGCCAGAATAGAAGCTCAAGAAAGGCAAGAACTTCAACAGGGCAGGAACTCAAAGCATAAACCATGGGGGAGGATGCTTACCAGCTTACTGTCTATGGCTCATGCTCAGCCAACTTTCTTATATAACCTAGGACCACCTGCACAAGGCTAAGGCCACTGACATCCATCAAGATAATAGCTTATAGACATATCTAAATTCCAGTCAAATTGAAGCAATTCTTTTCCTTATGCTTCTTCTCACAACTCTGGGCTGTGTCAAGTTGCAACTGAAGCTAACTAGGAGCCCATCCTGCTGTTCCATCGTGACCCCAATATCACTCACTTAGGTTATTGCTGCAGCTCTTTAACAGTTCCCTGATCACAAAGTCTCCTCTTTATTCTTCTTAGCTCCTTCTATTTGTATGATGTATGTGTATGCATATGTGTTCATGACTACCTATGTGCATGTGTGTGCCATGGTAAGCTTGTAGATGTCAGAGGATAACCTTAGAAGTAAGTCTTTGCCTTACACACTGTTAGAGACATAGTATTCTTTGGTTGTTCATCTCTGCATATATCAGGCTAGCTGGTCCATAAACTTCTGGGTATTCGCCTGCCTCTGCCTTCTGTCTCACCATAGGAGTGCTGAGATGACAGTTGTATACTACCATACTTGGCTATTAAATGGATTCTGGGGATTCAAATTTAAGTTGCTATGTTTGCTCGACATGGACTTTAACAACTAGGCCATATGTCCAGCCCCACCTCTCTGTGTTCTTTCAGCTTTTTGCTTGGGGCTAGAATGGATTTCCAACCCAAAAATATGCTCATATGTCCCTTTGCTCTCATCAACAGTGGGAATAGTGGGGAATAATGGGGATTATTCTCAGGTTAAGCTCAATATCCTTAACTTCTTGGTATATACTGCCAATATTGCTAGGATTCTTCTGCAGATCCTATCTGGTTTCTTCTCTGAGGTCTGTACCTCAGTGTGACATAAAAGCTCTCAACATTCATTAAGGGCAGGGGAAAGATGGCTATTTGACCAGCCAGCTCAGAGCTCTGCTCTGTATGAGAAGCTACATGATGAGGGATTGCTTTTTAAGCTGTCCTGACCATGCCCTGCCCTCAAATCTAGCTGGCATGATTTGCTTGTATTTGGGTTGATGATGGGTATAGACAGACTATAATACACACCAGTACTGTGACTGTCTCTTACATCATAATCTACCATGAATTTTCTCCCCCACTTGCTTGAAGGTGTTGAGTTCAATCCAAGAGACATTCTGAACTTGGTACTGTTCCATCAACCTGGAACCCTGAAAATTTTCACTTTCCTTCCCCACCCCATTCATTCCCTGCCCCTACAATCATATGGGTGTCATGTAAGCAAGGGGAAGAATAGAAAGTGCTATCTAATCCAGTCAAATTCCTAGGCTCTCCTGTTCCTGCCCACTGTGTTCCTCCAAGTCCCTGCAGGATGTGTCTAGTCTTCTGCCTCCCAGTCTGCATCTTTCTTCTCCTGGGCTTTTCCACAGTCAATGATTCTGACCTGAGTACTGGAGTCAGACAGTCTACGTCAAAAGCCCAGTGCTTTGAGCAACTGCTTAACATCTCAGTTTCCTCATATATAGTAGGAATTAAAACAATGCAACTGTTACTCAGAAGCTCTCTATTTGTTCTAAATGAAGGGATAATTAAGAGGCACTTAACACAGAAGACCAGGCATAAAGTATTAGCAATGATAAAGTAAGGGTCAGCTTACCTCCTCAACCCACAAAACACATATCTCATTATTTCTTTTTGCATATTCCCTGTTTCATGTGGGCTATAAATACCTGTATACCAAGAAGCTCATCATTTAAAAAATATTCTAGATGAAGGTTTTGCTAAGAAGCCCTGCTACTGAATTAATCCCAGAGGGAAAATAACATTCCTTGAATTCTTATAAATTTTAATTTATTAAGCAGTTTGGGGGCTCCTTGTTCATGCCAGAAAACATTTTTCTAAGAGGTTTTAAGGTGCATCTGGTATACATACTGGGTGAAGGAGATCCATTTCCCTGGCCTCTGTGCCTGCCCTTCCCATCTCCCTTCCACCATCCCATGACCCAGTTCTGAGTCTTTAGTACTTTCCTTCAGGGAACTAAAGAACAGCTATGTACATAGAGTTACAAAGCTGGAAGGAGGCAAAGACATCACCCCCTTCTGTCAATCAGTAGCTGTGGACTAGATGCTTTCAAACATTTGTTTATTTCCTATTAAGTTCTCCCTGTTGGACTTTATGCAACATCAAAAAAACAAACAAAAAAAACCAAAAACAAAAACAAAAAACAAAAAGAGAGTGTGAGGTCTCATATTAAAATCCCTCTGTTCCTGTTTTATCTTCCAAACTGTTCCATCTGTAAAGTTTGAGTGAGATTACTGCCAGTTACTGGTGAATCTATATCAGCACATGTCATATGACCATCACCAACAAAAGTTTAGCTGTTACAATTTTCCAAATTCAGGCCCCCTGAACATGAGTGTTAGTTAGGAGGACTGGGCAGTCTATGGGGCCTCTAGTAATGGATCAGTGTGTATCACTAGTATACAAATGGACTTTGGGAGCCCATCCCACATAGAGGGATACTCTCTCAGCCTAGACACATGGCTGAGGGCCTAGGTCCTGCTCCAAATGATATAACAGACTTTGAAGACTCCCCATGGAAGGTCTCACCCTCCCTGGGGAGCAGAAAGGGAATAGGATTGGGGTTAGGAGGGGGACAGGGAAGAAGGGAAGGGTGAGGAGACTAGGATTGACATGTAAAATAAGCTTGTTGCAAATTTAAATTTAAAAAAATTAAAATATTTAAAAGATAACAATTCTTTAGGAAAAAAATCTCCCATACTAAGAGTTTTGATGTTTCCAAAGCCATAGATTTAATTAGTCAGAGGGTCACACTGATCCCAAGTATTCAGGGCTGAGGGCTCCCACAGCATAACTAGTGCTCCCATATCAATGGTCTCAGAAACACCTTCATCTCTCTTCCTTTTTTTCTGCATACTTCACTTTGTGCCATAGAATAAGGTAGATTTTTCTGTGGCTAGACACTTGGTCCCCAAGGTCCTGCAATGATAGGAAGCAGAACTGCTAAAAATTTAAAGAGAACAAAGCGGCTCTGCCATGTCCTTCATTAATAATTGACACCACCAGGATTAGCTGCATCCTCACATCAGCAGAAAGGGCCATGGCTAGGGTTAAGGCCTCCTCTAACTGCTGACCCTAGAAGACAAGCAGTTGCTTTCCTAAATGTCCAACATGGACTGGAGAGATGTGATGGAACACTTCATCCAACCCCCATCCTCAGAAACACCTGATGGCAACATCTAGGATTGATTCCTTATGCCACCAACATGCTGTTTATTAGATAAATATGAAACATATAGATATTAAACATGATAGATAGATAGATAGATAGATAGATAGATAGATAGATAGATAGATAGATCTAAACACATTGTTGGCTTAGGGAATCCTATATACATTTCTCTAAGCCCTGTCTTTCTGTCTTTGTCTGGCAAAGCCTTACTTGCACTCTATTCTGGTTGCTTTTAACTCCTGCACATAAATCATGATTAGCTTAAAGAATTACCTTTATCATAAATATTGTAAAGGTTGAGTTTGGCCCCAAGGCAGGATCTATTCACTCAGTATTTACTGAATAAATATATCAGTTCTTGAGAGTAGGCATACTGAAGTAGATCGAGCCCCATAATTCCATCCATTGTCTATGAGACAGAAACTAGTACAGTTCCATTTTAACAGAGGAAATTGAGGCATAGAAAGGTGCCTTGGTCATTTGTGGTTACATTGTGCTACTAATGGGAACTGGTTTGTGAACTCTGAATATGGATTCCAAGTTCTATAGTGTTTGGCTGTGCAGATGGGTAAGCTGTGCTGACAAAAAGACTTGTTTCCACTTGAAATGAGACAAGATGGCTTCTCTTCTATGCATTTTGTGTTGGACACTCTTCTTCTATGTTGAGAATAATCTGGTCCTGTCCAGGAGCTGACAGATTCCCCTGGAGGAGGGAGGACTCAATAGATTCCTTCTCAAAGAGTCAGACAAACCCAGTACTCCAGCTTCTCTTGACCATGGCATTCTGTCTGGAATTAAATCCCCAAATGCCACATTCACAAAGGCATGGAAAATGCAGTTCCTTCATTCGTGCGTCTTCCCCATCAAGCCCATATCAAGCACATCAATGTAGCTTGGTGAATATTTGGAGAAAATGTGAAGAAATCATAAGAAAAATAATAAAAAGGTCAAAAGGCAAACAAAATTTTTTTAATAGAAAGGGTCCAGAATTCTGAAGCCAGATTTGGAGTTTCTAGTTTCTAAATAAGCCTCAGAGCAGATCAACTTCTTTGGACTTTGTTTCTTCATCTGTAAGAATGTGGCTATAATGTCTGTCCCATGGTTCTCAAGTGGTGTTTCATAAAGAGGATTTTGAAGTTGGAATGCCATGCTCTCTAGCACATAGAAAATGCACTTACTGGCTGCTATTAATAATATTATCATCAACATAGTATCATCATCTTCATCACCATCATCATCCAATTAGGAATACTCAGTGGTATTTTGGCATTCACAGTCAGGAGTAGATGAGTTGTGAGCAGCACAATTTAAGGGTTGCTATCTTTTTGACACCTAGGACAAAGGCAAATAAGGTTAATCTCACCTCCTTTCATGTATTTTCCTTGAAAGCATCTGTTTGGGTCCTCTTGAATTACTAAAATTGTCTCACATGAGCATTTCCAAACATCAATTTTCCTCTACACAGAGGTGATCATTAAACTTTAAGGAAAAGTTAGCTTCATAGTTCTAGTCCCTTGAACACATGCCAAGATCTTCAATCAAATGTACTAGTCTTTTTCCGGGTTTATACAACTCTAGGGACTTATCAGCTTTCCAAGTAACAAACCTGAAAGGCCACAGTTGCTTTTCAGAATACTATATTACCTTATTAAGAAAAGAAATTGATTAGCTAGGAGTAAATAAGGTATATAGCAAGTGACACCATTTTCACATTTGAGGAATTCATCTATCTTCTAGCAGACACTCCTGGGCTGTTGACCCCAGCCCTAGATACCATGTTTCCTAGGATGGCCTCTGGTTATCTTGACCACTTCCTTATAAGCTTACTACAAGGTAAATTCAAGGTTCCCTTTCCAATCATATACTCCTAGCTCAAAATATGGTTGGGCCCCTAAATTACCTACCAGAACAGGGAAATGAAAATACAGGCTCACCTTCCCCTTACATAATTCAGAGTCCTTCCTACCCTATACTCACAAGTAAGTTCCTAACCATCCGCAAAACATTTCATCTTCTTTCTTTCCATTGTGCCTTCTTATTTCTTTATTCTACACTCCTTTCTGTTCCTTTCTGTTTCTGACCATTTCTATTTCTACCTTACTCTTCTTTGTCTCTGCATCTCTCTTACTTTCCTCTCTTTTATTCTTTCTTCATTTTTTCTTTCCTGCCTACTTTCTCCCTATTCTCTATCTTCCTCTTTTTTCTTCCTCCTTTTCACCTCATTCTTCTCTCTTTCTCAATATCTGTAAAGTATAAGTATTAGAAATAATTGTGCTGGTCTCTGGGTATTTTATATTAAGAAACCATCTGAGAACTAAAATGTATAGTACAAGTATCTACTATACATCACTGGCAGCGGTGATAGGAAGGGAGGGAGAAGTAAAGATTGCTGATACCGAGGAACATAGGACATGACCTCATATTCTAAGAGAACACATGACTGCTTATGATGTCCAGGATGGAGAGGAAACAGAGGAAGAAAGGAATAAAAAGAACAGAAATAAAGTATTGAAAGAATGGTCACACACACAGGGCCTGAACATGTTGTAGGAACTTAACAAGTATGACAGAGAACAGGAGAAACAGAATGTCAATAAAATGTCAGGGCTGGCACTTGAGTCCAAAGAGGCCAAGTTGAGAGTGGTAATTTTACCCTAAAATTCACATGAAGTCCTTAGAAGAGCTTGAATAGATATTGTTTTTATGACTTTATATAAGGGAGGGTTGGGGGAAGATGGGTGTGAATATGTTGGATATGACCAGTGTGAGAACCAAGTGGTTTACAAATGGATGCACTTCAAAGTTCCACTTCCAATATCTCCCAGAGCAATGAGAAGAAAGACTACATTCACAAATTTAGGCATCTCTGGCTATATCCGTTTGTTGTCATCATTGTCAACAAGTCCTTTTTTCATCATTAGACCACAGATTTCTTCTATAAAATTAGTTATACCAGCATGTCTCCTATGAGGTGAAGTAGACCAGAACTCTAACCCTAATCCTGTCTATAAGGTGAGATAAACCAGATGCTGCTTCTGGAAACTGAGGTAGACCAGATATTGCTTTTATGAGGTAAGGTAAAACAGATGCTCTTCCTGCGAGGTGAGGCAGACCAGATACTGCTCCTGTAAGGTGAGGGATTCCAGATATTGCTTCTTTGGGTTATGTTAGATGCTTCTTTTGTAATGTGAAACAATCAAGATGTTGTTTCTATAAGGTGTGGCAGACAAGATAGTTCTTCCATGAGGTAGATTTGATACTTAATGGAAAGTGAGGTAGACAAGATAATACCTACAGTCCTGGTTGTCTTCATTAGTGTTCTGTGTTTTCTTTGGGAGGCTATCTTTAGCTCCTGTGTGAAAACTACAGTATCAATTAATCTCTTTACCACCACCCCCTTTACCCTAACTATAATCCCATTGTTTAAATTTTAGAATTAGAAAGGCAGTTAACAATTGTCATTAAACATTCAATCCCTAAAGACTTTTTGAACTAGAATACTGGTTTTTATGACTTATCTAGCTGTCCTTCACTTTTCCATATATAATACAGCCATAATTTTTTCACTCAAAATATTGTAAGATTTTTAATGAAGCATTTGATGCAAAAATGAAGAATTCCTAGCACATTTTACATAAACATAAATTGCCTAATAAAATTTCCCTGAGTACTATGATGTAAAATCCTGAAAATCCCTTGGGATCAAGGTATTCATGACCTCTAGCTGTCAGGAGAGTTAGCTGCTGATGACTTCAGCCTTCCCTGGCAATAGCCTTGAAAGCAATTGAGCTATATTGTGAAAGATTTCTGCCCTTTGTTAACCTATATATAATCACCAGTCATCTTGCCTCAAAAGAAACAACTCTAAAGGGCTAGGTAGTCCTGTCTCAGAGCTCCTCTGGTGTCTGGCTAGAGAATCTCTCTGGCATACCACAGCTTAGCTTCTTCCTCTGCCAAGTCCTGCTTTTCTTTCACCCCTTTAAAGATATTCCTCAGGTATCCCCTTAGAGTCCTTTCCTAGGAACCAGGACTACAAAAATTATGATGATACTATATTAGACACCATATATGTACCCCATACAAATTGCCTGGCCTATTGATAACCCTCAATCATGAGCCTCATTTAGATCTTGCTGCAGGTTCCTAACTAAGATCTCTGGTTTAGAATATTAACACAGTACACTACTCTACTAAGCATACAAAAAAAAAATAATGAATTCTAATGGATTAAATAAATGAGTGGACCAAGAAGCTGATGAATGCTAGCCATTTTGGCCTCCTCCAGTATATTAAATCGACAGATTGATGGACCTTTAAGTCAACTTTATGGTATAGAAGGCATCTCTGTACAATTGCCAAGCCCCTGAATTCATGAGAGAGAATAGGAGGTGGAAATTTACTCCTCCACTGCCCAAAGACTGTAGGGGTAAAGATCTGCCATGTGAAATGAGCCAAAAAAGGTGGAATACAAATGGACACCACTGCTTATTCTGGAGTGCTATATGACTATCTCTCAATGCTTCTGAGAAACATATTGCTGCTGCATACAGGGTCATTTGATTTGATGGCTAAGTTTTATATTCACATAGTGTAGGGTTTGAAGTTGGAGTTATTGTAAACCCAATTTAACCTGACAGGGGGGAAAAGTAAAGCAAGCATGCATATATAATATCTGCCTCTTTAAATCCATGCTGGAAAGTCTAATGAGACTACTTTCACTACTATAGTCAAAAATTGCTAAGAAAATGTTGTGTGTCAGACCCTTCACTGCCTACTTAATATGTATTACCTGGGTTTTTTCATTTTTACAAATGAGTAAGCTGATATTTAGAGAAATAAGAAAATCTATAAATCAGCAAGTAGTAGAGCCAAAAATTGAGCCTTCATCTGCTAAGTAGAGAGCCCTAACCACTCTCCCCTGTTACCAAATGAGTAAATACATTCATTACTAAATGGTGTGGTTTTATAACTGTTATTGCTCTCTAATACTTTATTCTTCTAGGTAAGTATGAACACAGGCTCTAAGATGATGAATATATATGTGAGTGAGACATAATGGTGCACTACTGTATTCTACCATGTAGTCACCCTGCCCTTTAGATACCCCACTCCTGCGAGTTGGGATAGATATTTAGACCAGAAGAGTAAGGCAGGGCTTCTTGCATAATTGGAAGAGTCCTGGAGATGATCCTTTGAGGGTAACCAAGCTGAGTTCAGCCAGGGTTTAAAATACAGTTATGAAAAGGGAGCCCTTCCTCATGCAAGGACAAGTCTGAATTTCACTTTATTTAAAATACATAGTGGCACCCAAGCTTGGACCCAGAAAAGGAAGCTACCTATGTCTTTCAAAATTCAACTAGTTTTTGCTTTCCAAGGATTACATAAAATACTGTCTGAGACTGAATGAACCTGAGTCCACTGAAATGCATTTACACACATGGATGCTTTCCATGGAACATGCTTGATACAAAGCCTTGAAGAAACAAAGGAGGGAAGATACAGACCTTGCATTGAGATGGGTCTGTGGAGGACACCAATGAACAAGTAAACAGGTGGACAGAGTGTGGAGGCTGCAGGGATAGAGCCAACCCAAGTATTCAGAGGAAAATGGTTAATTGCTTGGAGTAGGAAGGGATAATGTGTCAGTCATTCTTAAGGGTAAGTAGGAGTTTTCAAGTAACCAGCAAGTCACTGAAGCCCAGGACCACACAGTCTTTTGAGAGAGCTGGAAATATTGAATATGGCCAAGGCTGAAAGGCAGGTGCTGACAAATAGAAAGGTGTCTGATGACCCATCATGAGGGTCCTGAACCCCCATACCCTATAATGTAGGCTCCAGCTCTACCAATTAAGTTTTATTAAAAAATCTTTGATGTTAAATTGATGGGTAAATGAATGTCAACATAGCATCAAATAGCACTTTTTCAGTTTTACCAGGTAGATTTGTTACTTTTCTCACTGATGTCATCAAATACATGACAGGAATAAACTTAAGGGAGAAAAGGCTTATTTTGGCTATGGTTTAAGGGCAGAGTCTGTCATCAGAGAGAAAGCATATGACAAGTATCTTCATGGTGTAGAAGCATGAGGCAGCTTGCTTGTATATCACTGAACAAAGATGTAAGTCACAAGTTCTCCTTCCCTTGGTGACAGTTTCTCCCACTAAGATCTACTTGCTAAATTTTTTACAACCTCCCAAAACAGCATTATGAGCTAAGGAGTATGTGTTTGAACACATGGGTCTATAGGGAACATTTCACAGCCTAGGTAAATTGGCATGTATAATATATATTTTAATGCATTTTCTTGGCTCAATTTTATACAAATATGCTGCTGTGGGATTTTCTTATTTTACTTATGTTCACAACAACTTCAGGAGGTATATATAGACTATGATCATTGGCATGTTTTGAACTTTTAGAATACTTGAGAGTGACTAAAGTGAAGCCACATATACAGAGATGCATATGTGGCAAAATATGGCATAGATATCAAATGGCAATGATGGAGATAAAATTCACATGTGGATAGGTCTTCTTTAAAGCCAGTAGTTAAAACCAGAAAGATAGGTCAGAAAAGAAGGAAGGAGACAGAAGGTCCAAGTTTAGCCATCTTCTCATGTCCGCTGACCACTTACCTATTTTTGGAATATGGAGGAGAACTTGCTACATGCTATCTTTTCTGATAGTACACTGGGTTGTGTTAGCTTCTGAGAAGTCATTCGGAGAGTGGGAGTACAGGAGTGAAGTGCATTGGTCTACACAAGGTGGAGGGCATGCACTAAGCCATCCCTGTTTAGAGGGGTAGGTATAGTATTTTCCTCTTCTCCAGAGCCCCAACAGATGGTCAACCTATCTGTTACTAGATTGATCAAATTGAGCAAATCAAAATTTTACCTGGTAATCATTATTTCCCAGGGATCTGTGAGTTTTTCCATAGAAAGTTCTAAACTTTCCAGACCATAAGCCTGGATTTGAGGTGATTAGGAACAGGTCCAGTCAGGAATGCATTAAGGCAGGCCTCAAGAGCAGTGACTGAGGAAACCCTGTTCTCCACAATCTATCCCACTGTGAGAGGAAGGCACAGGCTGTCCAGATGGCCAAGTATGATGTCCAGATGAACCTTCCCCTGTGTTACTCAGGGCTCTTCCCTCGCTGTTAGACCAGGGTCTAGACCTGCTGAATAGAAGAGGGACAATGAAAGGAAAAGACTGCCTCTGTCATCCGCTAATAAAAAGTTCATGGGCAGAGTGGCCTTACCCAGTAAATCTTTACTATTTACTATGTGCTAGACAGCATGCATGGTATCTGGAAGAGAAATCAAGCACTATCTTCAGGGATTGGCATGTAGCCAAATGGATATGTATGTATGCATATATGTATATATATATACTATGTTAATATAATATGAATGAGTCATATTTTATATGTGTATATACACAAACATGTATTACACACACCCACACGAGCACATGCGTGTGTGCACAAAGATCTCTTCAGAACATTATTGAGCCTTTTAACTCAATTTCTTACTGGTCAAGCTGCTGTATAAAAATATAAGACACAGCACTGGACATGTAGTTCAGTAGTAGAGAGCTTGCCTAGCATGCACAGGGTCCTCTGCTCTACCTCCAACACTTCAGAGAAATACAACTACTGGCAATATCTTCTAAGGAACCCTTTCAGATAAGAGTTATTTATTTTGGTTCATGTCTCTGGAGAATTCTATGGACAGTTGGTTGACTCCATGTGCTTACATAGAGCATCATGGCAGCAGGAGTACATAATAAGAAACATAGGTGCTCAAATCAAAGCAGAGCAGGAAACAGAGAACAGGGCTAGGAAGTGGCTTGGTGTTACCACCAAGGACACATCTACCAATTACCTTCCAACAAGGCTCTACCTCCTAAAGTTTCCAAAACCATTCACAATAGTGCTACCAGCTGAGTACCAAAGATTCCAACAATGGACATTTCATAGTCATATCACAAAACATCTGTGTCCATACTGAGGGATAATACTGAAGCAGAGACAGTATGTGAAAACAGGGGAAAGCACCCTACTGGTTTTATGACACAGCAAACACTGGGACAGGCATTGCTCATGGTGTGAAGTCATTGGAACAGGATTATTCTCCCTCTAGAGGTGCAGTTTCCTTTCAGAGATAGAATTGTTATCATTGAGCCTAGTAGCAGACATACCACCATTCCCATCCTGAGGTCATCACAGGCAGTCCCATCTTCTAACAGCAAATCCTGCAGCTTACTGCCCCAAAGCTGATTACTGCTGTGCAATGTGGTGCATGCTCAGAGCAGATTGGAAGGGCTCAGGAGTTAGTGTGCCTAGGACCACCCCTCAGCAGATGCCATATGAGAACTGGGGTATCAGTTCCTAAAAACCAGGCCTCTTAATGGAAGAACCATGAGCCTTGCTTTATGTTCTATATGATCTCTCAAAGGGTCCCCACTGGAGTGGAGTTGTGTTGTTCACTGGAGAAAGCCATTTTCTAGACTTTCCCATCTTCCCCAACTCACTTTTTACTTCTAGGATTAATTTGAAATAACTATATGCACCTATAATTTTTAACTTAAATTGCATTTGGAGGAGAACCCCATCTCTTGAACTTATATTCAGTGATCTGTCAAAGATCAAATCAATTATTTCTCCCTGAAAATGCTCTCTATCAACATTTCATCACTAGCACTGCCTTTCTGGCTAGGAACATTCTAGCCATATAGACTTTTCTGTCTTGCCTCAATCCTGATGTTCAATGGACATTTCATTCTAAAATTTCTATTTATCTTGTTTTTGAGACAAAACATGTCCTTGCCCTGTTCTAGTACAAGAACAAAATCCTTTTGCCTTGCAAGTGTTAGCACTTACTACCACACTTGACCTTCCACCTGGAAAATTCTATTTCTCACTTAAACGTTACCTCCTCTTAGGAACCTGATATGCTTCTCTTTCCTTTGCACACTGTGCATTGCCTTTCTAATGTTACCCTTAACAGATTCCATGTGATTACCCATCCTTTCACCCATCAATCCACCTATTCATCTACCTATGTATCCCTCCATTAATCTACACATCCATTCATATATCCATTTATTTGCTCATTTATCAATCCATCCATCTATCTACCCACCCAGTCATTCATCACCTACCCAGATAATCCACACATTTATCTACCAACTCATCCATTCATCAATAGCTATGCATTGGTTGCTTCTGTGTGCTAGTCAAGAGTATTGTATGATTTCCCATTCCTCTTCCTGGGCTACATGGATTGTTTTAGACATCACTGTACTTCCAACAAGTAGCACTGTGTATGCAAAGGAGGGAATGCATGGCAAGGGTTAGATCAGATTAAACTGATAAACTTCACCTGTTCTAATTGGACAGCATCTGTGTGATGATAATGAGCATTTTAATTACATGGCAGCAGATACATTAAGTTTGTGGAATTAACAAATGAATATGTTATCATCAAAACACAAACCATATGTAGACAGTTTCATTATTTAAAACAGCTTGTAAACCATTAAGCCAGTGACCGTATTTGATTTCTCACAACCAAAATACATTCTTCAAAGCAAATATACCCCCTAGTGGGCTTTACTTTATCCCTCTGTAGACTAAAGAGATGTGAATTTTTGTTTTAATGCCACAAATCTTCTCCATAGAACTTTATTGAATCTTTTGAACTCAGTTTCCTGCTGGTCAGGCTGCTGAATAAAAATAAAAGACATAGTTTTGGGGATATAGCTTGGTGAATTTGCCAAGGACACACAGGCCCTGGGTCTATCTGAAACACTACAGAAAAAATGTATTAATTACCTAAAGTTCAATGAAATATAGGACATAACTTGAACAATGGGCAATCTCTCCTAAGAAAACTAGAGTCAAGAGGTTGGAAAGAAAGCTCAGTAGTTATATTCTTGCTTTGCAGTCATGAAGACTAGAATTCAGATACCCAGGACACATGTAAGATGATGGGTTGGCATCTCAGCCCATCTCTAATTTCAACCTTGGAAGTAAAGACAATAGGTCCCCAGAGCAAGTTGGCTAACAAGACCACCTTTATCAGCAATATCTGAGTTTAAATGAGAGACACTGCCTCAATGAATATGGTAGAAAAAGCAATTGAGGCTGACTCCAAATAACATCAACCTCAGGCCTCCAAATACATGGACTCACGGGCATACACACACACACACACACACACACACACACACACACACACACACACACGAAGAAAAACCCACAAACAACTACTGTTCTACTCAAACATCAGGCACTTACATTCTGTCAAGTAATATACTGGTCACAAATTGTATGTCATAGATAAAACCTACCTTCTGTAGGTAACAGATCTCATCACAAAGATACTTAGTGAAGTACGGTTCAAAATAGTACACATTATAATTCCTGGTAAGACATGGATTTATTCAAAACATTATAGTTTAGCCATGTAATGGAATTATACTACAGCTATTCAAAAATGATGGTATTAACATTTTTTATGATCCACCAAAACACAATATGAGCTTAGAAATAAAACAAATACACGGAGATGCATAGTGGCATTCATCACAGTTCCAATTCTGTGGGTAAGCAAACACATCATTAGAAAACAAGAATGAAACAAGCAAAAGGGGCAGAGTGTTTATCTCTGACAAACGGCATTGTAGTTGGTGGTTTTATAACCTTTAGAAGTTTTGGAATGTAGTTCTTTACAATGGCCACAGATGTGTGTTGCTTTCTGTAAAGAGCTCCGTGAACCCCAGTGTAGACTCCCACCATGGCACTATGGTGCCTTTCACTCTCCAGTGTTTACACATAGCAGGAGAAATTGCTGTTATGCTTGGAGCTTCTCCTGCTCTGGGCAGTCGTGGCTTTCTGTTATGTCAGTTGCTTTTTAAGAATGAATGTCATAGCAGAAACAGAGACTATAATAGTTTGCATCTAGTTATTTTGTTGATTATAACCTATGGATATTGATATTTGTAGTCCAAAGCAATGAGAGAGGGGAACCAATGATAAACCCATCACCTCTCCTTAGGTAACTTGATGCTTATAATAAATGGTTATTGTATTGTGTTGCCCCCATGCTATATCAATAATGAACTTCTAAATCTATGATTTTGTTGGAGGTGCAAACCCTGGGCCTTGCACCTGCTAGGCAAGTCCTCAACCACTGAACTACATCTGCAGCCCCTGAAGCCATATGCCCATTTGACTTTATACAACTGGGTACATTGTTCTGTCTGTCCATTAGAGAGTAGACATGATTTGGTTAAGAAATGAAAAGTTTTGTGTGATACTTTATGCTGAAAATAAAAAGGAAACCTGTGGAAGCTGTTGGTTGCCTGAAGAAAATCTGTCTTTTGGACTATGTCTCTCATGCACCTCTATGCCAGTATGCAGTTCAAATGTTGGTGACACCACCCAGGAAGCAGTCACACAATTTTAGTGTCTTTATAGAGATATGAAATCATGCTATGCAAATGACACTCTCCTTTCTACATGTTTGGTGTTAATCTGACCTTTATGATCCATCCATGTATCACAAATTCTATTACTCCAATAAGGTATCTATGAACACACACAAAAAATGCTCCACTGTGCTTTGTTTAAAATAATTGTGACATTCCAGGTTACTGTTTACTGGACATGAGTCAATGGAAAGAGGTGAAGGGGATAAACAGGCTCTGACCCAAAAACAGAAGCCTTGGGACACAGGATTGATGTTGGAAACATAGCAGTAACAGTGAGGTGACAGCACAAAAAAAGCCTATGGCTTTGTGTGACATTCTTCTTAGGAGCACAATGTGGCTGTCTATAGAATACCACAAATAAGACTTCTGAGATAGTACAGTTAACTCCAAAAAAAAAAAAAAAAAAGCTAACGTGGGAGGTCATTAGTTTCCCATCTCATCTGATTTGTTTTTGTACTAGAACCTTTAGAGGAGGATGCTGAGCAGGAAGCTCTTCCTCAATAGGCTGGAGGTTGGACTGGGTGACCCAAGACCATTTTTAATTTCCTATCTTCCAGTCTGTGATCTCCATGCTCCATGTTCTCCCTTCTTGAACTCCAGTATAGGACACAACCCCCAAGTACCTGATTCACAATCTTCTTTTAAAAATAGGCTAGGAGATGAAGTCTTTCATGTCAGTATTGACTGGTGCCAGGCAGTGTGTTGAGCCTTGTGGAGTGCTATCTCCTTCCCACCTACAGCTACCTTGTGGAGGGTACCATGGCCACACACATGTGCTCTGGCTGTTTATGTGATTTGCCACCCAGGCTAGTAAATGAAATAGAGTATTTCTGGAGGTGTACTATCCACAGAACAAGCTATTTAATGGTGCTGGGGTCCAGCAAATCCTGCAGCAGAAAGTAGATGCCCAGTGCATGACACACTGGCATGTATAAGGCACATAAATATTCATTGAATAAATCATGTACACATAAATTTTGTGGGGCACCAAGGAGATGGAGAAAGGAAAAGCATTGCTTTACAGAGGTGGCAAAAAAGGAAAAAAAGTGAAAGACCATCATTGATTGAGTCATTCGTTTATCTGCTCCAAGTTTATGAATAGCTTCTATGTTTTAGCACCACATTGGGGGTCTAGATCAGTGGAGGTTGTGACCCTTTTGGGGTGGGGGTCAAACAACCCTTTCACAGGGGTCGCTTAAGACCATTGAAAAACACAGATATCTACATTACAATTCAAACAGTAGCAAAATTACAGTTACAACAAAATAATTTTATGGTTAGGGGTCACCACAACATGAGGAACTGTATTAAAAGGGTCACAGCATTATGAAGGTTGAAAACCACTGCTGTAGATAAAGAGGTGACTTCAAAACAAAAATAGGGTGCCATTGCTTAAGTTAGGGAGATGGCTTAGTAAACAGCACTAAGAATGAAATAATTCTGCTCCTGATGTATCCACAAAGAATTCCAGTTAACTTTGAAAGTTTCTACTTAAAATGAAACAGCATGATAAAGAGCTTTGGGCATACTTCCTGGCCTGCAAAGAGAGCCAGCCCGAAGATGAAGGCATAGAAAGATGAAGTGGCTAGGTCTGAGCGCCCCAGTGGGAAGCCTTATCGGGAGACTGATCCAAGGCACCTCAGTTCCCTATGGGACTAACTAGTGACCTAGTCTGATCTGGGAGCCTCAGATGTTACCTCCAGCAGTGACAGGTCCTGACCTACCCCGTTCAGAACCTCAGCCTTAGGATTTGAAGTCACAGTGAAGAGTCTCCATGACTGATCTGTGAGAGCTGGCATGAACAGAGCAATAGTCTGAGTTGGAAAAGTTCGCAGCCAGGGCAGGAGCTTTTGGATGAAATGCTACATCACATCACAAAGTGTAGAAACCCACACTGGGCTCCAGCTGGAGTCAACCACTCTGGTTAATGAGATGCCTTCAGCAAGTGCAGGCATTTAAAGTGAGGCAGAGAGCTGGTTGCTGAGCTGTAAAACCAAGGAAGAGTATCTCATCTCTGCTGGGCAACATTGCAAGTAGGTTCACAGATCCCTGTGTTTAGGGAGGAGAGACTGTGTATGTAGACTGCAGCCCAAAGTAAGAGAGGCAAGCTTGCGTTTCTTCACAAGGTTCTATAGCTCTGTGTCTGGTTCGTTTGCATGGTTGCCTGGTGGGTTACAGCCAATTACCCCAACTGCAGGTATACAACTATGTGTTCAGAGTATCCAGGTCATGTCCCTCAAGGAATGCGCAATAGATTCATAGATCCAAGTCTTACTGAGGCTCTTCCCTCATGGCCACCCTGTAAGCTTTCTCTTCACTCAATATCAGAATGAGAGTGTGACCAAATTTATAAGGACACTTCTAGTTTATATCTATTAATCAAGGAAAATAATTAACAATAGCATTTTCTACTTTCCTGTTTCAAGAATAAACTATATGCTATACTTGGTCACCTTGACGAGCTGTAATTCAATTTGGTTTTGGTTTAGATCAAAAGAGATGCATTTATAAAAACTACAGCTCCAAACTGGGTACAAATTGTCAATTGGCTGGAAAGAGGAACCTGGCATCCCCACTATGCAAATACAGCCATCCTGGAAATCTGTCCAGGTGCACCAATTGGGAGGCAGCCAGCCTGGAATGGGTCTGACTCTCTGTGATTTAGTGTCCTATAAAGGGACTTTGCCATCTGGTGGGCTGACTGTTCCCTGGCCAAGATTCTAGCTACATGTTTACTAGACTTCAACTTGAGGCAAAGAGGCAGTCTGTGAGCTATGGGTCTTCTGTGACTATGCATAACCTCCACTACCTGGAAAGCATTTTTGACCAAGACACAAGTCTTGGTGTCATGCCTATAAGGATGGGTTAATAGAGCTGCTGTATGAAGTTGGGCAGGCTATACACTGCACAAAGGCACCTGCTTCTGGCAGGCAAGCAAAGAATAGTCTCTCTTCAGTTGCCCAGGCTCACACCTCTGTGGGTACAGGGTTATCTTTCCAATTCACATAAAATTCTAGTAGGATACTATTTCAGAGTGACCATGGTTATAAATGGAACCCTTCCAATCCAGCTAATTGCCCTGCAGTGGACAATTGTGGGTTCCAGAGTGCCTTAGAAAAACCCATTTAACTTGGAATGACTAGTCCCAAGATCAATACAAAGAATGGAATCATGCTTTGGATAAGAATAACAAGCAGAATTCACTGAGCTCCTGCTCTGGGTGTGCCCCATGCTGAGCAAACTCTCCTGCTGCAGTGAGCATCTTTCCCACCTCTGGGGCAGTGAGCACTTTCTCAAATGTACAGATGATAACACTGCGACTTGGTGGTATGTGCATGATTCATATGTATAATATCAGCAATCAGGAGGCTGAGGCAGGAGGATTGTTGTGAGTTCCAGGTCAGCCTGGGCTATAATGTGAGATCTTGTCTCAAAAAACAGCAAAAAGTAAAAGGTAGAAGACAGACCACTGAAAGAGGGATGAGTAGAAGAGAAAGAAGACTTGATGCCCTGAGGAGGGGCATTGGGTGGGGCTGAGTGAGTGTGCAGACAGTGCAGAAGATGCTAACTCTCCCAGGGGACTCTGGGAAGGCATCCCAGAAGAGGCGGTTTGGGAAGGCAATGGGGACAAAGGCAAAAGCCAACAAGTGTGGTTTGAATGTAAAAAGCATCCCACAGCTTATGCCCCTTGGTTTCCAGTTAGTGAGGAGATTGTGAAATATTTGGGACTGAACACATAGCTGCTGGAGGTCAGTTGCCTAGGACAGGCTTGTTACTGTTAGATCCTGCTCATACTTTCAGTGCCATTCCTCTGTGTCCTTGTCCAGCATCATGTGAAACCTGCTGCTACATGTCCCTGCCCTACAGACATGGCTGCTGCAACTGGCATGTCTCCCCAGCCATGTGGGACTGTAGTCTCTGAAAGAAAGAGGTCAAATGCATCTACCTTTATTGAAGATGCTTTGTCAGAAATTTGGTCTGAGGTACTAGAAAGTGACTAATATCAACACTTGTGAGGAACCTGCTCTGGCCTGACCCTGTGTAAATCATAACATAGAAGTCCCCTCTTTCGAATCACATTTAACCCTATGTGGTTAGCCTTTAGATCTGAAAAGCGGGGCTCTGAGGCTCAAATAGGCTCCATGTGCCTAAATTCAACCAGGCAGTGAGAGTCCAGGAAAGACCCAGAAATTGGAGCCAGGAGCTTCATAGTTTCAAAAACTGACAATATTTTCATCAACTTTGAGAGTCACATACATGCATGCATACAATGTATTTTGATCATATTCACTCCTTAATCTTTCCCTTGACTACTCACAGATCCACCCCCAACTCTCTGTGTGAGGCCTTCTACTAGAGTGTTGTCAACCTACCAGGTACCATACCTAAAAAAAATAAATAAATAAACTCTCTCTCTCCCCAAGACACTATCTACTGTCAATAGCTGCCCAGCAAGGACTTGGGGTTTATGGTCCCCTCACCTTTCCATATTTTTCAAAATTCATCATAACATGTTTTCTTTTTGAGTAAAGGTCTCACTATGTAGCCCTGGCTAGTCTGGGACTTGCTATGTAGACCAGGGTGGCCTGTCTATAGGCATGCAAGCTAGCCAGGCAAGAATCATCTTGAACTTCTGATTCTCCTGCCTCTTCTTCTTTCGTGATGGAATTAAAAGCTTGTGCCACAATGCTAGTTTTAAGTACACTCAGAACTTACTCATGCTAGGAAAGTGTTCTACTGACTCAGCCCTGCATGGCCCCACTATGATTATGAGTACATATTCATTGTACAAATCAATGGATTTTGTGTTGACATCTCCACACAGGTATATAAGGTGCTTTGATATTAGGTTACTCCTTTTTACCTCTCTTTATCTCTTTCCCACCCAGACCTCTTTCTGTCCTAATAGTGGGAGGACTTCGCTTTTCCAGGCCACCTCTGCACTGTCTCCTTTTCATGTCAATAACAAAGCACCACAGGCACTAGAGGGGCTGGGTTTAAATCTCATCACTCCCGTGTGTACTTCTTAGGCCTTCTGAACCCCCATTCCAGTCCTAGAAGGACTGCCTTAAGGGTGTGACTAACTGCAGAAGGGTGGCATGAGATGATGGCAAGCATTTGTCAAATCCGCCCCTCCCCCATAGTCTATACACCCAAGAGCAGAAATCAGACTGAAGAATCTTGGGCAGACAAAGATGACAAAAATGGTTCAGATCTTGCCTCTAGCTGTGGCTCTGAAATTTGAAGTGCTTCCCCTTCTTCTCTGGGCTTCAGTTCTTTCCTCTCCGTGAGGATGAACTAGTACCCACACAGTGGGATTCTTGCTAAGGATCAAGAAAATGGTCATTTATAGAGCAAGTGGAAACCTAATGGACACACATCAGGCTGTGAGGTTCACGACTTTACCCCTAATCTAGTGCCCCAGCAACAAGCTTAAACCAGTCTGGCTAACGAGAAAAGTATACTCACTTTAGTGTGGCTTTTTCTTGGAAAGTGCATGCAAATGCCTGCTCACCCCAGATGGAGCACCAAAATGGACCAAAGAAACCATTCCAGCCAAATTTATCTTTGTGAACCAAGGAGTACTGGGGTTTTTTCACAGGAATGTGGGTGAGGAATATAGATGATGCATAGGCAACTAATTGCACCCCTGGAAAGCCCATCAAGTTACAGAGGGCAAATTATGGAAACTGTATTCCCGGAGATCCCTACATGACTTTGAGGTAGCTGGGCTGGCAGAGTCTTCACTCCTCAACAATTCTTAGGGCTGATATAACTTTGGAGCAAGGCCCTGTGAATCTTGTAAGTTTCAGGAAATTCTTGAGACCTTTGAGTTTTGTTTACTTCCTGGGTTTTATTTTTAAATGCTCTCTTTTTAAAATAATATATTTACTTATTGTGTACATGTGTATACACATGCCACGGTGCAGCTGTGAAGGCCAGACCATAACCAGGGGAGTCATTTTTTTTCCTACTAGGTGAGTCCTGGAGATGGAACTCAGGGCTTCAGGCTTGGTAGCAGGTACTATTTGTTTGTTTGTTTGGTTGGTTGGTTGGTTGGTTTTGTTTTGTTTTTTGAGACAGGGTTTCTGTGTGTAGCTTTGTAGACCAGCCTGACCTCGGAACTCACAGAGATCCACCTGCCTCTGCCTCCCGAGTGCTGGAATTAAAGGCTCGTGCCACCACCTCCCAGCTGGTGGTAGGTACTTTTACTTGCCCAGCCACTCCTTCGTTCCACTTCCTAAATCTTACAAGGCCTCCTTTCAGGAGGGAAAATTTCAATTCAGAGAACATAGCTTCAGGGCAGTTACATTAGCAATTGGTCAGAGAGTTGAAGCCTTTAGGAAACTCTGCATAGCCCAGGTAGCTCAGAGAACATATACTTCCAAGGGTGAGAGCTTCAGGCCCTGCTCCTGGTGCAAAGGACTTATTTCCTCTATCTGTGTCTGACTCACAGAAGCTTACGTCCATCATGTCCCTAGTGACAGGATCCCACACACTGAGCCACAGGATGTGATGTCAACTTCAGTTAGGCAAAGAGGAAGTGCAGCATGACACGGGTCATGACTGAACATATAGAGGCAGGAACCATTGTGAAGCTGCTGTGCATTGAAATCCCCAGGAACCTTAAAAGGATACACAAAGAACCAAGCTCTATTCAGGTGGAGAATAGAAACCTGCTATTCAGATCTGCCGGGTGGGTTTCCTGTCTCTATCACATGGAGTAGATGTTACCTACTTAGGATTATTTGCATCCAGAGTTCTCAACATGAGCTGCATCTGACTCCTCAAAAATGACTGCAGTGCCCCATCTGGCCAGTTCTCCTATTGAAGGTCTGTGTGGAGCCTGGGAACCTGCATTTCAAGAGGCCTCTGTAAGAGGAGATTGTCAGGTACTAGTTCTGAGATATCAGAGAGAGCATGCTCGAGAGCCGACCCCACTTCCACTTCACCTTCTGGTCATGTCTGCACCTGAAGCCACACCCAATTCACTGGCAAAGCCAGATGCTACTACAGGGAGCAAAATATTAGCAGCTCCCTTGTATGATCTCTCCATCAGCTCCTGCCTCCAGATTTCCACTGTATTCAGGTTCCTGCCCTAACTTCTTTCAGTGATACTTTGGATGTGGAAGCATAAGCCAAATAAACACTTTCCTCCCCAACTTGCTCTTGGTCATGATGTTTTATCATAGCAACAGTCACCCAAACTAATGTGCAAATGGAGCCCAACCCCCTCCAATTAGTCTTCCAACTTCTATATTCTCTACCACTCAAAGAAACCATGTGCATCCAGCTAACAATTACATGGCAATGGGGTATGAAAGGGAGTGGAAGTTAAAAAGCATTGTCCCATGTTCTTCCCCTTTCCCCTCTGTTCTGCCTTGACCATGTACCCTGGTAGCTTCTTGCCATTAAAATTCTCAGCACCCAGCTATTATAATTGGTGTCATGTTTAGGTCAATAGCTTTGCAACAAGCACAACAAAGGAAAAGAAAAACCGACTGATCTTTAGAGCATATGGTGAGTCACAGAGAGCAGTCCCCAAGGTGGGATTTGAAAATCATGTTCTTCCCAGAATGGAAGGGATTGAACTGTTGAGCAGGCAAAAGACAGCATCAATTGTGAAGGCTCAATGTGACAGTTTATATTGTTCTAGAAGGAAAGTAAGGATAGCGAGAGTGTCTAGAGGCCTGGGCTTTGTGATATAATACACAGTGGTCTTTGCAAGCCTGTGCTTCTGTGCATTGATGACAGGGGAAACCATTGGCCTATGATTCTTTGGAATAAATGTTTCCTCTCCATTTCCTTCATGCACTTTCTCAGTGCACTCACAGGTTCCTTCTGCTCAGTCTTTTCCATTCTCTGACCACATTAATGGCCTGTGGTTTCCATAAGCTGTTTAAAAGTAAAAACAACTTTTAAAAGAGCTAAATAGAATTCTATTTTGGGGTGAACTCAGAAGTGGTTATGACACTGATAGAAACTTCCTTTCCTGTCTTTTCTTTCTGCTTTGCTTTCAAATGGTATTGGGGATTGGACCCAGGGCTGCCAGCATGCTTGGCCTTGAACTCACTCTGTATCCTAGATGGGCTTTGAACTTGAAATCTCCTTGTCTCTACTCTCAAGTGGCTGGGATGAATGGTGTGTGCCCCCAGGACTAGTTTGACTTTCATTGTCTTTAGGAAACATCTTCAGATAGTCTTTCTAGGGTTCAGTTAAAGAAAGAGTTAGTGTGAGCAGAAATCTTAAACAGGAACAACCTCAAAAATCACCCATTTTAAAATTGATTGGTTAATTATTGTGTGTCTGTGTTCATGGATGCCCACTTATATGTGCAGATGCAGGGGGTGAGAAGACAGTATCTGGTGGATATCCTCTATCAATCTCCACTTATTCCTTTGAGGCAATATCTTTCACCGAATCTGTGGCTGTTTTCTTGGATAAGACAAAAACCAGTAACCATCAGTAATCCCCTGCCTCCACTCCTTATTGAGCTGGGATTATAGGAATGCCTTGAACACCTGGTTTGTTATGTGGGTGCTGGGATCCTAACTCCAGCCCTCATGATGACACCGCAAGCACTCTTAACTGCTGAGTCATCTCTCTGGCTTTCTGAATTCCCATTTTGGAACAGTGAAACTAGCACAGAGAGATTAACTTTCCCCCAGCAATAGGACATGTTTAAGAGCATATAACATGGTGGGGGTCCTTTTTCTCTGTCTAGTCTCCTTCAATGTCCATGCACCCTTCCTTAATGCACATTTCTTATTATCTGCATATGTACAAAAGTATAGGACACCGTAGAGTCTTACACCACAACTCTACTTGGAATTGGTATTCTAGCCCAGTGGTTTCTAGATATGCCATTGGAATTTTAATACTGCATTGACTCTTTCCCTCATTAAAATGCAAAATTCAAGGTAGAGGAATCATGTAACTCTTTTAACTTTGTAATTCTAGTACCTCTCAACAGAGTCAACAGGCAGGCATTACAGATATATCTACAGGATTGAATGAGTTAAGAAAATGGAAGGCTAAGATACAAAGGATGATGAGAAACAATCCATGAGAGAAGATTATAAGAAGTGGTGAATGTATGTCCAGAGGTCCTGTGGTGAGAGACAGGGTGACTCTTTGGAAGAAGTGGGTATTTTTCCCTAGGATCAAAGCCAGACTTGTAGCATACAGTGAGAAACAAGACTGGGGAAATGAATGACACCTGCACTCTAGAGTCCCTTGTGAGCCACCCAGTTATTTTTCTTGAGTCTCTGATTCTGATATCAAATCTCAGTATTCTGTTAAGATCATGTCTGCAATGCTCATCAAGTGACTTTCAGAATTCCTCTGGACTTCTTCGCATCTCCAAAACTATAGCCAAAGGCTGTTGCTTATTCGGTATTCAGTATGGACCAAGCCAAAGGCTAATCCTACTGCTCCTCTAACCATTTCTTTAGTTGGATTTTCTACAGAAGGATGTTGCCTTGTGTTGCATTTGTGTTACTCAAGTGTGGGGACCTGAAACATTTCACCCTTGACTGTCCCCAGATTTCTTGCTCTCTGTTTTAGGGTATGGTAGGAAGCTCCAGCAACCTTGTGATGATGGACTAGAAACCTATTCATGTCTCTACCCTGAGACCCAGCTCTCCAGAGCAGACCAGTAAAAATCTTTGAGATTGAGGCCAAGGACTACAGTGTCTCCAAGACTCTAAATTAGGTGTGTCTAATTGGTGAATGCATCTGAGGATAACTGTGAATACAGCCAAACACAACTGTAGATGATGGCATCATACTGTGATGCCCAAAGATTGAAATGCTAAAAGGTTAGGTCCTGGATCAGCAGCCTGCATGATCAGCTGGACAGATGGAAAGATTAACAGCATTGTAGGTGACTATAGAGTCTGAACATGAAGCTTTATCATTCACAGGCCCCATAACTTTGGGCCAGTTCTAGTCCATCTCTGAATGCCCATTTTGAGGCTTAAATGGGAAACAAAAATTGCTTTAGTGTGGTTTAAGAATTGAACAAAGCCTTTAGTGACTGGCTCATGGAGGAACAAATGGAGCCCAGCTGCTATTATTATTGCATTGTTAGCCGTAAGAAGAGAAGGGGTGCTTGAAGCAGGATGCTGTGTCCCTAAGAGGGAAGGAGAGTCAATTAAAACAGGCATGTGCATATCTCCACTTACTGCTACTGCCCGGAGCATGGATTGTGTTGTTCATTTTATGTCATGTGTCTGCAGGAAGATTGCAAAGCCCTTTTTATTGAGAAGTCATTCCATCTTCCACAAATGTTTATTGAGTCTCTGCAATTCCTTGACTGGCTGGAGAAAGGAAAAAAGAATGAGCTGCTGATTTTTCATTACCTGGGGAGTGAGAGAAAACATATTTCCTATAACTGTGAGGGAGAATGCTTAAACATAGAACACAGATAGTATTTTCCTTAAAAAAGTCAGTGAGATCTTATTGGGTCTTTCAGCATCTCAGTGAGTTGATGGGATGCTAAAGGGCTATAAACAGTTGAATTTGTGCTTTCTAACCATTGTTACTTACATAGTACATATTATACTATACTATAATATTATACAGCATACTTAAACAGTATACAGATATTACTAAAAGAATTCTAGTTATTTATTGCTAATTAAGTGGTTTTTTTGAAGTTTCTAAGATTGATCTAAAGTCTGTCAGTTTGTCTCTCTATCTATGCATGTGCATGAGGGTACCCAAGGAAGGAAGAAGAGGAACTTGGTATACACTCTTAACTGCTGAACCATCTCTCCAGCTCCTAAATGTTCTATATTATATACTAATTACATGTGTATGTGTTTATGTATGTAACACTAACTGTATATTTAACTTCAATATATAATTATACATTATTTAATTATATAGTATCATACTATACATGTTACATGCATATATTATTCCTTATATAATACTCATGTTACATGCTATAATTTAGAACCATGCTTGTATGCTGATTTCAGTCAACAGCAGATTTCATGTGCAGCCATAGTTCCCTAATGTTTTAATGATTCTGCTACTTTAGGTCTGTGTTAAGGTATAACATCATGGTGGCAGTACGTGGTAGAATAAAACTACTCACAACATATCAACCATGAAGTAAAAGAGAGAGAGGAAAGTTCAAAGTTCTGCATCCCCTTGAAAGGCCACCACTACTGAAAATGACATGAAAACTCTCAGTAAGCTCCACACTCAAAGTGTTACCACCTCGCAACTATGCTGCCAACTGGGAAATAAGCCTTGAATGCACACACCTTTGGCAGATCTTTAAATTCAAATTAAAGCAGGATTTTTACAGAAGTAGCAATCAAACCAATGGAAAAATTCTTGCAAAGGGTCCCTAATCCAAGACAGTGTGTATCCTCAAAAGAGGGGGAAATTCATACACAAGAAACTGTCAGAAAGATAAAACAATGTGAAGAGACAGAGGCAGTGGGTAGCCATCTGCAGGTCAAGGGAAGTGTCCTGGGGTAAAAATCTCCCTCATAACCTATAGGAGAAATGAACACCTATTTTTAGGAGCAGTTCTTATCATAGAAGTTATCCAGTGTGTCATGTCACTATTGTGGCATCCCTCACAAACTGATTTAAATGCAAGTCCATTTTCACGGTAGTCATGAGTTGTGTTTTGGGTCAGATGAATGTGATATGTTGTTTGGAGGAATCCACCAGATAGAGACAAATGTCAATAGCATTGAACTAAACAATAGGGGTTTGGGAAATAGTTGAATGAATAAATGTCACATTTGCCCGAACACAGAAGGAAGAAAGGGCTACAGGGACATTAAAGTTAATTCTAACCTCTTCCATCACTGCTAGGATCTGCTCAAGCCATATTACATCAGAGATGTAACCGGGACTGACAGGAGGGCAGGGGATTTAAAGGAGTCACTGCACTGACTGGTGATATTAATGTTCATTTGGAAGACAGATCCCTCTTTGTCCTATAAAATCTGGGACAAAACATTAAATAAATACAAAAAGTATACTTAGCATAGAGAGCTGTGCCCTGTGTAGAGTCTTAGGCTTATGTCCATATTCTGAAATGTTGACCTCCCAGTGAACATGTCATGCCTATTTCAGGCAGCAAGTTAATATTGCTTAGCTTAAAATGTTAAAATAAATTGACTAAGTAGAATAATAGAAAATGGATGTAACTGGAGTCAGGAAGCCTGGGTTTGGGTTCCAGCCATGCCTCTGAAAAACTGAGAGACCTGAACCTTCCTGTGGTCCTTCACCTTATCTATGAGATACTGTTTGGGGAGGAGGCATAGCATGATCTTCCAGCTCTGGCATTCAATGAATCTCTCCAACTTGGCTTTAATTGGGACTGATGATAAGATAACATTTCCATAAATTGACCTGCCAACTTGAATTACCCTCCAACATGAAGGCATGAAAATAAGATGATAGGCAGAAATGACTGTGACCAATGACTGGTAGAAAAATCTCCCTCCTTAAAATGGTAAATGGAATGCTCCTTAGTGATGGCAGTTTCTTTTAATGCTTCTTAATAACCAGCAAATTAGGTTTTACTAGAAAGTTTTGAGATGTACATGTTCACATAATTTTGTTCAATGTCTTAAATGTTGACCATATTGGTAGAGGAGATACAAATCACCCCCCTCTTAACTGCATTTATAATTCCCCCCACGACCATTTACCATTTAAACCACATGTTGACCTTTTCTTTATTTGACTGGGCATCTTTAGCCCTGAATATAATAAGCCCCCAAGGGGGAGAGAGGATTAAGATTAATTGAGCATCTAGTCCAAATCACATTTTGTCCCAGGTCCTCAGTCTAGCATAATACTTCATTTAGCCCTTCCCTGTGGGACACCATCAATCAGCCATGCATATCTGCTCCATGCAACATGCTGCAGCTTGCTGGCTGAGCACTTCAGTCTAGCCACAGAGCACACTTCACTCCTGAGGACACACCAGATCTGTCAAGAGATACTCCTACAAAGCAGTCCTCCCCCAGTACTAGATGGAAATTAGTTAGACAGGCTCTTGATCATGGAGTTGTCAGAGAGGCTGAGCTCTGGATGTCTGTGGTAGATACGAATTTGATAACACATGAGTGGTCAACTCTTTCTTTGGGGGATTTTGTTTCCCTGAAGTTCCACATGTTATTGACTGAACGATTGGGTTAAATTATCTGTGTTCTCTTTTGGGTCTTTTTGTATGTAAGGGCTGCGTGTGCAAGTTCCTGTTCATAGATATATACAGGTGCATGTGTACATGTGTTCTTTGTAGGGATTTCTGAGGACAACCTCACATGTTGCTCTAGTTTACCAACCACATTTCTTTTGATAAAAGGGTCTCTAACTGGCCTGAAACATGTTCAGTGGGACATCAAGGATAGCTGTCCATCCATCCAGCCCTAATAATCATCCTGTTTCCACCTCCCCAGCACCAATGTTACAAGCATGCTCCAGTGTTTTGCTTTTATTTCTTTTCTCCTCTTTTTTTCTGAATGTGAATATTTTAAAGGATATGTCATCTTGTTGACTCCCCTTTGGGATAGTAACCCTGTTAGTATCTAAGATCATCTTACAAATAAAACATTTATATTCAAGTGTTTCCTCAGAATCTGTTTCTGAAAGTCAAAATAAGACATTCTCCAAGATCCCTGTGGAGTAGATAGCATTACTGCTGAGATGTAGTTAAGTTTAGTGCCGGGGTTATCTGGCTCCTATTGGCTTTATCCCTGCACAAGTGGTTGCCAGCCAAAACTATTTTTGTCCTTCAGGAGACAATGCTGCAATGCCTGAACACATTTGGCTGTCACAGTTGAGTTAGAGATGTTCATGACCTAAAGATGGTAGAGTCCCAGGATGCCCAAGGATGCTGATAGTTTTATCTGAAAAACGTGAATTCAAACTCAAAAATGTCAACTAAATCAAAGTTGCGAAATTCTGCCTTCTGCCCAGCAATACCAGCTGTTAGATGGTTAAGATGTAGTAAGTGTCCGTAAGTGTCATGTTTTGTACTATGTTCTTGACCCTTGTTATGTAGCACCTCTCTGAGAATGGTGGTGTTTATGTGATTACTGTATGTTGTTTCCAGGGTCAAGCTGTGGCTCAGCTCTGTTCTACTATCCCCAATGTGACTGTCTTTGGAACAGCTTCCACTTTCAAGCATGAAGCCATCAAAGATTCTGTGACCCACCTCTTTGACAGAAATGCAGACTACGTGCAAGAAGTAAAAAGGTAAGGGGGTGGCTCTGCAGATCACCAGGCTCGCGCCTCCTCTTTGCTTGAAGATCATTAATATTCATTTAGAAGACAGCTGTGGGGCTAGGAAGAGGATTATAAGGATCACTTACTGCTCTTGCAGAAGTTTCCAGCACCTCACGGAGACTCACAATGGTCTGTAACTCTAATCCAGGGAGCTGATGGGCTCTTCTTTCTTCTTTGGGCACTGCACTCACATCCTACACATACTTACTTTCAGATGAAACACTCGTACACATGAAACAAAAGTAAACCTTTAAAAGATGACTGACAATGATGATAGCAAGCATATATTGGAGGCTCAGTATTAGTTCTGAGGTTGATGCTTCATGTGTGTTAACACATAAATACTCTCAGCCTCCCTGCTATTATCCCCAAGGAAGAAGGCAGTCCTAAAACTTGCAGGATTGATGTGTTAATGATATGCTAACTGCCTTGACACATGCAAGTCTAATTCTCATTCATTCACACAGAAAGCTCAAAGAAGATGCTCATCTGTAAGAGGATTCTGGTACCCAGGCTCTTTATATTTTGGTTCTGTCATCATCCTGAGTCTTCTTTTCTTTTGGTTCTAGCTAGAAGATGGGAAAATAGTAATAGACCATGCATGGGAGCTTTTTAATTGGTCAGTTTTGGGATGAATATATATATGCTGCTGTGATGACCTCTTTCTGGCACAAATAAAAATTAAGAACTCTATTTTCATGCTGCCCAAATTTGATGCAGCTGTTTGAGAGCAGACTGAAAACCATCACCTAGTTACACAAGCAGGCAAACCCGGCCTTCATGGAATGGTGACCATCAGAGCCTCAGTTCATACAAGGCTCTCTGGTTTGTGAACCTGTGCTTTCACTATAGAGAAGGTGACTTTCTAAAGAGTAGAACATGAGCCATAGTTACCTGTAGGAAGAAGCAAGACTGGAAGAGGATATCTTAGAGACAGAGGTAGCTGGCTGCATACTGGGAAAGTGAGTTCAAAGGTACAAGGGTTAGGAAAACAGCAATAGAACTCCAACAGGGTGTAAGTTCAGGAATGTCTGACTATACAATCTAATTACAGTTTGCCTGTGATCCAGAAGCTATTGATCATGGCTATGTGTGTCCACACAAGGAATCCCCTGGGGAACCCAGGTGCTAGCACAGCTGTAGATGGTGTGTGTGTGTGTGTGTGTGTGTGTGTGTGTGTGTGTGTGTGTGTGTGTGTGTGTGTGTGTGTTTCACTTGGCTGCTGCCCAGGGTCAACTCAGTCTCATTGTTTTCAACTGAGAACTGCTGAAGAAACCAGTGGTGGCCAGGAGCTGTTATTTTTCTCTCTTCACAGTCTAACACTAAATTATAAAGCCCCAGTGTAATTAGTCACTCAGTCAGAGCCAGGATAAAGGGACACTTTTGTTTCAAGTGACAAATTAAGACAAAAGGGACAAAGCTGGCTGTTCAAGCAGAAATTGGGACGAGATTGGGGTTTTATTAAGTGAAACATTTTTTTTAGAAAGAAAGTTTTTCTGATGGGTAAATTTTTAAAATTTGTCAGACTGGAGCTCATTCATTAAAGTGCTTGTTATGCAATTGTGAGGACCTGAATTTGATCCTCCAGACCGAGGAAAAGAGCCAGAAACAGTAGCACATACATGTAATTCCAATACCAGGGAGGTAGAGACATCCCTGGGGTTGATAGCCAGCCTGTCTAGCCAAATATATCTCAAGGCTTAATGAGAGGCCCAGTCTCAAAAACTAAAGTAAATTTAAACAAAGTGGGGCATACCTTCAATGACAGAACTTGTGAGGCAGGGACTGGCTCTATGAGTTCAAGGTTAGCCTAGTCTAAGTAGTGAGTTCCAGTCTAGCCAGGGCTCCAATAGAAAGACCCTCTGTAAAACTTAAGGTGTAGAATGATTGAAGAAGATATTCAGTGTCAATCTCCAGCTTCTACATACCCCCCCACACACATACACACACGAGTTATATATAATGAAAATATGTCCCAATATTTCCAATAGGACATAAAAGGGGACTTTTATCTAAAGCTAAATATTAGAAGTCTCAGAGATGCAGACATTACAGGTAATTTTTAAAAACATCTATTTGCCCAGTTCACCTACTTTTAACTTGAGTTTCTTAAGCTGTGGTCTGAAATGCAAACTATAATTGTTCCTGCAATAATCTTTTCTTTAGACTCTTTAACTGGTATTTTTTGCATTCATCTACCTATATTGGGGGTCTCAGGTGTGATTGGATCTGTGCCAAAGAGGTAGAGCCAACAACAACCAATCAGAAAGACTCTGTACTTACAGAGTTTGGAGAAGAGGCAAAAAAGGGAAAACAGAAAGAAACTATTCAAATAATACATTGGTTTACACTTTGCACACACACTCTGGTAGAGAAAAGCAAGTTGCTAGTGGAAAACTCAGGCAGGACAATTATCTGAGAGAGAATTTTGGCCAAGAGTTGAAAGATGTGAAGTTGCGGGGGGAAGCATGTTGGATTGGGGGATAACATTGCTGAGGTGCTATGAAAACTCTGGGTTCTGAAAGGAGATAAATGTGGCTGGTTATGGAGAGCAATAAGAACAGAAAATCAGGACACCTCAGCTGTCCTCAACAAATGGCCAGGGGACTCCTGCCTGCTCCATTTCCCACACAGAGGCTCCAAATCCTCAGCCCCACCCTCTCTTGGCCCCACTCAGAGCCAAAATCAGTGATTTCTACTATCAGCAAAGTTGAAGGAAGGAGCATCTTGGACCCATCTCATTGCCACCTGCCTTTAGAGGTGGCTTCCAACAGCTCATTTTAAAAAGAGACCAAGTGGATATGGGAAATGGCTAAGGAGCTTTGACTGTGAATAGAGCTTCTGCCCAGAAATGCTATCCTTGGGAAATAGTCCAGAGCAAGCTCAGATCCAAAGGCACAAAGCTACTGAGTCAAGCTTTTGCATGGTTGTCAGTGCTCAGCATATATCAAGAGTGACTTATAGTAGGCCTGTCTGTAACAGTAGTAAGCAGATCCAGCCTCTACTGTCTACATCACATGTATGTGTTATGCATCCCCTAAAAATGATCATTATGAAGGCTTAGTCACATAAAGAAAACATGCCTATGGTAAAATTTAAAGGAAAAAAGAGAATGCCAGGTTCCATCAATACTATGATCACAACTTGATTCAGATTCTCTGTTCATGGGCTGTTAAATGAAAGGAAAACATTCAGTCACACATATTTGGTAAAGCAGAGTCTTTTCTTGGTGTTTTCCATATAGACATAGTTACAATACAGTGAACTACAAAAATGCAATAAAACAAAATTTCCTGCAATATAAACTCATACAGAGCAGCCAATTGGAGGGCCTCTTTGGAATTCATGCAAACCCAGGAAAGAAATTAGAGGGAAAAAAACATTTATTTTGTAATGCATATGTTTTGCATATATATGTGTTCATGCATGTTTTTGTATGTGCATGTGGGATCACACATGTGTGCACATGCATGTAGAGGTCAGAGGACAGTCTTCACAAATATTGATACCTATCTTCAAGACTGGATCTATTATTGGTCTGGAACTCACCATGGCCAGTCAGTGAACTCCACGCATCCTTCTGGCTCTGCCTCCCAGATACTGGAATTTCCAGCTTGCTCACCACAACCAGCAATTTTGTTTGGATTTTAGGGAGCCTAACTCAGTTGAGCCATCTCCAGAGCTTGATGAAAAACAAAACAACTCTGATGTAGACTTTGTCTTTGCATTGGTTTTCTTATCTATGTGTAAGAGAAGATGACAATGGGTAGAAATGGGCCAAACAGAAAACTTGAGTGCTGTGCATCTTATCCAAAGGCTTCAAAAATAAAAAAGAGAAGGGCAAAACAGCCCTTTTTGGAAGGGTGGAAAGCATTTCAGCAGGTGAGAATGTGGGAACAAACCTCAGCAGAGTGGGAACAGGGCAGGGCAGGCAAGAACAGCCATGCTCAGTCAGCCTCTGCTCACTTAGATGACCACTTCACAAGCATCTTGTACAAATGCCCTCCACTTCACAGATGAGAAGACCAAAGCTTAGGTCCAGATTTACCCTCCCAGTATGTGTGCTCAGTTTTCCCCAACTATTTTTGGTTTACAAGATGATCCAAGGAAATATTGAGCTGAAAGAATGCATCCATCATCTTGAGTAATTTCACTGGTGTGGACGTTGGTTTCATGGAGGTGGACTGCCACGACTCAATGAACTATGCACTGCACATTTTAAATCTGTCCTATTTATTGCCATCAACTATAGCTCAATAAGGCTGCCTTCAAAATCAAACAGTTGGTAGAAATGGTGCACAATATTGTTTAAGACCTTATGTTCATGCATTCATGTTTTATTACTTTTTTATTGATGCCTTAAAATATGTTATGCAAATACAATGGTGACCAAAGAACACATATCCATTTGTCCTAAAATGTCCCAACTACTAGTCATAGTTAATGTGATAAGCAATTGCATCAGCACCAAATAGAGACTGCCAGGGAATTTGGGAACACACAGAAGTGATATCTAACTGAAAGCCCAAAACAAAGCACACATGTGAGCTCGTTTCCAGGCCTTTGCAAATTTGATGATGTGGACACTGTCCTTATTTCTTTAGGGAGAAGCCAAGGTACAGAAGGTGTAAATAGTGTTTATGTACTTACACACACTGGGACTTTCTGTATATGGCCTATTTCCAGAATTTAAACTTTCTACCATCTGTGCCCATAGGGATGGGTCACCCCTGTGTCAGTGAGGGAACCAAGCCATCCAGCTTGAATGATGTGGTTGTGTGAGATGCTGAGATGGCAGGAACAGGATAAATCAGGGCTCTTCAATCTCAGCACTGTGTATGCTTGGAATCATTCTGTATTTGGAGGCTATCCCACGCAATGGTATGTATTAGATGTAATTAGCAGCTACCTGCCACATCCCCCAAATCATGACAATGTGAAACCTCTCTGGTCATCACCCAAGGGGGTGGGGGCTATGAGCAAACAGCTTCCAATTAAGCAACCTTGGAATATATGGTGGTTTAGCTACAGAGGAGCCCAGAGTGAGTTGTGGGGGGAGACAGGTGTCTGAGTACACAGGAGACCTGGTCTCCTTCTAGCTTGGAGGCCAGTGGAATAGGCCCTGGCTTGGCTCAGTTCCTTCAGGAAGACTAGAGGAGAAATGGTAGTCACCCTGAAGATGGCCACAGTTTATTCTTAAAAACCCTACTCTGCTTCTGGAAACCCCAACTGGCTTTTGAATGTGACAGATCAAACCATATTCATCCTTCCTGCTCTCTGAAGGGTTTCTGGGGCATGTCCCTTGATCTGACTAAACCCCATTTTCTTCCTCCTCCAAATGACAATGGATCTGGAGTCACAGGGGTGGCATGGGATACAAATGGGGTTGGCTTGACCTTCCTCAGCCTGGGGCATAGTAAATGCTCATGAGTATATCATGGATGCCAGTAACCCCATCCATCCTGACTATGCCTTGAGTTGATGACTGGACTGAGGAAAACTACAGCTCTGTGATATAATATGAAACCAGGTGTGGTACTGCCTCCACCGTAGTTCTCTTTTGCTGAGGGCTACCTCAGCTGCCCAAGGGTCTTTGTACTCCCATATAAGTTTTGAGATTTTTTTCTGTTTTTGTGAGAAATTTCATTGAGATGTTTATTGGGATTGCATGGAATTTATAGATTGCCAGCATCATAATAAATAAAGAAAAACTCTTTCTGTTTTTGATCCATGAGCATGGATGGCCGCTTCTAGTCTTCTGCATTTCTTCCCTTGGTATTTTAAGCTTTGTATTGTGGAGGCCCTTCATTTACTTAGCTACATTTGCTCCAAGTTATTTTGGAGGCTGTTTTGAAAGGGATTGTTTCCCTAATTTCTTTTTCATATGTTTACCAATAGTATATAGAAAGGCCACTGATTTTTAGATATTGACTTTGTGCCCTGTCACTTTGCTGAAAGATTTTATAAGGGCTAAAAGCTTTCTGATAGAGTCTTTGGGGTTCCCTATGTATAAAATCATATCATCTGCAAGTAAGGATACTTTGACTTCCTTTCTTATTTATATCTTTTTTATTTTCTTCTCTTGTCATATTGCTCTAGTTAAGTCTTCAAACACTATACTAAAATAGAATGTGAACAGTATACATCCCTAACTTAGTACTAATCTTAGAATGATTTGAGGTTTTCCTCCATTTAGCATGATACTGGCAATAGATTTGTCAGAGACTACTGTTATTACATTAAGGTACATTTATGTCATCCCTATTCTCCAAAATTTTTAATTTGGATTTTGTCAAAGGCATTTTCTACATCTACTGAGATGATCCTAGGGGTCATTTCTGTGATGAATTACACTTATTTATTTGAAGCATTCCTGCATTTCTGAGATAAAGCCAACTTGTTCATGATTCACGATCGATTTGATGTGTTTATAGATTGGTTTGCAAGTAGTTTATTGTGAAATTTGTAGCCATGTTAATTGGGAAGATTCGTTTATGATTTTCTTTTTTGCTTCTCTCTATCTGTTTTTTGAAAAGAGAAGTATGAAATAAATAGGTAAATGAATGAAACTGGAAACAGACTGAGTGAGGTAACACAGGCACAGAAAAATGAATGCCATGTCCTTCCATGTTTGGACCCTAGCATCAAAACTTTTACTTGAACTATTTGGAATATGGAGGTTGGTTTTCTCTTCAGTACCTTGGACAGCATTCTACTTGTGGGCCATATTCCTTTAAAAATTATTGATGTCTGAGAAATTGACAAACTGGACTGTGGGAAGTCTAGGCCAAATATCTTTCACTGCATTACACAGGAGAGAGCTAAGGATTGGAGAATTTGAGTGAGCATCTAGATAGAAAAGCTCAAACCTACTGACTACAGTTTCTTCTTCATTATTCTACTCCAGACTTGTTCTTTGGAGAAGTGTTTTGCTGCCCCTAACCTTGTGAGTACTTGTATAGATAGTGCCTGACTCATAGTCAGGTTTGGTCTAAGACCTTTTTAAACGCAGTTGACATTATATTTAAATGCATAGACATTATATTTCGGATGTTGATTTTGAGTTCTTCCTTGTTAGCAATGTGTCTTATAATATTCTCCTGTGATGCTAGGGGTATGTACAGTGCTAAGACAGCCACGTAAACATGGGGGTAAACCATTGGCATGCTACAGTGTGCTGTATTGCTTAGCTATGTCAGGTACTAGGTTAGATGAATACAACAAAATTTAACGAGATATTTTCAGCTTACAAAGGACTTATTGAAGGCATCTACAGGAAGTTAGGGATGATAGTAGTTAGACAGATGGTCCTAGAGTGTTCACTCTTTGTATTCTGGACACCAGATGATGAGACATGAAAAGGAAAGACTCAAGACTTTGGTTCTTGACAGGTTGCATCGTTTTTCTTTGTCTCTTTCTATGCAGGATTTCTGCTGAAGGTGTGGACATTGTTTTGGACTGCCTGTGTGGGGACAACACTGGCAAGGGGCTCAGTCTCCTCAAACCTCTGGGGACCTACATTTTATATGGTGAGTGCATGCACAATGGGCTAAGATCAACAACACCACAAAGCGCCTCACTATGCTTACCACAGTCTTCAAGGTGAAAGGTGTTAATATACTGTGTAAAGGACAAACATGGGGGTGTCTAGTTTTTGTAGTATATTTATTATGTTGATACTGTTGTCATATATTACAAAACTAACTTATTTGCCTACTGCCCCATCCCCTACATTGTCATTTTTTAAATGTTTTGTTTTGTTTGAATAGCCCCGGCTGGCCTTGCACTCATAATCCCACTGCCTCGGCCTTTTCAGTGACAGGATTACAAGTGTGAGTCACCCTGCTGGCCACATCTACTATGAACTTGAGTGTACAGGAAAGTTATGAAAATTAGAAGCAAATGTTCTCCAGCAAAATTATACTTTAGTGCTGGACCTTCTTGTCTTCATAAACATACATACACACACACACACATACATACATACATACATACATACACACTAATTTAAGATTGGTCTCCACAAATTCTAAAAGATGTTTAGAAGGCCAGAGGCCATCTTTCAAATAAAAATATTGGGGTATCTGATATTTGAGATTCCTAAAACCTCTGTGCCCTGTTCTTGCACTAGAAACCGAACCTTAATTCTGAGTATTTCAGAAGGAATAAAAGAAGTAAATTCTCTTTATAAAAGAGATATTTGAGGGTTATAAATATCTTTTCATCATCAGATCATTATTACTAAAGAATTGACCTCAACAAGCAGGTGAACAATATTCCTTTGCTGACATGTTCTGGTCATTTCTATCCTGGCCACATATTTCTGAAAAAGTAAATAATTGATTAATATTATTGATGGGAAAACCTACAAAGATCAATACCATTATAAGAACATCAAATGTGACTAACAGAAGGCAGATGGACAATTTATGCATCCTTCCTTCTCATTGGCCAGGAACTATATTTTTTGCCTCAATTCCATCATGTCATTTGGGTGAACTTCAACTTGATTATCTCACAATTATCCAAGTCATTACATTGATCACTTGGTTACTATGTAATGGAAGCCTGGCATTATGATCCCTGGGACTCATCATCCCATCAAAGATAAAGGAATGGTTAACTGATTGGGAAATAGTTTAGCCAGACCAAATGGTTAATTCTAAAATATGCAATTTTTTAAAGTAAATGACTGTTTGCTAAGAAAAATTACACTTCCAAGTGGGGAAAGTCTATGGAGAGGGCCCAGTGCATCAGGATGTTCTCTCTATTGTCAAGAGTTTGTTCTTCCCACCCATCCTCACTGGGAACCCTGCAAAGGGATCATTTCCCTCTGAGCATCTCAGCTTATCTTTTCTAACTCCACCTCCATATGGCATCTGAGTGTCAACACATAATTTCCAATATTTTTTATCTAAAGTTTTAGATTTTGTTTTGTTTTTTAACTTCTCTGCCTAGAACCTTTTGGAGCTGACAAATAGCCCTTGAACCTCTGAAATTACTGTTTTCTCCTCTATCTTTCCTATATCTCATTATTTTGTATCCAGCCAAGTTTTCCTCCTACCCTTTAGTACCTAGCCATGTCAGAGTCCTAAGCCTCTCATTTACTAGGAATCAAATTTGAATCTATGCACCGCCTTACTACAGAAGTTCACTTCTTATTTTCAATAAACAGAACTAAAATGTTTCATATTATTAAAACATTGGACTAATGGATCACCTTTTGCTACATGTCTGGTGTTCTAAAAGAATGAAACAGCCACCATGAGAAGTCTCCCTTCCTCTAAGATTTGATGACACCTAGTCAAATGTTCCACATTGTGCCCCACCCCAACAGTCTACTTTTCCCAAGACTGAAACATGTTGTTTGTAAGATTTTGCCACTTGTGCACAGATGCAACATCACCTGCCACTCTTCTTCCATAAGAAGATATCTTGATTTTTATGAACAATTGCTTGACTTGGAAATCTTTCATTTACAGGTTCATCCAACATGGTAACTGGAGAGACCAAGAGTTTCTTTAGTTTTGCAAAGTCAGTAAGTATCTGTACCTTTTTGCTAGCTGATGGTTAACATTCATTTGCATGTTGTGAGCTCCATCTAAAAACATTGGTCACCAGGCAGTGGTGGTCCACACATTTAATCCCAGTACTCAGGAGGTGGAGGCAGACAGATCTCTGAGTTCAAGGTAAGCCTGATCCACAGAGTCAGTTCCAGGACAGCCAGGGCTACACAGAGAAACCCTCTCTCAGGAAAAACAAAGACAAAAAACAACAACAACAACAAAAAGGACATTGGTCAATTGGTTGATTACTGGCCTGTCATCTGCATTGTGCATTTCTAATAAATCCCGTGCCCATTACCTGCTAACTGCATACAGGCAGGATAAAGACTTTTAAATTGGTGTATTGATAAAATTTTGAAAAGCTTCCTTTTAATTTCAGTAGAGATTGGTCCAGCCATCTGTCAAAAGTGAGCTTAGAGTTACTGCACTGTAATTGTTCTCTATAGTAGACAGTCTTTAATTTTGACCATTTTCTGGCCAGGTTTCTGGGGATACAGTGGATTTCTGTGTCCCTATCCTACTGTGTTGGAGATGGGAATGGAAATTTCCTAACTTTAATAATTTCTGAGTGTATGAGGACTTTGCCGTTGAGGGCTGCTTTCCCTGTTGCCCCTGCTTAGGTGGATATTTCCATACAGAGCTATCTATATATGTTAGAATTAAGCTGATTTGGGGTTGTGCTTTTGTTGCTTCACCCACTAGAGCAAGGGATTGCTAGTTCTCATAAGTGTTCAGCTTCTGTCCTCATGTTCCTAGTCTCTGGTGCATCCAATTCACCAGATCAGATAAGTGTTGCAAGAATTTCTTCCCTGGGGAGATATAAATGACATCCCCACATAAGGTTCTGACAACAAACCAAAGTATGCTTCCATCAGAGCTCACCCCAAGGAGCCACTAAGATTATTGCCCTTGCAAATGGAACATGGTGAGTAGTTAATGGCAGGAGTGTAGGTAACCCTAAAGCAGCTGCACTGGAAAATTCATAATGAGCTAGACGATGGCTTTTACTATAGCCACATAGATGGAACCCCTCCCTTTAACCTTCCCAAGATTATGCTTTTCTAGTACCTCCTGAGACAGCTAGACCACATGCAATTAGGGAAAAATTATGTTACAAATGGCTTGTGATCTGCAATTTCAGGTGATGATCCAATGATCCTCTCTACCCTCTCCTCTCTGAGGGAATGTCAATAGTCAGCAAACCTGATGAAAACGGTAGCTGTTTTTCTCAGATGAGTAAGTTTAATAGCAATAAGCATCACTACACAGACATTTCTTGAGCCTCTACTGTGGGTAGAATTCCAAGACATCCAAGGTGTCATAGTGGATGGGACAGAGGTGTTCAGGACCCTTGTGGCTTCACATTCTATTAAGGAGATATACCCAACAATAAGAAAAAAATGTCAATAACCTGATTGTGAGTGTCTATCCCAACCTCAAATGAGAATAAAAACAGGATTCTGGAAAAAGGCAGGGTGAGGAAGACGGCATTGTGAATAGGGTGGTTGCAGCCAGGAAAAGGACATTAGATTTCATTCTCCACATATCATGATGGAGTTTTATTGATCACATTTTGGAAAGGCTTTCCCATCTCAGTTAGCCCAGTCTAGAAATTCCCCCACAGACATACCCAAAGATTTAACTCCAAGTTTATTTTGGAGGCTGTCAAGTTGATAATCCATATTAAACATGCCAAGACTATTTATACTGACTGCCCAAATTTTACCCTAGAACATCTGCTGAATTGGGAATGGCAGTATCCCTTCTGTATGTGAGATCAGAATTTAAAGGACATTTTTTGCATTGTTTGCACATGGGGCTTTAATAAGTAAAGGTCGGGAATCATTTGAACTTCAGTACCTGTAGGAACAAGGATAGAGCCTCCCAAAGAATGCTATCTACTGTCCATCCCTGAAGACAGACTGTACCATTCACAACTGTTTTGTTGTTGTTGTGGATACAATTTGCATGATGCTGAAAAACTGCTCTGAGGATTCATGCTGGCCACAAATTACATAGACTATAAGAAATTTTTTCCTTTGTCTTACCCTTAATGCCCAATGAAATAATTAGAGTGTGTTCATGCTAGGGAAAGTATTTATAACAATACAGGCAGAATGGAGACTCAGTTTCCTCTTCCTCAGATAAGTACCTTTATGCTCTGGAGCTGAAGGTCATGAATAAAAGCCCTGAGGCCCAGGTTCATGCAGGCAGATTGGTTAGAAATAAATTTAAGAGGTTTTCTGAGAAGTACAATGATGGCTTTGCTCCAAGAAAAAAAATCTTATGCAATCAAGAAAGGCACATTTAGAATCATATAGAGAGTTCTCACTCTGCTATCTTAATTATGTTCCATCTTAAGATTTCAGCAGAGTAAATTCTTTATTCTTTGTCAGACTTGCCATTCAATCTTGGGCCATTATAAGGGTGACTCTTATAGATGACACTAACATATAGGGAGCAGCCTGGCTCCAAATTCCAAGCTCTTCCTAAATGAATCTAAAACATTACTTTCAGATTAAAAGGATAGTTAAATTTATTTGTGAATATGGAGCATTGACATATATATATACATATATATATATATATATATATATATATATATATATAGCTGTAAATTGCATATATCTTATATGAGCACATTTACTTTCTATGACACCCCCCAACTGAATACAGAGAGGTTAGGTGCTAGTTACACAACTAGCAAGTGACACTCAACTGTAGAAATTTAAAAGAAAATTTTAAGTATAATTGTTTAATAATGTGTGTGTGTGTGTGTGTGTGTGTGTGTGTGTGTGTGTGTGTGTGTATACATTCAGCATGGCGTGTATTAAGGTGTCAGAGGGTAACTTGCAGAAGTCAGTTCTCTATCTTCACCAAGTAGGTCCCAAGGATCCAACTCAAATTGTTAGCCCTTGTGGTAAACGCCTTTTCCTCCTCTGAACCATCTCTAGAGCTATTCTCACAGTTATGCAGTGGTGATAGCATCCTCTGGCATGCATTACACAAACATTAACTGAAGTCCTACAGATGTGCAGGTAGCAAGCTTAATCTTGGGGCCCAAGATTTTGAATTTTTTTTAATTTGGGGATACTTATACTAGGAGAGTAAGAGTAAGGAAAGACACTTTGCAAACAAACAAGAAGCGCTTAGGTGGGTGCTACCATATCCAGGTTTATGTGGTGCTGAAGAGCAAAACCACGGTTCATGCATGCTAGGGCTACAGTCTACAAACTGAGCTACACCTACAGCCACAGACACGGAATTCTTCACCAAATCACATTTAGCAGAGCTGGGGATGGGACAGCTCAGGAAGAGCAGTACACTTGACCATAAAATCCTTGTCACATGTCAAAGGCTGAACCCACATGAGAGCCATTTACACAGTCCCAGCCTCTTAGATTTATCTCTCCATGCTGTGCTCTCTTCTTAACTTGCCATTTCCTTTCTTCCTATGTTTCCAGTAGCCTTGTCATTGTCTTTCCCCAACTCACTCTCTTAGCAAAAAATCTTAGAACATGTTCTTGCATTTGTGGTGGTCACCTCTACCATGCCCTAAATACTTTGTCACTCTGTAAACTTCCCCTTGTTAGGACACTTTGATCTTCCCCACAATCATACACAGAGCCAAGTGTTTTGCTCTGTAACCTCCCCCCAGTAGATGTTAGTGCTCCCTCTCATCCAAGTCAGTCGAGAAGCGTGAAGTGCAAAGAATCTACTTCAGATTCATTGATCCTAATCATGCACTTACTATTTTAACAAACTGGCCTTGAATAAACTGAGAAACCTTATCCAAATGAATGAGATGAGAAGAGCTTCCAAATTTGATTGATGGAGGGAGGGGAAACTTTTATTCCCCAGGTTTTGGAATATTTACAGGTAAGTCATAAGATGTAAGTTTTAGTGTGTGTGTATTAAGATTAACACAGGTTCTGCTGTAGCCTAGGCTGTTCTGAAACTCACTATGTAGCTGAAGGTGGCCTGGATTTCTGATCCTCCTGCCTCTACCTCAAAAGTTCTGAAATTACAAGTATCCATCTCCACAATGCTCACTCTGTTGTTCTAGAATTTGAATCCAGAGCATCATATTACTGGGCAAACACTATCCCAACTGAGCTACATTCCCAGCATAGACAGTAATTTTAGTGTCCCTTTGTGGTATCATATTAACACTCAAACATATTTGGCTTTTGAAGCATTTTAGAGTGGAGATTTTGGAATAAGGGATGCCCAGCATTCATTCATTCATTTTCTCTCTCTCTTTCTTTCTCTCTCTCTCTGTCTCTCTCTCTCTCCGTCTCTCTCTCTTTCTCTCTCCCTCCCTCCCTTCCTCCCTTCCTCCCTCCCTCCTTTTCTCTCTCTCTCCCTCCCCCCTCTCTCTCTAAGCTAAAGCCCTCATACAGCATTACTCTCTAGTATATCCTCTGTATCAACTGCTGTGGTTCCAGAGATAGATGCTTAAACGATAAATCACCAAGACTGCTTGCTGGTCCACCAGAATCTATCCAGTTTCAAATTTGGCTTCCTTGGAGCAAAGGATAGCCAATGACATAGTCAGTGCTGCACATTGTAACCTAGTCTTCAGACTTTGTAATCTAGAATCTTCTCTAATTGCAGTGGTGGCAGGTGGAGAAAGTGAACCCCATCAAGCTGTATGAAGAAAACAAAGTCATTGCAGGGTTCTCACTCCTCAACCTGCTCTTCAAACAGGGCCGCTCAGGCCTCATCCGGGGAGTGGTGGAGAAGCTCATTGGGCTGTACAACCAGAAGAAGATCAAGCCTGTGGTGGATTCTTTATGGGCCCTGGAGGAAGTAAGCAAACAACCTTCTTGACTTATTTCTAGGACTTGGGGCATCCATGACAATCTTTTTCCAAAACCATTTTTCTCCAGTTTGTTCTAAGCAAAAGTCCTAAAGTAGGTGAACCCAACTGATCCCATTGTCACCTACCTGGTTCACACTTAAGAAATACATAGTTAAGCAACCAAAAGAAAATTACCAAAAAAATCTCATAGGATTTATGTATGTGTATGATTTTCATAGCTATCCTTGGCCAGATGTGGCCCACAGATTTGGCATACTTGGGTCATGGTGCTTTAGGTATAAGGACCACTTCCAGTTCCCAAGAGGCTTTCAGACCATGCACCTCCAGCATTCATACATAAAACCGTTATTGCCGGGTAAGATGCCAAATTTGGATAAATGCATCCAATTCACTTTGATTACATAAGGGCATGCACGTTGTTGGAATGTCACAAATATTGTCCCTGTATGGATACCTAAGAGATCAAGATCAAGGTAGCTCATAGATGGGGAGGATTTGTTTGCAGAAACTGGATGCTACTTTGAGACATTGTCAGCTTTCATGGTGGACACTGTAATTGTGTTGGGTCTGGTGTTGAACTGACTTAGTTTTGTTGCTGTAGTGTGGTTGTTGATGATGACAGATCTGCAAAAAGTTCTAATGTTTTAATGCATTCTTGAAGTGTGAACAAAATAACCTTCAAGGATGCTAAAGCAGGAACTGGTTGGATTGGTTCATATGGCACTCAAGGAGGAAGGCAGTCTTCAAAGAGTCTAGGAGTCCTTCAGGACAAGAGAAGGATGGAACATATAGGAAGTCAGTCATGACAGCTCCTTGTAAGAATAAAGGAAGCTTGTGTCCTGGATTTGGGTTGAAATTTCAGATCTCCCTCAGTCATGAGGCCTGGGAAAATGCTTAAGTTGGCATGGGTTTTGTTGTCCATTTGTTTTGCATTATTTTCATGGATGAGGTCTCTTATGGAAGAAATAGTTGATGGATGGATGTGTATTTGTGCATGAGGGGTGTGTGAGTGTGTGTGCACACATGTGTGGCACACTCATCCTTATATGTGTGTGTGATGGCCAGACATCAAAATCGTTTTCCTCAATCACCCTCTACTTTGTTTTTTGAAACAGTCACCTACTGAACTTGGAGCATGGCATTTAGGCTAGACTGCTGACCAGCACTTTCCAGCTCTGCCTTCCTTCCCTTTCCCAACTCCACTTCAGTATTGGGATTACAGATGGACACCACCATGATCAATTCTTATATGGATGCTGCAGCTCCTAACTCATGTCCTTATACTTGCACAGCAAGCATGTAACCTACTGAGCCATCTCCTTGGCCCTAAAATAAGTGCTTTTAAACTTTGGGGAGTCACAGAAACCATTGCAACCAAAGTTTGAAACACTAAGTTTTGTGAAGCAGAAGTGTGTGTGATCTAATTGGGCGAAGCATAATCATGCCATCAGATTAACTGGTCCTAGATCAGTGAACATGAACTATACCCATTTATGGCCTTCTAATATTGAAATATCGTGGACAGCCTTAACAAAAAAGAACAGCCACACAAAGTCCTAGTTTGTTGTGATAACTGAAATCAATATTCAGTACAGGGCATTCCTAAATCAACCCAGCATAAGTAGAAAACAAACTGCACACCCACATTCCAGAGAGGGATAATGTGGTTAATATTCCGGCTTCCTTCCTTCCCGTCCTTTTTCTATTGCAGATGCTCATTGTGATTCAATTTATTGCTAAAGTAAATCAGACAATAATGTGTTCTTTGTCCTGTGTAATTGCCAAGATGGTTAGCCTCTTGTCATCATTTTATTGAAAATCTTTTCAATTTAATGACTTGGATATCTGTATGGTATTCATTGTGGCATGCTAGAGAAAAACAGGATTAGGACAAACTCCTACCCATGTGGCACATAGAAAACTTAGATTTAAACTCAGTGACCAAAGAGACCCAGCAAATCTGGTAGCTTATGAGGGTTAAAATCTGAGAAGAGGTCCAGATGGCCCCATGAGTTTTCCTAGAATTTGACACTGCTCCTTGCTCACAGTAGTATTAGAGTCTCTGAACACCTGTGAATAAATATTGTGTGCTCAGTTCAGCAGAGATGCTGAAGATACTGTGAAGAATAGATAGATAATATCCCTGGGTTTTACACAGTTTATATCCAAGGAGTTGAAGGAACATAAAATACTAAGGCATGCAGAAATCTTGCTGCTTGTAATAAGCTCCTAGGAGGGCGCATGTTAGTTATGTTTTCATCACCATGACCACACTACCTGGCAACCTGAGATGAAAGTGTCACTTGGGTTCACCATTTCAGAAGCTTTCCATCTTTTGTGGCAGGAAGCTCATGGCAGAGCATCTTAGATCATGGTGGTGGAAGGGTATGGTATTGGCTAATCACACCATAGATGACAAGGAAGCAGAGAGCAATGCCAGAGCCAGGGCCCACCTCTAGTGACCAGGAATTACCAAATGGACCTAGCCTCCTAAAATAGCATCACTGGCCTTGGAACAAACATCTGAAATATGAGCATGTAGGAAACACTGCAGATTCAAGTGGTAGCTGGAGGAAATTGAGGGAAGGAGGCACTTAGTTCCCACAGGAAGTGTTTTCCAAATTCTTTTCATTATTGCCTATCTAAGGACCTTTTTCAGACTTTTTCCCCCTTCATGAAATTTTAATGTGTGTGTACATGTGCATGTGTGCATATGTATGTATGTATATGAATATATGTTAAGTATGTGTATTTGTGCTTTATGGATTAAAGGAGTTATTTTTCATCCCCCAGGACGCCTATTTCACTTCTTGGGGAAATGTGATACCCAATGAAAGTACACACTGTAGAGTGGCTCCAGGGAAAGGGGCGGGGTCTGTCTTGGAGCAGCATACTTTGAAAAGATACTTGAAGGAGGTAAAATCCTTAAGCAAAATAGTTTCAGACGAAGAGATGCCCCAGAAACAAAGAGATGTTGACAGAACATCTCAGAGAGTTTACTGGTAAACTATTCCTAACCCTGAAGGGATGGTTCAAAGAAAACCTGGACAGGGCATCAAGGATGGGCCAGACAGAAACTCGCCTTTACTCCTAGTACTGTGAGGGTCTGCTGGAGGGTCAAGGTCAGGTGGTGATGCTTCCTGGTCCTCGGAGTGTGATCTGCTCAGGGGGGACTGGAGTTACCATTCAGGGTCCTGGACAATTGTGTGATCCAAAAGAGTTCAGCGCAACCAAAGAATGATAAAGACAGGATGATTGCAAGCCAGCAAGCCTTCTAGTGAGCAGCTATGCTTCCATGGCACGATCTAAGAAAAGGCAACTGAACCTGCCATCACTGTCCCTTTTTAGGGGACCTCTGAAGTAACATCAGGACTTCATAAAAGACCAAGTCCACCTGGATTTCTGGGAAAAGGATTAGCACTAACCAGCAGCAGTAAAGCCATGGCTGATAGCTCTCTTGGCTGAACCATGTATTGGATGTGGAATTTAGAAAGTCTGGGACTTATCCTTGAATCTTCAGGTCTCCTCCTGTCTCACACCCTGCTCTATTTGTCTGAACTGTACAGGATACTCTCTGGTGGTTTGAATAAGAATGGCCACCATAGGCTCATATATTTGAATGCTTAGTCATCATCATCAGGAAGTGACCCTATTTGAAAAGGTGTGGTCTTCTGGCTTAGGATCTCTCTCTCTCTCTCTCTCTCTCTCTCTCTCTCTCTCTCTCTCTCTCTCTCTCTCTCTCTCTTGTCTCTCTCTCTCTCTGTCTCTCTCTGTCTCTCTCTCTGTCTCTCTCTCTCTCTGTGTGTCTGTCTCTCTCTCTCTCTCTGCATAAGAAAGTTCTCAGCTAAGGCTCAGCATTTGTCTGCATGCCCATATGCTCCCTGCCATAATGATGATAGACTAAATCTCTGAAAAAATAACAAAGAACCAGTTAAATGTCTTCTTTCATAGAGTTTCCTTGGTCATCTTCACAATAATAGCACATTCACTAAGACATCTTCCCTTCTACCATACTCTCCTGGGTGTTCACACACACACACACAGAGAGAGAGAGAGAGAGAAAGAGAGAGAGAGAGAGAGAGAGAGAAAGAGAGAGAGAGAGAGAGAGAGAGAGAGAGAGAGAGAGAGAGAGAGAGTCAGAGACACAGAGAGAGACAGAGAGACAGACAGAGAAACCTGGAACCCAGTCTAAATCTCTGCCTTCTTGAGATTAGTCAAGTCCTGATCCGGGTACTCCCAACCATTTTCTCAAGTTCCATGCACCCACCCACCCCACCCCCACTTCAACAGCAGCTTCCAGTTTTTGGGTCTTTAAACCCACCCACATCCTCTTCACCTTGATTCTCTGAAGCAATTGCCTCCTAAGCACTAAATATATCCCCTCTCCATTACTCATGACTGTGACCTATGCAGAGAGGCCTTCTCTGCTCGTCCCTTCCAAAGATGCCACCCCTGTCCTGGTTACTGACTCCTTTCCCATTGTTTGGAGGTCTCTGCTGTATTAACCAATGATTGATCAACTTGTGCATTGACTGTTGCTTTGCATCTACGAAAAGGTGATCCCTATGTGAGGAAGATCCTACCCATAGGCTTCTAGTGGCTGACAGGATGGATGCTCAGTAAGCAGCATATTGTATGGGTGAGTGAATGAGCCCAGCAGCACACAGAAACCTGACTAGTTGGACACTTGCTATGGTTAATGATAAATATTTGCTGAGCAAATAGATGAGTAGGTGAAGAAATAAACAAGCTATACTTTTTCAAAGATATTTTCCTGCAACTAGCAAGTTGTGTCAGTGGGTGAAGGTATTTGCCACCAATATTGATGTCCCTGGAACTCACAAGCTGAAAGAAGCAAACCAACTCCCACAAGTTGTCCTCTGTGCATCTATGCATATATACATACAGAGAGTGAGAGAAATAGTTAATTTATTAAATAAAGTATAAAAAATAATCTATTTCAAATTTTAAAAAACTATTATTTTTTAAAAAACAGGGTTTATAAGCAGAAAGAAAGAAGTCAATGTTTTTCACCCAGGGCCTGATTTATGTTTTGATCTGGATAATTCTTTATTGCAAGTAGAGGACCTGCCCTATGAAATGTTGAATCTACTCATCAGCTTTCCAGCAGCAGCAATAAAAGGAAATTGTCTCTAGTTATTGTCACGTGTCCCCAGGGTCAATGGGTAGAACAGAGGTGATGGAAAAACTATTCCTAGTAGAGGATCACACTTTTAAAAGAAGCTGTGGGGTTGGGGTGTGGCTCAGTTGCTCAGCAGTTAATACACAAAGTACCACATTTACCAGGAATGATGGTGCATGCCTGTAAATCCAGCACTCAGCAGGCAGAGGAAAATCAGACATTCAAGATCATCTTGGTCTAGATAGCAAATCTGAAGTCAACCCAGAGTACATGATACTCTGTCCCAGGAGCAGGGGAGGGGAAAGGAGAAAAGGGAAGAGGAAGAGGAGTCAGGAGAAGCCAGAGCAACAGAAGCTATAGTAGATGATCCAATCACCAGCCAAACAAAGGAACTGTAATCAGTGTAACAGGCTGGTTCTCCACAGAAGGGAGACAGACGGCGGCTGCCTGTTTGCCAACAATGACTCCACAGCCACTCATCAGTGACACCCACCAACTTTCTGAGGGTTCTTTTCTACAATATTTACAGACATCTGTTCAGAGCTGCACTTGGGCCAAATGCAGCAATTTATCAAGCCCACACAGCTCTTCTGGGCTTAAAGGGAGTACAGCATGCTTATTGCTTGAGAACCTTCGAGGGTGAAATGTAATGATTTCCCTCCTCCCATTTGGTAAGGGCTAACACAAAATTGCTTCTCAGACCAGCTATGTAACTCCATTTATAGCATTCAAAACCCAACAGGATTAAAAGAAGATTTTCTTGGGCTCTCTGAGCCCTCAGACAAGAAGATTTAATAATATCAGACACGATTAAGGGTTCTTTCTAGCTGTCTGTCTGGGACTTTATTGTAAATTTAATACACAAACCAGAGTGGAGGATACTGTAGTCTCCCATTTGCTTTCAGACGCTAAATGTATAGCTGTAGTTTATATTTTGAGAAAGAAAATTAAGCTTTCAAAACACTGTGTTTGTCACCCAAGCAGCTGTTGTTTCCTTGGGCACTTGTGATGCTTATCATCATAGATAAGCTTTGGAGTCACCATGGAAACAAACCTCTGGGTGTGCCTCTGAAAGCAGTTCTAGAAAGGCATAATGGAAGAGAGAACACCCATCCAACATGGTAGTGCCCTGGTACCCTGAGATGAATGAAAAGGAGAAACAGAGCTGAGCATCAGCATCCATCTGTCTCTGCCTCCTGATTATGGGTGCAGTGTAGCCAGCTGCCCCATGCTCTAACTGCCATGCTCCTGCAAGCATGCCATGCCTCCTTGCCATGGAGGCAGAATAAGCTCATCCCTCCTTAAATGACATTTGTCAGTCATTAGGTCACAGAAAAGTAACTAAACAAGCACCTACTATGTACTTACAGTATTTTCAGCTGCCATAGCTACACAAATCATAGGCAACCTCTTTCCTGTCCTTGAATTGCTAACAAAGGTTAAACCTATGAAGTAATTACAGAATAGTAGTAATCAATCACAGGGTATCGATTTCAACTGCAATTGGGTGTGAAATCAAGAGAGAATAAAGTTAAGGATGAACTAAATGAAATGCTCAGAGATTGTTTTAGGGATGATAAAAGGGAAGAGGGAGGTGTCTCCATCAGCAAAGCTCCTGATGTACAAGCATAAGGACCCTAGTTTATGTACACAGTACCACATAAAAGCCAGGCATGGTGACACAAACCTGTGATGCCAGCACCAGAGAGGTAGAGACAGGCAGACCCCTGTAGGTTATTAGCCAGCTAGTCTAAGCAAATCAATGAGCTCCAGGTTCAATGAGAAACTTGCTCTCATAAAATAAGATGCAAATGACTGAGGAAAATACCCATTGTTAACCTTTGGCCTCCACACACACATAAGCACATGAGCACACACACCTCCAGAGACATGTATACACAGCTTGGTGAACACAAACATAGACCACACACACACACACACACACACACACACACACACACACACACACACACAGAGCCCGTGTGCAAATAAATGGTGAATTCTAGATGGATAGAAATCATTTGGTTGATGTGGGTATCACAAAAATACCGCAGACTTCAGGGATGATGTAAACAAAATCATGAATCAGGCAGGTGGGGCAGAGAGAGAAAGCTCCAGAGTAAACATGAGAGAGAAAATAAGATTTGGTGAGTGGATCCAAATCACAGACACCTTTGCTGCCTAGCAGACTTGGAGCTGGCTTCTGATTAATATGGTTGCTATGACACCACTTTATTCTCAGTCTAGTAAGGCTCAGCCATGACTCCCAGGCTGACTACTATGAACCTAAAGTGAGGCTGGATGATACAGACCTGTAATCCCAGAACATAGGCACTAATGGCAGAGGAACATGAATTCAGTGCCAGCCTGGGCTCCAAAGTAAGCTCCGATAGCCTGATCTACAAACCAAGACCCTGTCTCAACAAGAAAGGAAGGGAGGGAGGGAGGGAGGGAGGGAGGGAGGGAGGGAGGGAGGGAGGGAGGGAGGGAGGGAGGGAGGGAGGAAGGGGAGTTGGAGAGATGGCTCATTAGTTAGGCTACATTCTGCTCTCCTAGAAGACCTCAATTCAGTTACTAACATCTACATCCAGTACCACCACCTATAATTAAAGTTCCAGAAAATTTGATGCCCTCTCCTGGCCTCCAATGGTACCTGCACTCACATGAATGGACCTACACAAAGACACATAGATACGTGTAATTAAAAACAACACAAATCTTTTAAAAAAAGAACGTTTTAAGAAACAATACAGGTAGTATACATCTATAATGCTAGCACTTAAGAAATGAAGGTATCACTAGTTGACAACCAGCCTTGGCTGTGTAGTAAGTGTGAGCCTGACTTAGGCTATATGAGATCCTTTCTCAAAATAAAAAAAAAAATAATCATCCAAAGGACTTCACCCATTTGCCAGTTAACAGTTTAACAGTTTACAAGGGCTGTGTGAGACCCTAATAACTGTATATATTTGTGCATGCATGTAGATACTCATGTTTGTAGATTTGTGCACATGTGTGTGGGTACCAATGTTGTTGAGAGCATCTGGGAACATGTGTGCTTTTGGAATGTGAAGAAGATTTTGAGTGTTAGTTCTCAGGAATTTCCTATATTTTATTTTAAGATAGGGTTTCTTAGTAACCTGGATCTCATCAAATAAGCTAGTCCAGCTGGCTAACAAACACCAAGGATCCTCCTGTCTCTGCCTCCCTAGCACAGGAATTCTAAGTGCAAGCTACCTTACCCAGATTCTTTGGATGGGCTCTTGGGTTCTGAGGATCTAGCTAAGGTCCTTGCACTACCAATAGTGAACATCTTAGAGCCTGAACTATTTCCCCAGTCCTCAATATATTTGTAAGTTCTCCCCTGAGAACTTATAGTATTTTGCAGCATGATTTCAACAAAAGTCTGGCTTTAGCCTTCCATAGGACACCACTAGTCACTGGTGATTCTTTAATTTAATTAGGTCACGTTAAAAATGCTATTTCAGGTACTCTGAAGCCATCATTGCAGAATGGCTTGCTGGAGCTGGTCTATGTGATGATGTCACCCTTCTGCTTGAAGACAGGGAAAAAATTGTCTCTGCAGCCTTCTGGCCTGGTTGCCTCTCAGTCAATTATGTTAATTGTGCCCTTCCATTTATCTCTCTCTTTGCTGCAGTGTCATGAAGGTCACTGCCCAAACCGAGTCACTTATTTGATGTATGTGTCCTGAATATCTCATTATGCATAACCTGCACTTTAGCTCCATGTAGATAGCCATGGTTTGAATATATTTGTGTCTTTCATTCGAAGCCAATACTAGCTTCAAAACAGATACAGGCTGTCTAAAGGCATAAATGGGGGAGAGAAAGGCTAGATGCTGAGTTTTATGGGTACTTTTCTATGCCTGCAGACAAAAGAGTAGCTGGATAAAAAGGAGATTAAGATGTGGAAGCAATCATAAGAGAGTGGAATGACCCAAGGACAGAGCTGGCAGGGGAAGGGTTGATTGACAGTCCTAACATAGCTATAGGCTCCAACTCTTGCACTAGACCAGGAATTTGAGAGATGATGCAGTTGGTTTATAGAAACAAATGTCCAGATGAAAACTAGATGCTTCTGTGAGAAAGTTTACAAACTCAGGTGTGAATCTTGTTTAAGAGATTCATGAAAAGCATGTGGAGATGTCCCCAGAGAGCTGAGACCAACAGCCATGTAGGAGAGAAGAGGAATGGATGACTATAGCCATTAATATATCTGGGAGATTCTAGATGTGCCAGAGATCATTTGATATGCTTCATGAATTAACTTGGTTAAACTCTCCAATAACCTGAAGACCCAGGGAGCTATTACACTCATCTGTAAGATCACAAAAATGAGCTTCTGGAGAGTTTTCACTTCCCAGAGACCCTGCCTTAATTGAATTTGCAGGACATTTGAACCTCAGAGAAATCTAAAGCATAGGCATTGTTGGGGGAAAAAATGGCAATGAATAAATTCACTGAACAAAAGAATGAGCTAAGTAATTATATTAGGAATCAACACATAATTTGTGGAGGCCTTAACATTCATTTAATCTTCATGAGGACCCTGAATGGTGGTTACCATGCCAACAGCTGTGACACAAGTGAGGAACGGAGACATACAAAGTTAAGTTTCTGGAGATCACAGAGCTTGTATGTATCAAATCTGACCTTAAGACACAGAAAACCTGACTCTGAACTTCTGCATTGTGGAGGGGATGGCTAGCCTGCCTCTTCCTTCACTTGGTGGTCAGACTAAGAGGAGGTATCCTTAGGCAGTGTTATTGGGTATGGAGATAGTTATGATAGGCCATTACCATTGGCCACTGCTTGCTACCAAGGGTGTACACAGGAGATATCCTCGAGTTAGATCTGGGCTCATTGCCAGTCTTTTAGAATGTCATTTCAGTGGTGGGGTGAGGGCTGAAGTCTGACTTGCCAGGGCCAGGGAGGAAATGTGTAGGTAGGGCAGAGTGACAGCCAGCATAAGCCTGCTGCTCGACATCAGACAAAGTGCCTGGAAAGCATCCAACAGGAGTCCAAGTCTGGAGGAGAGGGCTGCTTTAAAAGAGGATTAGGGAGTCCCTGAGGTGAAGGATTATGAGAAATGGAGTGGGACTGCTCACAAGCACAGGATTTCTTATTAGAGGAATAAAAATGCTCACCAGTAAATGGTAGTGGTTGTTGCATAACTCTGTAATATTCTAGAAACCATTGAGTTGCATATCATGAATGGATGAAGTGTATGATATTTGAATTACATTTAAATCTGTGATATAGATATTAGAAATAGATGGGTAGATAGATAGATAGATAGATAGATAGATAGATAGATAGATAGATAGATAGGTAGATGTTAGACAGACACAGGATGGTTAATACTGATTGTCAACAGGATCAAGAATCACCTAGGAGATAAGCCTGGGGATGTCTGTAGTGGGGTGTCTAGATTAGGTTAGGTGAGGTGAGAAGACCTACTTTTAAATGTGGGTGGCACAATCCTGGGGTAACAGACTGAAAAAAAAAATAAAAGAAAATTAACTGAACACCAATATTTATAGTTTTTCTGTCTTGATTATGGATGTCAAATGACCTCACATTCCTACCACCATGCTTTCCCTACTATAATGGACTGTATCCCCTTGAATTGTGAGATAAATAAACCCACCCCATAACTATTCCTTATTTTCATGCACACACCCCAGGTCACATATGTTCTGCTACCCACTTGCCTATCTCCCTGCTCCAAGCTATCCAACAAACCAAATAAATTGCACAGCTCTAACTCAGTTGACTCATCTATGCAAAGGAAAATCGCATCTCTTCACAGATGTCCATATTGTAACTGGTGAGATGGCTCAGCAGGTGAGGGCATTTGCCTCCAAGTCTAACAACCTGAGTTCCTTCCCTGCTAGAAGGAATGAACCAAGTCCTAGAAGTTGTCTCCTAATGGCTAAACATGTGTCATGATACATGTGTTCATGTGCCTGTGTGTATGTGTGTGTGTGTGTGAGCAAACACACACACACACAAATAAGTTAAGTATAATCATTTTTTTAAGATGTCCACATCTGTCAAGATGAGGCTGAAGGATTAACAACCAGCCTAGACTACATAGTGAGTTCTGGGCCATCCTAACCTGCGGAGAGAGACCCTAAATCATTGAGATATCAAAGATCAGGGGTTACTAGGCAATGTGCCAAGTAAGAAAGGAGAACTTAAAACCAAACCAATGTCTACTTCCAAATCTCTAATCTTTGAATATGTTACCCACACGACAAAGGCACTTTGTAGATGTAATAGGACTTCAAAATGACTATATTGCCCATGTATCTTCAGTGTAGACATAGTGGCCTTATAGAAGGAATGTAGGGACCAGAAACAGGGAAGACACTTTGATACCATAAGCAGAGGATGAAAGGTGATTTGATGTAGAGCAATGAGTCCAGGAATGGAAAAAGATTATAGGAACCAGAAAGGACAAGGACGTAGTGCCTCCTAAGGCACACAGCTGGCTCTGATGATTTTAGTACACATGGGGCTTTGTACTTAAACATGGGGCTGTAAGAAGATGAATATGTGTTGACTTAGCCCCCTGGATTTGTGGCCATTTGTTATAGCAACAACAGGAATCTAATGCAACACCAATGCCCCAAGTACATCCAGAGTAGCTCCCTGCTCCACACCAGTCTCTGAGCTTTGGAAACAATTGCCCATGAGACCTAGACCTACACACAAAGAGTAAGCAAGGGGCAGAAGTGAGTGTATAACTTTATAAGGAGGAAATAAAATGAAGCGAAGAAAGTTGAAGAGAAGTGAGTCCTGGGTCTGTGTAACAGCCCAGCTAAGGCCAAGGAGCTAGAGAAAAACACAGAGGGAGAAGACACATCTGTGTAGAGTCATGAATTTCATCCAGCTAAACACAAAATGATGGGGAAATGGGGGAGATGACCTTGAGAGAAGGGAGATCAGATGGGATATTAGGAATCCTCCAACCAGGTGCCCGTGTCCCCATTGTTGAATCCTCAGTGGATGCCTGTGATTCTCACTTCACTTCCTTGGTCCATGCTGGTAATTTTGCTCACTGTTCCCTTCCCTCTTCCTTGTCCTCCTAAATAGTTTCTGTTCATGTTCAAGACTCAGAGAAGATGATATCAGCTCCTCTGTAAAAACACAACTCCCTCCCCCTTGTTCAGTATCCCAACCCTGAATTAGGAGTTTATGACTTCAGAGCCCAGGGGCTTACCTCCCTCATTGACACTTTCATGGACCACTGCCTGTAAAAAGGCAGAGAGCAATGATCTCTTCCATTCCTAACTGGAAAAAGTTAAGTGAACTAATAGACAAAGAGTGTTTAACCTATTGTTGATACAGAAGTCCTTGATGCTGTCAAAGTGCATAGTCACACCATACAGCAGAGTTATGGTGTCAAGGTGCCAAGCAAGTAGAACTCAAGAGATTTCCCATGCCTCAAAGCATGTGTTTTCATTGACCCAGTGCATCATCTCCCATTCAGACCTAATCCAAACAATCCTATCTGCACCACAGACCTCAGTATATTATCCACAGCTTAACGCTCCTGTTTGAAGTCCACTGGCTCAGGTGTGATACATTCCTGTTATGAAGAAAATAATTACTTTTTGCCTTTGCTCCTGTCACTTGACAGAAAATATATCATGAAGCTGGTCTTCTTTGCAAGCCGGGGACCATTGATGTAGGCAGTTCCTGGGTGTGTTTTTTAAAAGATCTGGAGCTATATTCTGCTGCTGCCAATGGTTAGAAATGTTCTCTTTGCCTTTGGAGCTGATGGGAAAGTTATTTTATACATCTTACTTTCAAGAGAGCAATGGAAATCATCTCTAAGTATTTTCCAAGGTATATACAGAGCTAAGCTATTCACAGATGTTGATTTATTCATTAGACTAGGTGGAAGAGCTTGCTATGCAGCAGATAGGGAGTTACTTACATGCCAGCACAGACATCTACATCAGAAGATGCAGGGATAAAGACCACAGCCTGGCAGCTGAGCATGCTATGAACAAGCTCCACTCCCATCCTTGGGAACCCATCAACAGTTTCCTGAACCTGTCTCCTCCATCAGACATAAAGATGCTTGGGGCTGGTGAGATGGATCACTCAGTAAAGAACTTGCTATGTAAACATGAGGATTAAGTTTGATTCCCCCAGAACTCATATTTTTAAAACCAGTTCTGGGGAAGGCAGAAACAGGAGACTCCCTGAATCTTAGCACAATCCAAGTTCAGTGAGTGACCCTACTTTTAAAACTCAGGTAGAGAGTGTCAGGGGAAGACATCTGAAAAATGGCCTCTGACCTCCACATGCATATGTATGGACAAGGTTGTAGAAACACAAACACAAAAGAGAAAGAAATGAAGATACTGCCATGTTCCTATAATTATTATAGGGTTTTTTATTATTACACAGTCCCCAAAATTCATAATGCATTGAACTTTAACTGCAAAGTACTCTATTGACATGAGACTTGTTCCCACCCATGAGCAAACCCCTAAATAAATAGTATAAGCTGTTGAATCAACAGATTGTTTTATTCAGCCTTCCTACTTTCTAGCTGTTACTCTCTAACAGTATATTTTCCCCATTCCTGATTTTCCTATAGAATGGGAACCACTGATACTGTTTCCCAGTGGAATAGTGTGGCCACTCATTCTCAGTGCTGTTACAGAGTACTGTGGGCCAAGCTGTTTAAACAACTAAACCTCTTTGTCTCTCAATATGGTGAACAGAAAGGGGAAGATGAAGATGGCATCAGAGTTAATGCCTTCTGAGACCCGTGAACAAGGGCCTGACCTTACCTGTTTAAGTTTCTTGTTGCTAACAGTCTGAAGTGTTCCTTGGCCTATAGACACATCACCCCAGTCTCTACATTTATTCCATAGGATGGCATCCCCCTCCATGTATACATCTCTCAAATTCCCCATTTTCTAAGGACACAGATCATACCAGGCTCTACCTCTGCCAGCACAATGTCTGTCATCTAACAAACTGCATCTGAAAAGGTGGTCACAGCAGAAAATCCCAAGCATTGGGATTTCAACATACATACAAACTTGAGGAATAAAAGGTTTCAGATTTGGGGTTCATGGGGGACCCTGAGGTAGATCACCCTTTGGATGAGAAACATATCAATGCTATAAACTGGGGTGGGGAAGCAGTGAGACTCTGAGGAGAGTTCAAGCCCACAAGGCATAGAGGAAGGGGAAAGGTTTTGTGTCACGGTCAGTGAGTGGTACCCAGCATGGACTGCAGTCAGGCTGCCCTTCAGAAGGAAGGAATGGGAACATGTGTTTCTCTGATCCTGCAGTTGGTCCTCTGTGGCAGCTTCCTCCAAGGTACCTCCTTGGGACCACACTCACTGGTGCTCCTGCCTTACATTGCTCAGTTGTTGGCAAAGGCATCTGTGGATCTGCTTTGGGGGCAAAAGCTCCTTGCAGCGCACATGATAAACACATGCTGCTGTTTGCCTTTTTCCTCCTTCAACCAACCAGTCTTTGACTTCTAATTTCTTAGCTTATTTGGGGACACTCTGCCAGGAAAGTGTCATGTGCCTGTTAGTCATTAAATAAGCTATAAGTGAGCAGCTGCCCACCAGGTCCTGGATGGATGACAAAATACCAGGAGCAGTTGAAATTTGATGCTGGCCTGGAGCCAGCACAGTGCTAAGACCTTAACTACATTAACTTGTCTGGTGTGTGATGGTCCCATCAGGAAAAAATGATTCTTTATCTCATTTTATAGGCAGGAAAGCTGAGTTTAGGTTCAAAGAGCAGGTTATATGACCTGGCTGGGTCACACAGAAAAATAGTGGAGCCAAAACTTGACTCTCAGTTGACTGTCTCCTGAGGCTGGGCTCCTAGCTAGAACACAGATTGCTTTAAGAGTAAGGATGCCTTTGTCCTGAGCCCTTCTCTCAGGTTCTCCAAAATCCTTTCTTATTGAAGCATCCTGGCTCAGGGCTGTTTGAAGGGGAGAGAGAATGGCTTGCGAGACCCTGGGTCATCAGTCCCTAATTTCTTCAACTGCAGAGGATTTTATATCCTAAACCTTGGTTTTTGCATCTATGATATGGGAATAGCCCTTGGTCTCCCTGCCTATTTTAAAGCCCTTTGCAATCATACAACTTGTTGACTGGATGCTGGAGGATAAAGACCAGAGTGTGGGGCAGGTGAGATGATGCAGCAGGTAAAGGCAAAGCTGGTTTGCCAAACCTGATGCCTGAGTTCAATGCCCAGGATCTACATGGCAGAAGGAGAGAACTGACTCCCACTAGATATCTCTGACATCCCTGTGCCTTGGCCATGATTGCTCGTGCATGAATGCACATGCATGCGCGCACACACACACACACACACACACACACACACACACACACACACCAAAGTTTTTTTTAAAAATTAAAAACCAGAGTGGGTCCTTGGGAAAACCTTTCCCATTTCTTTTTCAAATGTCTCATTTTGATAGTTTTTCTGTAGCAATTTTACATACATATGAGTTTACTCAACAGGAAACAAGTAGGTGAGGACAGGGACATGAAGATGAAATCTTAATGCTATGAGTAGGAGGTACAGCAGGAGTGACTCACCTTAGCCCCCTGTGGCTGAGGGAGTTTAGCCCACATTCCAGATGAGACAGAGATGAGAGCTGATGCCTCTGCCAAAACACAAAACTCTTCATGGTCAGATAAATCACTTCACTCCAAAGCCAGGGTTTGAATCCCATCACTATCACCTCCTTTGCCTCACCCCTACTTACTGCAATTTGCCAACTACTTGCTTTAATTTCATTACAGCTCTTTGCTCACCAGTTGAACATACTCCAAAGGAGCACTTTACTTTCTGAGCTACAGTACGCAAGGTTGTGCTGGGAAATGTGAAAGTGACAATAGAAAACACTGGCACCCTCCCTGTTCATAGACTATAAACTGTGTTTGCAGAGATCAAGGCCCACAGTGAACCCACAGACACAACAGGACAAGTGTTGTGACCATTACACAGATTTTCATAAAGCTAGACTGAAAAGGATGATTTGTAAAGTAATAGAATTTAAGGTCATTTTATTCTGGATTCTGTGTGTGTGTGTGTGTGTGTGTGTGTGTGTGTGTGTGTGTGTGTGTGTGTGTGTACGTGCAAACACTGTGTTCTCTACTTTTGTGCCTTTTTCCCTCACCATCTTTTTTTGCAGCTAAAAGAATAAAGTGTGTAAATACCATACACCCGTAATGTCTAACATTTAGCAAATACTTTTAAAAGGTATTAGAGATCACCCAGAAATGTACCATCCTAAAGAAAACAAGCTCTAGTTTTAATGGAGCCCATTTCAGCTTTTATTACAGTATATACATTTTATGACTCTTTCTCCCTCCCCCCATGGCTTTAACTGTGGGTGCCCTGGGTCTTCTGCTGAGTCTGTATAAGCAATTTAAGAGCCTGATGTGATGCCAGAAAAGGGACATGGGGTCACAACTTGGTGAGGTGGTGTTTACTTTGGAATAGAATTGTCAATAGAGCAATGGGAGGGCCTCAATTTATCTCTAATGCCATAGCTGTGGGAGAATTAGAGCAGTATAAGGACTCAGGTTGAAGAGAGTATAGCAAGATCAGAGCTAGAGGGGTTGCAGGTGGGGCTAGAATTGTAACATTGAGATTCAGAAACAAGCTGGTGCTTCGTTTGTAACTTATCCATGATTTATAAATGATGTTGCATTTTCTCTTTTAATGCCTTTATAGTCACAGAGTCATTTAGAATAACTGTCACCTGAATTCTATCAAATGCCTGTGCTCAGATCTACTTACTTACTCCCTGATTAGAGCAAATGGAATGGACTCCCATTAGACAAGATAGGGCCAACTGATGGTTCAGTTTGTAGATATGGAACCAGGATATACAGAAGGCTGATGATATAAGTATAATCCACCAATATTTTCTCTATTAGAACTCAAAATAAAACACAACCATGGTTGTTACTGGCTGATGGGCCCAACATATTTTTCTCTTTTTCTCTGTGTTCTAGTCATCTAATAAAAGCAAGAGCTATGGATGAAGTTGGAAATGCATGATGACATTCCTTTTTGTAATTAACCTCACCTGTGAATATCAGGGGACAACAGCAATCTGAATTATTTATATAATTTATCCCATTTCCATAATAACATTGTGTAATTATCTCAATAGATGCCACGACACTTGATGAAACTCAACTACTATTTCTCATTTAATTACTGGGTTTTGATACACACACACACACACACACACACACACACACACACACACACACACCGTGGTAAATGTTCTAAAATGGAAATTAAAACCCAAACTCCTCAACAGTGCTGTATTTGGTGTAAAAGCATAAGACCCCCAGAAAGCTATGCACAACTAGGATGATCCTCACAAGAAAAAAATACTGACAAACAAACTCATCAAGAGATGAAGAGACTGTTCCACTGCTCTGGCAATAGAATGCTGCTCCTGCATGGTGGATTCTTACAAAAACTCTCTTTAATAAGGATGTATCACTGTTCTGGGTAGACATATCCTGTGTTTAATTGCATACCTGCCTACTAGTAAGGAGGATGTGGCAAAAAAAAAAAAAAAAAAAAAAAACCACTAAACCGGAGGTTGCTCACTTGTAAATTTTATATGCAATACCACCAGATTACCACAGGGCAAGGACACTGAAGACACCATCTACTTTCTTGTGAAATCTAAGCCCTGCCTTTGATTTATACTTCTCTCTCTTCTTTTTTTCTGTGTTAAGCCTGAGACTTAAACATATATTTGCTATGTAAATTTATTTTAGAAATAGACTTCATGGTGAGTAGTTAGCATATATAATTCTGTATCTCTGAGCTTGGTGTTCTATGAGAGTGAGAATTAATCTCTTCACACTTTTAGTAGCTACTAAAAATGATAGCTCTACTACCTACTGAAGACTTGTAAGCTAACCAACACATTGACTCAAGATTAGAAAAATTGTGGGAAAATAAGTACAAGTCCCAATATCTCACAGAGAAATAGCAACAACCCATATACAGTCTTGAGGTTCTGGTTTGTGAGACATTAGTGTGGGTATTTTTAGAAGCAGTCAAACGATGTCACTTTTCAAAAAGACACTAAATACATAACAAAGTCACAATATTGCCATTAAAACCCCACTTCTGGCTGGGCAGTGGTGGGGCATGCCTTTAATCCCAGCATTTGGGAGGCAGAGGCAGGTGGATCTCTGTGAGTTTGAGGCCAGCCTGGTCTACAGAGCTAGTTCTAGGATACCCAAGGCTACACAAAGAAATCTTGTCTTACAAAACAAAACAAACAAAAACCCAGCCTTTCTAGGGCTACAGAAGTAGCTCGGCAGTTTTGAGCACCTACTGCACTTGCATTGGCCCTGATTTCAGTTCCCAGAGCTCACTTGGAGGCTCCCACCACCTGTAACTCCAGTGCCAGGAACTCCAATATCCTCTTCTGCCTTCTGTGGGCACTGCACACATATGCACATACATACATACATGCATAATCATACATGTATGAAACTATATAAGTTTTTAAAAATTCCACCTCTGCCTGTATTCCTTCTTAATACTCTTTTTATTCCTAGTATTGTTGGTTTGTTCTTTTATCATGAATGACACCAGTGGTTTACCAATGTGTTTTGTCTATCTATTCACTTAGATTATGCCTTCTTCTGCTTCTTCTTCTTCATTGTCTTCTTCTTCCTATTCCTCCTCATCCTCATCCTTATCCTCTGCCTCCTTTTTGAGAAATAGTCTCACTGTGTAGCCCTGGCTGTCCTGGAACTCACTATGTAGACCTACAACTCACAGAGACCCATCTGTCTCCATCTGTTGAGTTCTGGGATTCGCCAAACTTTATTCTGTTTTGATTTTTGGTTTTAGTTTGTTTGTTTGTTTGTTTGTTTTTCCAGACAGGGTTTCTCTGTTGCTTTGGAGCCTGTCCAGGATCTGTAGACCAGGCTGGCCTCAAACTCACAGAGATCTGCCTGTCTTTGCCTCTCAAAGATTAAAGACATGCACCACCACTGCCCAGCTTCACTTTATTCTTAATAGCTTTTGCTTTTAATATTATTTCTGGCTTATTTCTTTATTTTCTGACTTCTTGGACTGTCATAGCAAAAGACTGTTGACTGAGTATCTTCAACAATAGCAAGTTACTTACTGCAGCTGCTTCTTAATGCTGAGAGTCAGGATCAAGGTGTCAATTTGGTACCTGATAGGGGTGCTTTCTAAATGGTGTTTTCTCCTTGTGTCTTTATACTGAGGGGCAGGAGAGAATCTGACTCACACCATGCCATCATTAGACCCATTCCTCCATGTTCTCATCCAACCCTACATAACTCCCAAAGACCCCATAATAGCATTGCTCTTTGATGACATTTACAGCCTCAACACATGAATTTGGAGGGACACTATTGTTCATTCTGTAATACTTCTCAAATTCCCTAAAGAAAGCCTTACATCAACTTTCCTTTCCTAATTAGTATTAGGACTTAGATCAGTCTTTCTTTACTAATTAATATAAAGACTGGAGATAAGTAAATGTGATTTGAGTATTATTATCAGTGATATATATAGTTATAGTCTACCCTTTGCTCATTTTTTTAAAATGTTCTTCTTTTTTAACTTTTCACTAATTGTAAAACAGCTTGCCTTCACTGAGCATCTACTGTCTACTAAAGCTGGGCTCAGGACCTGGAGAGACAGAAAATTCAAAGCACAAAGAAAGTGATTGCAAAGTAAACAGGAATAAATAGAGATGTTGTTCCAATAAGGAGTGAGGCTCCTCAGAGTGACTGATGATAAAGAAGGGAGTTTCCACTCCACCTTGTGTGGTTACAAGCATAAGACCGAACCAGGACCCCTGAACGTGGGTGTCAGTTGGGGGTGCTTGGGCAGTCTATGGGGCCTCTTGCAGTGGAACCTCCCTAGTGCACTAATGGTCTTTGAGAGCCCATTCCCAGTGGAGAGATACTCTCTCGGCCTAGATACACAGGGGAGGGCCCTGGTCCTGCCCCAAAATATGTGACAGACTTTGATGATCTACCCACAGAAGGCCTCAGCCTTTCTGAGGAGTAGATGGGGGAGGGGTGGGGGATTGTAGAGGAAATGGGAGAACAGAAGGGAGAGGGAACTGGGACTGGTATGTAAAGTAAGATTGTTTTTTATTTAAATAAAAGTTAATTTTAAAAAAAGATCCTTTGAAGCTATCAGTGTCAATATGTGAGGCTTTGTTTATATGACTCTCATCAACAATCTACAAAGACACTTGATAGCTTTAGATGCTCCAAATCTGGAAATAATTTTCTTATGGTTAAAAAAAGATGAAGTTGAGGGAAAGAAAGGAAGAAACTATTATACTGGTTGATGCAGCTGATCATCTCTGAAGGAAGGAATTTAAGACAAAGTCACATAAGGAAAGATAAAACAGATAGGAGGTGCCTGATGTTACTTTTTCTGCCAAGATTCTAATCTTATAAGGTTTTTGCACTCAAAAATTTGATGAGAACGGACCCTCAGATAATCCTTGTAAAAACCTTAAAGGGTAGATCTGGGTCATTCTGCCTACCCTGAGGAGTTCATTTCTTTGTTCAGGTCAGGTCTGTGTGGCTTCCAGTTTCTGTGTGGCAGCCATTTTTCAGTGTCCAGTGCTCTCCTGTTATTCATGGTTGATTTTCTTTGTCTGGGTCTCCAGGATTCCATGTATCATGATTCCCTGCTAGTAACATTACGTGCTTCTTAGATTTATCATAACAATATCCATCCTCAGTGCTTTGGAACAGTGGCTCGACCATGTCTGCACTTCCTTCAAAGTTGCTATAGGGGTATCTTTTCCCTGGTGAGGAAAAGACATATTGGTGCTTTTTGAAGGATCGTCATTAAAAACTGTCAGTAGTGATGGCTTCTGCTTCTCTTCCTAGCAGTCCCATCTATTTATTTATGTATTTATTTATGTATTTATTTATTTATTTATTTATACTTAGGAAATATGGCTTTGTATTAGCTACTTTTCACATCTCTAGGACAAAAACACCTGACAACAGCAACTTGGGAAAAGGGTTTGCCCTAGCTCGTGGTTTTCAGATACTCAGTCCATCACAGTGGAGAAGCCATGGTAAAGCAACTTGGTCCAAGATGTCTGGAACTTACAGCAGCAGGTGCTCACCTAAAAGCTAGCCTTGAATCAGAGAGCTTAGACCCAAACCAGAAACAGGTATCATTCAAGGTCTGCCCCCTCATCCCTAGTGATACACTTCTACTAGACCACAATTCCCAAAGTTCCACAACCTCCCCCAGACAGTACCATCAACTAGAAATCAAATACTCAAACTCCTGAGCCCATGAGGAACATTTCACAGTCACAACAAGCTTACATTTACTAAAGCCTTATTTACTTTATTTCCTTAGCTTGTTTTGTTAAATTTCTCCCTTAACATCACACATTGCATGTTGGATGGTTTGAACTCATATCTGCAATACATTTCTCTACCACCCACAGTACCCACAGTATTTAATGATTCTTCCAAGATGTGTTAAAAATGTTTTTAAAGTGCTTACTTAATTCACTCATCTAAATTTTACTAGAACCTAGTCTGGGCTAGGGAATGCTGTAAGGTAAGGGAGACAAGACCCCACCAATGTCCCAGCGTCAAACACATAGAGGACAAGAAAACTGATACATTGATCCATCAGTTAATAACTTTACAATGGAATGAGTATTTCCAAAGATTCCTCATGGGAACAAGGCATGATTGGTCTTGGAATACCAGACAAGGCTTTCAACACATCACAGTGGGATAATTGCTCATCATAGGCCACTTCCTTATTACCACTTATTACAACAGGACAGTCCTGAGACTGATATACAAATGTCAACAGATTCAGCTTTAGGGTGTTTGGCCTAGATCACAGACAACATGCAGAAATTCATTTGGGCAATGATCCCAGAGCAAAAGAGGGAGGTAGAAGGAGAATATTCAGAAAATAAAGCTCCTTCTGTGATGGCAAGTGCTTGATCCCACTCCTTGGGGAGACTTAGGAATGCATGTCAGAACTGTCTTCCTGAACAATCGGAGCAAGGAGCATTTGTGATTAAATGTCACTCCCCATGAGTCAAAGGTGATTCCACAGACACTAGCTCTTAGTCTTTCTGGCCAAACTCTACGTGGAACAGGTCCCAACAGCAGTAGTTGCACAAAGTTCCCAGTATAGTGGGTTGGGGTTGAATTTCCTTTAGCAGAATGCAATATAGAAATCTATGAAGATGGTTGCATCTGGTTGGAGGCAACAGAAAACTCCCAAGTAAAAATGCACACAGGTGTATGCTAATAACTGATTTAACAACAGGCCCTTAGAGAATGATACTTGCCAATTTCCCTGGTGTAAATGCCCTCATCACTGTGTCACTGGAAACACGGGGCCAGGAAAATATGCAAACCACCCCTTCTCGGATCTCACACAGACCCAGTTCCATAGGATTGGCTGATAATTTGATCTCTTGAGTGGTGGATTGGACCAGACACACAGCTCCCTTTTGCTAGTCTCCTCTGTGAGAAACACTAGTTATATGCTGGTACAACATGACTGGAGGACACAACCTTAAGGTATTCTGGAAGGTTTACACGAGGCCTTACTTTAAAAATGAATATAAAGGTAGACTTTCTCTCCCTGGCACCAGGGTCACTGATGCTGAGACTGTGTCCATGGCTTCAAACAAGAAGAGGGGAGTAGCACTGAGTAAAAGTGCTGGATCATGGCAAGAGTCTGATGACAATTATAACAACAGCCACAGAAATCAATGCACACTGAATTCTGGCCATATACTTAACACTGGTCTAAGAATCCTATACAGACCACATTTCATTTAATCCTCCATAGGAGTAGACAGTGTTACCTATTTTTACTTTACAAGAAGCAGGGACAGAGTAGGAACAAATTGACCAAAGCCATTTGGTAAGATGTACAAGGTGAGGAAATAAATTGTATTTAAATCCTGCTTTAAAATTAGGTTGTAGCTATTTAGAATCACCTAGGAGACACACCCCTGGGTATGCCTGTGAAAGTGTTTCTATAGAGGTTTAACTAGAGAGGGAAGATCCATCCTGAACAGGGAAGAGATATAGCATGGACTGAGCTCCTAGACTGAATATAAAGGAGGAAACATTGTCATTGCTCTCCACTTACTGGCTGTAAACGCACTGGCCCATCACCATGATTTATGTGCAATAATGGACTGCACCTTTAAACTGCGGGCCTCAAAAGACCTTTCCTTTTCTAAGTTGCTTTCATCTGGTAATTTGTCACAGCAACAGGAAAATAATTAATTCAGAGGAGTTCAGCAGCTTCTCCAAGACTGTACTCCTGCTCAGTGGAGGAGCTGGCTTTTGAACACACATCATTGTAAACATGCACACCCCCATGCTTGCCTTTGTCTCTGCCCTTTATTCTAGTCCTTCCTTCCTTCAGTGTTCCTTAGAGTAGTTCTGATTCAAGCATCACAAAGCGTCTCGGAATATTCTGGTTACAAATGGAGAAATAGAATCACTGTGTTAGTGTGATTTGTACAAATAGAAATGAGCATGAGCTATCGTTATGTCTAACAGGAAATGTTGAGGTTCTGGTAGTATTGCATTTGAGAGTGAGGGTAGGTGAGGTAAAAATCCCCAAGAATCAGTCTGTGGACCTCGTGAGGATACCATGGATCCCTTTTTATCCAGAGGTCACTTTTCATCAACATTTACTAGGGTGATGTCAGAGAGCTGCCTTACTTTTGCAAGTTCTTTACCCTTTTGAAACCAAAGCTCCTCACTCCCACGATGAGCATTCAGAGGCTCTCACTGCAGCCTAGAAGCAAAGAAGATGTTGGATTAAATACAGAGGCACTGCTGTTTTGGAACTGGCTCCTACCAGCTCTCAACTGTAGATTGCTAAATAGGCAGAGATTTTGTGAGCCAGTCATCCAATAGAGCTATTGTATTAAATACTAAATTATGTAACATTATCATTTAAATGGTTACTGAAATCAGATGTACCTAATATTTAAAAACTCATTAATTATTAATCATTACTTGATTAGATATGCTCTTAAGTTTATTTTGTCTTTTTGGTGGAAGTGTAATTAATGATGAGCTACTTCATGTGTACCTACACATTGATGGCAATTTTTTAACCCATGAAAAATGGCAAGTACTACCATCAGAGCCTGATTTAGTACTTATTAGTTTAATAGGCTTTGGAAAGTAATGATGGCCTGAGGAAATAGCTCTGTGGTCAAGCACTTGCTCAGAGTGTGTAAGCCCGTGGGTTCAATGCCCAGTACTGTCAAAAACAGAAACAGCAATGAAGGAAATGTGAATAATGCAAATTAATCTTTAAAGCTGTCTTGCTAAGTGATGAAGCCGAAAGAGATTCATTTATTAATAGAACTTGCTTGAGAGTAAGAATTAGCTTTACCGTAGATCAGATATCAATCACAAAATGTGTTGAACTATACCAAGTTTCCTGTGTAAGGAGGAATTGGTTTGGAATGCAGCTCAATTTGTCAACTCATGGTTGAATGGTGCCCATGGGTTTGGCAAAAATCAACAAACACATCCTCTGAGAACAAATCAACTACCGCAAAGTCAACGGGAGTGTTATATGTTGTATTCATATTTGTAAATTGTCAAACACACATTTTCTGTGCCAGTACAATTTATCACAAATTTATGTATATACACATAGGATCCTTTTGCTACCAGAAAGTCAACATTTACTAGCATATCACTGCCTGTGACCATGACCCTGATAACCAAAAATTCAAAATCTATTTGGGGGGAAGAAAATGGCATACATAAGAAAACAGATATTTTTGTCAAACATTGTTTAATGTGTGGAAAGATTTTTAAAAATGACTGGTGAGCAGAATGCCCATACAATATTCCTCAAGGGGTCACCAGGAAGGCTTTTCAGATGGCTGGAGTTTGAGCTATGTAGGCAGTTGTGGTTTAGCCTGGATATCATAATGATACCCTGGCTCAAAAAAATAGATGAATGGATAGAGATAGATAGATAGATAGATAGATAGATAGATAGATAGATAGATGTGTGGATGTTTGTGTGTATGTGTAGGTACACACATATACATATATCGTGTATGAACTGAACTCTTTTATAGTTGATGATTTTTATATTTTTATAACTTGTTGAACTGTTGACCAAGAAATATCAAGGTTTTGAAAGAATTCACAATGAAGATGATATATATTTTTTAAGTGTACTACAAAAAAGATCTTTCTTCTGTCGCATTGACTTTTGCCAATTTTTAAACAACTGAGTCATATTTTCAGAGTAACCACTTATCATTCTCCCATTTTGTTGTTGCCATACTGAGCAAAGAGTGTCATCTTGATTAGTGGAGATTGATCTCAAAGCAACATTACTCTCTTCCACAGAACAGCTGGGCCACACAGGAGTGCTAACAGACACTGCTTTGATTAAAAAGAAATCATCTTTGTATATTCATCAGTGAATCAAAGTTTATAAACCAAGCACTACAGCTGGAAGGACTTAGATGAGAGATACTGTTGTGTAATCTATCCCCTTGGCCTAATAGAGACCTCGACATAGTTCCTAAGTCTCTCGGGTCCTATTGAAACATCACTTTCTTAATGAAGGGCCAATTTGGAAGGATGAGAGAGGAAAGGGGGACAGGATTAGAGGAAATTGAAGCTCATCTTCTTAGCTAGATGAGATACCAGGAGAGAAAGAAATAAAAAATGAAAAAGGTTCTTAGTCCTCTTGAACTCCTGAAATGTGGCTGTTACCATGGAAGGTATATCTGTGATTTATAATCTCAAAGATATTAGCTTTTATTAAAGTATTGTCTTTCATCATTTCACCTTTAATATTGGAAAATAAAAATTACTAGAGGAACTCAGGTCCCATGGCAAATTTAACAGAGATAATTAAATTCAACCTAATTCAGTCCCAAGGATCTCTATACAGCCTCAAATCATTACAATAATGAAGGTACTTTTCAACAGAGCTCAGAGACTAACCAATGTTTTGTGATTTGGCTTGTCCACAGCTTGCATTAACACAGAGTGTACAGGGCTACAGATAAGACTATTGACAGAGTCAGGAAGACTGATAGAAGCTGAACCAGATTTCTGTTCTGTTTAATTCAAAGACTGCTCCATCAGCCCCTTGCCATTTTTTTTCTGCAATGAGTTTCTCTGAAAGTAGGAGAGATTGTTGCAAAGTGTACTGTTTCAGTTAGTTTTCTACTACTTTTACAAAACACCATGGCCAAGGCAACTTGGAAAAGAAAGTATTAGCTGTACTTCTGGTTTCAGAAGGTTAGAGTCCAGGTGGTAGCGAAAGGCATGGCTGCTGGAACAGTTGGGAGCTCACATCTTTATCCATAAGTACAAGGTGGAGAGCTAACTGTGAATGGCATGAGGCTTTTGAAACTTCAAAACCCACCCCCAGTGACACTGCTCCTCCAACAAGAGCACATCTCCTAACTCTTCTCAAACAGTTCCACTAACAGGAGACCAAGTATTCAAACCTGAGTCTATGGAGCCATTCTCATTCAAACCACTACAACACTGTGAATTAGTTACTTTTCTCCTTCTTGGGACAGAACACCTCTCAAACACAAGTTCAGAGGGGAAGCATTTATTTTGGTTAATGGTTTGAAGAGGGTACAATTGCATCGTGGTAAAAAGGCATGGTGATGGAACCATGAGGTGGTCCATACATCTCAGCAGATAAGAGAACCACGCTGGAAGTGGGATCTGGCTATATCATACTCAGAAACTACCTCTCAGTGACTCATTTAATCCAGTGAGGCTCCACCTCCTAAAGGTTCCACAATTTCCCAAAAGTTGCCACCAGAAGGAGAGCATGTGTTCAAACACATGAACTGGTGGAAGACATTTCACATTCAAACCATGACATACACTGGGTAATTGAGAAATTTGCTTTGCATTTGAGGAGGCAATCTATGGGTTGAAAGATTGCTAAACTCCAAGAGTTTCTCCATGAGTTTGGTGTTAGAGCCCCAAGTGATAGACATCAACTAATGACTGATGAAGACTCTGGGTCTAGCTGCCTTTCCCATCACCCTAGGAAAACACTGATTATTTGGCACCCACATTTGGTAGCAAAATAGGGAAATTCATAAACCTAAATTCTCTCAGTCTTAGTTAAGGTTTCTGTTGTTGTTATAAACCACTGTGACAAGAAAGTAGCTTGGAGAGGAAAGGGTTTATTCCAGCTTACAAATCTCAGGTCACACTCTGTTATTGAAGGGAATCAGAGCAGGAACCTGGAAGCATGATCAGATGCAGAAACCATGTAGGAATGCTGCTTACTGGCTTGCTTCTTATAGCTTGCTTTCCCTCCCCTCTTATAGCACCCAGAATTAGCAGTCCAGGGGTGGCACCACCCACAGTGAGCTTATCAAACATCAATCAAGAAAATTGATCACATGATTTCCCATAGGCCAATCTGATGGGGCATTTCCTCAATTGAATATTCCTTTATCCCAAACAACTCTAATTTATGTCAAGTTGATATAATACTAGCCAGCATACCATCCAAAAACACACTTTGAAGAAGTTCATGTTAGTGTGTGAGTGGGAGCTGCAAGAGTTTGAAGCAAAGCAATATGGTAACTGGCTCAAAGGAAGAAAGGAAGGAAGGAAGGAAGGAAGGAAGGAAGGAAGGAAGGAAGGAAGAGGGTTTCCTCAGTAGCTCATGCCATCTGGTTATTCTGTGGTCTCAGAGGCCAGCCAATGGAGACACAGTGGGCCCAATAAACTAAGTATGATTCAGTGACTGAGGAACTTTTTTTCATGATGTCCCTATTAATGCTATTGACATCCTTGCAGAAACCCAAGGTTGATATCTCTCCTCCTCAAACATGTATCTCAAACCCTGTGTGCTTAATTCTTCCCTCTGAAAGTGTCATGAAGCTAGCCCTCCCTTGTCACCCCACAGAAGCTGAAGTGATTGCATTGGCCATCTTCCTTGTTAGATTCCCTCATGGACTGCTTTCTCCTTGTTTCCTGCACCCTGTCATGACATCTGCTGTGACAAATACTAAAATGTCAGATCCTAGAACCAGCTGGGAGCCTACGTGATACCCATGGTGCACTTGGCTAATACCTTTTATAAGAGTAGGTGGAAAACGTCTTCCAATCATTTCTCCAAACTTACTTCCCTCCGTGAAAATGAAGGTTTAAAAGTGGAGAAAGATGCACCAATCCTCCAGGTTGAGCATGCCTATTTTTTCTTCCCACCACAGGATCCTCCCCTTATTTATCTTGGGACTTAGAATATATAGAATATGTATAAAACACACACACACACACACACACACACACACACACACACAAGATTAGGCTGATAGTTAAAATTAAGTTGCTCAGAAGGCAGGAGTTATCCATCATTCCTTTCTATCTAGCTTATTCCCTATTCAAGAGTGCCTCAGCTAGATAAGCAATTCTAAGGCATCCATCTTTCCTTTCACCCTAAAGCTCTGCTGCTGGGAGATGGGAGGTGGGTATTGAAAACAACTAGCTAACACTGAAAGACTGTAAGTCCCTCCAGAGTTTTAAGGTTGATGTGTGGTGTGTGTGTGTGTGTGTGTGTGTGTGTGTGTGTGTGTGTGTGTGTGCATGCACATATGAATGTACATATGCATATATATTCATATGCAGTGTGAATGTGTATTCACATGTGTGTTAGGTGTATACATGTGTACACATATGCACGCATGCATATGTGTGTTATAATTCTTCATGTAAAGCCTGGACATATGTGGAAAAACAGAAATCCTTTCAGGTACCCTGATTCTCAAACCACACAGGCCCCTTTGTGATGGGTGTTGTACCTAGACTGGGATGATGTTTTGATGGGGAAGTTACCAGGCTGATTAGTTGAAACAAAACATTTTCCAATTAACAGAAATAGAGGCTGGAACTGGAATGTGAAGTGTTCTGTGACAGCGTTGCCAGGCAGCCTGTGTAAAATTAATGAGAAGTGGAGATATGAGAAACTGTTAAACACTTCCCTTCCCTGGCTTAACAGGGCTGGGGGAGAATGAATATGATAATATGATGTGAAAATCATCCCATATCTTTGCATAAGTTTGCATTGCCTTCTTTGGTTCATTTGTTTCTGTTTCTGATCATGTTATAAGCACTAAAGTGAGACTATCAGAAAATGGATAAAAGGTAACTGTGTGAGAAAGAAAATAGCCATCAAATCTAAATCTTCTCGGTGTGCAAACCAAGAGACTGCAGTGAGAGTCCAGCAAGCAAGGGATACCTGGAGTGATGGAAAATCTTCTTCGCCAACCTAACTAGCTTTAGAATCACTTAAGAAGCACACCTCTAGGTTTATGTAGGAGGATGTTTCCAGAAATGCTTAACTGTGAGTGGGAGACTCACCCTGAATATGGCTGGTGCCATCTCATGAGCCAGGGTCCTAGGCTGAATAAAAAGGAGATGGTAAGCTGAACCCCCACTTCCAGCTCCCTGCTTCCTGCTGTGGACACAATATGACCAGCTGTCTCACACTCCATCTTCCTCCTTGAACTGTAAACCAGCATAAGCCTCCTCCTTAATGACAGCAATAGCAAAGTCACCGATTACAATGGGTGTTGCTAAAACAGGTCAACTATATGTCGTCTAACCAAAAAGCAAACCATAGCCACACAAAGCTGAAACTCTAGAAGGGGGAGCAAGGTAATTACTGCCCAAATGCAGTTCTAGTCAAGCAAGACCTCACTGCAAACTGGGATTTCTACAAAATTCTAGCTCCTTCTGATCAGATATGGTATGGCATGTGGAGGCTGGAGGTGGAGGGAACCAGTAAAGAGGCAGAGACCTTGTGATTTCTGGAAGCAACAGCCTGAGGAAAGGAAGAGGAAAAAGCAGGAGAGACTTCCAAAATGCCCTGTTAGAGATTCACCAAGATAAAGCTAGTGATGGGAAAAAGTAATCCAATCTATACACCTCACCGAGCCTTGAAGATGCCCTCTAAATTACACTTATAAGTGTTTAAATTCATTTTTATATGCATAATGTGTCTATGTATAGTATGCATATGAATGTATATAAAATATAAAGTGCATGCAGGTACGTAGTGTATGCAAATATACCCACCTTCAGTGGATCCAAAGTTAGCACAGTTACCCATCACTCTGGATCGGAATCAGCCATCTGTTCCATCTCCTGCCATTTTTGGTGCTGAAAGTGGCCACCTGAAATCTGTGTTAGGAAGGATGCCCAGGCCAAATCCTTTCTGGGGTACAGAAAGGGATGTCATTAATGCCGAGGGTCCCCCAGACTTAGCAAGGAAGCAAGACAGACTTCCTACTCTTCCCTGGCTGGAACAAGTCAGAGATGAAGAATGCAGTGAACCAAGATACTACTCTGACTGACTATGGAGTTGTTTTTAATGAACAGTGTGTTGGTGATTCTTTTTCTTGCAACAAGAGATGCTGCTATAGAATCTTTGGGGTATCTCAGAGGGGAATCTGTAAATTTTATCTACAAGGACCCATGAAAGAAGCACAGGAATCAGGAAGGAGAACTCTATCTCCTAAGGAACTGGTTCTCTCCCCTCTTCTGGAGACTGAATCTTGTAATGAATTACGCTTCCTGTTCTAGTTGCATTCTGTTGCTGTGGCAAACACCATGGCCAAATACAACTTAGAGGGAAAGGGGTTTGTTTTAATTTACAGGTTACAGTCTATCATTGAGGGAGGTCAGGGCCGGAACTAAAACAGGAACTAGGAGGCGGGTATTGCCTCTGACCTCAGAATTCATTTAATAGCTAGAGCAGTACAATAGAAACTATAGAGGAATGCTGCTTGCTGGCTCACTCACTGACTCCCTCTGGTTATAGTTAGCTAGCTTTCTTGTACGGTGCAGCACCATCTGCCCAGGGAATGGTGTCATTCACTATGGGCTGGACCCTACAATATCAGTTAGTAAAACAATCCACCACAGATATAACCACAGGCCAATCTGATCTGGGCAATTCCTTGGTTGATATTTCCTTTCACATGTGACTCTGAGCTATGTCAAGTTGACAGTTACAGTTCACTAGGACACTTCCCCCTTCCTGAAAAAGCCAGAAACAAAAAGAGCCAGTGTGAACACACATGAAGAGCTTCTTCCTCTTTCTCTTCCTCTTCCTCTTCTTCTTCTTCTTCTTCTTCTTTTTCTTCTTCTTCTTCCTCCTTCTCCTTCTCTCCTCCTTCTTTTTCTTCTTCAAAACAAGTTAACTATGACATCTGCTTATTTATTTATTATTTATTTCATGTAGGCATTCATACTTTGCCTTCATGAATATCACTGTGAGGAAGTCAGATCCTTTGGAACAGGTGTGAACAGACAGATATAAACTGTTCCATAACTATCTTAGCCTACTTCCTTCCTTTCTCTTCTCTTCAGATATGCCTATGTCCATAGGACCTGAACCATTCTGTGTCTGTCTCTCTCCCATGAACCATTATACCCGACCTCTGCTCATACCAATAATGTCCATCTGGCTGGTACTGCAAGGTACCAGGTGGGCCTGTAAGGTACTAGGTGGATGTTTCCCACACACACACCCCCTCCCAACCTGGAATGGACAGCCCCAGATGTCCATGTAAGTCTCCTTGTCCTACTCAGGTCACCCTTGTGGTGTGCTGGGCCACACTTCCTCATCACAAAGAGATCACCATAGTGTCCAACCACCCAGAGCTCAGAGGTGGGCTCCTGGTTGCATTCAGCTGCAACCTGAGGTAGGGGGGTTATCTGGAATCAAGTTGGGGGCCAGAGATTAGGGTCCCCCCTCCCCAGCCTGTTGTCTAGCTGAGTTCTGCCCACCCATTTGGGTTTCTTCTATCTGTTCTTCTTACCCCTTAATTTTGTATCATTATGAACAGTTTCTTTGTCCTGGTTTGGCTACTTCTTTTGAGGTATTCATGCATTTGCATTTTTCTTAATCCCCTCAAACCTCCTTGAATAATAATAAGTAGGGGGTTCTGTGCTCTTCAGAAAAGATAAAAAGTAATTTAATTTCAGATTAACACCTACTGCAAGAAGTTGCTGCTGTCTGCTGAGTCCAAACCTGAGGAATGCATTAGTCAGGTATGTGTGACTGTCTCCAGTACCGAGAAGGGCAGCTGATGGAAGCTCAGGCTTAATTTGGCTCCTGGCTCCAAAGGTTTCAGTGCATGGTCAGCCAGTGTAAATGGAGTTCTTAATTGAACTAAAAAACAAAAACTTGGATTCAGATGAAATGATTCAGGGAAATGCTGAGTGATCAGAGAGAAGAGAGCCAAAGTTACCCTTACCTCATTAGCTTCCCAGGGAAGAGAGTGAGTTCCTGTTTTTTCCCACTTACATTGTCTTTACGCCCAGCCATGTCACTTCCTGTCTGTATGACCTCACTTCCTATCGTCTCCTGACCTCTATGGTTAGCTAGTGGCACACTCTATCCTCTGATCTTCAGACGAGCTTTATTTGTACGCGCAAGGCAGTTGCATTGCTTCTAGACCCACAGCAAGGTGTCACACCAGACAGTGACAGTATGTAGGAAAGAAAGATATTTGCTTCATAGTGACCAGGATACGGAGAGGAGTGAAAATGGGATGAGGAACAAAGCATGTATTTCCAGGGCACATTCCCAGTATCTACTTTCTCCAGTGAGCACCCATCTCTTCCTACCACCTCCCAGTTATACGCCATCTTTAATACATCTGGAGATTAAACTATTGACTGGGCCTGAATCCTCGAGATGCAATAATTTGCCAAAATTCCAACATCTAGAGAAATTCCTGTGAAGACCATCTCAAACTCAAGTTGAAATCACAACAAATACTGTATTAGCTAAAACTGTCTTCCTCTCACCTATGTGTGTATATTAGTGTCTGTGTGTCGGTCTGCATATGTATCTGTGCCGCAAAGCATGTCTGTGTGTGCGTGTGCACTTATAAAAATCCACAAGACTCTTACAAGGTCCTGGAATAAAAAGGCACTATGTTCCTGCTGAGCCACTCAGAGCCGCACAATTACAGTAATTACCAAGGCCAGTTCCAGCGCAGAGCAGCAGAGTTAGACATGTTTCAATTGAGCAGACAAAAGCACCTAAGCCACTGTAGGATGTGCTGCTTATTATGGGCTACAGGGGAGCATTCTTTTCCTGCCTTGGCCTTAGAATGAGAAGAGATTAATTCTTTATAATGAAAAGACAGGCAGCTGCTGGCAGCTTGTCACAGCTGGGAATGGGAGAGGTGGGGAGATGTGGCATGTGACAGCAAGGATCATACTTATGCAGGGGGCAAGGAAAAAAGCAGCCTTGAAAATAAGGGTTCTGGGGGTGGGCGGGAGAAAGTTGCATTAACGCTAATGGCGCTCTTGTCATACACCAGGCACTTCCAAGAGTTTCTCAATATACTTGCATACCCAAAACTCCTGTTGGCAGATGAAGAAAGTGGAGCATGAATGAATGAAGTCTCTTCCACATAGAGGAGCTTAGCTCAGACTTGGCTTCCCAACCTATGAGCTTTTCACTATACCCTACTCCAATTGTGTTGGTTGTCTAAGAACTACCTAGGCTGTCATCCAAGAAGACCCTGACAAAAATGCTGACTCTAGGGCCTCAGCCCACATGTATCTATTTAGAATCTTAGTTAATCTCTGCATATGTTTTGCCTGAGAAGCACTATCCCTGAAGGCTTCTCTCAAAGCTCCAAGTCCCAGGCCAAAGTCATGAGCTTTGAGAAGGTTCTCAAGCTCATGGGCTTCCCCACACAAGAGTCTGCAGGTTATCAGCATTCACAGGAGATCTGCAGACAGGGCTACTATGAGCTTGCTGATGTCACTGACAGAAGCTGAGAAGTAGGAATCATGCAGGAGCCCACAACACCATCTCCTTCCCTGAGTAGACTAAGGTTAATAAAACAAATAAACTGGCCTCTTGTCAGGCTTGTTTCGTGCTCTGCCTGCATCTGTGAAAAAGTCCCTTTGGCATTTACCAGAAGCTTTCCTCATGCCTTCTCACATGGCTTCCTCCTCTGGGATTTAATTTCCCATTCTGCAAGATGGAAGAGATGGGCAAAACATCCCCCAAGGTCCCTTCCTGCTCACTTTTCACTCAAACGGCTATTAAACTACTTTTGCTGGGAGAATAGTTCCTATAAGAACTGTCCTGGGTCAGTGCATTTGAGTTTACATACAAGTGAGATGGGGTCTTATGTCCAGCTAACCCCTTGCCATAGCCTAGACATGTCCCTCATGATACCTGCCAGCCTTTCCACAACCCCTTCTCCAAGCAAAAACAGGAAGTCTGTGCACACAGCTCTTAAACACACCCGAAGCTGAGTACCCAGTCTTTTCCTGTCTCTCTGAGCCTCACTGTCCCTGTGTGTACCTATGGCAGAGGTCTGCTCAGGTCCTGCTTTTCCTTGCCAAGCTTTTTGATTCATACCTGCCATTCAGTCCCACCAGCTATAAAAATCTGAAATGATCTTTCAATAGTTGCTACTCCTGAGGCTTAGGATCTGTTGTTTTTCTGGTAGTTGTGGGCAGGATCTCTGTTCAGTATGTATCCCTCCAACATCAGAATCATAACCTTCACTGTCTCCAGAAGGTCCTCCCAGCCCCAACATGCACCAAGAATTTTAAGATTGTGTATAGAGACCTGGAGGCAGAACACTAAGATAGCCAAACCCTTCTCTAAGACTTCATCCCTTTCTCCTTCTCTTCATACCCCTCAAGCTAGCCTCTGAGACCTTCAGATTTATTTCCTTATTTCTTACAGAGAAATTTCATTTTTAAGATCTGGGATCAACAAATACCCCCTAAGCCCTGTGACAGTCAGCTCTGCCTGCAGTTCTTTCATTTCATAAAAACAATTTTTTTCTGATCATGTGGCCACCTCCAAGAGAGGAAATGTGATGGGTAGGATTGCCTCTACTTCTTTAATCAAAAGGAAGCACGCCTTCTCTTATGGTTTGACTGTGTCATGTCCCCAAGGCTCCTGTGGCTAAGCACTTGGTTCTTAGCTGGTGACGCTGTTTCTGTGGCATCTAAATACCTTCTGGAATTTTGATCTGATAGGTATGAACTTGAGCCACATTTGTCAAATAATTATTACTTTGATCTTCATCAAGTTGTTTGAAGCTTAACTATAAAACTGGGCCAATGCACTTCATTCAGGGAAAGAATACTGGAGAGATTAAGGGGCTCTTCTGTATGGTTTTCCTCTGCCCAGAGTCAAACAAAAGGAACCATTTCAGCTTCCAGCATCTACTGTCCGTCCCACTTTGTTGCATCAACTGGACTCAGCAGGAGAAGAGACTAACCCAGAACCAGTTTTTTACAGTTTCTCTTTCTAAAATCAATTTTCCTTTTTCCTTTACCCTGAGGATGACATAAAATCTAGAGGGGAGACTGAAGGAGACTGGAAAGAATAAAACAGATCTCAGAGTAGCAGAGTTGGTGCTGGGTCATTCAGTAGTGCCTTCTGAGAAATCCTTAAAACAACTTAAAAAGCCAGTAGCAGCTTTTCACTTACTTTCTCTCTGTTCCTTGCCTTGAAAGACCTTAACTATGAAATTGACTGGATGCTGCATTTGGTCCTTTGATGATCAACACTACACATTCGTTTGATCCTTCCCCACCAGTGATCCATCATTAAGGCATAAGAGAGAAAAACAACACCCACAGAGGTAGTGATTAGGCACATGGATATGGCCAAGTTTTTAAAAAGTATTCCAAAACTAAAACACAGGAAACAGGCTGGAGAGACAGCTTAATTCTTTAGAGTGTTTGCTGCTCTTCTGCAGGACCCAAGTTCAGTTCCTGGTCCCCATGCTGGGAAGCCCACATTGGTCTGTAACTCCAGCTCTAGTGGATTTAATGCCCTCTTCTGGCCTCTGTGTGCTTCTGAACATATTAGGCACGTGTGTGCACATGAACAAGTTCACATGCATGCGCGCGCGCACGCACACACACACACACACACACACACACACACACACACACACACAATCTTAAAAAATCATAAAAACATAAGGCATAGTGGTGCATGCCTGAAACCCCAGCACCCAAGAAGTGGAATTTCAAGGCTGTCCTTGGCTACATTAGCAAATTTGAAGTCACCCTTGGGCTAGATGAGACCCTGTCTCAAGTTAAGTCTATAATAAAACCTGAGGGTAACTTCACAGCCCTCTCAGCACCACCTTAATCCTGATGACTCTTGTAACCACAGCTTCTTCATCCTTTGGCCTTCGTCTGGGTTAGGATTGTGAGCTTTTGTTTTGTTTTGTGCCCAGACATAGCTATATTGGACAATTTACCTCCACCCATGACCTGGAAAGGGGATTTCTTTAAACAAATAATAAGATCAAAGAAATAATATTTAAATGCAAACTCCTTTTGAACCATGTCTTTAATGTGCCTCACCAAAATCATTTACAAAAACAATTGCAAAAACTGTCTTATTAATAGCTCGAGAGAGTTTTGGAAAGTAAGAAATGCTCTGTTAATGTGGTGGTGAAGTCTATTGGATCTTCACAGCAGAATGCTCTGCCGTTTTCATGCCAGGGGATGCTGAATGCTCTGTATTCTTGAGATGGATGGAATGTGACATCCTTCTTTGTCTCTAGAAGTCCCCCTCCCTCTCATTCAGCTATTGGACTCCTGGCTCAGTGGTATTAGACAATGAGGCACTCTTTTCCTGGCATGGGCCTTTAGTGGGAGAAAGATTCATGGCATCTTTGAACAAGGGCAAAAGCAGTGTGTATGGTTTTAAGCACATGCAATCATGTTGTTTCCCAGGAAGCGTGGAGGCTGCTGAATCTTCTTCAGCTAGGGAGTGTGGAGGCTGCTGAATCTCCTTCAGCATTGGGTGCTTGATAAATGAGGCATAAGATGCTGTTCTCAGTTCTGGCAGACCAGAGAGCACTTCAAACATGAAAGTAAATTTTAGGTAGAAGAAAAGATCATTTTCCCAAATCGTCAACGTATTTCAAGTCACTAGTACTTTCACAATGGAGAGAGAAGCAGACAGGGAATCTGATGTGGACTCTTAGTGACAGAAATGGCTTGCAGAAGGAAACAGAAGCCACCTTCCATATTCACAATGTGTCAGGAGGAAGGGCACTCAAGTCTATTTTGCTGTAAAGGAAACACCTTGAGGAGAGCAGCTGGTAAATGGTATGTCTGGTATTTGAAGTCATCAAAGAGTTTCTGAAGCCATACTCTAAGCTATTCTCCTGTCATACACATGGCTTCCTGCAGGCCTTTCTTTCTAGGAAAAAAAAATCTCCAAATGAGTCTCCAATCCACACTATTTCCCCAATTTCTTTTTACTATAACAAACTATCAACCCAACCTCCACCCCAAATTCCTTATCTTCTTCTAAGTGAACACCGAGATGCACCCCTAGACCATATTCATCACCATTCTCAAAATAACACTCCAGGTTTCACAGGCAGCCCATTTTCTCCACTCACACTCAACTTAATGGCAAACTGTGTGTGTGTGTGTGTGTGTGTGTGTGTGTGTGTGTGTGTGTGTGTGTGTGTGTGTGTGTGTGTGTGTGTGTTACAAGAGATTGGCCCAGGGCCCCTTGCATGCTACTCAAGAGCTCTTCACTAAGCTGTATCCCCAGCTCATACCATTACATATTTCTGCCTACTACTGCCACAGGATTTCTTTGGAGACATTGTTCAGCTGTTTCCCACACAGTAGCCACCACCTCCTTATCTCACCATGGTCTCCATCATCCCTGCACTAAAGAGAGCCAACCAGAGTTTTGTGCAGCCTTATCCTTAGACAGCTCTCTACCATGGTGGAGTGGGATCAGTTCCTAGGAAAGCATCATGAAAGTTTCATATCCAACCTTTGAATGGACTCAGGGCTCCTGTCTCAGGGTTCCTGACACCCAAGAAAACCTTCTGCAGGTTGCAGATGGCCCTTCAATGTTTAAATAAATTGTTTCTAATCTCAAGGTGTTCAGTGTCTCATTAAGGAAACTCTTTGCTCTTATTACCAGGAGACACCCCCCCTCTCCTCTTGGCCTTAGAATAGCACCCTTTGTCCAGTGGAATGGGCAGATGTGAAGTCTCTCTGTTTTTCTTTCCCAAGGTGTTTGCCTCTCTAGAAATAGCAGGTAGGGAAGAGTGAGCCTAACTGATGACCCTATATTCTCTCTGGCTCAACACACTAGTCAATATAATTCGTTGCATGTTTGTGATGCACTTGACACTAATCTAAGTATCTTAAATTCCTTTGTGTTCCAGTTCTTTTGAGTTAGATCATACTATCATCCCCATTTTCCTGGTGACACTGAGCAGCAGCTACTCAGAGGTGCATAGCCTGGCAGCAAGAAAGTCAGAATTTGAAGCCTGGTCATTCTATTCCAGAAGTCAGAAGACACATTCTTTTGTTAGATTGCAGTTCATAATCATTGACTCCTAAAGCCATTGTTTCATAGAAGGGGAGGGCAGCTTAACCTCACATCAAATGACAGGATGGCCGCATTGAAGGAGAAAGATTCTAGGATTTAACTATTTCAACAGTATTTCTTAGCATAAAGAACCCATGACCCAGAAAGAAGAAATTACTTAAAACTAAGATCTTGTTTCCTAGACCTTGAGAAAAAACAACAGACTATAGAGAGTTAAGTTTTCACATCAAATTTTCCAAGATGTACTTTATGGAAGAGTAAGAGATGTGAGACATTAAAAAGATACTTCAGAAAAGAGAAATGAAGAGTTTGGAGCTCAAATGCTACGTTTGCTAATATATGAAAAATACAAGTTACATGAAGTATAAACTAACTTTGTAGAGAAATTGCATGCAAGAAAGGACTTTTCATCACCATTTTTAACAGTGGTCTTACACAGGAAATTATTTGTACAAATTCAGTTATACAGTGGGATCCTAGTAGAAAATCATGGAGCCTGATTCTGCTATGGGATATGGAAAAAAGTCATACAGCTAAAAGAAATGCATTGATGTTAGTGAAGGCTGATATCTGGTAGAGTTAGTAAGATATTAAGGTTCATATATTATGAGTAGAAACCTCGATCCATCATATGCAAAGTTCTGTGGACTTAAAACTTCTAATATTGTGTCAAAAAGTTGTGTCTCTGGGTATAGCAGGTAAAGGCATTTGCTGCCATGCCTGATGACCAGGATCTACACAGTAGAAGGAGAAAAGTGACTCCTGAACATTGCCCTCTGATATCCACACATGCACACCCACATGGGCCATATACACTTAATGTCATTTTTAAATAGCTTCATCTCCACCGTGATTCTTTGTATTACCTGCCTGTTTATTCTGGCAGACTAAGAAGGTCACCATATGTTATTGTACCCTGGATTTTCATTTATTCATCCATCCCTGGGCATATAATGTGACATTTGGGTTGTTATTGTTTTGCTGTAAGATGGAAGAGTTCTCAGGAAATGTATCCTACAACCTAAAAATCTAGTAAGTTCAAGAAGGACCAAATAATTGGAGATAAATGGGTTTCTCACCTACAGAATGCCATGTTGATACTGCCTACAGCATTTTCTGAATTTTAACTGTGAAGACTCTTTTCTCAGTCCTATCTCACCCTCCACCATTTGCAACCCATAGTAGAGGCACAAAGTCCAGGCCACCTCCTTCTGAGGCAGCCATCCTTGAGATGCAACAGTTCATCATTAATGCTGACCACAGCACCCTAAGTTTCCCCTTCTCTACCCCGCCTACCTGCATTCTTCTTGCCTCCATGAATTCACAGAGCTCCAAAAGGGAGGAAAACAACAAAAGGTTTTTTTGTTGTTTATCAGAATCACTGTGTTAGCTCTTAGGAGAATGAATACTGGAAATCAAGTGCATTAGAGCTGGACCCTAACAGAGGGTTCCAAGGACTTAAGAAACATTCTCCCATACAAATCTCATTGCTTAAAATAGCCGCTTGGCCCCACCTAACTGAGAAGATTAGGAAGTATAGTCCTCTTGAGTCTTCAGGAAGGGGAGGAAAACCAGATACAAATACCAGGTCCTCTAGCTTTGGCCTCCATGTTCTCCCAGGGGCCAAGAGAAGGAATTTATGTGAGCTGACATTTCACTCACCTCATCTTGAAGTATCCTCACTCTATTCCTTTGAGCATAGAGTTCCTTGCAATTTATCTGTGCTCCCCATTTTTAGTTGGGAAATTGTTGCTTGGGATGCTTAAGTCACTTGCCTAAGACTCTTTCAGCTGGCAAGTGCCAAACTAACATCAAACCTGCATCTCACAAGAGCTGTATTTACCTGGCAGGGCTGATGAGAGAATCAAGGGAACCAGAATACCATTCATTCAGTCAAATATTTATTAAACACCTACATGTACCTAGTTGCTATTCAGAATTTGGAGGAAATAGTAGATACTGCCCACGCAGAACTGAAACTTGCATGGAAATAAAATAATAAGCAAAGAAATAAAATAATAAGCAATTTCTGATAATGACAAGATCTGAGAAGAAAAATACAACACTGTTAAGGGGAGAGGACTGGAGGACAGATAAAGATAGCAGATGTTACAAGTTAAGATGTCAATGACAGCAGGGTCTGGAGACAGTGAGGCAGTCTCAAACAGCCAGAGGAAGAAAAAACAGCTAGTGCAGATATAAGATGGGAACAAGCTGTTTACTTTAAAGAAAACCTCAGTAAGGCAAATGTGCTTTGGTGGGGAAACAAATGAGGAAGTAGCAATCTCTGAGGTCTGAGAAACAGGTGCATGGTCATACTCAGGGCAGGAGCAGTGGTGAACCTAGAAATGATCAAAGAAGGATGGGAACACCACAATTGGAGCAGGTGAAGAAAGGGATTCTACTGGCCGTGTGAGTGTGTGTGTGTGTGTGTGTGTGTGTGTGTGTGTGTGTGTGTGTGTGTGTCAGAGAGAGAGAGAGAAGAGAGAGAGAGAGAGAGAGAGAGAGAGAGAGAGAGAGAGAGAGAGAGAGAGAGAGAGAGCTGGTTCCTTTGTGTAGAATAGACTGTTCTAGAAAAGAAGGAATAAGAGAAGTAAAGAGGGTTTAATGAAGGCTTCTGGCGTCATCCAGGCAAATGATGCCACTAGCCTAGGTGGCAGAGGTGATAGGAAGTAGGAAGTGTTGGACCTGAAGAATGCTTGGGAAGTTGAGTCACGAGACTTGCTGGTCTATTAGAAGTAAAGACTAGGAAGAAGAAGAAATCAAGAAAAGTACTGAACTGAAAACAACAAATGAATAGTGGCTGTAATGGATGGGTTCAGTGTCCCCAAAGATTTCTATGTTTTAGTCCCTGGAACCTGTGAATATATTCCCTTATGTGACAAAAGTGACATTACAGGTATGGTTAAACAAAAGCTTGTGAGACAGGGAGACTATTCTTGATGTCCAGGAGGCCCACTGGAGTTATGAGGTTATTGAAAGAGTAAAGCATAGGGCCACAGCAAGATGTTGAAAGCCTCAGATGGTAACCTAGGAAACAGGCTTTCACCTAAAGCATCCAGACAGAACACATCTCAGCTGACATCTTGATTTTAGGCCACTGAAAAACATTTCGGATTCCCGTCCTCCAGAATAATAATAAATTTGTATTGGTGACAGCCACTGAGTTAGTGATACTTTGTTGTAGCAGCAGTTGGAAATTAATAGCAATTATTTGGATCCTAGGAAACCCTACACAGTCACCAATATAGAAAACTGGGAATTACAGTCAAGAGAACAGAAGGAGACAGGATAGATTCATTGTCTAACTTTAAAATGGAAAAGTGCTTAACTTTGTGGTATCTTCTGTTGCATCAACAGCCAGGAGGCAGCAATTTGTAGCAAGTCCTACATCTGATAATGGAGGGGGTAGGAGAGTAAGTTGCTGTGCCAAGGCTATGATGGATGAATCTACAGGTTAGGACACTTCCATGTCTGCTAAATAGACCTCCCTTTTCTTTTGCCTCTGAAAGGGACTTGGATCTAGTTTTTAATCTTTAGATGAAGAGAAGATGGTGTCATGGTGTCCTGTTCCCCTCAGGGCCAGTGGACTTTCCTCTGTGCAGGTCACTTACCTTTGCCCCTCCTCATGGAATTCATTCCTTTTAATTAGCATATCCCCTGAAACTAGTGAAGTGATTCACTGAGTACGTGACATCTCTGAAAAAAATATGAAAGGTTCATTCAAAGAGTAGCATTTCTTTTTGCCTATATGGGATTGGATCTTCATCTCTATAACATGATTCTAATATGGTCTATTGAGATTTTTATGAGTGCAATTAAGAAATGTCATTACTACTTATTATGAATAATAGAATAAATTGGCAGTTGAGGTAATACAATCCATATTCTACGCCTTCACAGTCTTTGGAGAATTAGAGCTGAGCTATTTGGGCAGCCAGGATTTTTCAATGCCTTCTGGTAAATGGAATCTGAGCTTACTACTTCTTCAAGTGTCCATCCAATGATGGCTGTAAAGAAAAATCAACCCTTATCCCAAATCGAAGACAGAAAAAGACACATAAGAAAAGGAGATGGAGAATAAAGATTACAAAGGAATGTGGTAAGAAATGTGGAAAAGAGGTTCAGACTGGATCCCATGCAAAGCCATCATTAGAGAAAGGGTTGCTGAGGGATGTCGGTAATAGTAGTGACATTAAGCTGGCCAGAATCTGAAGCTCATCTATGGCATAAACTATCTGAGTGGCCATGCACAAATTGTCCAGCCCTTCAACTTGCCCATCAAATTGAAGTGATACGAGCAGGCTTGTAGGCCTGCTGAACATTGGGAAGAGGAGAGCTGCAGCACACCATCTTCTGGAAAGACATGGCCATTGCAATCATGAGTTCAAAGCATACCTACCCTGGGTCTACAGGGAATGTGCTCCTCAGTGACTACGATGGATGGTGGAAAAGCTCAGGGCCTACATCCCACTGCTGGACTATTGGCTACTGAGAGAGGCAGGGGAAGGAATATTCTAACCTTTAGCTGAGTGTCCACCAGTGACCCTACCAGGCTCCAGTGAATAGTTGCAATGTAGTGGTCACACAGACAGCCCTGGGGAAATCAAATGGGTCACAAAACAAAACCAAAAGTCAGGAGTCTAGGAAAGAGACTGGTAAGGATAAAGGGGTGCTGTTACAAATGGGTGGGAGATAAGGGGTAAAAAAAAAAAAAAGGTGGGGAAGAAAGTAATAAGAATATATTGCATCCATATAGAAAAATTAATAAAAAGAAAGAATGGGGGATATCTCCACCACTTCTGTGGGGTTTTCAATGAGAATGGGCACCATAGGTTCATATATTTGAATGTTAGATCCCCAGATGGTAGAACTGCTTTGGAAGATTAGGGGTGTGGCCTCATTGTAGGAGGTGTGTCACTAAGGGTAGGCTTTCAGGTTTCAAAAGTCCATGCCCTTCCCAGTTAATTCTAGTTAGTTCTCATCCTCTCTTTCTCTCTCTCTCTCTCTCTCTCTCTCTCTCTCTCTCTCTCTCTCTCTCTCTCTCTCTCGCTCGCTCACTCGCTCGCTCTCATGCTTGTGGGTCAGTAAGTTTATAGGTACTACTCTAGTGTCATGCCTGCCTATCTGTTGCCATGCTTCTTACTTACCATGATGGTCAGGAACTCTACCCTCCGGAACCATGAGCCCCAAATTAAATGTTTTCTTTTAGAAGTTTCCTTGGTCATGGTGTCCCTTCATAGCAATGGAACAGTAACTAAGACAACTTTCGAAGGAAAAAAATAAGCACTGCTGTGAATAGATGAGAGAATTCCTGATTTCATGTCCAAGTTTGTTTGATGCTAATGACAAGTATGAGAAAAGATATAAAAGCTAAAATGGGTCCGAACCTCTGGGCAGATAAGACTATAGACTAACTCACGTCTGTGTACACAGAAGACCACAGCCTAACTCACATCTGTGCAGAGATGATCACAGCCTAACTCACATCTGTGCCCAGAAGACCACAGCCTTTCACATGCAGTTGACTGGTGCCCTGCATAGGTCCACTCAGTTCCTGCCGCTGTCTGGGAAGGGTTACTATAAGGATTAAGAGCATAGCCATTGCTCCAGAGCCTGAGTCACTGTTGTTCAAGAAAAGCAATGAACAAATGGAATGAGCCAATTAAAATGTTCTGTTAATATTACGAAGTGATCTGTGCTATGGAAACCACAGAGAAGGGAAATGGGGATTTTGAGAAGGGGATTCTAAGTATGGGTGGGCTTTTGTGTCTCTGGAGCCACCTTCCACTCCTGTTGCAGATTCAGGTCCTTTCTGTTAACACCAAGATGCTCACTTCCAGCTTTTGGCTACTTCCTGCCCTGAGAGCCCTTTGCTGCCCCCTGGTGGTTCTTGTGGGCTCCACAGACCCCACAAAATGGTATCTTGGCCTGGAGTCTATCCCTCCTCTCCCAGCTAACTGTGGGAAGTTCCTATTTCTATCTCTCTATAGGACTGAGCACTCCTCTGGAACGCTAATGACTAGAGATTTGAGTAACACAGAGCTTGGCAGGAGCCAGCATCCTCAGCTCCTCGGAGCAAGCTGTACACATCTGTTGATGTTTCACAGCTGGAAACTAGCACAGTCAGAACTAGCTACATCAGAGGCATCAGTGCTACAAATCAGGGCTTCCCCTACCTGAGAATCGTACCCTTACACCTTCACTGTCACACGAACAGCCATATTTACCACCTCACCAATGACAACACGTGCACTGAAAGGCAACCACCCAGGAGCACAGACCCAAAACCCTGCCCATTGTACTGTATCTAGCAACCTTCTTTGGTCCCTGAGTTGCTTCAGAGGTGTTAAAAACCAAAGTTTTGAGATTCTGTGGCAAACAAATATAAACAGAAATACCTAAGATAAAACAACAGTAACTTGGGGGGATATAGAGGGTGTAAAATTTCTGCACCAAATTGATTATGCCTTATATCTTAAGGGGTGGATTTTTTTCCCTCTCCTAATAGTCATTACACCCTCAGAAACTGATGAGTTTCCAGAGCATTATAAATTTCAGACATTTAGCAGGACCAGCACTAAAATAGCTCATTAAAGAGTATAGGCTGGAAGGAAGCCTGGTTCATCTACTTTATATGCAATAATCAATTACAGCACATTTCTCCACAGTAGTTTCTACTGCTCTCCTTTGAGATGAAGTAATGGAAATGAGATCATGAGACTTAAAGGAACTGTTGAATACATCTCCACTCTGTTCACAAAAATTCTCCGAGGCAGGAGAAGAAACAGACAATCCTCCCAAAGTCTATGGCAATAGGTGCCTTGGAGAGTTTTAACAGAAGCACGAAAGCTTTGGCCAGTGTTCTACCAACCAGTTCTAAATGGTGGGTGGGTGACATTTTCTAGTTCTGTGGTATAGACAACCCCATTTGGTGAAATTCAAATTACTATTGTACTATCAAGTTATTTGCTAGATTCCTGCAATTTGAAATTGTGGATCCTTATGAGCTTGTACAAACCAAGCCCAACATGCCCCTATTTAGGATAAGAGTTTATGTGGGGCTGAGGTTATAGATCTGTGATTAATTATATGCCTAGCATGTATGAAGCCCTAGATGCAATCCCAAGAATCATGCCCAAAACAAAAATCTATTATTAAGTTAGCTCAATGATTCATCCATGATCAAACAAAAACAGAATTGATGTTTCTCTCTGCCTTCACATCTTCCAGCATCTCCAGTGTTTCCAAGAGACAGTTCCTCTGGTGTGCAATGATGAAGTGCAGAGTTCAAACACAGAGTAGCCTCGCCTTGAATCACCCAGCAAGAAAGTTACCCCCTTTGCACTCTTCTCCCATTGCTCCTGAGCACATCAAAAGGGAAGTTTCAGAGAGTGTGATGGTCCTTTGGAGAGTTTTTTCTCTTTCTTTTTAGTATAGGCTGCCTTAATCTGCCATGAAGTTTTAGTTTGAATCCCCAGAACCCACATAAAAATAAGATGGACATGCTGAAATCACAGTACTTGAAAGACAGCAACAGGGGATCTCTCAGGGATGGCTGGCCAGCTAAATCAGCCTACTGGTCAATGAAATATTTATCTCAGAAAGCAAGGCGTAACTGGAGAGATGGCTCTATGGACAAAGCGCTTATCATGCAAAAACCCACTGAAATCCAGATATGGTAGCAAACATCTGGAGTCTGGTGTTCCTATGGAGATATAAGAGGCAGAGACAGGAGACTCCACAGAAGCTTATGGACCATCTATCCTGGAATGTGCAGAGCTGAAAAAGAGACCCCTTCTCATGGTAGAAGATGTAAACCACACCCGTGAATGTCCTCTATCACTGAATGCACACTGTGGCATGCAAGCAGAAAAAGGGAGAATACACACACATGCACACAGAGAGAGGGGGGAGGGAGGGAGGGAGGGAGGGAGGGAGGGAGGGAGGGAGGGAGGGAGAGAGAGAGAGACAGAGAGAGAGAGAGAGAGAGAGAGAGAGAGAGAGAGAGAGAGAGATATTAAAATAAAAATGTTTAAACTAGAGAAGTGACAACTCAGGAAGAAGAGCTAAGGTTGTCCTCTGGTTTCCTCGGGCGCACGCACGCACATGCACCTACATGAACACACACACACACACACACACACACACACACACACACACAAATGTAATGATTCTCCATAGTTCCTCTAACAAGGAGCTCTAAGTAGAGAAATTCTGGCAGGCATGAGAGATTCTCGGGACCCTTATTCCCATCTTTAATCCCTAGTTCTTCCACGTCTCAACCTTGTGACCTTGAGCAGAGTATGAGCTAGGAACTTCTGTTTCCTCATCTACAAAGCAAATTGAATGCACCTGCCTTGTACCAAGACTTGAAGATGAAAGGCAATGAAGCCTGTAAAGCATCTTGCTGGCTGCTGCTGGCTTGTGTGCTCTAAGAACTCAATAACCATCATCATTACCCTCGTTACTACTATTGCCTATGGTACTCAGGGCTCAAATACGTATTGCATCAACATCATTATTCTAGGTCTAATCTGGTTTCTTAAACAGCTGTGGGTGGCTGTGTTTCTGAGTGTTTGTGCCAAGACTATAGAGATTGGTAAAGGAAAGGAAAACAATGTCCAAAGATTCATTGGGCAGGTTTTTCCTAATGGAATCTGCAGAGAGAGGGGGGAATACTTTTCCAAACTGCCTTCATCATCTCAGGGTGATTTCTTTAAAGCGTGCATGAATCCCAAGGAATACAAAATGAGAGGACCAAAGATAGACTCTACATTGTACAGAAGCCTGTGTGTTCATACAGGTCAGCTCACCTGGCTTTAGTGCAGAGGGTAAGTTTATAACCATCCAGATGTTAACAGAACTTAACTGTCAAATCAGTGGAAACAGACAATCATTTGGTCCTATATCTTGCTCAATGCCTAGATGTTCCCTGCACACACAAGAGCCCCAAGACTATGAAAGGGGAGGAATAAATATAAAGTGGGAACAAGAGAGAGTGATGGAATGGCTGTGTCATGAAAGCAGCAGAGAAATCTATTCTGTACAGCCATTTTGGAAATCAGTATGGCAGTTCCTAAGGAAAATGGAAATAAGTCAACCACAGGACCCGGCAATTCCACTGTTAGACATATACCCAAATGATCCACGTCCATGCAACAAAGACATCTTTTCAACTATGTTCATAGCAGCATTATTTGTAATAGCAAGAACCTGGAAGCAATCTAGATGCCCCTCAACTGAAGAATGGATGAAGAAGATCTGGCACATTTACACAATGGAATACTACTCAGCAGACAAAAAATGGAATCTTAAAATTAGCAGGCAAGTGGATGGAACTTGAAGAAACTGAGTGAGGTAACCGAGTCACAAAAAGAGGAGCATGGTATGTACTCACTCATATATGGATTTAAGACATAGAGCAAAGGATCACCAGCCTATAATTCACACCACCAGAGAAACTAGGATACAAGGAGGAAACCTAAGAGATTCATACAAGGTCCCTCACAGAAGGGAAAAGGAACAAGAGCTCCTGAGCATTTGGGGGGGCAGTGAGTGGAGAGGGAGCTAGGAGAAAGAAGGGGAGGAGAGAACATGTGGGACCAGGAAGATTGATTCTGATCCGTGGGACTAATACAGGAGAGTGAAAAAGGGAGATGTCATAATAGAGGGAGCCATTATAGGTTTGAAAAGAAAACTGACTCTAGATGAATGTCCAGAGACCTACAAGAATGACCCCAACTAACAATCTGAGCAACAGTAGAAAGGCTACATTATATGCCCTTCACTGATAATGAGATTAACAACTAACTTACATGCCGTCATAGAGCCCTCTTCTAGTAGCTGATGGAAACAGAAGCAGACACCACAGCTCAACACTGAGCCATAATCAGTGTTGGCTCAGTGCAGAATCCAGTTGCAGAGAGGGAGGAGTAATATAAAAAAGTGTTTCTTTTTGGTATGGAGGAATTGCCTCACACCTTCCTAACACCTTCTACCAAACTTTTTGCTGTGTGAACCTTCCATACCCACTCTTCTCCATTACTCTAGAGGGTCTTGCTGACTACTATCCACCAGCCACATGCACTCCACTCTGACCACCTTTAGGATCAGAGTCCAATCTGACAATGTTATGCCAAACACATAATGCAGTTGGTGGAAGACAATGTCTCCTTCAACTATACCCTTGGAATCCCCATATATTAGGGCTGGTTTAGTCTTGTTACCATGGCAACACAGACCCTAAGCTAATAGATAATCTTTGGTGCTTAAGATAAAAAAAAAATAGCTGACAGGCAAGCAGGAAAGATGCAAAGGAAAACATTTTTTAAAAAGGGTCAGAATAGTCCCGTTTCCCCTTCATGTCCCTGCAAATGGACAGGGATAATTAAACATTAGACCTTAGAGTCACACAGATGCTGATAGTTGGGACATAAGGAAGTTCCAGGGCTGATGAGACCATCTGTTTCCAGTGCTAATTGAAATGGATGGAAACAAACCAAATTATCTCAAGATTTTATCCCTCCCTGACAGTCTTTCAAAACGCAGGTCACTGTGGAGAATCCTCTCCACCATTTGGAGGAGTTACCCGACTTGCCAATAACCTAAAATGATTCTAAAAGCAGGACTTAGTAGCACACCGCAGACCTTGTCAACTCTGCCTCCTCAGGTATTCCTCACTCCCTGCCCCCACCCAACTCCCTGTTTCTCCAACATTGCCCTGGAAAAATCTGCCAGAAACCCCTCATGAGTCCCTACTGCTTCTCACAGAGCCACAGCTGTACAGTTCGATAGTGTCCCCAGGAGGCATGGTGCCACCCCCAATTCCTGCTTTCTTGACTGAGCCACCTACTCCCCTTCCGGACTCTGGTCTGAGGGGACACACTTTTTTTCCAGAAACACCTCTCTACTCCTGAAACCCCGGTGAGAATGCCACTTTTCTCCAAATTGAGTCATTTCCTCCATTTCCTCCCCTGGCTCCCACACTTCTTCATTCATTTTGAGGATGTAGCTCTTCCCACACTCCATGAGAATTGACTGCCTCCATGGACTCCCCCCTTCTCTCGCAGCCCATGGGATTCTCTGGAGTATGGCTTTGCAAGCATTCATCTGTGCATACTGTCTGGCTGAGAGTAGGCAAAGGTGGACTGGCTCATTGAAAGGGCACATGTTTCTTTGGGGAGATGGGAATAAATTTTTCTAAGCATTGAAATGTGTAAGGAGCCTTCCCTCAACATCATCACCATAATCCGGCATAGTGGGTGAACACTTGAGTGCAACGTCATTGTCATAGTTGCAGCTTGTGAAGAAAGCCCAAAGTTCACATTTATAAACCTTTTGGAATTTTCAAACCATATTCAAAAGCATCAATAATGGGATATTGATGCCCATGTTCCTCTAACCCTGCACTTGGGTACTACCCTTCACCTTGTTTCCATAGTGATTAACACTGTGTCTCCTTTGTTTCTATCCCTAGTATTTTAAGATAAGTCTCAAGTATGCTATCACCCCATCTGCATGTATTTGTTATTATTACATGTATTATGAAAGGGAGGGAGAGAGGTATATGTGCACACATGTCACAATACATGTGTAGAGGTCAGAATATAACTCCCACATGAGTCCTGTTCTGGGAATTAGACTTCGGTTTCCAGGCCTGTGCAATAAATGCTCTTATCCACCTACCCACAGCTACCTCACTGGACTCCAGATATATATTTTTCATTAAAGAGCTAGGCTGAACTCCCAGCTCTTCTATCTACTATGTCAACAACAGTAGGCAGATTCACTTCCCTGTTGTCTCTCATTTTCTATGTGTGCAAAGCTATGCTGCCTCTGTCTGTCATAGGGTTCTAATACACAGCAAATGCACAGCTTTGTGGTAAACACTTTCAGAGCTTGTTCCTTTAGCTCTAACTGGCCAGTGGAGCTGATCACCATCATTGGCTTCTGAATTCACAGTGAATCCCAGGTCCTGGACGCATGAAACCATAAGACTGTACCTACCAGTCATCAAAACTGTGGCAGCAGAATAAGGGACAAGCTGAGACTAGAAAAACAGCAACCTCAGGAATCAAGAAGGAGGCCAAAAAGAAGCCCCCTAGAGACAGAAGGCCTTAAGTTAGACAAAGCCCTCTAACCAGTTTGCTGAAGCAGTGGGTGCCCTATGACAGGGCACCCTGGCAAGGATTTGGCATGGAAGGCTATGAACTCTCAGTTGAAAAACTAACTCCACATTTTTGGAGACATGAAGCAGGCTATCTACTTATTTAGGGTTTGCTCACACATCTCCCAACAAAGATTCTAGGCTGTCCACCCCACAAGCTTTCTCTGGACCCTGTTCCTTAATAACTTAATGTGCATTTTTTTAAAAACAGAGAAATTTAGATGAAGAAAATGAAAATTAGCTCTAATTGGGTGAGCTATCCAAGGGCTATAATTTTTAAGGTGGATCTATGTATTTTCTCTATGCAATTATTTACTTATCTGTAGATAGAGCCAGATATAAATATTCTCTTATGGTTGTTTGCTTTTTTTTTAATTTTTCACTTGGCAGAACACTATTTTGTGTTTCTTTAATTTTTTACACTTATTTTAGTGTGTATATGTGTACATATGTGTGCATGTGCATGCCACTTTGCATATGGAGGTCATAGGACAACTTGCAGGAGTCAGTTCTCTCCTTCTACCATGTAAGTTATAGGGACTAGTCTCAGGTCATCTATCTTGGGATCAAGTGCCTTTTGCCTGCTGAGCCATTTCCCCATCCCTGGCTTGTGTTTCTTAATACAGAGATATGCATCCCTACTAGCCTTTGGGTCATACTGGCTCCTATTCTCTCCCCAAGAATGAGTCAGGCCCATCTGCTACATTCCCAACATGCACCTCTGCTTCTAATATTTCAACTCATATCACAATAAGGTTGGTCTCATCATATTCCTTTGGACTAGGGGCTATTCTACCAACTCTGTGATTCTAATTCATCACACATGTCTTATTTACTTATCTGAAAATATTGCCAGATATAGCTATTCTGGTATGGTTGCAACCCCATCCCCCACCATCATCCAGACCAGCCCCTCCAAACGTAGGCAGGTGAAACTCTGCTGATGGGTCTTCTGAAGGGCCACACAGAGGTGGTGAGTGAGTTTAATTAATGCTACAACAATATCCTGAAGAGTTCTTTCTGCACTGAGTAGAAATTTAACTATTTGATGCTTGCACAGAACAGAGGCTGGGATCCAACTCCTCCTCTTCTGCCCTGGAGTTGAAGGGCTTATCACTGTAGCTCTCCACTGATTTCCAATATAGTGTGATGCTTAAAACAAGCAGCAACAAGGCCTCATCCAGGTGTTCATCATCTCATCCTCTCCAGGGATCTTAGCCCAGCCAGAGACTCCTCTGTTTTGTTCTTTGAATGAATCAGCCGAGCACAGTACCTGACTTACTTATTTATGATGGACAAGCACCATTTATGAAATGAAGCACTATTCGAATTCAGAAGTTCCAGAATTTCAAAGCTTTGGGAAGATGGAAATGACAGCATGGCCAGTGTGATGGTTAATGTTAATTGTTGACTTAACAGACTCTAGAATCACCTCTGGCTATGGCTCTGTGGATCTATCATAATTATGTTAATTGAAGTTGAAAGTCTGCCCACTGTGGGTGATGCAATTCCCTTTGCTAGGATTCTGGAGAAGGAGGGGGAGGAAACTGAAGAATAGTGTGTATTCATCACTCTTCGCTCTCTGATTGAAGATACAATGTGACCCTGCTGCTCAAAGCTTCTGCTGCCTCTACTTCCCAGTGGTAATGGACTATGTCCTTGATATGTGAGCCAGAATAAACTCTGTATCCCTTTAGTTGCTTCTGCCAGGGTATTTTATCACAGCAAAAGGAAAAGAAACTAAGACAACCAGTTTATCACTCTTTCAGGCATCATGTGTGATTGAGGCTGTCTCCAACCTAAATTTTAAGAGAAAAACATATGAATTCAGAGACCAAAGGTGATCTGTTACTGGGCATCTCCCAAGCTGTTTGCCATACTCTCTTCCTAGTCCCAGGGTCAAAACAGAACCAAATCTCAGGTAGATAAGTCCCTGTCCAAGTTGTTACATGGGATTAAGATGAGTCAAGATGCTATTTTGAAAAACACATCAACTAACCCAATTGAAAGGTGACAATATATTCCCATGATGCTATAGTTCTTAATTGGAGGAAATTGTGCAGTGGGGCAGCACTTGATAAAGCCTGGAAACACATTTGTCACAACCAGAGAGTGTTGTCTACAACTATACAGTAGAACCAAGAGTACTGCTTACTGTCCCGTGGTGCATGGGACCATTCCACAGCAAAGAAGCATCTGACCCTAAATGTCATAGATTGAACAATCTCTCCCCAGAGGACAGGATAAAGGTAATGACCTAGGAAAATCACGTGCTGGGGAAACAGTATACTGACGGTCCTGTGCTACAGTTCCCAGCTTCCTTCAGCCCTCTTCATTCCTGTATCATCCCCAGAGGCTTCCTATTCTCACATTGCAACAATGCCTCAAGCTCTGTGTTTATACAGAACTAGATTCTCCTTATTCCACTGTTTGACCTTGGGTAAGACATTAACCTAACTAAACTCCATTCTCCTTTCAACTCTCTTCCGTTGAATGACAGAGACTCAAGAAGAAAAACGGAAACATTTTTATGTAACCCTGAGTGACAGCCTGATAGACTCCCACCTGCTTCATGGCACCAATGCAACAAAATGAGAGAATGCATATAAGGTGCTTTGCTTGGTGACAGCACCTGGCAGGCACCTGTCATGTATCAGCTGCTATGATGGTACTGCAGGATGTCCTCTGCCACCCAGGGACTTACCACCCCTGCTTTGTCCTTTACAGTTACCAAAGCTTTTGTTTCAGCTCTCTCCTACAACCCACTGGTGGGCAGTGACTCATACTACCATGTGCTTCTTCAGATCCCAGCGTCCTCCCCATTCTTCCCCTTTCAGTGGGAGGAGCCAACAGAGACACCCCTCCATTGAAGAGGGGAAGGACCAAATTTCTGAAGGAGCACTCTGTAGAGAATTGCTTTGTTCTAAATACTTTTTACACAGTCAGTTGTTTCCATTCCACTTAGTTAATGCACCTCAATTCCCTTAAGTACTGAACCCCCCCCCATTTGCTGCAAACCAGCCTTTTGTCTGCAAGCCCTATTTACTAAATTGTAGTTTCCAATGTCATTGAGTTTCACTGTCATCCCCTTTAACTAATACTTAAGAACTTTCAAGGCTTTGAAAGACCTTTGGACTCCTTAGAGTGGGGGGAGGCGGTCATTGTCTTGGATGTCTTTTTCTCTGGCTTCTCTGCCTTGTTTTATGGGCTCATGGATGTGAATTCACTGACTAGCCAGTAAGCCCCAAGGATCTTCCTGGCTCTACTTCTCCAGCAATAGAGATATAAGCATGAGCCATCACACTTGGCAATTTTACTTGGGTTCAGGATATTGAACTCAGGTCTCTGTGCTTCCACAGCTAGTCCTTTACTAAATAAACTGTCTCCTTGGCTCTAGATTTCTTACAGTTTTTAAGCCTTTCCACAAGTTCTTACTTTTGATAGTTCTAAGTGAAAACCTTCAGGCATGGCAGCAAGGTCATTACATCTGTAAGGAACTATATCTTTTCTGACTGTATAGACACCTGCACATACATACACATATCCACACACATGTGCACATAACAAAAAATAAAATAAGTCTATTTTTTATTATAGGCATCAAGCACAAACAGAACCAGGAACCAGGCCCTGTGGGCACTTACCATGAGTAGTCTGCTCTTAAACACCTACCTTTGATGTTAAGCAAGCCTTGGTCCTTCCTAGAAATGGGTCTGGTTCATGTGATGTCTCACAGATGACTTTCCTAGATGAATCTTGTCATTGTGGTATTTCTCAATTCTTCATTTTTCAAAAGCTTTTAATTTATCATCTACTAGGCACAATGACTCATAGAATTATCTATCTTCATTTCTTTTCCTATTCTAGGTAGATGGTTCTTATTACTATTCATAACACAAGCCCAGTGCCATGGTTATTAAGTGATGTCATTTGTACTGTAATGGCTTTGTGCCTTTCACACTATTCAAAAGAAAATTGAATATTATGAAGCATTAAATGAAACCCCAAACAAAAACTGAGCTTCCTATAACCCTCATTGCCCAAGTATAAAAGATACTTGTAGATAGCAGTGTGGAAATATAGGGATGTTCAGTTTGTATAACACATGTTCTTATTTCAACTCTGGTGCTGTGAAAAAATACTGTGACAACCAGAGGAGAAAGGAATTTCTTTCAACTTACAATTCCAAGTTACAGCCCAGCATTGAGGAGATGTCAAGGTGACAGGGATTTCAAACAGCTAGTCACAGCACATCTGCAGTCAACAGCAGAGAGAGATAAATGCATGCATGCATGCAGTTTGCCTGTTTTTGCTCAGCTTGATTTCGTCACTCTTACACAGTTCAGGAACTCCCACACAGGCTGGGTCTCTCCATCAGTTAGGTCATTCCTTAAGTCATGTCCACTGGCCAACCAGATGTGAACAGTTGAGACTGTCTTCCCAGGTGATTCTATGTTGTGTCACTTTGACAAAACTGGCCATCATGATGCATGCCCTTGGAAAATCCCCCTCACTTGTCTAGCATCTAGGTTCATGCTTACTTTGTTGTTTAGTTCTCATGGCCATTAGCCTTTTGTGGATCTTTTTCATAATTTCCTGTTGGTCGAAATTGTCCTCTCTGACCAATCCTCCTTTGCTAAAAGTAAACTCCATTCATTCTTTAAATCCCAGATCAATTATTACTTTTTCAGATGTCTCCCTGGTCCTCCAGCCAGATCAAATTCCCTATCCACATTGTCCTCACACCAATGAGCAATGGGCATATGGCAGTGTTGTTTCTAGGCTTGTGTTTTAGACCCATAGGGACACTTGGAGACACCATGTACCAATCAGTCTTCCCAGACCTAAGTTTGAGAGTACACTCAACACATTTTGTTTGTTCATCTTTTGAAATGGGGGCTCACAGTTTATCCAGGCTGGCCTCAAATTCATAGCAATCCTCTCAAATAATGGCCCAGCTTCAGTAAACCTGATGAATATTTTAAATGTGCCAATCTAAGTTTCCTAGATGAAACAGCAGCACATTAACCCAGGGGCTTGAAGACTTTAAATGATAGGAGTGTCCTCTAAGAGGTTTCAGAGTTGAAGACTCCAACAAAGATGTTGAGACAATAGAAACCAGCAATAGTAAAAAGGTCTTGCTCACCCAAGGCTTGAAGGTGTGTGGGAAGAATAAGCATTACCATACTCAGCATGTAAGGGTCAGAGCCTGGTCCTTCCCAGACCCACTAAGCTCTTTTTGTCCATCTGCTTTTTGTTTGTTTGTTTGTTTGTTTGTTTGTTTGTTTGTTTGTTTGAGACAGAGCTTGTCTGTGTAGCTTTAGAGCCTGTCCTGCAACTCACTCTGTAGACCAGACTGGCCTTGAACTCACAGAGATCAACCTGCATTTGCCTCCTGAGTGCTGGGTTTAAGAGCGTCCATCTGCTCTTAATAAGAGGGAAAAAAAATAGAGGAAAACCCAGACAAGGGAGACTTATTCAATGGGCCACTCTGGGAAGAACAATGGGATCCAGCCCACACCCCACGCCACAGTTCAGCTCCAGGCTTCTATAATGGGGTCTGGGTTAAAGCAGAGGCCAGATATACATATAACCAAATAGTCCTGGTCCAGTTGTGGTCCTGCCATTCATTGTCTGGGCTCCAGTCTCTCCTAAGTGGTTAGTTGTTAGAACTGTGTGAAATTCCTTCTTGGGACACAAGCTTCCCCTCTGTTTGGCACCACATTTTATTGGTTTTCTCCTGCCAGCATGACATTCTGGGGGAAATTCCAGTTCCTTTGTTTTAATAGTCTGTTAGCCAAGGATAAGGACACAAATATGCTTGTCTGGACAGTCACACAAATATGCTTTATGCTTGTCTGGACAGTCACACTTCCAGATGCCAGGGAGGGAGCTGGGAGCTGGGAGCTGGGAGCTGGGAGCTGGGAGCTGGGAGCTGGGAGCTGGGAGCTAATAATGGCTGCAGGTACAAAGATCTAGCTCCTGCCAGAAATATGCCTCCACTAGGCAGGGATAACCAAGGGGATGCCTCCACTATCCCTCTTGTCTTCTGTTCTTCTGCCAGAGTCTCCTATTACAGAGGAATGAACAGAGGCCTGAAAATGGATGAGAGGCACAATATCTTGAGAACAAACAGAACACCAAGGATGCAATTCACGAGGCAGCATTGCTGAACTTCTGGAAACTTCATCTCTCCTAGTTCTGGTGTAGATAGAAATAAGCACATTCAGTCATAATTGCTCCACAGCTCCCCTGCTCCTACATGCTGTGAGCCAATTAAATTTTCCTTGTGGGTCATGCCCTGAGTATTAAACACAATGGACCTCATGCAGAGCATGAACCAATGGCCCCAGATGAGCTATGATGGGCTGCAGTGCAGAGGCTACACAAATCAACCAAGGACACTGCATGAGAAAGGCTACCTGCACACAATGAAGTAGTTTTAAATGAATTATTCTGAGAACCCCTATTAGGAGGCTGCAACCTCCATGAGGTTCTGTGTTTAACCTTGGATGAAATAGTTAGGGCAATTTGCATGGAGAACAAGAATCTTGGTTGGCTATGGGCCTGTAAAGAAGCAAAATGCAAGAGACAAGAGTCCCAGGATACCCACCAAGGGTTATTCTCAGTTTGAGAACTGTGGCTTAGCTTTGCTGATTCTAAACCTTCTGCATCATCAGATAGATCCAGGGACATCTGCCTGTCATTGGCCTTCCTCCCTCTGAGCTGTTTACCTCCTTGTTCCCTCTCCTCTTCCCACTCCTGAATCTCAGATCCCAGGGCCTGTTCTTTATTATGCCCACATTTTAGGGATGGAGGAGGGAAAAGAAATCAGTGTTCACCATAGTGCATTGTCTAACAATGAAGGTCAAAGATGACAATGGGGAGCCTCATATGAATGTGCATTATTTAATCATCATTGTCATCCCTGTAGTGATGTTAGATACCTTCACTCATCGCCTGCTGTGACTCACTTGTGTCTTAGAGTGTCACGATGCCCTATCTTTAGTTCTTCACACCCTCACCATGCCCCACAGTCAATTACCAGGTCCTGTCAGTCATACTACATAATCCCTGTGACACAGCCAGATCTGGCTGTCACGTGTGCAAGGCCAGCAGAGGCAAGGTACAAGCAGAGGCATCCAGCCTGTGAGTGGACATTTTTCTCACACCCTCAAGGACCACCTAAGCTTCTAAGACAGGTTCTAAGGGAAAACTTGCTTATCTTTCAGAACTCCAATAGAGGGCACTAAGACCTCAGGTTTGCTCCTAAAGTAACTCCCAGTGGAGCATATCTTCCTGGTTCGAAGCAGGCATCACTTGGTATTAGCTTGGGCCAATCATTATGCCTAATGTGCCATCTCGGTCACTCTTCACAATGGTGGTTCTAGGAGGTAGACCAAACCTTGTGATGGACAGAGTAAGTTCCCCCCCACCCTCCAACCCCCACCCCCACCTCCCCCACCCCCACCCCCACCCACAAAGATATCTATATTCTCATCCCCAGAACCTGGGGCCATATGGCTTCACAAAGCACAGGTGATTTCACAGATGAAATTAATTTAAGGATCTTGAGATGGGTGGATTATCCTGGATTATCTTTAGGGCTCTGAGTAATCACACATGTCCTTAAAAGTCAGAGGCAAGAAGGCAAAAGTCAGAGAGATGAGGAGGTTCTATGCTGCTAGCTTTAAAGCTGTACTGGCCAAGGAGTGCAAAGTTCTAGAGGCTGGAAAGGCCAAAGAAATTTGACCCTCCTTTGACCCTTCAGCCTACCTTGATTTTAGATCAGTGTGACTCACATCAGATTCATGACCCCAAAAGTATAGGAAAACAAATTTGTGTTTCGAGTATTATGCTAGAAGTAATTTGTTACAGCAGAGAGAACAAATCCACGAAAAACTTTACCTGCACTTCACAGGGGGAAACGAGTCCCAGGACCATTAGGTAATAGTGTCATATAATGAATGCAGGAGTCTAGATTCCATCTGATATCCTGAGGTTTTGCAGGGCAGACCAGGGTCCCTGCAAGAATGACAGGTAGTTAGTAAGTAGGGTACGCTGGGGGTGGGGTGACAGAGATCACTGAAGAGGTCCTCTGTCCTTCCCTGCCATACTATATAAACAGGTTGCCCCTCTTCGCAGCCTTGTTTTCTTCATACCCAAACATTCTCTCCCCCGAGTGCGTGTGTTCTTGAGAGGGTCATGGAATGCTTCTCTTTATGATTGACCTGTTTAATAAGGGAAAGTGAAGTTCCTTTCAGTAGACCAGGGGCTGGAGTGATGGCTCAACAGTTAAAAGCATTTGCTGCTCTTCTGGAGGACCTGAGTTTGGTTCCCAGAACCCATGTAGGATAGCTTGCATCAGCTTGTAACTCCAGCTCCAGAGGAGCCCTCTTCTGGTCTCCAAGAGTATAGCACCCCTGAGCATATACTCACGTGCTCACACATGGACATGTACCTGTGAATTTAAAAATAAGTCTTAAAAAAAAAAAAAATAGAGCACCCCCACTCTACCTGGGCTTTGGCACTGCAGAGTGGAAGAGGGAGCAGGTAGTATTGCTGTATCATGTAGGAGAAAGACAAAACACAAGGACATCAGACAGTGTTACCAAGCAGAAGCAGAGCCAATGGCCTGTGCCATTATCTGTTTGGGCCACCATCCCAGTAGCCTCATTAAAAACAGCCATAATAGAAAAGGCTAGGGTGACTTCAAGATCTTGAAATGCTAAGGTGTCAGATCCCATGCCTCCCACTGTGTGGATGGGAAACTAGTGCCAGTGGATATAACCTGAGAACTTCCAGAATGCCCAGCTGCTGAGACACATCTGGCTAGCCTAACAGCTAGCAGAAGCTGTTGTCTCCCACAGGGTATGGGGAGGAGCTCTGATTAGAAACAGACCCCTCCAGGCCACCCAGGAAGCACAGAGCAGGCCACCAAGAGACAGCTGCCCAACTCTGGGAATTTGGGGAGACACCGGATGGAAACCCACTGGGTGAGGCTCAGCCACGTAGTATCTCAACCGTGCCACATATCCATTTGTTTCCCCATCTGCTCACTTATTTACACATTCATTCTGTGAGTTATCATGTGCCAACCTTCCTTTGCACTGGGGATCCCTGTAGGCACCTCCACATTGTCCCTGAGCCATGAGGCACCTCTGAATGTTTGAAGAGGGTCTGGTCTGACTTGGAGTACTTTGTAAATTTGCAGGATACCCCAAATTCCCCAAATGCAGAACAGACACACATCATTAACTTAATATCAGTTCAAACACATAATGAAATGAGAGAGCTTTGAATAGTGTCCCAGTTATGGTCTGCCTCTGTGAAAAAATATCAAGACCAAAAGCAAACTTAGGGGAGAAAAGAGGTTATTTCCACTTATAGGTCACAATCCATCCCTGAGGGAAGTTGGGGCAGGAACTTGAAGTAGCAATCATGGAGGAACACTGTGTGGGAGAACTCATAGACCATCTATCGCATCGCTAGCTTTCGCATACAGGACAAGACCACCATCCCAGGAATGGTGCTGCTCACAGTGGTCTGCATCTTGGTATCAATTACCAAGACAATCCCCCACAGACACACCCATGGAGTAATCAATCTGTTCCGGGAAACCCTTCAGCTGAGATGCCCTTCTCAAGTTACACTAAGGTGTTGACAATTAAAGCTATGTAGGACAGGGGTGGTAAAAAGTGCCTTATGGAAATTGATTTCATTAGCTGCTTTGTTACGTTTCTTCCTGTGTCTAGTCATAAAACCTTTTGCCATACCCGCAGCTTGCTTTATGTTTGTATTTAGCTGTGTCGTTCTCTTGGCTTACAATATAAAGGCTGGTGGAGATGTTATAAGTCCAGGGATGCTATTGATATTATGCCAGCCCGACTTGCCAGGACCCCACAGTACTTAGCCAGAGTGTGGAGGTCAAGTGTGTGGGGCACAGAACAAGTACCCAGAAGAGCTCCCAGCTGACACAGCTGAGCTGTCAGCCGAGTTAGTGCCAAGACTAGGAAGCTCCTGGAAGCCTCCTGGAGCATGCAAAGGCACAGCAGACAGCCTACTGAGCTTCAGGCATACCTTCAGTTGTAGAGTGCAGGCTCCGAGAACTGAGGAAAAGATTTTGGCCGTGGGGATAACAGACATTGCTCCTGGGGGAGGCAGTCAAGAGCAGAGCAGTACACTTGGCAAGCAGCCAGTGAAGCTTTGAAATGTTTTCCTAATCCCATTCAGAAGATGACAAGAAGATGGTTTGAATGTGTTTTCCTTAAGCCAATATCTAAATAGTATAATTTGAACCTTTAAGCATTGTCTACAATTCTCACTGAGATATTTTACACTCTTTTAAGTTTTTTTAAAATATTTTGTATGTTTTTTATCATTTTTAAATGTGTGTGTGTGTGTGTGTGTGTGTGTGTGTGTGTGTGTGTGTGTACAAGTGTGCCTGCATGGTATAGAATGTAAGTACAGGTGTCCATGGAGGCCAGAAGAAGACATTGAATCCCTTGGAGTTGGAGTCGCAGGTAGCTGTGAGCTACCTGATAGAGGTGATGGGAACCAAACTCTGGTCCTCTGCAAAGGCAATGTGTGCTCTTAACCACTGAGCGCTCTCTCCAGGCCCTATCTTCCACATGGTGGCTTCATAACTACCAAATCTTTGAAATCTGGTACATATTTCATGGTGACAGTATGTGACAGTTAGAACCACATTCAAGTGCAAGTCCTCTTGCCACAGGTGACCTATGGCTACTGGATTAGACAATGCAAGTCTAAAAGACTTTTCCACAACGATGAAAACCTACAAGACTTTTCTTCTTAGCACAATGATGGTTTCTAACAGGAAGATGCATTAGGAAAGTCTTAAATTCTGAGGAGACAAATCTCCCCAGGTGCTTTCAAACATCTGGAGAGCAGCACCTATTAGGGGTCCTTCTGTAAGCTGATAAATTGGCAGTGAAGTCTGAACATGGCACAGAATGGTCAGCAGAGGGCAGTCTTGGGGTGTGGCCAGCACAGCCCTATAATGGGTTTTCCCCAGAGCCTTCCAGAGAGAAGCTCGCACTCACTTCTACCACATGGTTCTCCCTTCTGAGTGACAGCGAGAGGCAGACCTCTCAGATGCTTTCTCATCTGTGAAAAGCTGGTGCAAACATTCCCTCAAGAAGCTCAGAGTGTGGATGAAATAGCACCATGCGTGCAAAATGCTACTCACTGTGCCTGATAAAGAATTGATCAAAGGTGGTAGTCTCCTTCCTTCTAAGCCTCTGCCAGTAGAGCTCCTGCACAGCTTCAGGAGCAGCCTTGAGAGATTGTGGAGAGTCTAACAGCATGACTGGGGTGAGGGTAATTAAATGACCTCTTGAGATTACTCCTGGTCCTTAATCCATTTTCTGTAGACAGGACTTCAAGGAGATGCTTCATTTCAGAGAGAAATTTCCAAAATGTATGCAGATTAAAGTCCCCCTCCCCCCTTACAGGAAACTTCTCCCGACCCCTCCAGCCTCATGATCCACTTTAACTTGTAAGAAAATGGCTCTTTACATCTTCCTGGACTCCAACTTAATACAGTAGCAGCTTAAAGTGCGCCTAACTGTGTCCTGTCATCCTGGCTGCTACAGATGCTGAGACAGGAGGATTACAAACTCACTGTCTACCTGGACTTCAGACTGAGTTCCAGACCACCCTGGGAAACTAAGTGAAGCCCCATCTCAAAATAAAAAGTTAAAGGAACATTGAGGGTGTGGCTCGGTGGTAGAACAGTTGCCTAGGATCTACCAGTGTCTTAGTTAAGGTTTCTATTGCTATGAGGAGACATCATGACCACAGCAACTCTCATAAAGAAAACATTTAATTGGGGTGGCTCACTTACAGTTTCCAAAGTTCAGTCCATGGTACAGAGCATGGAAGCTGAGAGTCCTATATCTTGCAGGCAACAGGAAGTCAACTGAGATACTTGGAAGTATTCTGAGCATAGGGAACTTTGAAGCCTACCCCCAGAGTGACACACTTCCTCCTACAAGGCCATGCCCACTCCAACAAATCCATACCTGCTAATAGTGCCACTCCCTATGAGATTATGGGGGCAAATACATTCAAACTACCATAGCCAGTTAGGGGCTAGAGGTTTGGCTCAGCAGCTAAGTGCCTGTCTAGAAACCATCAGAAAAGTTCTGGCAATGTTGTGGCTCAGTAGTAGAGTGCTTGGTCAGAATCCACCAATGAGGACTTAGGGGCATAGGTCAGTGGTAGAGCAATTGTCTAGAATCTGACAATGAGGGACTAGGGACAGTGGTCAAGGGCTTGACCAGAATCCACCATCAAGAGGCTAAGGGTGTGACTCAGTAATAGAGCACTTGCCTGATCTACAGAACATTCCTACAACCCAAAAGGAGCATTGTGAGGGGTGTTGTTACCATCTTCTACTTTTGAGGATCAAGTGAAACATCCCTCTCTAGGTAAAATTGAGGGAGGAATCCTGGGTTTGAAGTCTATCCAACCTGATTCTGATTGATTGCTTATGCTCTTTAGCCTTGAGGTACTTATCCTTAAAATGGGCACTGTATGTATCTTGCAAGCTAAGCATTATACATGCAATGTAGGAGTCTGTTCAGTGTTGATTACTTCATCCCCCCCCCACAAAAAAACAGGGAACTTTGGTGATTCCATATGCTTGGGATCTGGTACCAGGCGCTAGGTATGATTTAGCTGAGTCCTTTTGCCCCCACAAGGCTACAGTCAAGATGTCAGCTTGGATGTGATCTCATTTCAAGGCTTGACTGAAAAAGATTCTACTTCTAAGTTCTTTAGGGATTGTTGGCAAGATTTAAATACTCAGAGGAGCTGAGGGTCTCAGCTCCTTACTGACTGTTGGATGGAAACATGTCTTAGACCTCTGTCATGTAGGAACTGTATAGAGCAGCCTCAATCAATGTAGCATCCCTCTCTAGAGTCATTGCAGCATAGATGTGATCTTCTGTCATCTTAGAAGGCATGTGGGGGGGGTGCATCCCATCTGCTGTACTCTGCAGGGAAGCAGGTCCCTTGCTCCAGCCTACACTCAAGGGGAGACAATCTCACAAGGACATGACTCCCAGGAGGGGCAGAGAGCTATACTAACAATCATCTGTCACCACATAGAACCTTTCAATAAGTGCAGTGGGCCTGCCACATCAACAGTTCCAACAAACCTTGCAGAGGAAATACTCAGTAGGGGTGTTGGGGTGGGGGACATTGCACTAACATGCACACTTTGATTTTCTGTCATGATTCTCTGTATGGTAGAACAGCACAGTATCATGTTGCATTTGGTGTTATAAGTGACTAGAGAGGACTTAAAATCTATAGCAAATGGATGTAGGTTCTATGCAGATTTATACCACACTGCTTTATAAAAGAGCACCCACCCATGTCAGAACCCATGAAGAGCTTTGGAATCAGCCTGCCACAGATACAGAGGGGCAACGATTATACGGAAGCCACCACGTAAATGGAAGGAATCAACTGGTTTACTTATTGGGGTTTAAAAAAAAAAAGAACTTACCCATCACAGAAAGATTGTTTCTCACCATGATGTGACCAAAAACACTGCATTTGAAAGCTGCATTAAATTGATATTAAATGTTGATTTGCCAGCTCATAATGTGCTGGCATTATTTGGATGGTAGAATTAAAAGGCTCTCCTCGTCTCCACTTAATTTTCAAGGTACACCTGCAAGTCTTCCTAGTTGTTTTAGAATATCTACATCTTTATAGAGATGTAAATAAAAGTGTGTCTATCGGTTTGCTCATTTAGCAAGATTACAAAAGCATCTCATCCTGCTGTGTCTTCTTGATAATTAGTATTGTAGATCTTGTTTTTCCTTAACAGCTATGCAACATTTCCATTTGGTAGATGGATGTAGAAGCCATTGTTTATTTACTCATCCCTTTACTGTGACATATAAGCTGTTTCAGGGTTTTGCCACTGAAAGCAATGCAGTCATTATCCTTTATGTTTTTCTCCCATAAATTGAATTGTGTCTCTAAAGTCCCAGAAAAGCAATTTGAACACAAACATTTTAATGGTTCTGTGAGTTTGGATCCAAATGAATAGAAGGCTTTGATTTTCAAATAAGCAAACTGTTCTCCATCAGCCACAGACTGAGCTCCTTACAAGCAGTTAACTATGTCTGACTTTTCCTTTAATGTCAGCATCTAGCCTTGAAGCAACGTTTACAGAATATTTGTGGGCCGAAGAAACAAAAATATTTCGAATTGTGAGACTTTACAAAAAAATATTTAGACTCAATCTGTTATAAATTTTTATAAATTGACTTTTGTGAGGCAAGAGAAATTGCATTTAGATTTCACTAAGATGTGGAGAGCATACCGGGCTTGGTGTTGGCTCCACTAATCCCCACAGCGCCCCCTGCAGTCCAGTTCACTTTTTACACAGCTGCAGAAGGGAAGGCTCAGGACAAACACGATTGTGTATTACAATCTTCCTTTCACAGAGGGTCCCCAGGACATTCGTGTGTCTGAGGAGCTCCTGAACAAGGGGAAGGAAACGGGAGAGTTCTCTTCTGAAGAGTGTTCCTGCTAGGTGGAAGAGATTTCATACCAGCAACTATAAATCATGGGAATTCTGCAAAGGAGGTTCAGCCCTGATAATTGATTTATTTAATGAAATTATGAATCAGGGTTATGTAAACTTAAGTAGGCCTGTCTCAAATGACCCTCACAAATGCTTAACATTCAGTCTCACCACATTGACTTTAATATATATATATGTGTGTGTGTGTGTGTGTGTGTGTGTGTGTGACACACACACACACACACACACACACACACATCACGATGTAAAGAGCAGTGGCTCCATGTCTTCGCCATTTATTCCCACAAATCCACCTGCATTCATTTTTCAGACCCACCAGACTTACAGGAGATGATCAGAGTGCATGATTGATGCAAGGCAAATGGATATATTTGCACCACAAAAAGTTGCTATCAGAACCACTATTTGAGCTGCAGCGCCCTCTGGTGGAAGGCCGACAGGTTGACTTTTCCAGGCCCATTTTCCAGAAGCCACATCTCACTAAACAGTGCTTAGTATTTGTCTGTCTGACTTTGTGTCTCAGGTAAAGGAGGCCATGCAGCGCATCCACGACCGAGGGAACATCGGGAAGTTAATTCTGGATGTGGAAAAGACCCCAACTCCGCTGGTAAGTGGGATGCAGGGGAAACTACAGGCTCAACACCGAAGGAACATTGATGGATAATCAGGTAGGCACAGATGATGAAGGAAATATGAGCAGTTTACAGGCTCTCAAAAACTAAGGTGATCAGATGATCCTAAAATGAAGGATAGCCACGGGTTGAGACGAAAGTGGAGAAAGACAGGAAAATTGCTGAGTGAGGACAGACTGGAATGGATAGAAAAAGACTGTTTACAATGGCTATTTCTAGGCTACCAATGGGAAGACTTCCTAGGCATCTCTACAGAATGTACTGCATGTGCCAAACAGAGTGGTTCCAGCTGCCTCTGAATGCTCCTAGTTCTCCTATTCCACTCACTTCTGTTTATTGGGATAAAACCCTGATATCCAGGCAATCCATGAGAACACAGCACTTGGGATTCACCTGTTCCCAAGCTGGCTGTTTCGAGGGGAGGGGTTGCATGTAGTCTAACCCTCAATGCACAGACTCTCTGACTTCATACATTCAAAGCCTGGTACTCAGTCCATTTGCAACCTGGGAAGGTTGCTTTGCACTCCAGCTTTGGTCCTGTTTACGAGCTTAGAGATTGACAGGTTCTCCTAGGTCAGTTAGAAAGTCATTCACTGAGCATGGCTGGCCATCCTAAGTTCTAGGTAAGCTAAACAAACAAAACATGGAGATTTGTTGTTGGTTTAAGTTTCTTTACTAACACACTAGTCTTGTGTCTGTCTTTTTCAAGAAAAAAAAATGACTAAAATGATCATAAAATGATCTGTAGTCTCAGTCCAAGTTTGTATTCAGGAATAGCTCCTGATCTTCTGTAGCCATAACATGGCTCAAGTGTAATGGTCGTTTCGCTGCATACAGAACAGTTAAAGGAGAAAGCACTTTGAGACACAAGCCACTGATAGCAATATAGATGTAAGTTTTTTTAAAGTATGAAGTCACAGGACTGTTTGAGGGGAAATGGTGGCATGAGGTTAGGGAGAGCAACTAGGATCCCAAAACTCCCATGTAAATACACTGTGACCTACATGAATGGGTCTCTTTCAGCCCAATGCATAAAATGCTCTAGAGCTGCCCTGGCCAGCTATTACATTTAAGCAAAATAGCTGACACTGGCTTTCCATGCTGAGGCACTGCCTATCTCCATGAACCCATGAGATTCTAATGGCTCTTGGGCTGCTTGACCAAGGGGCAGAGCCCATCTAATTAAGGCCAAATAGTTCCCCAATTCAGGTCAAGAGCTAGGGTCTACCCCTGTTGAATTATTGATCTTGTTTTCTGGAAATACTTTTACCCTGACACCCAAAGGAACAAAGAGACAGTAAAGGATGGGTACTTGGAGCATTGGTGGTAAGGAAGATGTCACAGCCCTTCTAGATGGAAGATAGAATGAAGTTCAACTGAATCTAGGGCATTGTGAGATTCAGGATGGATCCAATGATATCACCTCCAGAGGTAGCAAATGACATTAAAGGAAATAGTGTGGCCTTGAGTATTAGTAAAGGGTACAGAAAGGGTCCTCAGAGGCACATTCTCCTATGAGAATAACCACTCTGAAAGAGGTCCACCCCACAATGCTATGTCCAATGCTTAGAGATGGTAAGGAAGTAGGTACCTAACTTCCATCATGACCTCTGTTGAATTGCAGATGGCCAATGATAGCACTGAAACCAGCGAGGCAGGGGAGGAAGAAGAGGACCATGAAGGCGACAGTGAGAACAAGGAAAGGATGCCCTTCATCCAGTAAGACCTCATATCTGAGAACATAGAGGACGGCTGACAAGAAAATGGCCGCCATGAGAACTCTCCTGTGCCCCAGTGAACAAATGCTGTAGTCCAGTGTGTGTCGTGTTTGTCTGCAGTCAGCCAAGCTAAGAAGCTGTTGATCACTGTTGTGTTTGGAATTAAGTGCCAATCCCATTCCATGCAGTATTGTGCCCCTTCCTGGTCTGGGTATCACACTCTCCCCTCTCCCTCGTATTAAACCCATCCTTCTTTGGGTACTTCTTGACAGTTCTAGAATAGCCTTGCAAACTAATACAAGACCACAGGGCCCAATGTCTGAAACCAGACATGGGCAAGGCCAAGTTTGATTGAAAGGTGTTGTCACAGAGCCCTATCCAGATCCCTTTATTCTTCAGGCCAATGACACTCTTTGCCTGCCAGCAATCAGCTATGCCTCCAACTATGACACTTGTCAGTTTGGCTAGTAGAAAGAGAGTAGGCCAGGAGAAGTATTCATGATCTTATAAATGCAGACTTCTCCAAGCAGCACTCTGTCACACACTCTCTCTCTCTAAGAGGCCACATCCCTGCATTTGTCTCTTCACCTTAAGGTCTGTGCCTCTCTTTAACCCTAGCCCCTGGTTCTTATTCACATACCCAGGGAGGCAGATGTGCGTTCTTTCTAGGATAAAGATGGGTCAACAGCATCTATCTGAGGACCAGCTACAGAGACCTCTCCTCTGAAACCACATCTCATGAGCAAAGTCCTTCCCATGGCCACACACAGTGTACTTAAACCCTAAGGACACTCACCACATATAGGTCTAACTCAGATGTCATTAAACTCACCTAGGTTCTCACTCTCAGTCTTCAGAATTACTATGGTTATTTCTAAGTTCCTGCCCAAGAAACACCTTTTCCCAAGGAAGACCACATTTGGGGTTGAAAAATCAATTGGTTTCTTTTGCCTTCTCGAAGCATGTTCTACTGTGCAACCAGCACAAGGGATATAGATGGTAGCTTCCCAGCATCTGATGCCAAGTGTGTGTCCTCTTCTCCAACACACAAAATCATGGTACTGACTTGAAGGCTCCTTAGACATCAGGGACCAAACTGCTTAATCACATACCCTGTTCAATTTTCCAGCTTGAAAGAAATATCCTCATCCTTTTTAATGGGCTTTGAAGTGACAACCGTTACCTTAAAGGAAAAGGAGTCTCCCTCTACAGTAGGGCTCCTTATTGCCTCCTTCCAGCCCTTCTGTCCTAAGAGTTTGTATGTCACTCACAAACCAAGCTACAAAAGTCACCCATGCAATTACCACCCTGAATTTATTTTGCCTTCTAGAAGACCTAATGGGCTCCCCCATGACCTTGAGTTGGTGTTCCAAATTTCTTTACATTCTTGAAAACTTTAAAGAGGGTTCCTGTCTTGCCCACCTTCTCCAATAATAAGCTTCAGGGTGGATCACACTCTTCCCATGGGCTGGGAACGAACCCATTTCAACAGTTCCTTGATTGGTTTGCAAAGTCTCTGTAACCGATCTCATGTCATTCATCATGTTCCTTTTTCTCAATCCTGAATCTATGATGATGATTTCTTCATGCCAAATATTTACCTGAATGGAGTCTTTCCTCACTGTGACTGTACAAGTCAAATATGAAGATGAGAAAAGGTACCACCAGCCAATAAGTCAAGGGATAAGAATATTGCAAAGAGAGTGCTGACTACAGACTTTTATTTTCTAGCCCCAGGGAGTGACTAGGACTCCTGAGAGATGATGGCCCTCACTAAATGCCATGCAATCAGTCACATTTCAACCATAATCATGTTCAAGGGTGGGTAGATCAGAAGACCACTTTCAAAGTGTGTAGAAATAGCCTTCTGGTTACTGGCCATAGGAGGGCTCTCCTTCAGGGGACACAGAATCTGACCCACATTCAGAATCCAGATGGTCTTGTCATGTACAGCAGAGACATAGGAAGTCATCTCTCCCCAACCACTGATTACACATGGCAAACCTCTCCTCTGCTGAGAACACAGAACGTGAAAACCTGAGTGTGACCAGCCATCACCCTGGAGAACAGAGGGTGGGTGAAGGACAACTGGAATCAGTCTGTCATCCTGTGGACTCTTGTGTTAAGCACCTTCCTTCCCCTCTCGTGATGGTTTCCTGGAGGAGGTGTAAAGAATGTCTGTTTGCCTTAAGGGAGCCACAAAGGCCTCCTGGAAGGTTGAGCTTTATTGGAATGAGCCGAACATCGTCAAACGTGTCTGTGGCTTCAGAGCTTTCATTATATTGTTATATTGTGCCTACAGAGCAAATTATGTTTACATTAAAAATATAAATAAAGTATTCAGCATAGCATAACCTCTTCTGACATCCTTTACTCCACAGAAGTATTTGAATCAGTGCCCTCACTGTGAGAACATGAGGAGCAGGTAATTGGGAGGAAAAAGGGCGGGGTGGGGCTGGGGGGCACCTAAAATAGGAAATACAAACTGAAAACCTGACAGAGGAATAGGCTGAAATGGGATGAGCATTTTGAAGACATCTAGCCCAGACATGGTGGTGCACTCCTATAATCCTAGCACCTGAGAGGTAGAGGCAGAAGTGTCAGGAATTCAAGGTCATCCTCTCCTTAATAATGGGTTTGAGGCCAGACTGAACTCAAAAACAAAACAAAACAAAACAAAACAAAACAAAACAAAACAAAACAAAACCACAGAACCTTAAAGCCAACAAACTAACCAAAAACTCATATTCTGATTACCTGGGCATAGTGACATAAGCCAGTATTCCCAGCACTTAGTATGCAGAGAATGGAAAATGGTGGTTTTGAGACTAGCCTGTGTTACATAGTGAGCTCCTATCTCAAAAACAATTTTAATTGCATGTAGATCATACCAATGATAATACCAAACATAGAAAGTAACAATAATGATAATGGCAAACAATTATGAGACAACTGCTGAATGCAGCTGAAAGAACATAGAATGCATATGCTAAATCACTGACTTTTCCAACAGTGCTAAGTAACATCTAGTATTGAACCCATACATGGGAGGGAAGACCAAAGCATATGAATCGTGGTACCATCTGAGGTCACATGGCTAGTAAATGGCAGAGCCAGAACTAAGCAAGTTCCAGCCAGGCTTTCACTATGAGAATCTATGCTCCTAACCACCGATTATACCATCTCACACGTTAAACTGTGCTACTGTTAGAACTCAACATACCCTGCAACTTTAGATCAGATGCCAAAGCCTTTATCAGGCCACGCCTCCCTGCAGTTCTTCTCTAGAACAAAAAATTTAGAAGCAGACTGTGCTGCAACTTGACAGCTCTCAGTTTATGGTACCTACCTTCTCTGTGCTATTTATCAAGCAGGCTATGCTCAATTAAATCACATGATGTGAAAATCCTCATTAACTCTAAAAGATTATAAAAAGTCAGAACCTCCTCTACAGTTCTCTCTCTCTCTCTCTCTCTCTCTCTCTCTCTCTCTCTCTCTCTCTCTCCTTTCCAAAGCTTCAAAAAGCATCCTTCCCTTTAAGGTCTCACCATGTCCAGATCAATTTCCAGATATTGTTTCTACCCAATGTGCTCCCTCCCACCATGAGGCCCCATGATGCCCTTGAGGCCCCCTTATGCTAACAAACCTTACTAAAGGGAATTGAGTGTCAGCAGACCCCGACTGCTACTTTTCCTTTACAGCAGCTATAATAGGATGCACTCCCAGTCACCATCCCTTGTTCATGAGAATTCCTTCAGGGGTTCTGTTTCCCTTTGATTCCAAGGTTGTGCTTGTAAATTTGTTTTGCTTTGTAGAGGCTAGTAACTGTATCGAGAAACTCTGGTCCCCTCCTGGCCTTTCATTGAAATAGTCTATAAAAATCTAATTTTAAAGCTTATATATCTCAACAACGTCCATTTTCACAACTTAAAATTCTCAAGGTTATCAAGAAAAAGGTCTTTGCAAGGGTCAGGATCTCAGGCAAGAGAGTTCCCACCTGGTGGCTGGCTGCTCAGTACTTTACCATGCTTCCCAGTAAAGAGTCCGTGACCCAGAGACATTGCCCCAAGCCCCCATCCGTGGACCACATGGATAAATCTCAATTTACAAAGTAGAAAGGATGGTGAGACTATCATGACATTTATGGTTGTCTGGTTTTGTTTCAATGAGGTTGGGTCTCCAGTAGCCATGCTAGCTTCAGTCTCACTTTGTAGTGGAGGATAACCTTGAACTTTTGCTCCTACTTGTGTTGACCTCCTGATTGCTGAGGTTACAGTAATGTACCAGCACACCCAGTTTCTGCAGTGCTAGGAAACTAACCCAGGGCCTCCTGCATCCTAGACAAGGGCTCTCAAACTGAGCTACATCCTCTGCACTGCCAGCGAAAGTCTTACACAGTCTGAGTACAGAGACTTACTCACTTATCCTTTCTTATTTAATGCTTTTGTTCTGTATATAGATCTCATGGCTGCCCTCAAAGGGTGCTGGATGTGCCCAGCCACATCCTAACAGAGTCCAGAAACACCACCTGGAATTGAAACTTAAAGTGAGTAAGCTCTTTGTAAACATTGTCTTCTTTCCTCTATCCTACTGGCCAATGCTTCGAAAAATGGATACCTGGGAGATACTTGGAAGACTTTTTTCCTTCTATATTAATACAACAAAGAATTTATAGATCCCAATGTTTGTTTCCTAATTTGTTGATAAAAGAAAAAAGTAATGGGTGCTCAATAGATTGAGCCAACATCTGACTACAAAGATGGTAGGGTACATGTCCTATGAGTATTTCAACAGGTATCCAAACTTAAAAACAAAGGAGCAACCCATGCAGAAGTGACTAAAACAGCTACAACACAGGTGTGTGTGCCTGACTCCATTGCAATGAATAAGAGCAAAAGCCTTAGAATCTCTCCAACAGGCATAATGTTTTGGGAAAAAATGATTTAGCATCTAAATTTTCTCCTATTGAAATGAAGATGTATAATGTCATGGCTTGGCTATGAATCTCCACCCCATTACCCCACCCCCCAAAAGGCATAGTTCTGAATACAAGCAGTATTCAGAGGTATGGTAGATTGGATGAAAATGGCCCCCATAGGCTCATAGAGAGTAGCACTAATGAAACGTGGTGCCTTGTTAGAGCAGGTGTGGCATTGTTAGAGGAAGTATGTCACTGGGAGTGGGCTTTGAGATCTCAGATGCTCAGGCCACACCCTATTGCATGAACCTATTGAAGTTCAAGCTGAAGATCAGAAAAAGCAAAGCGGCCAGCCACTTGAGAACTCTCACCTTTACCAATACTCAGACCAAGGGGGCAATCCACCATACCTCAGATTGCATCTCCAGACTGCACTGTTCCTCCCCAAGTCTCAGACTGCTGCCTGAGACTGCACTGAGCTCCTTATAGTCTCTCTATTACTGGGAATTAAAAGGGCGAACTTAGTTTCTCTTTTAGAGATGGCCAGGCATGGTGGCACATGCCTTTAATCCCAGCACTTCAGAGGTATAGGCAGATGGATCTCTGTGAGTTCCGAAGCAGCTATGAGTTCAAGACCTGCCTGTTCTGCATGGTGAATTTCAGGACAGTCAGAGCTATAGAATAATAACATGGAGAAACAAGCTGGGACAGGCACTGGATTATGACTATCCATGAAATCCACGAGTTTTAGATTTCATATTAACCATTTTTTTAAATATGGGGGGGGGGAAAGCCCCACAGGAAATCTTTCTAAAGCAAACTTCACTGTTTTTCTTGGTCTACCTATGGGAAGAAGACCAGATGGGGTACCATAGTGGTGTGAGAGGCTTTTTGGTCAACTTCCCAGGGTCCAACCATAGTCTATTTGGCCATATTTTAGGGTGGCTGCTAAATTGGTATGATGGAGATATTAATACTAAGAAAAGTATAGCAAGGCATGGCTTTGCCTAAGAACCTGGGAATTATTTTGCATTAGAAGCTTACAAAAAGCATACTATCATGTAAGAAAGCCAAAACTAATCCAGGACAACAACCTGCATGGCATGGTCTTAGTCCAAGACTCATGTTCAGAAACTAGGATTGTTTACAGAACAACAAATTGTTCTAGATCAGGGTTTGATTTTTATGGGATGAAAATAAATCAAAATAAACCATGAAAAGTATCAATAATTAGCTATTTAACAGCCATTTTGCACATGCCCACACTGAGATATAACAATACCCTTTCAGTACATGTTGTCCTACCCTACAGATAGGGTACAAAATTTCAGAGAAGTTGGATGGCCTGTCCATAATCACTGTATCAGAAATTCCAGGGACTAGTTTGAAAAACAGACCTCCATATCATAGAGAAGTTCTTTCCAGCAATAGGGAAAAATATAGTCCAGAAATTCCTATTTATCTTCCTCACAGGAAGAATAATAACCTCCTCTTCACTAGACCTGATATAAAATCAGTATTCTCAGGAAGTGTATTATTAGCCCAGCCTATGTCATAGGACCATCTCCAAACCAATCATTTAACAGAGGTTGGCCCTTTTGATTGTCCAGCCTTGCTGCATGTGCTCCGTAATTTGCCATGGATTAGACAATCTGATTTACAGTTGTTCCAGAATCATGTCGGTGACAGAAAAATAAGATTCTTATAGGAAGGGTTGTTGCCAGTTAAACCATCTGTGGTGGTTTCAATAAAAATGGCCCCCATAGGCCCATAAGGAGTGGCACTATTAGGAGGTGTGGCCTTATTGGAGTAGGTGTGACCTTGCTGGAGGAAGTATGTCACAGGAGGTGAGCTTTGAGGTTTCAGAAGCTCAAGTCAGGCCTACTGGCTCACTGTCTCTTCCTGCTGGCTGCAGGATAAGATATAAAACTCTGAGCTCCTTCTTCAGCACCATGTCTGCCTGCATGCTACCATTCTTCCTGCCTTGATGGCAATGGACTGAACCTCTGAACTGTAAACCAACCCCAATTAAATGTTTTCCTTTATGAGAGTTGCCACAGTCATAGTGTCTCTTCATAGCAATAGAAACCCTAACAAAAACACCATCTTTGCCCACTGATTCCATGAATCTAAGGCATATTCTACCTAGCATCTCAAGGGGTCATCAGGAAGGGATCAAATCCAGGTTGCCCACAATAAAGACTTTCTCTTTAATGGTCCTTGGGGCTCTTACTTTCTCACCTTATTCACCTACTCCCCTATTTCTGGTGTGGAATATTAGTTTAAGATGTGTTACAGTCACATATGCTGTGGAATATTTGTGATATGATGCAAAGATGTGTTGCATTCTTTTATGCTGAATTTGCTTAACTCTGTAAAGCTGTGTTACTTTGCCTGTCTAAAACACCTGATTGGACTAGTAAAGAGCTAAGGGACAATAGCTACCCAGGAGAGAGAAATAGGCAGGGCTTCCAGCAAAGAGAACAAATGTGAAAAGAAATCTAAGGTGAAGTGAGGAGTGAGAAAAGAAAAAGTTGAGAATACTAGGCACCAGCCACACAGCCATGCAGCCAGCCATGGAATAAGAAGAAAAGAAATATATATTGAGAAAAAATTTTAAAAAAGGTAAAAAGCCCAGAGGCAAAACATAAAGAGAACCAAGATAATTTAAGTTAGAAACAGTGGCTAGAAACAAGCCAAGCTAAGGCTGGGCATTCCTAACTAAGAATAAGTCTCTGTATATTTATTTTGGGGCTAGGTGGTGGGCCCCTAAAGAGTGAAAAAACCAACCACATATTTCTACTTCATGATATCCTCTTCTATATAAACAATACTCACCCAAGTCATCCATTGTATTGATCATTCACTATGTGCCAGACAGTGATTTACACTCCCACAGCAGCCCCTACCAAATCCCACACATATATGCTCTTGCTATACCAAAGTTCACCTAGAGCCATATACAGTTCTTGGCATGCTGACAGCTTCCATCTGAAGCTTCTACATTGGTCTTTGTCTTCTCCACCTGAACACTTACTCCAGCACTACAGGACATAAACACACATAGGTTGTAAGTAGAAGAAAAGCACCCAAAGAGCAGGCTCAACCAATGGAGACAAAGAGCCTGATAATGTAATAAATGCCCCACCCAGCACCTTTGTTCTGTGGGCCATGGTTAGAGAGGTATGGATAGTCCCAGATTCCCCTGCTCCTAGTTGCTAACATCTCCTTTTGCTTAAACCACTTTGGCTCAAGCCCTTGTCTTCAAGCCACCTTTGGGAGAAATCCAAATAAAAATAGCAACTTAGATGTTAATTTGCTAACCATTTTGCAAAGTAAATGATGCGGTCCCCATTTTACAGTGATAAAGTACAAATCGGAGACATCAAATAAAATATCTAAGACAAAACAATCAGCTACTGAATTTCCAGAAGTTGCTCTCAAGAAATCAAGCCACTCTCTCCCAAATGCTCAGGTGTTTGAAAACACAAGCAACCACTTCACAGTCTGGAATCATTTACTCACAATTTAACCACGTGTCATAGTTAATACAATTCCTGGTGCCATTCCCTCTCTCTCTGTTTTCCTAAAGGCTTCCCAGGAAGTGAGAAGGGATTACTGTCGTTTTTCCACCTCTGAAGAATTCTATCCAATGCCAAGGGAAAGAGCTGAGCAGCCCTGATGATTTAATGGCTGTGCTGTGAGACAGACAATCAGACCAACAGAAAGAACCACAAAACATGAGGCTGGTGAACCCTTTGCTAAACAAACCTAAATGCCTGGTTGCCAAGCCCAGGTCAATGTGGCTCAGCTGCACAGCACTTACTTGCCATGTTCAAAGCTGTGGGTGCAATTCCTAATCACCAAAAAACCAACAACTAACAAAAAGCTCTTTGTTTAGGGACATAGGTATTTGTTGACTATTAGTTATGTTACTGTGGCAAAAACACCTTAACAAAAACAACCAAGAGAAGGAAGAGTTCATGCTTGTTATGATGAAGCATAAGGGAACCTTGATGGATTCCATGGCAGGCGAGAGTGACCAAGGTCAACAAATATGCCAGGCAGACAGAGCTAAAGTGAGAAGTTTTATTAGAAATGGGAGGGAGGAGGAAGGAAAGATAAAAGAGGTAAAGACACACAGAGACAGAGAGAGAGGAAGAGAGCACAGAAGCAAAGAGGGAGACAGGAAAAGTCCTGCTGCCCCAGGAGAACAGCGGGAAAGAGAGCGTAAGTGGGCAGGGGTCTCTCTTTTAAAGGGGTCCTTTGCACCTGCATGCAGACTGTGCAATCTTGAAACCCTGGGCTGACCAGGGTACTGCCTGAGTGCATTCTTTCAGGTGACAGGGGCAGGCTAACATAACGCCTGAATCCTTACAATGTTGACTCATGGTTTGAGGGTCCAGCACATCATGATAAGGAAGGTATAATGACTAGAGTGTTAGGCAACTGGTCACATTGTGTCTCATCAGGAAGAAAAGAGAAATGGATGCTCTTCTTTTTATATAGCCTGGACCCCTGCCCCTGGGGTGATGCCGCCCACAGTTGATATGGTCTTCCCTTCTCAAACTTCTCTGGAAACATCCTCACAGACACCCCTCCTACTCAGAGCTTTGGCTACTAGGTGACTCTAAACCGCACAAGGATGATACTCCAGGTTAACTATCACCTATGGGTAGTCAATCAGCTCTTTAGTATTAACCAATTAGTAAGGCAGGAAGCCAGTACCTCATCAAATTTGACACTGAAAGTATATAATTATTAACTAGATGAATTAAGGGTACACCAAATGCTCCCTGCCCATGTTCTAACTCTTGTACTTTCTGTTAAAGCAAATGTTAAGAAGGAGATTTCATTCAGTTATGCAAATATTTACTAAGCTTCAGCTATGTGCATGGCTTTACTTTACATGTTGTAAAGGTTTCAGAGATAAATAGAACCTGGAAGAGAGTTCATTGTCTAGAAGATAGAGGGAGGCAGAGATACAAATCAAAGGACACAGCTGACAAGGATAAATGAATGAATGGCACCCTGGTGTGAAAAACTGGGAGAAGCAATGTTGAAGCAAAGGCTAGGAAAGTCTCTATGAGATGGTATGAAATGATAGTAAACTGGGCGGTGGTGGCGCACACCTTTAATCCCAGCCCTTGGGAGCCAGAGGCAGGTGGATCTCTGTGAGTTCACAGCCAGCCTGGTCTACAAGAGCTAGTTCCAAGACAGCTTCCAAAGCCACAGAGAAACCCTGTCTCAAAAAAAAAAAAAAAAAAAACAAAAAGAACAAAAAACAAAAAAAAAAACAAAGAAAGAAAAATAAATGATAGTAAATGGGCTCAGTTTTATGTGTATGTGTGTATGTAAGTACACCTGAGTATATGTGCATGTACCACTTGCATGCAGATACCCAAGGAAGTCAAAAGAGGGCCTCAGATCCTCTAGAACTACAAGTTACTAGTGGTTGTGAGCACCTGAGATCAGTGTTAGAAACCCTACATAGGTCCAATCTCTTCAGCTCCCAAGGACTCAGTTTTCTTGATAAGAATTAATTGCATCTGTTGTAGAGTATACACTGGAGAAGACTGCTGAGACAGGGGTTTAAGCCAACAGAAAATCTCAGGGTAAGCTTTTAAGATATATATATTCTGGGTTGAGATATTTCAGTGTTAACAAGAACAGTTAGCCAGAAGCAGAACTACAGAAGCCCAAAAAACAAGCTTAGTATGTTTAGAGACTTTCAAAGGACTATGGACCATGGTGAATTAGGTCTTTGTTTTCATTGTGACAGATGGTACTCTCTACATGCTGAGTTTTATGGCTTGAAGGTTACTTCCATCATGAAGTCAGTTGTGCTAAGGTCTGCAGTCTATTAATGTTCCCCACTGGTCTTAGTGAATGAGTCAAATCATGGATTCTTTCTTCTCTAGAGAGATGTAGTTGGTCCTAACGACCATTAATTTTACTGAACTAATACATAATTGACTGTATAGTTTAAGATGCAGGACCCTGCCATTAATCCCATGAGAATTAAATGTCCAGTCATTTCAATAGCAGAGTATTTAGACCCAGGAACTAAGAGACCAGAGAACAGTATTTGATTTATATTTTGTCTCTTTCTATTATTGAGGTGTTCCCCAATTACTCTAATTTTCTCTAATTATTCCTGATCAATTAGAGGACAACAACAGGTTTCTACCAAATTCATACATAGTTTTCTTTGTCTCTTATGAGAAATAAGTCTAAGCCTTTTCGGTTTTGTAGGAACATTTCTGCAAGGGGATGTAACTGTTGTTTTAATTTAGAAACAGAAACTATTAATTCATCTAGGTCCTGATCAACCTTTCTACTAGTTTGGAAAGCATCAGAAGAGGTACATTTAGCCACCATTGGTTCTACCAAGTGTTCTCAGGGGCTTGGTAATATAGCTGTTATCAGGATGAATTAACCCATACAACAGAATAGGAGCCATGGAGTAAGAGGAAGTGCAAGTTTCAGCTCCTTGTAATCCTCTAATGTTGATTTGGGCTACCCCCAGTCACACTGAGTTTGGTCAGTTAATGGGCAGAAGGCCTGGTTAGTTCCTGATGCTACATAATATTGGGGGGGGAGAGGTGTCTAAGCACAACCAGCTTGATTTTTGGCTGGGAGTAATTAACTCTCCCCAGGGTCCCTTTCTATGACATAGAGTCTGATTTTCCAAGTTTTTCCTGTTTCCCAAAGGGCAGAATCTTTCTTAGGGAATTTTTCAGTAAGCCTCAATTTCACAACCCTAATTTTTGCTTCAGAGACTTCCCTGTTCCTGGCAATTAGGGGTTCCAGCCTCAGGGTATGAATAGACTTGTAAAGTCTGTATTTCTATCCCAAAAGATAAATTCCCAAGTTTTTCCTTTCAGCAATACAACAAAACAGGTTAAGTGGGCATCAGTAAGTAAAGGTCAATATGGAACATTAGCTATATTAGTTACTATCTCCCCTGTATCTGTCTTCCTTAATTCCTGGCTCCAGGCCTGAGGATGATGGGGATTAGATCATAACCCTCTTTTCATACCAAATACTAGTCTCAGGAAGAGGTAGAGGGGCAGCGAGTAGAAGGGCCTGATGCCAGATGAAACCTTAATGTATGGAAAGTGGCTTCCATTTGGGGTGGGGGGGTATGGTGGATTCCTGGTGTAACATCAGCTGCTTTTGCAGCTACTGAAGAGGAGAGAGTCCTTTTCAAGTTGGCTCTGGCACCCTTTGGGCTACCCACTTGACCCAGACAGTATCTCTAGACTCAAGGGGAAACTGGTGGACTTGGAGGTCAAGTCGGTCTGTTGGATGAATAGCCTGTATGGAGGACTGAAGGGCCTGTAGTGACTTGAGAAAGGAATGGTTAGAGTTCTGCCAACAGCTGGTCTCTGAGCTAGGGAAGCAGGGATCGAGAGTTTGGGAGGGCTTCCAAACATAATCTCATAGGGGGTAAATCTGTCCCTATATGGAATGCAACAGGCCCAAAGCAAAGCGCAAAATTCTAATGAGAATTTTACCTGCCCATAATTCTGAGCTCTACATTATGCACAAATAAGTTTTCTCCTTCCTTCCTTCCTTCCTTCCTTCCTTCCTTCCTTCCTTTCTTCCTTCCTTCCTTCCTTTCCTTTCCTTTCCTTTTTGTTGTCTATCAAAACAGGGTTTCTCCATGTAACTGCCCTGGCTGACCTAGAACTTGCTTTGTAGAACAAGCTGACCTCAAACTCACAGAGATCTGCCTGCTGCTGCCTCCTGAGTGCTGGTATTAATAGTATGTACCACCACCCCAGTACAAGGAAGCTTTCAATCTATCTTAGTCATGAAGTTTCAATCTTAGTCTAAAGCTTTAACTATTAATTGAGAGGTTTTGGCTATGGAGGCTGAACCACTGTTGGACCATATTGCTAGGGGGAGGTCAAATCAGGAAACAAGTTCCTGGAAGAACTTTTAAACTACCAATTAAGGAATTTCAGTCAGGTGGGGACTGTTTCCACCCACCAGAAAAGATACTTGTAAAAAACGAGCAAATACTTTTTTTGCTCCTGGCAGGCTGGATCTTGGTGAAGTCAATTTTTCCAGTTTGCCAGGATATTGGTCTCTCATTCTGTCCCTTTCCCAGGTAAGGACCTTTGTTTTGGATGTACTTGAGTACAAACTTGGCATCTGACTAAGACATACCACAGTGTAACATACCTTGGTCTGTAACTCAGAAAGCTTTGTGGACCCCAGTCTAGAAAAAGTCAGTTACCAAAGTTCTGCCAGATGCTCCTGGAAGAAACATCTTTTCCTCTAGTTTCCTCTATCAGCCTGTGGGATTGAGCTGTTCATTTCAGAAGAAATGTATCAGGCAGTCCAGGCCAGAGCATGTCATCAGAATATCAGTAGGCCCCATTAGTCTTAGGGCCATTTACCCGACAACCAGGTCAGCAACTCAGCAGTGGAGGACAGCAATTTGTCGGGGAAGTAAAATAGACTCTAGGAAGGACAAGATTGTCTAATGTCCTCTTTCCCAGTGGTGAGAAGCCCTCTTTTTCTATAGATCATACCATGGATATGCCTGCTAGTGAAAGCATAGCAACTGCCCATGTTTATGGCGGTGGACTTTCTCTTTCCCGATCTGAGAGCCTGAGTCAGATCAACCAATTCTGCTCTCTAGACTGAGAGGTACCTGGCTTGAGACCAAAACATCTCAGTAAAGTAATTGCTGCAGCTCCCACATACTGGTTGCATCTTTCATCTTGTGATAGTTATGGATGAGCACATGTGGGTCATCATCAAACAAGAGGGTAGCAGGATTGATGGAGGTGGCTTTTTCAAACCAGACCAAAGGGTGATCCAGGAATAGACCCGGTACTGAGTCACACGGGCATTGACACCCAGCATTCTGGTGTTACTAAGAGGGCATCAATGGCATGGGGTTGTTACAAGTTCTAAGATCCTGGACCAGAGTTAACTTGCTCATTTTCATTAATCTAGCAGTAGCCACCACAGCTCTTGGACAGAAGGGCCATCATGTAGCTGTAGGGTCCAGTCATTTGAACAGTTAAGTCACAGAGTGTTTCTATGGTCCCAGTGTTTGGGTTAAAATCCATTTTATAATGCCTTTTGTTTCATGGACAAATGGGAGAAAAGGTTTGAGACATCTGGAAGTTCTTGGTCATGAGTCAACATCAGAGCTGTTTTTAAAGCCTCAAAAGCCTTTGTTTAGTCTCAGTCCAGATTTGGGGCTCAGCATCCCCCTTTGTACTGGCTTATAGGGCCTTGCTATTTCTACAAACTCTGGTGCCCAGAGACAGCAATACCTAGATGCTCTCAGAAACTCTTGATACTGTCTCTTAGTCTTTGGAGTTGGGGTCTGAGGGATGGTAGTCATCTTACTCTGAGACTGCCTCTTTTTTGCCTTCTCTCACCTGGTAGCCAAGATAGGCAGCCTCGGATGTACTAAGTCGGCCTTGGCGTTTCATAGCTGACATTTTGCAGCCCAAAGTCTGTAATGCTTGCAACAGTCCCTCAGTAGCCCTTTTACAATCCATTTCCCCAGGAAACTCCTGATAGGGGATCAGGAGGCCATCATCCAGTGTCTCAGCAAGCAATTGGAAAATTCTTAAATCCTTGGGGCAACCTGGTCCATGTAAGTTGCCCACTCTAACTTCCCCCTGCATCTGTTCATTTAAAAGATGGACCGACTCACCTCTGCCAGTGAAGGGCTGAAGAATGCATCCTTCAAATGCAAGACAGTGTATACCTGTTTCTCTAGAAGAATCAGATGCATGAGAATCAGAGGTCCCAGGTGTCTTCCCAGGCAGGAGAGGTGTATTTCAGGGTGACTGAGGAGGCACCAGGATGACTATTGTTCCCATCCAGATAATATGAACTGCAATTTCCCTTTTTGTTTCCAGGGTCATTTGGGTTATTGCTCAGTCTGGATAGGGGTAGCTGAACTGATTAGTTGGACAATTATAAGAACCTGGTGTTGGGTCAGTTCTAGGAGGAAAGTTTCTGCCCATACCATTGCTGTCAATCTGATAGTCCAGCTGTATCTTTTGATTGGAGACAGAACTTGTAGCTAGAAGATATTCTTCTGACAGAGGTAGATTCAAAAATTATGCTGGGTATCTGTAAGTCTATTCGTGTCTCATCATCAGAGGTGATGGGGGCTTTCAGTTTATGCAAAAGGTTTCCTAATCAGTTCTCTGTTTTTAAATACATTTTGAGCTACCTCCAGCAACCAGCATCTATTTATACCTTTAAATTTTTCTGACTTTTTAATACCAGGGGCCAAGGGGATAACAAAGGAAATCATTTTAGTAGCTGTCTTTCATCCTTCTACAAAGGACCCAGTAAACGTTAGAGTCTCCTTGGTCAGTGTTGGACAGGAGGGAAAACCCACTTTATCCAGGCTGCTGCATTGTCCAGCAGTGATTTCTCCTAGTCTAGCCTGAGGATGGTTGCTCTACTTTTTTGAGAGAATGATAAGTTCTGAAGTTTTCAAATGACAATCATGACAGGAGTGGTGTGGCCTCTGTTCCCTTTCCCTAGGGTTGCATAGAGCAGGCAGGGAAGCAGAGGGGATGCTCACCTCAGGGGACCTACTTCCCCCTTCCTGTGTGTATCACACTCAGATGGCAGGGGCCCTGGATAAGAGAGCTGTTCCCCCACCTAAACATTGGTGTGTTCCCTGACTCTGAGCAGGAGTCAAGCAACTAAACAAGCTAGAACTCTAGAGTGAGGCAGGCAGGGTGGGGGGTGTTTTTGTTTTTTGGGGGCTTTTTTTCCTCTTGTTCATTTTCATTAATTTATTTTTTTACATTCCAATCCCAGTTCCCCCCCTCCTTCCCTCCTACTCCCTCTACTTCCCCCTCCCTCCCATCTGCTCCATGGTAAGGGTAAGGCCTCCCCTAGGAAGTCTACTAAGTCTGTCCCATCATCTCCTTAAGGCAGGACCAAGGCACCTCCCCAACCCCCTCACCCCTGTGTCTAGGCTGAGTAAGGTATCTCTCCATATAGAATGGGCTCCACTAAGTCAGTTTGTGCATTAGAGTTAGAGTCTAAACCCATTGCCAGTGGCCTATTATATTCTCTGTCACACCATTGTCACCTGTATTAAGGGAGGCCTGAGGTAGTAAGAGATCAGGGGGAGAGGTGTCAGATTCCTCTAAAGCACTGGGAAATGATTGATCAAAAAGTCTTGAGGAGCTGGAACTCAGGTTGCACCCTCCCCCAAGAAGCTCCACGGCCACTGTGTTCTTTCCCACTCTTGAGATTTGGTCTCTGGGGATCTCAGTTGGATCTTCAAAAATATTGTGGGCATCCACCAGACAAGACTGCTGGGGCACAGGTTTAAGCCAATAGAAAGTCTTTATTAGTAAGCTGACAACTACACTGGGTGTTCAGGATCCCAGTGTAGCACTGAGCCTTTCTCAGGGTTCAAAAACAGGAGCCACAAATAAATGAAGGAACTAAAATCTGAGGGAAAAAAGAATTTACTCACATACAATTGCTCCTTAGCATGACCTTTTCTTCTCCTTCTTCTTCTTCTTCTTCTTCTTCTTCTTCTTCTTCTTCTTCATGTCTTCTTTTTTCTTTTCTTCAGTTCTTGGGTGTGTGTGTGTGTGTGTGTGTGTGATATATATATATATATATATATATATATATATATACATACTATATATATATATATATATATATATATATATATATATATATACATGGGTTTCTCGGGGTCAGCAAGGTAGATACTATTTACACACAGAACAATAAACTAAAACTGCTAGAAGAAGCTTTTAGCACCAATTGCTTAGGGCTGTAAGTCAAGGAGAAGGTCTAAGTTTAATTTGCACAAGAAACAAAACCTTTTACCTTCCAATGCCCTGGCCTCAGTGGCAGCACAGGCCTTCAGAAAAGTTTACTTTTCCCTGAGGATGAGCAAATGGGCTGATTACCCTTTGAAGAGACCGAATACTTACCAAGGCCCCTACTTTAGCAGCCATGACAGCTGCAGAAAAGATCCAGCAAGATGTAGGCCTCGGACTCAGCAACAAGTGCTGAGCTTCTGACTTTGCCCAACCTTGTAGTCACTAGGAAACCAGATACCCTCCAGGTGGCAAGGAACCAATCAGAAGTTAGCTGGTAGACACTCTGGATATGTTTTACCGGAACAGTGGAGTGCAGAGCTTAGCAACCTCCATGAGAGGGCCTATAGGCCATAGCAACCGACTGACCAATCAACACAGGATAGGTCGCCCAAGCCCAGAAATGCACCAGTCCTGAGACTGATACAGACCCCAAACACTCCCCTTGCTCCACCCCAATAAATTCCCTGCCCCATGTTCCCTCCAGGTCCTTCTCATTCCACCTGCTGTGTCGGGCAGACAGAGGACCCAAGTCAATACAGTCAACTCGTTAATTATTAGAGACTCTTTTGCATTGGATCAGGTCTCTTGGTGATTTGGGGGCTCAGAATTGGGCACATCATTATTTTCTTGGGGGGAAACAGGAGGGAGCAGTAAATCTCTTAGCTAAAAGCTTGAGTTAATAAAATAAGAAGTTTGAGAATCTTCTAGTGCAAGGTTAGTTTAGGTCATCACTTCTCTATCTGCCAATGAGGTAAAACCAGGGCATATTTATTTTTTTTTTAACCTATCTAAGCAGCTATGAATCAAGAACTTTGGGAGTGTAGTAATTCTATGTCCTTGGATATCTGGGAATGTCTTAGATGCAATGTTTTTGTCTGGGCCCTAAACACGGACCAAATGCCTGTCAATAAGGATAACTGAAGGAAGGCAGATCTCTATAATTACAATGGAGATGGAAACAAGGACCTGACAGTGGGAAACAGGTTTCACACATAGCTAATGAATGTAATCAGCAAACTCCAAATGCATAGGAAAAATAGTTCCCAGTAAATGAGTAAATAGTGCTAAACTGTGGGAAGTAAATCCCAAGTTTGTTGCAGAAAGAAATATGCTACAGGAATAATCTACAGCAAGAAATAGTCAATCCATTCACAAGACTACAATGCCAAATACTTTTGCATTGGTTTAATCCATCATAAGAATTCTTAATTCTTCTGACTTGTTTCATGATATTATAGCTGCATTAATTAATGTGTGATCTTGCAGCTTGTAGCAGTAATCCCCTGTAAAATCAAAATCAAAAAGCAGATTACATACTACCAACATATAATGACGCAGGACATAGATTACCATTCCAAAATGTAGGGAGGGGGACATAGTGAGGAAATACTGGGCCAAAGCAGAACTGAAAATCAGTTGGGGAAACTCCAAACTCTGTATCTCTGTGTCTGATGTCAAAATACTCTTCAGATCTCCAAATCCTCTCATCTTTGTTGAATGCAACACACTTTTCACTTGGTCTAGTTTTACTCCCTGTTAGTAGCTTTCCTTGACAGGTATCCCAGGGCTCTGGCATTTTCAACATTTTGGGGGGTTTCAAGGAAACCCAGGCTTCAACTTCACAGCTTCATTCAAAGGCCTCTCTGGGTCTCCATTCAGGAACACCCCTGCTACACGTCTGGCCTCAGCACCTTTCCTTAGTCACAGAGGAAGATACCATAACCTCTCTCTGCTGTCCTTAATGCTAAAGCCAAAACCACATGGCTGTAGCTGCTAAATTATGCTGCTTGCTGGGGCTGGAACATGGCCACCTGTTCAATTACATCTTCACCAGCTTTCTGTTTCCAATGGTTTCCTTCACTGTCTAAGCTTGGCTGTTCTGGAACTGGATCTGTAGACCAGGCTGGCTTCAAACTAAAGATCCACCAGCCTCTGCCTTCTGAGTACTGGGACTAAAGACAGGCACCACCATACCCAGCTCTAAACTTTAGTTCATTTTCACAAGTTGGAAATTTAGCTGGATGGGAACTTGTCCGGAGGTCACCACTGCCTTTACTCCATTTTTTAGTATGTTTGTCTCCCTAAATACAGAATTTAGTTCCATCCCACTTCTTGGTGTTCATTTCATTCTCAATTGCACATTTTGTGTTCTTACTTGCTCAGTGTGCTTCTTTTCATTATAAACCTTCTTTAAAGATACCACTAATAACCACACAACAGCCGGGCAGTGGTGGCACATGCCTTTACTCCCAGCACTCAGGAGGCAGAGGTAGGCACATCTCTGTGAGTTCAAGACCAGCCTGGTCTACAAGAGCTAGCTCCAGAACAGATTCCAAAGTTACACAGAGAAACCCTGTCTCATAAAACCAAAAATAAAAAAAACTGAACAGCAGAATTTATGTTAGGTTGCTTTGAGATTTTCTCTGCCAATGGAATCCAAAGAGATTATCCAAATCTCTTCGTGTTAGCCTCAGGCAGACTTTTCTGACAAGCAAAAAAAAACAGCCACATTCTTCACCAAAATATTTCCAGAACAGTATCTAGGCAACATACTAAATTTTTTCTCCTCTGCTACATCTTGAGCCAGGCCCCCACAGCTCAAATCTTCCATGCTTTTACTAGTATGGTCCATTAAGCCATGCTAAAAGCATTCCACTGCTTTCCTAACCCAAAGTACCTGTGGTAGTTTGAATGTAATTGGAGGTGTGGCTTTGTTGAAGTGAATATGGCCTTGTTAGAGGAGTGTGTCACTGTGAGAGCAGGATTTGAGGTTTCCTATGCTCAGGATACCACACAGTATCTCAGACCACTTCTAATTGCCTGCAAGGTGTAGGACAATCAGCTCCTTATCAAGCATCATGTCTGTCTGCACACCACCATGCTCCCTGACATGTTGATAATGGACCGAACCTCTGAAATTGTAAGAGAGCCACCCCAATTAAATGTCTTCATTTATAGGAGTTTCCGTGCTTATGGTGTCCCTTCATATCAATAAAAACCTCAACTCAGATGGTACCAAAGTCCAAATTCCTCCAAACAAAAACATGGTCAGGCCTGTCACAGCAATATCCCTGGTACTAACTTCTGTCTTAGTTAGGGTTTCTGTTGCTGTGAAGAGACACAATGACCATGACAACTCTGGTAAAAGAAAATATTTAATTAGGGTAGTTTACAGTACCATGTTTGCATGATGGCAGACATGAAATAGAGAAGGAGCTAAGAGTTCTGCATTGATCCACAGGCAACAGGAAATGAACTATATGTCACACTGAGCACAGCTTGAGCAAAAGAGACCTCAAAGCCTACCCCCAAAGTTACACACTTCCTCCAACAAGGCCACCCCTACTCCAATAAAGTCATACCTCCTAGTAGTGCCGCTCCCTATGAGCTTATGGGGGCCTATTACATTCATATTACCTCAGTGGTATCCTAAAGAGACCCCATGAGTCCATGAGTCTCTAATACCCACACCCCTAAAACCAATAGTGTTTCTTTTTTACTTTTTTTTTTTTTTTTTTTTTTTTTGACAGTGCTGAAAGTATAACACAAAACCCTGTGTATAATACAAAAGTTCCCACCACTGAGCTATTTACGCCCTGGCTCCCTCCCTGTACTTCTGGATATTAGGACTTCAGTGGGTTAGATCTTATTTCTGTCACATACAACCCAAGAACCCTATCTGATAAAATCAGAGTCCCTAGTAAACTAGGTAGAGATATAAAGTAGATGGTTCAGCTTCCTGTTTGTGTTCATCTTAAGTAATTTTATCTCCTAAAAGGAAGGTCAGGTTCTGTATGTGACAAAGAATTTATACTGCATATCCCAGACAAACATCAGAGTAAGTTTCAGAATGTGTAAGCCATATTTGCAGCTTTGCTGAAAGTTGGACATGATTAAAGAAGAAGAACAAGAACAAGAACAAGAACAAGAACAAGAACAAGAACAAGAACAAGAAAGAAAGACAAACTAAAACAATAGTTAATAAAAGAATTGACAGGAGGCTAAGGGAAAAGCTCTGTTTGTAAAGCACTTGCTTTACAGGCATGAGCTCCTGACTTCTGTCCCCCAGAACCTATGTAAAAATGCTGGGCATGTGGGCACACCCTCATAATCTCAGTGCTGGGAAGTACAGACAGGAGGATCCCTGGAGCTCATGGGACTGCCAGCCTAGCTTAATTGCTGTGTTCCAGGCCAATAAGAGACCCTTCTCAAAGAAGGTGGACAGGGTTCTGAAGATGACACCTTAGATTTTCTTCTACTGGCACACACAACAGTACTGAAACTCTTGGGTACACACAACACCACCAAAATTACCATGACAATAGATGTTATTCTAGTTGAGTTAAACACTTGACACTCCAAGTCTTGGAGCTACAGAACATATGCAAATTTGTAAAGCAGCTTCCTTGTCCTCTTTATAATACTTAAAGCACTGAGCCCTAGAAATGCACATGCCTGGCACTCCTTGGCAGCAGAGCCTGCACAAGTTTGTATTCTGCCTTCCGCTGGCTGAGAAGACCTGCCAGAGCATATAACTTAATACTTGGCTTTTGTCTCTACAAAATCCACTCTGTTTTCCAGTTTTGAAGCAGACCTTGCTTCTGGGTGTTGACACTATTGCTATTTAAAGGCTGCCTAGATGTGGCTTCCACAGTGAGTCACCAAGACAGTTTTGTTTCATCCTCACCAGGAAACTTACATGGAAAGGGAAGCAGCTGTCTGCCATTTCTATAGTCTATTTCCAGCTCTCAGACACATTGAGATAGCGCCCTGCAGAACCAACTCCTCACATGGTCCCAGGACCCAGGAAAGACTAAAATATAGTGCCATCCACCACCATAGTCATGCCCACTGAATTTTTATTGAAGTTTTTGGAGGAGAAGAAAGAGTCCTAGGAAATCCTCAGTGTGTTAGCTATTTGTCCATTGCTGTGATGAAACACCATGGCTAGAAGCAACTTAAAGAAGAAAAGGATATTTTGACTTTTAGTTCCAGAAGGACAAGAATCCAGTCATGGCAGCAAGAGGCAGGCACAGACGAAAGAGCAGGAAGCAATTACATCCTCAACCACAAGCACAAAGCAGGGGGAGTGAACTGGAAACAGAATGAGACTATGAACTCTCCAAGCCAGCCCCCAATGATGTACTTCCTCCAGCTAGACCACACCACTTCATAACCTCCACAAGCTCACCACTAACTGGTGTTCAAATACTTGAGACCATGGGAAACATTTTCACTCAAGCCATCCAACCCAACAGTCATCATGTGAACAAGCATTTAGTCATCAGTTCCAGAAGGAAGGGGGACCATTGCTAAGTGCTCTGTGTAGACTATCAAGTTCTCTCACCATTTGAGACTAAGTTTCCCAGAGAAATAAGCTAAGGATAGAAGGTAAATAACTTACCCTTGTACTGTGGCCCTAATCATTTGGCTACAGAGCTCACATGCTCAACCATCAACCCATAAGATAAGTGAGCCCCAAGAAAACAACAGCTTCATTTGCTGGTGGACTGCCACATAAAATATAGTTCCCTTTGGAACTTCAGAGAGAGAATAAGTTTCAGTATATGTCAAAAACACTATATGACACATCTAATATCCAAAATGTATATGGCAAATGGTGGGGAGGGTGTACACACCCAGGGTAGGGCTTTACTTTTTATGCCTTGTGTCTTCTTTCCTCTTCTCTGGCAATCTTAGCACAATGAAACTACTCCCATGCATGGTTAACCTCATCCTAGAAAGGGTTCTTCTCACTAAGGGCTAGTGAGAGGAAGAAGGCTGAGGGAAGGGAAGGGGAACTGGAGACAGTTTCAAATGAATGTCTGTTGCAGAATCTCTCCTGTCGGGGCCCATAAATACAGCTCCACTCCATCTTGACTAAAGTTCAGAGAGTTCAAAACTGTCCTTAGTAAGTCATAAGACCTAAAGGTCAAAGGTATGGTTACAGAAGGATGTTTGATCTTGGTCTTGGGTGTCTTATCTAAATAACAACAGACTTGGTCAGAGGTATGGTTATTCCTGACTCTCAAGGCCAGGAGAAATTAAATATGAGGTGTGATTACTGAATCCTTAAAGATTTGAGGGGAAAAAAAGTCTGTTTGTTATGTGTACATTATACCATGTTCTCCTTTTTTAAGAATGGTGAAAAATAGACTTGTGGCATTTGGTATTGACTGAATTGCCCTCCTAATTTTATTCTGTGTCTCCATTTTTTTCCTTCAATGATTTTCAGCTAGCCTTTTCTTTATCCACATTTCCCCTGTTTGACAAGATCCTGCTGCCCTGTCTAATCAGGAGTTAAACCCCCATCTAAATCTGGAATTTTCCTAACAGTCTCCCATCCTTTACTCTTTAACCACCCCCCTCAACTGAGCTCGAGCCTCTCTGATCCAACCACTGTGTCAGAACACAGTGCATACAAACTCGGACTCTTGGTCATCTCTGGTGGTGCTCATGACACAGGCATAAGGGAAGAACACAGCATTGTAAACTAATGGGATGTAAGCAGCATACTTTTACCATTCCATGTTTCCACGGGTGGGGAATGTGGGTCAGCTGGCTCCTTCACTCATGCTATCATGATAGGAGCAGAATGCATCCTTGCTGGGGCCAAGGCCTCCTCTATACTCACAAGATCATGGGCCTTCTTAAATAAACATTCTATTGAGAGGCCTCACCAGACTTGGATAGATTTACACAGGATCATATCCCTGATAACTCTCAAAGTCAACTATTTGGGAACCTAAATTGCTTCTAAATCCTTTCCCCTTTGTCCTGTTTTAGGTGGGTTGAAGCAAAGCTCAAAACCCACATTCAAGGGAAGAAAATTATAGAAGCCTATGAACAACAGGGATTAGGATGGGGGAAGGGGAGTCAGTTGTATCTCCAATTATAAAATAAAAAGAACACTGCCCACCTTGCAATATTGTTCAGAGGATTAAGTGAGCAATCCTATTTAATAAGCAAAGTGTTGTCAATTCTCCCCCATAAAGAATAATAAACACTATGATTTACCACATGCAGCTGAGAGAATGGACTGAAGGACCAATGTACTGTAGTAATTAAGGACATGGATGTACAGTCAAAGTACATGGATTTCATAAATCCAGACCTTACTTCTGGGACAAGCTTGACATGATCTCATGTAGCAACATCACTTTCCTAATAGCAGAGAGAGGACAATAATAGACTCCAACTGTTGAATTGTATTAAGAATTAAAGAGTACCATCCAGGTTAGTGTGTATCTCATGGAAAGGACTCAAACATTATCAACTCCAGTTGAACAGAGTAGTACCTCCTGTAATCCTAGAATTTAGGAGGTAAAAGCGGGAGGACCAGGAGTTCAAGGTCATCCTTGATTTGGGATGTTCTTCTATGTTTCTCTTATTGCTTGATGAATAAAGCTGTTTTGGCCAATGAATAGGGAGGATTTAGCCAAGCAGGAAATCCAAACAGGGATAGAGAAAGGTAGTAGATGGAGTGGGGGAGATTCCATGTAGCTTCTGAAGAAACAAGAGACCCAGGCATCACTGATACGCTAAGACCATGTGAAGATGCACAGATTAATAGAAATGGGCTAATAATTAAGAGAGAACTAGCCTATAAGAAGCCTGAGCCATCATCCAAACAGTTTATAATTAATATAAGCCTCTGTGTGTTTATTTAGGACTAAACTTTGGTGGGACCAGGTGGGATAGAAATTTCCATCAATGCATCCGTAGCTCCATAGCAAGTTCAAGGGCAGCCTGAGTTACATGACACCCTGTCAAGAAAGAAAGGAAGGGAGGGGGGAGAAGAGAGAAAGAAAGAAAGAAAGAAAGAAAGAAAGAAAGAAAGAAAGAAAGAAAGGAAGGAAGGAAGGAAGAAAGGAATCCAGGCTTGACAACTTGGACCTAAGCTCTGGAATCCACATTATAAAAATAGAGAACTGACTTCCAAAAGTTATCCTCTAACATCTACAATCACAACAGGGCATGTGTGCATTCCTCTCCACATGCAATAAATACATAAAGTATGCTTTTAAAATCACTGTCTTTTCTATAATTACATGTACTCTTTTCTAGAGAAATCAAGAACACTCTTTCCATCATGTGAGTTCCAGAAATCAACTAATCATTAAGCTTAGATGCAGGCACCATCACCCACAGAACCATCTTACTGGCCCCAGAGATAATTTAAAAATAGATTTGAACACTAACAATATTGTTTATGGAGACCTTATGGTGGGGAAAGTGTACTGGTTTTAGTTCATGAGAAGAGAGGAGTTAAGGAAATACCAATTTGGCATGGACCAAATGGTGACCATTGCTGCTGGACAAAGTTCCAACATTTTCACATTGCAGACCATACTTCTCCAGCATCTTTTAACTTTCATTTTTAGTGAGTATCACTATTGATGCCTTTCCCTTTGGAAAATTTTGTGCAAACTTTGGTAAAAGATAAAATGCGTACAATGGTAGCCATTAGGGTCCTGGAGAAGTCCCACAAAAGACCACCATTCACATATGCAATCAGCAAGAGCGTTTATTACTATACTGGGGCTATACATGTAGGATCCTGCATGTACCTCCAGGTACCTTGAGCAAGCCTGAAACTATTGGCTGGAACTCCTTGTCCCAAGGCTGTTGTTGGTGCTCTTCCCGTTTTGATAACACACACCTTGTGACAACACACACCTCATAGGGAGGAGCTAAGCCTAAAATTCCTGTAATTTATCCACTGTGTTGTAAGTCAGTATTTAAGCCCATTCCATCCCCTCAATAAGCGGCATTCAGCATTCGGTGTTCCGACATTGCCATTGAACTAATGACCTGCTGTCTTGTCTTTATTTTAATCTCTAAGCCTTTGCTCGGAACAGATCGTAGCATGGGCGCTACAGTACAGCCAACAGAAAGGCAAAAATGACAACCTCCAAGCTCTTCTATATACAACTAAAGGAATACTAAAAGCAGTGTGATCAAGTGGCAATCATATTAATATATTTCAAATTCGTTAAGGCTAATGGTTTGGCTAAGGGTATAGCTTTTATATTCTTGAGCAAGTCTGGACAAGTCCTAGGCATTTTTCTTATTTGGTTATTGCCTTAAGGTGATGTGAGGTTTGGTCTAGGCCTGGTATGTGCAGTTCTCGCCCTCACTGTCAGGAGCATTGATGATTGGTTGCCCTTTGTTCATGTCTGCCTTAGAAACTGTCTTATTTAGTTTCAAGAGGCAGAAACTGCGGCCTAGTTCTTCACTGAGTTCTTAAGGGCCTGTCATATTTGCTTGGCCCTCTCAATAGCCTCTCTAGATCAAATAATTCTTTGGAAAAAGATCCCCACCACTACAGAACCAGGAATCCCATTGTGCCTTCCTAATCACACCAAGAAAGGAAAGTTAGATGATTCAGATCCAGAGCCTGGGACCATTAAGGGCAAGAGTTCAATTAATAAATACAGATAAATCAGAATAGTAAGGTATAATGGAAAAGGAGAAAGGCTTCAGGACCTTCCCTTTTGGGAGCATGAGGGGAACAGGCCTATTTGGTAAGATTAAGACACAAAGGGACACATTTAGGGTGAAAGATTTTAGTTTGCAGAGCAAGGATGTAGGAAAGGGGCAAGAGAATAATTCTTGCAAGCAGAATACAGAAAACCATAAAGAATGGTCATTGACATGGGAGGAAAAAACAGATATGAGAACAAGAAGATTACTATGGTGATGGGGCTAGTGGTTATGCTAGGCTGATTCTGTTAAATAGGGCTAGTAACTGAATCATCAATCTTTTGTGAAATAACTGAAGTAAAGTCCCTCTCAGGTCTTGGCCCACAACAAGGAAATAGGCCCCAACCCTGGAACAAATGATTCCAGATGAAAAGCACTGTCTGTGTCACTCCTGGCCAATGGACAGTCTGGAGACTTTCCAAGTCATTCTATGGTTTATCTTTTGAATAAGAATAGGTCATGCCTGGTGATCTCTCTAACATGAGATTATACTTTGTAATCAATCACCTTGTGCCCCATGCATGTATGCTGATTTGCGGTTTGTCTCTATAAAAAGGAGCCTGAACCCTTGGGGGGGGTGTGCAGCTTTCCCTGAGATTGCTGTCACCCGAGTGCACTCGTTCAATAAACACCTCTTCCTTATTGCATCTCCTGATTTTGGTGTTTGTGTCGCAGGGCTCTCCCACCGGCCCATCAGGACCCCAGAATTAGGGTCCAACAAGGGAATAGTTTAGTGCCTAACCCCTTAATGAGTGAAAATTGCTCTTAAATTGTATAGTCAGAAGAAGTCCTTTTCCAAGGGTGAGACATTTGTCTGCATTCCCTTGGAGGCTTTAGGAAAATTTCTGCTTGACAAATCAGTCATTCTCACACTTCTTGTAGGAGATACTTGTGGCCTTCTGTAAACAATTATTGGAGCCTATTGTCAAGGTCAGTGTTAGATTCATCGATCCCTGGTCTCAAGTCATACCCCAGCTCACATGCTCCTTTTCCCCCATTTAATCCTGTGTGCAACTATAGAGCTTAAAAGGTGTGTTCTTTTTTCAATAAATGCTGCTGGCAACCATCCTGATTCACCTCCAGATCCTATCTGTCTCCTTCTTCTCCACCCCCACCCCTGACTCCATACATCTGAGCCCACCGAACTAGTCTCCAGCACCTACTAGTAACAGTCGCTCTCCCTGCTTTACAACAGTAAAGAAGATCTCGATTTCTTGATATGTATTTTCACAACCTCAGATTTGTACAATGACAATGCATCATCATGCATGTTCATGATCCAAAATGTAAACAAAAAGCAGCCTTGTGCATATGTATGTGCATGTGTGTATAAAGTTACACCCAGAGCAAGCCTTAGGAAATGACAAGGGAGTAGTCTATTTCTATTGCCCCTTAGGGTCTCCAGGAGCACAAGGAAATGCAGATCCATAGAGGGATCCCTTGGGGAGTCTGGTGACATTTGGGAACCTGCATTTGCACACACGAAGTGACTCCTCTGTTCTTTTTGAAGGCTTTATTAGGAACTGGGCCCTTGTAGTGGAAACGAACCCTGAAGCTGGAAAGCCCCAGTGTCATTCCACAATGAAGAGCACCACACCTGGCTCTCTGGACCAGGGGATGTGGGAGCATCCCTTGAGTTTGGGGATAGAAAAGGAGAACTTGCCATCTCCATTTTGAAATTGTTCCTAAGTTTTAATTTATTTTTAAATTATTTTTATTTTACTCCATGTGTATGAGTGTTTTGCCTGCATGCATGTGTGTAACATATGCATGTCTGGTGCCCACAGAGCCACAAGAGGGCACTGGATCCTCTGGAACTGGAGTTATAGATGGTTATGATCCTGCTGGGAATTGAACCTGAGCCCTCTAGATGAGCAGCCAGAATTATTAACACTGAGTCCTTGTTTATCAATCTTTAATAATTTAAGAAATATGCAGATGTTGGCATGGGGAGATGGCTCAATAGATAAAACACTTGAAACCCAAGCACAAGGACCTGAATTAGGACCTCCAGAACCCATAGGAAACTAGACACAGCAGGATCCTACCATACTTCTGCAGCAGGATAAGAAATGAGAGATGGAGAAAGTAGAATTCCTGGAAACTTTAGACCACATAGGCCTGACATAAACAGCAGTGTCTGAAACACGAAGGAAAAGAACTACACCCAAGATTGCCCTCTGATCTCCCTAAGGGTGTCATGGTCCTATCACACATCCATCCTGACTCAGATACACACACACACACACACACACACACACACACACACACACACACACACACACACACAAAGGTTTGGGGATTTGCTTTTAAGGCAGGGTATTACTAGTAGCCCTGGTTGGTCAGTAGCCCTCTGCGTAGATCAGGCTGGCCTTGAATGAGTTCTACCTCATTTCTGCCTCCTGAGGGCTGGGATTAAAGGTGTGCACCACCACACACAGCCCAGATTTTACTCATGCATACACATAAATAGATTTTTTATTTATTTTATTTATTTATTTATTTTTGAGACAAGGTTTCTCAGTAGCCATGGAGCCAAACCTGGAAATCTGTAGATCAGGCTGGCCTTGAACTCACAGAGACCCACCTGCCTCTGCCTCTGCCTCCTGAGTGCTGGGCATGTGCCACTACCACCCAGCCACATTTGTAGATGTTATTTCAAGAAATCTTTGTAATTCTACCCGAATTTCTATGGCAACATAAGTTCATTAATATTGAAAAGCCTAGTATATGGCTTATTGTGAAAGAGCCTTCTAATCTCTACCTTCGATCCTCATCCCACGACAAAGCACAAGCTAAAAGGACATTCTAGACTCCCTAATGAAGAGTCCCAGTAAACAGCTGGGTTCCTACAGCTGGAACCTGGGGTTGGGCTTGACTGAAGCCTACTGCCACCTAGTGGTTGTTCAAGGATTTGCTTCTAGTTTCTCCTTTCCTCCATTACACTTCCCATTTGTTGACCCAAGTAAATGTTTGCCCAACACCCAATGTTGTCAAGCACGTTAACCAATGGCTTTGAATGCTCTTTCCTGCACACAACATGGGTATAAGTAAGAATCAGTTGGGAAGGAAGGAAAATATTTTTAAAAGATACTTCTCTAGAGGGTCCATTCATGAAGGGTGGTCATAGTTAGGAAATCTATGCTGGTTTCCCATGGGGTAAATACACTTCAAAACCTCCGAAGCTATTCATGTGTGGTGATACACACTTGTAATCCAGGTAGGAGGCAGGAGGATCTGTGCAAATCTGAAAATAGCCTTGGTTTATATAGCAAGTTTCCAGCTATCTAGGGTTACTCAGAGAGGTCTATCTCCAAAACAAAACCAATAATATCCAGATACAGCCTCTGTCCACTTGCTCGAGGATCAGTGGTCCCCAGGCGCCCGGACTGACCAGCTTGGCTACTAGCCAGGCCCATAGCCAGGCCTTGAGCTGACCCACCCTAGCATCTACCTCATCTAGAACGTGCTGGAGCTCAGGAAGGAAGGAATACCAGCAAGATCTCTAAGACTCGTGGTAGCCACAGGATATCCCAGAGGAGTTCTGGTGAGAATCCAGAGTGGATGGTGTACCGGAAGTCAGAGGTCTTGAACCAGACCCATTGCAAATAACATTTATCAGTAACATGACGGGACAAAGGGCTATACTATATGACACACTGCAGCACCCATTGCTTGCCACCAGGACAAATGGGGATGTTGGAGAAGCAAAGAGATTTTTCTGTTGGTGTGGGTTTTGTTTTGAATTGGTTTTGGGTTTGTTTTTGTTGGGTTTTTTTTTTTTTTTTTTTGCTTTGTTTTGTTTTTTGTTTTTTTGCTTTTGCTTTTGTTGATTGCTTGCTTATTTTGATTTGTTTCCTTATGGAGGGCCATAACAGGAATGAGGGGAGAATTCAGGGGACTGGGAGGTGAACAGAATTAGGGTACATGATGTGAAACTCCTTAAGAGTCAATAAAGAAGTTACTTTTTTTAAAAAAAACCTAGAATCTCCACAAATATTCCCTAGTTGCTCCCTAAAATACGGACATGAAACATAACATTGAGTTGTCACATCAGAAGGTTCATAACCCAGTTTTCTACATGTGCATAGTCTGCCTAGACATGACATTTCGTTTCCAAACTGCCTTCATATCCACTATTGCTTTTAACCTTTTTGCAACCACATGAAAACTTAAACCTCACTGTGCAGAGGAGGGCAAGGGGTTCTGTCAAGGTCATGTTCGTTCTTTAGGCCCCACAACTAGTTCAGTGATAAAACTGTGCCTCAAATCTAGGCTGTGGCCAATTCCAAATCCCACCTTGAGCTGACTCTGGACGTGGGGCCAATATCAGAAGACTGACTCTGTCCTGTACCAGCCGTTAAAGAAACGCACATTTAAAGTATTTGCTTAATAAATAGTTTAAGAATGACAATGCACAAAGCACGGAGAACGCACAGTTTTAGAGATAAATAAGCTACAGCTCTTTTCTTCAAGGTCTTTAGTGTCCTTTGGAATTCTTCACACATCTCTTTTTTTTTTGGTTCATGTTGCCTTTATATACTATTCTGCCTCAACCTCTCTCACAGCTCATAGCAACATTCTGAGTGTGCTGGTAAACCAGCTCTCTGGATTGGAAGGAAGGAAGGAAGGAAGGAAGGAGGAAGGGGATGGAGGGAGGGAAGGAGGGAGGCAGGGAGGGAGAGAAGAAGGGAGGGAGGGAGAGAAGGAGAGAGGGAGAGAAGGAGGGAGGGAGGGAAGGAGGGAGGGAGGGAGAGAAGGAGGGAGGGAGGGAGAGAAAGAGGGAGGGAGGGAGAGAAGGAGGGAGGGAGGGAGGGAAGGAGGGAGGGAGGGAGAGAAGGAGGGAGGGAGGGAGAGAAGGAGGGAGGGAGGGAGAGAAGGAGGGAGGGAGGGGGAAATGAGGTAAGGAGGAGGTTATTAGGGAAGGGTGGAAGGAGGGAGGTGTAGTCAGTTGTTTTACTTTTTTCTCTTTGGGTGCCACCATGCAGCTCCCAAGCAAATCACTTGGAGGCTTTATTCTTTCTTATGAATGCCCAGCCTTAGCTTGGCTTGTTTTTAGCCAGCTTTTCTTAATTATCCCATCCATCTTTTGCCTCTGGGCTTTTATTATTTCCTATTCCTCATACCTTTCTTCCTTCTTTACCCTGTTGCTGATTGTGTAGCTGGGTGGCCAGCCCAGGGTGTCCTCCTCTCCTCTCACTCCTAGATCTTCTCCCAGATTTCTGCTCCCATTTATTCTCTGTGCCTTCAAGCCCCACCTATCCTATCTCCTGCCTAGCTATTGACCAGTCAGCTCTTTATTAGACCAATCAGGTATTTTAGACAGGCAAAGTAACACAACTTCATAGAGTTAAACAAATACAAAATATGAAAGAATACAACACACCTTTGAATTAGTAAACAAATATTCCATGGCATAAACAAGTGTAACTCATCTTCAACTAATATCCACAACAGGAGGGAGGAGGTTTGATGCTGCTAATTTGTATGGGGTAAAAAAGCCCCATGTTGGTCAATTTCTTGTTGTCAATAATTGACTGATGAGCTTACAAAATCCCCAAATACTTAAAATTTTGATATTTGGGGCTAGTAAGATGGTTAGTGAGTACAATCCCTTGCTGCAAGAGGAGCCCGATGGCCTGAGCTGTCAGGTTTATCCCTGGAACCCACCTTGGAAGAAGAGAATTGACCCCAAATGTTGTCCTCTGACTTCCACAACACATGCTATGGAATGCAAATGCCTGCACACAGAGACACACATTCACGCGTGCACATACATATACACACATTATATACACTAATAATAAAATAATGATTTTAAAGCACTAGATATTTGTGTTGGTTTTAGGTTTTGTTATTTTGTTTCTTAACAAGGTGTTGAGATACACCTCAGGCCTGCACATGTGAGGCACACGCTCCACCACTAAGTGACATTCACAGCCCAAAGCTGTATGCTCAAGTGCTTCAAAAAAAGTGCCCAAAAAGGCAGAGGAGACCTTCCTGGGAAAGCAGAGGATCAAAAGGGGCAGCAGATCCCCTCAAGTAGATCAGAACTCTCTCTCTGGGGTTGGTGTGGAGCAGTATAGGAATTTTTAGTTTGTTTGCTTTGTTTTAGAGATAGGGTATTGCTATATGAGACAGGGTATTGATATACAGCCCAGGGAACTTCAAATTCCTGGAATTCTTCTGCTTTGGCATCTCAATGTTGCATTAACAAGCTTACACTGCCACACCCACCTGAGCCTGTGAAAACTGGCCACGAAGAATGGATTTAGCAACCTCAGCAAGCAATTTCGCAAGCTTTGCTACAGTTCTTCTTGTCAGGTCTCTGAAAGGACCATCGTCTGGTCTAGATAAAAGATCCTTTACATAGACAGAGCTAGTTTGTGTGTCCTCCTCTGGAACCATGGATGGAGAGCCATTCATTTGCATCAAGTCACTAAGAATTCCTTTTCCACCACAGAATCTTTTTCACTAGGAGAAATATACATTAGGCAGTAAAAGGCTCCTTGGCAGATGATAAACTGTACCTCACAGAGCACCATGAATACTTATAGGAACACATGGGATCACTCTCAAACAATAAAGGGAAGCCTCATGGGAGAAGGATTGCATCTAGTTCCACTGCATCCAGTACTTAGAACACCTATCTGCACAAAGAAGGGCAAGTGATATTCAACACAGGGGACATATTCCAGACAAAACTAATCAATGGTTTATCCCACTTGTGGTCACACCAAGTAGGAGTAACACTGTGTTTTGTCACTCCTACCTGTCTACAGGAACTAACAAGAAGCATGGGAGGGTGGGGGAATGATCTATTATCCCCAGGGAAGCAGGAAGAAGCCTAGTCCTGTTATAATAGCCAGGATCTAACATACTCAGCCTTATCTCCAGGAGAGTGTGATTAATGTTTAATCAAGTCTTGTCAGTTACATGAAATCAAGGAGAAATCCAATTCCCTCAATGTGGCACTTTTCATTAAGAGTGAAATATTTTATTTGCTAAAAAGCCAACATCTTACTTTATTAAACAGTTGTGTCTATCAAGTCAAAAGAACATCCCTAGGGAAAATTCACAAATAAAAATCCATGGGTATATTAATCAGGGTTCTCTAGAGAAACAGAACTGTAGAATATATATATATATATATATATATATATATATATATATATGTATATATATAAATGTATATGTATATAGAGAGATTCATATATGTGTATATAGCCATATATCTATGTGTATAGATATATACAATACATATATATTGGTATATTTAAACACATGTGTATATCTGAACATATATACATATGTGCATTTATATCTATGGATACATACACACACACACATACATACATACATACATACATACATATATATATATATACATGTATATATATATATGATTTATTAAAGTGCCTTACAGGTTATGGTCTGACTATTCCAACAATAGCTGTCTCCTGATGGAAAGTCCAAGAATTCAGTAACTGTTCAGTCCACAAGGCTGGATGTCTCAGCTGGTTTTTGTATCAGAATCCCAAGGAAGTAGACAGTGAAGGAATGGACTAACCAGTGAGTGAGAGCAAGCAGGAAAAGAGCAACAGCTTCCTTTTCCCCTGTACTTAATATGGGCTGCCAGCAGAAGATGTGGTCCAAATTGAAGATAGACCCTCCCACCTCGTGACATTTGGATTTAGGGTAAGTCTTTCCACCCTAAATGATTGAATTAATAAAATCACCCGCAGGTATATCCAGCCACTTAGAGCTTAGTTAATTCCAGATGTAGTCAAGTTAACAAACAAAAATAGCCATTAAAGTGAGCAATCAGAACTTTAATTTTCCCATGATGCTTTCTGGTCACTAGAAATACTATCATGGAATAAGAGGCAGAGGATAAATTTGTGAACTGGGTGTGTGGAGTCCTGCATACTCAATCCTGTACCAGAGCCCCAGTCCTCCATGAGCTTTGAGATCTAGCACAAGCCACAGGCACTGTTAAGTGCCAAAGTAGCCAGAGTGAACAGTGTTCCAGAGAGAAAGCTCCCAATGTGTGTGTCTGAGCACTTCAAGGAAGAGTGCCCACATAAGCAGAGGAGACCTTGAGAGGAAGGTGGAGACTTGAAGAAGTAGACTCACTCTCAGGCAGAGTCTAGAGAACTGAGTGTGGTGGGTCACACCTACTGTAATCCAAGTACTTGAGAATAGGAGTTCAAGGTCATGCTTAACTACTTGACGAGTTCAAGGCTGGCCTATGCTATTTGAGAGTCTGTCTCAACAACAAAACAAAACAAAAGAACCAACAGAGCCACTGAGATGATTCAGTGGGTAAAAGAACCTTGCCTTCACCAAGCCTGAACTGGCCACTGACCTGAATTCTCTTTGTGGGAACCACACAGTGGAAGGGGAGAACCAGATCCTGAGAGCTGTTCTCTTACCTCCACATAGATGCTGTAGAAAATGTGTGCCCCACCCCCAACAAATGCACAATCACCTCCCCACATGAATATGTACATGCATACCTAACTACATATATACGTACATACATATATAAGTGGAAGGCAGTATTGAATGTCAGTCTAAGAGCTGTTTCTTAGACCCTTTCCTTGCTAACAGACCCTCTTGTGCTCCAAAATTTGTTAGTATGCCTTTGATCTCAGAGAAGGTAGGTGCTATGGTTTGGATAAATGTTCCTCCAAATGGGTACGTACTGGTTTTGTCTCCAGATGGGGTAGTATTAGGAGATGTTCTGGGCTTTTAAGACACAGACCTAAGTGATTGCAGGACCCATCATCATCTTATTGCTTCTCTGCTTCTTGGCTCTATATACAAGCACCAGCTCCCACAGGCAACCCTGCCATCATATGCCACACTCGGCAGAGGCCAAACCAATGTCCCCTAACCATCCCCATCTGACCTTGGGTCTCGCCCAAACTGTAAGCTAACTAATCCTTTTCCCTCATAAGAGAAAGTTAATTACCTCAGTCCTACATCATAATGACATGAAGTTGGCCCTTTGGTGGAAGAGAGCATCACTTTTAAGTTTCACTCCCTTAAATGAGGATCAAAGAGGGACTACCTTTCTGTCCCATCATACCTCCTCTCTCCCTGTTTTCAAGACAGTGATGTAAAAAGATGATGCTGGCTGGAGTCAATGCAGCCATCTTGGGACTGGTAGAGAAGGGAAGAAAAGGACTGAGATGCTGGCCTACTGCACAGAGAGCCATGAGTCCACAGTGGAATGAACTACTTTCTCCTAGGAAAGAAAAAATAAACCCATGCTTGCTCAACATGCATTTTCTGTTATTTGTAACAGCACACGGGCCTTAGCTTACTCAAATTTCAGAGTTTTGTGTACTTATTATTAGGCAACAAACTATCCTAAAACTCAAAGCCATAGGTCTGGCCACATTGATCACCTATAATTTTGTGGCAAATGACCTCAAAAATTGTTAGCTCCACAAGGTTTGTTATCTCACTTAGATTCTGAGGGTCAGGAATTTGGCATTTGGGGATGGTTAAGCTGAATGATTCTGGCTTCTGGCTTCTTCAAGGCAGGAAATTTCAGAAGTAGAAATGGAATTCCAAGTGCCTTTAATGACATTATCTTAGAAGGCATGTGCTAGGCAGGTGGAACATAGCTCAGTCAGTAAAGTGATTGCCACACAAGGATGAGGACCTGAGTTTGATCCCTAGAACTTACATTTAAAAAGGGAGGGGATGTGTTAGCACATCCCAGGGCTCAGGATACCTAGGGCTTGCTGATCACCCAGCCTAGTAGAATTGGTGAGTACCAGGTCCCAGTGAGAAACCCTGTCTCAAAAAGTAAAGGTTAGGAGTAGCTGAGGAACAACACTCAGTGCTGGCCTCTTTCTGTGCGCTCTCTCTCTCTCTCTCTCTCTCTCTCTCTCTCTCTCTCTCTCTCTCTCTCTCTCTCACACACACACACACACACACACACACACACACACACACAGAGAAAAAAAGGTCATTAATATGCTCACAATTCTATCTCTCTAATATCAGTCATTCCTGTTGCAAGAAGGAGACACTAGGCTTCACAGTGTATGGTCCTGAGTTCTGCATCAGACAGTGGTCAGTTAGAAAGTCAAAGGCATTATGAGGTATAATTGTGATGTACATACACACACACACACACACACACACACACACACACACACACACACTTTTTGAAGGCCTTATGGTAGAGATCTGACTACTGACTACTGATTAAGGAACTGGTCAAGCTGTCTGAAAAGCTGCCATCTTTCTCTCTGTGGCTGGAGCTGGAGGTCCACAGAGACAGTCACCTGGAACTGGGGGTGGAAGTCAAGTAGGTAAAGGAGAACCCATTGAACCAATGAGTGTGAGATGGACCTTCATTACTGACTCAGAACCTCTGACTTTGTCAGAACATAGGTGCCTTTCCATGAGTAGAAATTCTATTGTACATTCTTAAGCATGCCCTTGTAGATAACAATGTCATTCTGTAATGTCAAAAGATTGGGCACATCTGAATGCTTTATTTCAATAAAAAAAAAAAAAAACATTTACTTCTAAATCAAAGGATACAGTGCATGGTACAAATCTTGCATGTCTAAGACTCTGAAATTGAGTCTTAATACCACAAAGAAAAAATAAAATTTACCCAGAAAGCCCTGGTGCCAGGTATGGTAGCTCAAACCTAGGTCTTAGGGGGCAAAGGCAAGAAGATTGAGTATTCAAAAGAAGCCTAGGCCATCTTGTCTCAAAAATTGAAAGAGCAAAATCAGCCTGGTGTGGTGGGTGGCACAAGCCTTTAATCCCATCAGTCAAGAGGCAAGTCAATCTCTATCCTCAGGCAGTTTGGGGCCAACCTGGTCTGCATTGGGAGTTCCATGACAACCGGGACTCAGTAGGGAGATCCTGTCTCAGTACAAAACAAAACAAACAAAAAAATCAAGAGAACATTGACATATTTTAGGCAAAAAATTTAGGAAAAGAGAAAGAAATCTAGACATTCAAAAGTACAGCCATTATATTATTTTGATCTATCTCCCCACTCTAAATCCACCATTCCCATATCATGTGTTCTGCTTTATAAACCACTTTTACTTTTACAGGGTAGGGTGGTGACAGTGGGGCGGGGGGAGCTAATGACATCGCCCATCAGATAAAAACACTTGCAGCCAAGCCTAAAGATCTAGTTCAATCCGTAAACCCTAAATGGTAGAAGAGACCAGACCCCTGTAAGTTGTCCTCTAACTCACATGCCATCATAGCACAAGTAAAAACATGCTCCTCAAATAAATAAAAGTCAGTTTTAAAGTGAACAAAAATGCATATATACTATGGACTTTTTTCACGTCAATCAACATCCTGTTATGGTAGAATTTCAATAGTCCAAAAAAATCCAATATATTCACCCATTTTGAATGATATTCTTGTTAGTTTAGTCATTACACTATTTCTTTCGCTTCCTCTTGAATGCCCATCAACAGACCCAGTCTGTATTCGCTCTTTATTCCAAAGGCAAACACTGGCTTTCTCACAGACAGCCTCAGCTATCTAGTATGTATTTTGGAAAGTGGCTTCATCTCCTCAGCCAGAATTAATTAGAAGAAGCTGCAGGCCCAGTGAATGAGGGACTTTCAGAGACATTAGCCTGTCTCCTGGACTTACTGTCTCCACACCCCCATGGCCAGCTCTGGAAGCATTTCCTGTCTGGCTTCAACTTGAAGGAACCCCTTAGCAGGAAACAGCAGCAGCCAATATCAGCTGCCTGGCCTTCTGTAGACTGGCACAGAGCAGCAGCTGAGAAAGACTCCTGAGACGAAAACTAGACACTAACTAAACAACAGCGGTCCTCTCACTGTTTACCAGGTGTCCAGAATGGATGTGCTGGTGGCTTCCTGAAAGGAAAGAAATGCTTATCTGTGTCCTAAAGCCCTAAAACCTCTAGCCTCTGAGAAAAGAGGCAGTATTTTCTGACATCACATCTTCCCCACTAGCCTGAAGGACTCTCCACACCTTCGTAAAAAAGATATAAAAGCTGATATATAACTCTGGTTTTTGTTGTTGTTGTTGTTTTCCTGGTGGGAGGATTGAAACTCTCCCTTTAAATACAAATGTGTGTAAGAGTATAAGAATGGCATTAGGTATTATGGGATGAAATTACAGGGAGGACCATACCTGAATCCAGCCTGACCCATTCTACTATCCTCATGCTTAAAGTAGTGGACACAGGGACCTGTTTTGCCGGTGCAGAATTGTTTTAAACTCCACTACAAGTCACCCTGAAGTGTGCTGCACAATGACGGAGAGTCTCCCAATGCTTAGCATCTCTGCATCGTACTTGGCCCAGGCCTGATTCTTTGGATCCAGACAATACCCATTTGTACTGCATATCCTATTCATATTTATTTGCATATCCTGCCCATATTTACATACCACATTCATATTTGCATATCTCAGATTTTAGCTAGAAGTTAAACAATGCTTACTTATAAAGGTAAAGGGTGGGAGTGGAGAGATGAGTTAGCAGTTGAGAGTACTGGCTACTCTTGTAGAAGAGTTGGATTCCTTTCCCAGCACCCACACAGTGGCTCACAACCATCTGTAACTCCTGTTCCAGGGAAGCTAACAGCCTCTTCTGGCCCTCTGCAGGCACCAGTCATGCACATGGTGCTTGTACATACATGCATGCAAAACACGCATACATTAAAATAAAGTGAATGAATAAATATAAAAGAAATGTCAAAGAGAAAGAGCCAACCATTCCCGCATGTGTAGGAGACACGAGGTCCTTGTGTTCACAGATAAGCACCAGGGATGTTAAACATATAATGTTGTGTTTTCTAAGAAAAATTCAAACCTGTTTTCTGCCCAGAAGGCTGGGAATGGATATGGCTAATGGACTGGCAACCTTGGTGCCTCCTGTATGGACAAACCACATCTGGCTTCCCCAGACTCTTATGCCTATCCCAGTCATCCTCCCCAGACCCATATCTTGAGCTTTGCTGCTCAGTCTATCTATAGAATCCATTTTTATGGAGGAGATCACATGCACTTTTCAAAGAATTTTGATGTAATCATGTCTTAAGCTTTGTTGTACACATGGGATTGAATTAATCACCACCAGAAAAAAAACTTTTTTCCAAACTGTACTGTGCTTAAGTAAATGCCTAAATAAACTACCGGGGTGTCAGACTCTTGAAGTTTGAACTAACACTGGCTACTGAGCTGTGTTGAACCAGACTTCCCTCTTGCTTCACAAGGATCAACACTCTGCTGATTGTGGTGTTTGCAGAGACATACACACACATGAAAAACTTGCTGGCTCTCTTTGTGATTCATATGGACCAGTCTTAGAAGCTGACCCAATCCAATCACAATCTTCTGGGAGGGAAAGTCACTGGCTAAGACCCTCTCCTCTTTCCCATTGGACAGGATTAGTAGTAAGTACTGAGAACCCCACATTCCCATTCCCAGGTTAATATGCTACCGTGATATTAACTATAGCTTTTTTATGCTAACTAGGGACTGAGTAACACTTTAAGTAAGTGCTTTACAGGTATGAGTTCCCTTGTGCACCCAACAACTCTGGATTTCGGGTACCACTATCTCCTGTTTTGATAGATGGAGAAACCAAGATGTGAAGAGCTTGAGTAAACTGTCCACCATACAGCACACACTGGATTTGATCCCTAATAATCCAAGATAATGTGCTGCTAAGCATTAGACTAAGTACCTTTCAATATATGTGTGTATATAACATATTTTCTAAAAATAAATAAATAAATAAAGTCTGGAGAGATGTCTCAGCATTGAAAATCACATACTGTTCTTTCAGAGGACACTTGGAGGTTGGTTCCCAGAATCCACATCAGGCAGCTTACAGATTCCTATAATTCAAGTTCCAGGAGAGATCCAATACCCTTTTCTAGCTTCCACTAGACCTGAGTCAGTAATCACACACACATACACACACACACACACACACACACAGAGAGAGAGAGAGAGAGAGAGAGAGAGAGAGAGAGAGAGAGAGAGAGGCAGAGAGACAGAGACAGAGAGACAGAGACAGATACAGAGAGACAGAACAGAGAGTTGTCATCAGAGATTCTGTAACAACCTCCTGAAATGGCCCTTGTCCATCATGATAGGCAGAAGCTTCATACCAAGATGAAAACCAAAACCAAGAAATACCCTTTAGCTCCATCACTGAATTTACACCAATGAAGCACTAAGAAAAATTATTCAGAGTCAGAAAAGTGAACCTGCCCTAGTTTAATTCCTCATCCTGTTGCCATCTTCTTGCTTCCAGTGCAAGAAGAGCAACAGACTGCTGACGCCAAGGAAGAACAAGGACTTTATTTGTTGCTGGCACCTAAAGGTTGAAAACCATTTCTACCAACTCCAACTCTGGGAGTCCCACAGAGGGGAACTGTTAAGGTCTTTCCACTGTGGTCTGCCCATGCTCTCAGAGGAGGGAGATGAATACTGACTTATTTGTATCCTTTAACCATCTTGGCAATGATACCAGGCAAGTCTTACCATAAATCTGAGACGTTGGTACATCTGGGAAAAACATTGACTGAATGTTTGCCTTCCTTTAAAAATGAGCTTTCAGTGGAGTTGGTGTTTGGAGGATGGGAAGAGAGGATACAGGCTAGGGAAAGAAAGGAGTGGTCATAAAAAAGAAAGGTAGTAGGAACGTAAATGTTATTTTAATAATGATGAAAATCACTTTCACCATTAAATATTAAATAATCTGGGTATCATCATTATGTTGATAGTTTTTAAGGAATCTTTTTAATCTTCCCAACCTTGATAGTAAATATAATCCCCATATTGTGGGAATGTGAAGAGCAGAGGGACTGTTCTCATAATAAACTTGTTCACTTCACAGAGCCAGCAAAGGCAAAGGCAGGGAGACACAAGTCTCCAGTCTATGTGATGTCATTTGTGCCTTTCAACTATCCCATGTTGGTGTGGAGGATGAGGAAAGGAATGGGTGTGTAGATAGTTGAGGGCCAAGGACTAAGAGTCCTTAGCACTTCATCTAAGAGTCCTAAGAAGTAGCCAGCATGGGAAGGTGCTATAGGAAAATTTGGTCCTAAAAAGGAGGAACTGGTTTAAGATGAGATCACAAATTAAAAAGCAGCCCAAAGAAGTGACTGCCACATGCCCAAAGCCAAACTATGGACAAATTACCTCATCAGCCATGGTCATGGAAGAAACAGCATAAACAGCAGGCTTTGGTGAATTAAATTGGGTCCTAGAATCGTGTGTGTGTGTGTGTGTGTGTGTGTGTGTACATGTGGGGAGAGAGTGCTTCATATGTGTGCATATGTATTGAGACCAGAGAACAACCTCAGGTGCCATCTACTTTTTTAAAAAACAGTTTCTCACTGACCTGGAGATCACCAAATGGGCTCTTGGGCCAAACATGCAGAGATGTGCTCATGACTGTTTGTCCAGAACTAGGATTACGTATGTGTGCCACCACACCTAGCTTTAAAAAAAAAAAAAAAAAAAAAAGCAAACATTAAATTCTGAGAATAAAACAAGGTCCTTGTGCTTGCAAGTATCTATGTAATGAGCTCTCTAAATTGCCAAGACAGAAGACTAGTCATAGTAAGCTGATAACAGAGATGAAGGAGAAGGAGGAAGAGGAGGAGGACAAGGAAGAGGAGGAGGAATGCTTTTTAGACAAAGCAGAAACCTGTAGTGGTAGATCTGTCTGACTTGCTGAGCAGTGAAATTTCCATCCTAGGAAGGAAAGTTCCAACAGAGAACTATCACCAATACAACGTCAGGGACTCCTGTAATAGGTCTGAGGACTGTGTATCTCTCAAATGTGACACTCTACTTTTCTCATCTTCCTGCCCTGACTTTATCAGAAACTTTCACATTGAACTCTTGAATAAATCCAGGAGGCCCCCATCCCTCTCACCACCAGGTGAATGTTGCTTCTTAGCTGAGCTCTGATTGCCAAAGAGCTAAGCTTGACCATTTATAGATTGAGAAAAGAAAATCTACTATATAATAATGATTTCCTTACTGGGTTTACATGAAGAAAAAAAAAAATCTTGTCATGACAGCCAAGAAAACTGAAAAACAAACAAAAAACCCCTAGCATAGCACCTAAGAGTCATAGAGTCTAAGTCACCATCTTTGCATTTCAAAGCATCTAGGTTGACATGTCTCATACAAATCATGTTTATAAAAAGCCCACTAAGCTAACTAGCCATCTCAGCAGGCATTAGAACTGTGTCATCCGACATGGCAACCACTGGCCACAGGTGTTGCTGAGCACTTGCATCCAATAACACTGGTTTAAAAAAGGTAGTTGGAGTGTGTAGCTTGTTTACATGGTAAAATGCTTGCCTGGTATGCAGGAAGTCTTGAGTTTGATACCCCAGAATCACATAAAACAGGTGTGGTGGTACATGCCTGCAATCCTAGCATAGGGGAAGTGGGGACCAAAGGTCCACAAATTCAAGGTCATGCTTGACTACATAGCAAGTTCGAGGTCAGCCTGGACTACTAGAGACCTGAGGGAAGAGACAGAGAAAGAGGAAGGGGAGAAAGACAGAGAGGAAGAGAGGAGGGAGAGAAAAAAATAATTTTTGTGTCCAGGATCAAGTATGTAGTTGGAGATCAACACATGAAAGACAGTTGCATTCACAGAAGAAATGTTTCATATAATGCACACAGGACTAAGTCAACAGCACTGGCATTAGAGCAAAGTACGTCTATGAGTCTTACATAAGTGTGATGCCTTACATTTCCTTATGGAAGTAGAAAGGGCAGCCAGAGTATACCAGGGATGGTCATCTACTGTGACAACACTGCACATCATTACATGTTTGCTTGATCCTTCTGCAAGATGGGTAAAGGAACTTTGGGGTTTGATTTTTGGGTTTTTGTTTATTTGTTTATAGTCATTGACCACTGTCCCACATCTAATGAGTGACATCTGAAATTTGCTCTCATGCTATCAGAGCTCTTGTTCATTCCCATAGGTAATATTGACTGAATGTAGCACAGTCTCATAACCTCTTCCTTTAAACCTGTCGCTGATTTCCTTCAAAATGTTGATGTCCTCAGTGATCACCAATTTGAGTTATGACCAGCAGAAACAAGGTAATTTACCCTATCTACCTAACAATCTTTCTTCCTTGCATTTCAGCTTGGCCATGCCATATCCAAGTTCAGTCCCATGACCTTCCCTAAATGATGCCCTTGAACCTCTGAGAACAGCCTTCAAACGTGCTTGGCCTTGAGTATTAATAGATGAAATCACAATGTGGCCGGATGGATTTGCTGGTTAGAATTCGAGACTCTGGAAAATAGCTTAGAGCAGACTTTAAAATAGCAACTGGGGAACAAACACACCAGTGACACAGGGTGGTCCAGGATGTGTGTGTGGCAAACAGATGTTTATTGAGGAAAATAAAATACCGGTGACAGCTTTAAAATCCTCATAAAAACATTTTTTGTCTAAAGGCAATATTTTTATAGTTCCTATTCCCTGCCCATAAATGTGTACCCCCTCATAAATAGTCCTTTCAGAAGCCCAGGTCCAACCCAGGAGACAAGCTGGTTTCATCATTCTGATCAACAAAACAGGAATTGTTCAGCCTTCAAGAAAAGGGAAACTACCTTCCCTGGACAAAGTGGGGAGGGGACCATCAGTCTCATTCTCTTTCACGTCTGTGTTGGTCTTGATTTTTTTCTTTAAGATTCTGAGGGTGTTTCCAGAGTTTTGGAGGCAAAGACTCACATAAAGGGACAGACCATGTCTGACATGAGTAGTCATGTATGACCATCTTTGGCCCCAGATGCAGGCATGCAGGTAGTACCCATACATACATATGCTGAGTAGTTGTGTCAAATTGACACAAGCTAAAGTCATCTGTGGGGAGAGAGCCTCAACCAAGAAAATGCTTCCATAAAATCAGGCCATAGGCAAGTCTGTAAGGTATTTTGTTAATTAGTGAATGATGAGAGAGGGCCCATCTTTAGCTCAATATGTCCTTAGAGCTCCATCCCCTTTTCTCTTCCCTTAGCCAGTCATCCAGCAACTTAGTCTACTTATTTTCCTGAAAGGATAAAATGAGCGTGGAATTTCTGTAAACAAGAAAAAAATAAAAATAAAAACTAAAGCTGGGTGCTGGGGAGATGGCTCAGCAGCTGAAAGCATTTGTTGCTCTTATGAAGGACCCAGGTTTAATCCAAACATCCATGAAGCAGCTCACAACCATCTGTATCTGGAACTCCAGTTCCAGGGACTCCTGTACCTCTCAGGTACCAGACACCAGGCAGTACACACAGATACACGTGCAGAAGAATAGTTCTGTTCAATTTGACACAAGCAAAAGTCATCTGAGAGGAGGGAGCCTCGATTCAGAAAATGCTTCCATAAGATCATGCTGTAGGCAATGCTATAAAGTATTTTCTTAATTAGTGACTGATGGGAGAGGGCCCATCCCATTGTGGGAAGTGCCACCTGTCCCCCATGGTAGTCTTGGGTTCTACAAGAAAACAGGCTGAGCAAACCACAAGGGGCAAGCCAGTAAGCAGCACTCTTTCATGGCCTCTGCATCAGCTCCTGCCTCCAGGTTCCTGGCCTGTTTCAGTTCCTGTCCTGACTTCCTTCAATGAAGGACAGTGATGTGGAAGTATAAACCAAATAGACCCTTTCCTCCCTGAGTTGCTTTGGTTATGATGATTCATTGCAGCAATAATAATTCTAACTAGGACAATACGTGAATGCAAAGTACCTATACGCATACAATAAGCTAAGTAAATTTAAGACAAAAGCTTTGTAAAGCTCAAGCAGGGTTTCCATCTGTGTCTGAGCACCTATCAGATATTCAGAGCTGCCCCAGGACTCAGAATGATGGCCTCTTAGCAGGACTCCAAGTGCTAACACAGCTGTGAGACTCATTCCACTTCTCTGCGTTGAGGCACTGTAGTCTTCTGGTCATGGGCCTTGCTGCTTGGAAAGGAGGGAGGATTGGAAGGATACAGAATCACATGTTCTCAGGCACTTAATCAGAAAATGCTACACAGCAAGGATTGTACTGTGTGTCTAATCAAGCTCACTGACCCAGCCTCCAGCTCACAGATATCCAGCAAGTGAGGAGATAAAACCAGTCCTAGGTGAGCATCAAACTGTGCTGGAGAACAGCAGATTGGGACCTCTTACATGGTGCAGAGAATGCCTGAGTGTGGAGGTGGCTGTGAATTCCAGCCTAAAAGAGGAGGGACCAGCCACAGCCACACCAGAATACACAACAGTTCAAGTTTGGGAGGGGTGAGGTAGAAGGCCACAGGAAAAGGATCTTGAAAGGCTCAGTGGGGGTTGGGGCATAGTGGTGACTAAAGTGATCATCAGATTATAATTCAAACTTGGCAAGCAGTCTCTTCAACCTGAGAGAGTCACCAGGAAGAGCTAGGGGAGACACTGCTGGTATCTAAGTCCCACAAACAACTATTGAAATCTGATTTGATGTTTAAATTTAACAGAAGATCTGTCTCGGCATGGCTGTTGGGGCAGGAATCACAGTAGTTGATGTTCAGATGGTTATGGGGGGTGGTGTGTCGGAGATCTAAGGCCATACCCAAAGATAACTTCTGGGGCTCTGATTCAGCCCATTAAGTGGATAATGAAGACATTTACTGTGATGGGAAAGACAGGGTCAGAAAATGAATCTTTTTTTTTTTTTTTTTTTTTTTTTTTTAATTCACAGGACACTCATAGGGAAAGAAGACAGAATTTAATTTTTAACCATTATAGATTGAAATACCTGTAAGATATTAAACCAGAGGTGTCATGTGGGAAGTCAGACCTCAGTAGATTCAATGGCTGAGTCCCTGATAAAGAATCAGATGCCATGAGAGGGAACAAGATTATGGAACAAGAGAGTCTGGGGGAATTTGAGCACCCAGCAGGGACGGTTGGATGAACCAAGAGGACCAGATTTAGTGAAACCATTGTGTAGGATACTGTAACCATAGATACAGCACTGTCCATTCGTTCACACCCACAGAATAAATGGTACTAATGGCAAATCCATCCAGATACAATTCACTCTTGACTTTAGTTAATAAGTGATATATGATACTAATTCATTGATTGTAACAAATTCACCACACTAATTCAAAATGTTACCAGTAGGAAGAACTATGCTGACAGACACAGGGAGGGTGGCAACACATGAAAGAAGTTTTTGCACTTCTGCAATGTCTATAGATTTAATGCTACTCTGTAAAATTAACTAATTAATTAATTCTACTGGGTCCAGAGAGCTGCCTCATCAGCTAAGAGCACTTACTGTTCTAGCAGAGGATCCAGGTTCAACTCTTAGCATCCACCTGGAAGCTCCCAACTTTCTGTGACTTCAGTTCTATTGGGTCCCACACCTTCTTCTGGCCCCTGTGGGCATCAGCCATGCTCATGATGTACATAGGTACATGGCAGAAAACCACTCATGCACATAAAATAACAATTTTTAAAACTAAAAAATAATCCACAGTTCTAGTGCTAGAGAGATGGCTCAGCGGTTAAGAGCACTGCCTGCTCTTCCAGAGGTCTTGAGTTCAATTCCCAGCAACCACATGGTAGCTCACAACCATCTGTAATGAGAGCTGGTGCCTTCTATGGGCATGCAGACATTCATGCAGGCAGAACACTGTTTACGTAATAAATAAATAAATAAATAAATAAATAAATAAATAAATAAATAGTTTTAAAAACATACACAATTCTAAAATAAATAAATTCTACTAACTTGAGAAGAAAGACGCATGGACTTTTGGATGCAATGCAAAGAAAACCAAATATAAAAGGTATCAAAGGTTTTCCTGGAAAGTAACAAAGAGCCTTAAAACATTTCATATTTATTTAGAAGAAAAATGATGCCATCCCTCACGGGGGTTGTGTGAGGATAGCACAGCTCAAAGGACTATGACAAACACTTGGCTTTTCATCATTAGCAACTTGAATTTTCCCCTTCTGAGGAAAGGATTTGCAAAGATGGCAAAAGTATTTTTGATCAATTGTTGAATTGATGTTTGTTTTACACATTGATCTTTTCCCTACTTCAATCAAAGCTCCTTTTCACAGCTCAAGCCTTCCAGAGTCAGTGAAAAGTAGACTGTGGTGTCTGTCAACCATTACCTGGGAACCTTAGTGGGACTGGCAATACCACTTATGCCTTTTGAGACTCATTTTCAATCACATACAACAGAGGAGATTTCTGCCTCATAACCTTGCTATAAAGAATAATATAGCCTGATATTGAGACTATCCTGGGTTACACAGTGAGTGTCAGGTCAGCCTGAGCTACATAGTAAAACCTTGTCTCATAAAAGCAATATTTTGAGCCTAGAGAAATGACCCAGGAGTTAAGAGTACTTGATGATCCTGCAGAGGACCTGAGTTTGGTTCTCAGCATCATATGGTGGCTCATAAACATCTGGAACTCCAGTTCCAGGGAATCCAATACCCTCTTCTGGCATCTGTGGGTATCAGGCATGAAAATGGTACACAGACATACATGTGAGCAAAACACCCCACCCATAAGCATAAAATAAAATAAAGCTTTAAGAAGCAACATTTGAAGCTGTGCCTCAGTGGTAAATCATTTGTCTAACATATATGAAGCTCTGTGTTCCATCCCCAGCACGGAAAACAAAAAGTTAGCATTCTGTTCTATACGTCATACATGTTACACTTAAAGGTGAGGATCTTCAGTATTCTACTCTGTAAGTTGTGCATATTAATTTTATTTATTTATTCTTCTCTCATATATTACATCCCAACCACAGTTTCTCCTCCCTCCTCTCCCCCAGCTCCACTTCCTCTCTATCTCCCAGATCCAATCCTCTTCCATTTCCCTTCAGAAAAGAGCAGGCCTCCCAGGGATATCAACCAAACATGCCATAACATGCTATAAGACTTGGTACAAACCCTCACATCAAGGCAGGATGAGGCAACCTGGAGGAAAAGGATCCCCAAAGCAGAGAACAAATCAGAAACAGCTCCCAATGCACCCTCCCAGCCCCACTCCCTCTGTTAGGAGTTCCGCAAGAACACCAAGCTATACAACCATAACACATATGCAGAAGCGTAACAATTGTACTAAGTGCTTTACGGTTGTTATCTCATTTAACCCTTCCCCCAGCCCTGAAAAACAGGAATTCCTAGCCCCATTGATAAGGCGCACAGAAGTGATTTGCCCAAGGTCACACAACTGATAAATGAGTCACATTAGGATGAGAAGCGTAGCCTGCAGTCCAAAGTGTCCTAGACTGTCTACACATGGAGTCCCTATTAGCACAAAGAGTCAGCATTGTGGGTGACCATTTTATATTTTACTGCACAGTTACGGTGTTAAACTGCCAGACTTTTCTATCCATATGGCCCCATCTGAGTAATAATATACTTTTACAAAGTGCCTATGGCTGACAAGGAATGGTGAAGAATTGGACAGATTTCCTCACTAGCACACAGGAGAAGGAATCACAAGCCTTCAGATATTCCAGATGCATAACACTGCACCAGGCCATTCACATAAGCAAGGGTCCTATCAGGAAGCTGCCCCTGGCTCTGACATGTTCTATCTTGATCATGCCTGTAGAAAGACCTGTTGTTTTTGGCAAGACTATCTATTCTCAGTACTCTTTTGTGTGTGTGTGTGTGTGTGTGTGTGTGTGTGTGTGTGTGTGTGTGTGTGTGTGTGTGTGTGTGTGAATGTATGCAATGTGTGTGGGTGTGGGGGGGTACACACAAATGTCTGGGTGCATGCATGTGAAAGCCTGAGAATGACCCTCTTCTCCAATCACTCTCTACATTATATATAAAGGCAGGTCTCTAGCCAAACCAGAACCTGGCATTTTAGTTAGTCCAGCCATACAAATCCTTATTTTAAGAATTTCCTGTCTCTACCTCTCTTGTATTGGAATTACAAAGTACTAACTCACTTGTTTTTACCTGGGTCCTGGGTATATAAGTCTTCATGCTTGTACAGCAAGCACATTACCAACACCATCAACCCCTTCCCAACCCCCATAATACTCAGTCTTAAAACTGACATCCAGCTAAGAACAATTACAGTCTTTCATTATCATTACTTCTAAAATATTTTATTTTTATTACTTTTGTATTTGTTAGGGTGTGTGCACATAAGTACAGGTACCTGTGGAATGGGGAATCCCCCTAGAGCTGGACTTACAGGCAGTTGTAAGCCACCAGATGCATGTGCTCAGAGCCAAATGTGGGTCCTCTGCAAGTGCAGTAATCCCTCTTGACTGTTGAGTCATCTTTTCGAGCCCCTCATTGCATTCCTCTATTTCTTACATAATTCACTTGACATTGTGCACTCACTCATGTACTTGGGGAAGCCTCAGGCAAAAGTGTTTGTCTGCATATGTGAATGTGAGCATGTGTGGGGGGGTTGTTAAAAGAACAACTCTTGACATCAGTTCTCATCCTCCACCTTATCTAAAACAGTGTCTCTTGTTCTTTGTTGCTGTATACTCCAGGCTAGCTATAATTCTCCAGTCTGCACCTCCCATCTGACCATGGGAGCGTTGGGGTTACAGGTGCATGATCCCCAGCCTGTTTTCACAAGGAATCTGTGTATCTCAACTCAGGCCCTCACATCTGGGTAGCAAACACTTCACCCACTGAGCCTTATATTTAGTTTTTATTTGGGGACAGGGTCTCACTAAATTATTCAGACTGACAAGCTTTTAACTCACTGTATAGCCCAAGCCATGCCAAAAACTTGTGATCCTCCTGCCTCAGCCTCCCAAATAGCTGAAATTATAGGCCTGAACCACAAGGTAGAGTTTAAGAATATAATTCTTGATACACTAGAAAAACCTTAATAGAAGGCAACTTTATATTTTATGATGAGTTACCTATTCCTACCTTTGCCATAAGTCTGAACCCTGAACTCCAGCAGAACAATGCAGACACAGGAGTGTATAAACACATGAGTGTTCAGACTTACCTGTTTAAATACACAGTGGTATTGGAGACGGTAACAAATTTCTATAATCCAGCCCTTGGGAAATAGAGCCCAGAGGATCAGAATATCAAGGTCATTTTTAGCTATGTAACCAGTTTGAAGCCACTTTGGACTACATGGGACTGCCTCATAACTAAAATAAAAGTCTGGTTGATTTGTTTTGATCATTTGTTTGTTTTTCTTTCTGTAGCTTTTTCTTTCTGTAACTTTTGCTGTCCTGGAACTTACTCTGTAGATCAGCTTGGCCTCAAACTCACAGAGATCCTCCTGCTTCTAAAGGTGTGTGCCACCACCACATGGCTTCAGTTTTAAAAATAAAAATAAATGGGCCAGCAAAATGGCTCAGGGGTGAAGTGCTTGTCACCAAGACTGAAGCACTGAGTCAGAGCCCTGGGACCCACACTATGAGAGGAAAACACTGGCTCCTGCAAGCTGCTCTCTGACTGTCACGTGTGTTTGTGGCATGCATTCCCATACACACACAGACACAAACACACATGCACACACAATGCATGTGCAGGGACTTCCCCGATGGGATTCAGTCTTTTTCCTTGGGGAGAGGGGTCATAGTATCACTTTATTTTCTGTTGCTGAGAGTAGATCCCAGTGTCTCACATCTGCCAGGCAAGCACTGTTCCTCAGGCAACTTGGCCATTTTTCTTTTCAATTCTAACTCTGAAAACTGAATTGGATTCATTTTCCAGACATTTAATACACTTCAGAGCTCTAGTACCAAGGCTTATATATTTGGTCTTCAGAGAGACTTTAAACTTCCCAGATATTAATATATTATATATATTAAATATACTACATATATCAAAGTTTCTAAAACAGGCAAATCTTTCTTTTACTCACTTTTATACACTCTGAAAAGGACAATCGATGGGAAAATGCAAGCAGAATAAAAATAAGCACAGCAGGAGCCCTGCATGAGGTGCAAGAACAGGGGGGGTCCTTATGCCACGACCAGAGGAACATTCCAGCATTTCGTCAGCAGGCTTCTAGCCAACCTTGAGGCTCTGGTATATAAAGTCAGCCCCAGGCAGCCCAGAGCAAGATGTGACCTCACAGCCTCCCTGCTCCCTAGTTGCTCCAGTGCTGCTGACCAAGTGGCCAGACTGGCTTGTCCCAGAACCATGGCAAAGAATGGACTTGTCATTTGTGTCCTGGTGGCCAGCTTACTTCTGGATCAGACCAATAGCTACCCATCCAGATTGAAAGCCAGGAAACACAGCAAACGCCGTGTGAAAGGTAATGGGACTTTGCTGCCCAGCAAAAATGCTAGGCTTACTTAGGCAGGGAAGGTGCAGGACGAGGTTCATACCCAGTACCAGGAGATCATCATTACATCGTGGGTGTGTGGCTTTGCAGGGGATTCGGTGACTTTTGGAGTTTCTGGGGGAGTCTGCTATTTAAAGAAAACATATACTAGGGGTTTTTATAATTGGAAAAAAAAACCTTTTGTAATGAAAACAGTCTCTATTGTGTGTCTTTTGATGAATGAATTTTGATTATGTGGAACATTTCTGAGCTAGAGCTCGCATGGCCCTGTGGACATAAGGCTTTATGGATGGCAGGAAAGCAATATACTGATTAGTGGTGTCCTCTGATCTCTTGGGTGTAAATATATTCAAATACATTTGTAAGCTCACTGCAGTCTCATTAAGTAAGATGGTTGGGGCAAGTGGCTTCCTTTTGGCTATCCTGTAGGTTTATTTCCCCATCTCTATCAGCCTTGGGATAGCTGTTGAAATCATGTATCTAACTTTTCATATCACTGAGCCCTGAATGTCTCTTTAATTTAGGAACCTGTCAACACAAAATCAGAGGGAATTTAAAAATATTTTGACATGGAATTCACTTGTCAAGCATAGCTGGATTTGAGGTGGGTTTATGTTAGGGTAAGAGACAAAAACTTCACAGCTGCAAATAACCAAGATGATGGGACTGTGTCTGCCCGAGATGGAGACCAGAGCAAAAGAGAAATACAGATGGCCCAGTGATGTTTGATCTCAGGCTCTGAGTCATTTTCCTAGCAGTGTGTTTCAACATAAATATCATGGCACTGTTTCCTTAGCACTTTTACTTTGTTAAAGGCAAAGCCAAGCTGTAAGAGATGACTGGCTCACTTGGGAAGTGGAGACATGAGGATCAAGATTTCAAAATCTTGGGTAGGGACTTTGAGACTGGACCACATGAGTCCCTATCTCAACAAACAAATAAACAAAGGAAAAACAAACAAACAAAAAACCTCCACTAAGTCTAGATTTTACATGTCACCAGGGGTCTTTGTTGTTATTGTTATTGTTTTGTTTTGTTTTTCTATTCTCAAGGACCATTTTCTAGGGCCATTTATGAAAGTCTGGTCTGAGTGAAGGCTGCTTAAACAGAGATATTTTTCCTTATAAAGTATTGCCTCTCCCTGCAAGCTCTTTAAATGAAAGTTTCAGAGACTTCTCATGAGGAGGTGAAGTGTATCATGGTAGGGGAGGCAGAAGAAGAAAGGAGAGAGAAGACGCCGTGGTGTGACATGTTTTTGTGCTTCTCCTTTTTTTACTGTGGGGAGAGGGTAAAAAAATATATATGTGAGCTTCTTGCTCTTTCTTGCTCTCTCTTTCCCATCCTAAGATCACCCCAGCAGGAATGTTATTTTAATCAGTTGCAAACACATCTTAATTATGCCCCCTATTCAAAGTAATAACCTTTGCCTTCAGATCTAATAAAAATCAGGTCCACAAGAGGAAAAGCTATTGGCCTAGATTTGTTAGTTACTTCTTTTCCCATCAATTCACTTTTTTAAAAAAATATTTTGAGTACCTGGAAATAATATCAAAGTTTTAGAACCAAATGTGAAAGCCAAGGCAGGAGTGGTGACTCATATTTGTAATCCCAGCACTTGGGAGGCAGAGGCAGAAGACTGTGAATTCAAGATGATCCTCAACTATATAGCAGATTTAAGGGTAGCCTGGGCTTCGTTAAGACCTTGCCTCAAAAACACAAAACCACCACCAACAAAAAAGTAAAATCTTCCCTTTCCCCTCCAATTCTTAGCCATAATTATCTACAGCTAAAAACAGTAGATAAATATCTCCCAGATTGACATTGCAAATATTTGACAGGTAAATAAATTGACTTGACATGTGAGTTTTGGATAGCTATAAATGGAGGCATGTTTCCAGCTGTTTAACAGCTGGACAGGTTACTTTATTGTTTGGAGAGGCTCTCACTTAACTGGCTCTTCCTTGGCAAAGATTTTGTTGTTTCTGGTATGTTTCTCTTTGACACAATGCTCTGCATAAGACCTTTGTGCACATATGTCCATCCCTGTACTAAGAGACTGTGGCATACCTTCTAGAAGCAACATTCTCTGTGAATCAGACTCCCTAATTTTTCTTGAAATGACAGCACCAGTCTATGCCATTCTCACTCAGCTTGACAACCCAACACCTTACCATGGTTCCACTAGAAATATTTGTTGTGTTCTTCTATCCTGAATCTGATACTTTATAGGGATGATCACAAAAGAATAGGAGACCCTTTAAGAGACTCAAAGTGGCAACAGCAGTTAAGCACCAGATGCAAGTGTTCCCTAAGTACTTACTTCATGGGTCTCAACAAATTACGTGTTATACTAATGAATAAAATATACCTTTTAGAGTGAGCTAGCTCCTCTGGGCATCCCTTCTGTTCATCCACCTGAGCAATGGAGAATGGAAGCCACCAAGGCACCCAGAGGATGGCTGCCATAATGATCTCTCAGGAGTCCAATAGGAACACATGCGTCTTTGTGGTAATGACAGTATTTACAGCTACTTATTTAAATAGAGAGAAACTGGAAGCTGAGTAGGAAGGAAGGGGGAGCAAATGTGTCTAGCTGACAGCTTGTAAGTTGGAAACAAGACCTCAGCGGGCCTTTGCAAACCTGGCCCCAGGAGCTGATGGGTTTGCATCCTAAATGCCCCCTTTATTTATTCCACTTTGAGTGGTCTCACAGGAAAAAATTCTGTGGTTAATGGTATTCCTGAGCTGAGCTGCTGGATGGTTAAGAGCTGATGCACAACGTCAAGTGAGACAGAGGTGGAGGGGGTGATGAGTCCCCCCAGAAGTCAGGGATGTGGAAACATCTGGCTTGTGAAGCACAAGTTTAAGGGGACAGAGAATTAAGACACTAAATTTCATACTTTTCCGAGAAGTCACAGAGACAAAAAACTGATTTTCTTTTGTGTGTATGCCTGTACATATATGTGCTCGTTCACAAGTGTGCACATGCATGTGGAAGCCAGAAAACGGTCTCTAGTATTTCTCAGGTGTCATCCACCTTGTTTTTTTGTTTGTTTGTTTTGTTTTGTTTTATAAGTGTCTTTATTTGGTCTGGAGTACTGACAAGTAGGCTAGGCTGACTGGCCAGGGAGCCCCAGGTGTCTCTGCCTGTATCTGCTTCTCATATTGGGATTATGAGTATGCCACCATGCCTGGCTTTATTGGTTAAACTTGGGTTCTGGAAGGTCAAACTTGGCAAGCATTACTGGCTGAGATGCCTTTCCAGTCCACAAATCCAAGTCTCCACAGGGCAGCCCACAAAGAGACAGCAGGATATGGTTCATAATCATCTTTACGTGTCATCTCTGTCTAAGTCCATGTGCTGAGGACCAAGGAGGTGGAGACAGCTGCTTTGCAGAAGGAGATCAGAGGGTGGGAATGAACAGGTTGGAAGCCAGACACACCCACGTTTGAGCTCTGCATCCTATGGTATAGGAGATATTCAGTGGGTGGATTCAGCTTTCTGTTTCTGTGCACTCTCTTTCATAAGAAGTGTCTTCCATAAGACAGTTCTAGATGAGAGTGTCTACTTCAGAGACAGGAAAGAACTGATCTCACAGCCTAGCGTGTATGATGTCTTTTAATATATTCATCTTTAGTACTTGGTGTGGCCTGTCACAGTACTTAGTGATCACTAAAACAGTCCCCATTGTTCTGGAATTTAGATTCGGCCACAGCTATTCACTTATGTACAAGTGAGGTTAGCCAAAGACAATCAACAAGATTCTTTACCCCCATTTAAGAACATTCTAGAATAAATAACTGGGGCCAGGCACATAGTTATGGGTAGAGCCCTTGCCTAGCATACATAAGATATAAGACCTTGGGTGTAATCTCTAATACCACCAAGGTGGGGAGGGATAAAAAGAAGGGAGAAGAAAGAAGGAAATGAGGTGGATAGAGAACACAGAACATGGAGAAATAGTAGTAGGTGATGAGTTTCCCATAGGCAACTTTTCAGTGGTCCTTTATCACTCAAACCCCTCAGGAGCCACTGCTCCTCCACCATATCTCATCAGCATCAGGGGCAGGGAGGTGAGTCCTAGTGAGTCTGAGTCCTGTCCCAACCCACCACAGCCCTTAGATCTTTGCACTCACCCTGTCTTCCATTAACATTCAATTAACATAAACCTTTTTTTTATATCCCACAAAGTATATGCCCCCAAAACAAGCACCATTCGTGTTCAGTGTCAAGCATAGGGAGGATCCTGGATAATAAAACCAAGGAAATTAAGTAAGTAAAATCCGGATGGTGCTTTGAAGAAAAGTAAACAAGGTTTGGGAAAGGTTAGCAGTGAGGATGCTAATTTCCAGGGTTATCAGAGAAGTCTGCTCAGAATGCACAGTTAGGCTTGGTAAGGAGAGAGAGCAGACACCATCTGCAAAGTCCCTACAAACCTCATCTAGGGTCTCTCTGCATGTTGTTTTCAGGGCATATTTGGCTCAGCTCATCAGCACCACCCACTGCCTTGGATTCTACATTCCAAAGCTGTCATTGTGTTTGCTTGTTTGTTTACATCTTAACTTCAGTTTTTCCCCTCCCTTCTCTCCTCCCAGACCCTTCCCCCACCCCTATCCACTCCGCCTTTGTATCTCTCTAGAAAAGGACAGTCCTCCCATGGACAATAGCCATCCATGGTCTATGAAGTTGCAATGAGACAAGGTACCTCCTCTCCTATTAAGGCTGGATGAGTCAACCCTGAAGGAAGAAAGGATCCCAAAAGCAGGGAACAGAGACAGCTCCTGCTCCCACTGTTAGGAATCCCACAAAAAGACCAAACTATTACTGTAACATATATGCAGAGGGCCTAGTTCAGTCCTATGGAAGCTCCCTAGTTATTGGTTCAGTCTCTGTGAGCCCCTATGAACCCAGGTTAGTTGATTCTGTGGGTTTTCTTATGATGTCCTCAGCCCCACTGACTCCTACAATCCTTCCCCTGCCTCTCCCACAGTATTCCCAGAGTTCTGCCTAATGTTTGGCTGTGGGTCTCTTCATCTGCCTCCATCAGTTTCTGGTGTTGTACCTGTTGTGTTCAGACTCTGAACCCCCCAAACCACCAAGAGACCAGATCGGGTGCAAAAGCAGTCTTTTTTATTAACGGGTTAACTGGAGTTAACACAGGTCCTCTGTCCATCCGACACAGGAGGTGGAGTGAGAGGTACCCTGAGCAGCACTGGGGCAAGGCATATATTGGGGTGGAGCAAGGAGAGTGTGTGTGTGTGGGGGGGGGTGGTGTCCACTAGTTACATAGCAGCAGTCTCAGGATTGGTGCACCTCCAGGCTCAGGCAACCTGTACTGAGTTGATTGGTCAGTTGTAGCTGCAGAAAGGTTGCTCTGCCTAGAGAACATTCCCTGGTGGTTGCTAAACTCTGCACTCCTCTGTTTTCAGTAAAGCACATCCAGAGATTGCCAGCTAACTTCTGATTGGTTCCATGCCACATGGAGAGTATCTGGCTTCCTAGTGATTAGGGCAAGGTCAGGCAAGGTTGGGGCTCAGCACATGTTGCTGAGTCAGAGGCCTGTATCTTTCTGGGTCTTTTCTGCAGCCTGTCATGGCTGCCAAAGCAGGCAGCTAGGTGAGGGTCTGGGTCCTTCACTGGGTCCTTTGCTGATAGCAATTGGGCTAGGCACCTATCTCTGAGTATAGCAGAATATCATTAGTAATAATTTCATTGAATTTTCTTCCCCCCAGTTGTGTTTGGTTCTATCTTTGGTCTCTAGGCTGTCCAGCCTCTGAGTTCTGGCCCTCCAGGGAGCATCTTGGGTGAACTCCCTCTCATGGTATGGGTCTCAGGCTGGACCAGTCATTTCCTGTAGGCAGGAAACATTGTAGGTTGAAGGTTTTGTGGCTGGGTTGGAGTCCCAATCCCTCTACTGAAAGTCTTTCCTGGTTACAAGAGATTCTCAGGTCCTCTGTGTCTTTCAGTGTTAATAGTCTTAAGCTAGGGTCACCCATATAGACTCCTGCTTTTGTTTTCTTACATTTCCATTTTATCTAATCAAATGTTTTCCTTTCTATCTCCTCCCCCTCCCCAACTCAACCATGCCCCCCAGAAAAGGATGGTGATCTGAAGTCTCAAGTTGAAAAGTTGTGGCGAGAAGTGAATGCTCTGAAAGAAATGCAAGCTCTGCAGACAGGTGAGACATTCTGTCACCAGAGTCTGCTCTGGACGAGGAGCAGGCGAGAATCAGCCATTGTCCAGGACTGAACTCATTCAGGTCGAATGTTGAGTTCTGGACAATTATTACAAAAACAAAGCAATAAAACAAAACAAAAGAAACAAAAAATGACAGCCAGATATGATAGCACACATCTTTAACCCCAGTACTCGAGAGGCAGAGACAGGCAGATCTCTGAGTTCAAGGCCAGCCTGGTCTACAGAGTGAATTCCAGGGCAGCCAGGTCTAGACTTAGGGATGAGAATACAGGAGGATCCCTGGGGCTCATTGGCCAGGTAATCTAGCTGAATCAGGGAGCTCTAGGTACAGTGAAATACCTACTAGAAAAAGAAGGTGGAGAGCAATTGAGGAAGACACATGACATCAGCCTCTGGCTTCCTCACTGAAACACACGCACACATACACACACACACACACACAGAGAGAGAGAGAGAGAGAGAGAGAGAGAGAGAGAGAGAGAAACACACACATACACAAAGAAACACATACACACAGAAATACATAAACATAGAAATACACACACAGAAACATGCACACAGAAACACACATACACAGAAATACACACATGAAGATACTTTAAAGGCTAGGTTTTAAATACAGGGTCTCATGTTCAGTAGTATGGCTCAAACTCACTACACAACTGAGGCTGACTTTGAATTCCCAATCACCCTGCCTCCACCTCCCAAATGCTGGGGTAATAGCCATGCATCATCATACCAGGCAACTACCTAAAAGTTGATTTTCTAATAAACATGTTGAATAGTCACTTTACATTAACTTTTCCAATAATTCATACTAAAATGTGAGGGAGGGAGACTTAAGTCATGCATTATGACTCTGGAGCTTAGCTCAACTGCACTAAATCCTTAAACTAACCGTGGCTTTATTTTTCCTTGAATTACCTAAGCAATATTACTAGCCCCTAGTTATCTTTGTAAAAAAGCCACAGTTCCAGCTGGGAATGATGGTGCTTGCCTAGTAATCCTAATACTCAGAAGCAACAGGTTCATTTAAGGCCAGACTAGGCTATACAGAGAACTTCATGCCAGCCTCAGATCTGTGTCAAGACCCTTGTCTTTTAGAGCATGGCTGTAGCTGAGTTGATAGAATACTTGCCTCACATGCATAAAGCCCTGGGTCCTATTCCAGAGCTGCATTAAAAGCCAGGGGGTGGTGACACATGCCTGATAATGCCTCCAAATTAGTAGGTAGAGATGGGAAAATCAGAAGCTGAAGGTCCTCCAGAGCTACATAGTGAATCAGAGGGTATCCTGGGACTGCATGAGACCATGTCTACAAAAACCACAATGAGAGCTGGCAAGATGGCTCAGCAGGCAAAGGTGCCTCTCATTAAACCTGACTATCTGTGTTTGATTCCTGAGCCCCACTTAATGAGAGAACAGACTCTCACATGTTGTCCTCCTCTGCCAAATGCACTGTGGCAGGTGTACACACACACACACACACACACACACACACACACACACACACACACACACACACAGAGAGAGAGAGAGAGAGAGTAGGGGATGGTGAGGGAGAGATCCTGTTACAAAAAGCAAGGGAACAAACTAGAGGGAAACTCACTATTCTAGGAGAATTTTTGTCTGCTTTCTTTTCCTTCCTTCCTTCCTTCCTTCCTTCCTTCCTTCCTTCCTTCCTTCTCTCCTTTCCTCCCTCCCTCCCTCCTCCCTGCATCCTGCCTTACTTTCTTCCTTTCTTCTTTCTATTTCTTTTTTGATTATTGTTTTTGAGACAAGATCTGTCTATGTAGGGCTGGCCGGGCTGGAACTATAGATCAAGCTGTCCTAAAATTTATTGCAAGTATTCTGTCTCAACCTCTCAAGTGCTACAGTTACAGGCATGCAACACCACAGGTGGTTTGTGTTTACTTTTTAAATTATTATGAAATTCCATTCCATTCTAAAAGTCCCAAGGAAACCACTATGTGGATCCTTACATAAACTAGGATACAAATTATCTCAAAGCAACCTAGGACTTAAGGTTATGTTTAGAGTATTTGTGGGTATGTATTCCTTATATGTTCCCTAAACCCTTTTGGGGCATGTTAACTTGTAACAATTTCTCTAAGCTTCAATAACCTGACAAATGTGGATGTTGTGTGGTTGCTGAAATTGCTAGTGCCTATTATTGTGTCTGGCATGGGTAAAACCATCAATGGTAACTCATCACTGCCAGCACATTAATCATTACACAAACATCTATCAACTCTTGCTAGGTATCTATTACGTATGTCACCCAAAAAAAGCATTCCTATTACTTTATCAAATTTCCCGTCTTCACAGTTTGTCTTCGAGGCACCAAAGTCCATAAGAAATGCTACCTTGCTTCAGAAGGCCTGAAGCATTACCATGAAGCCAATGAAGATTGCATTTCCAAGGGAGGAACCCTGGTTGTCCCCAGGAATTCTGACGAAATCAACGCCCTCCGAGACTATAGTAAGAAGAGTCTGCCAGGTGTCAATGACTTTTGGCTGGGCATAAATGACATGGTCACAGAAGGCAAGTTCCTTGATGTCCACGGATTTGCTGTGTCCTTTCTCAACTGGGACCGTGCCCAGCCCAGTGGTGGCAAGCGGGAAAACTGTGTTCTGTTCTCCCAGTCAGCTCAGGGAAAATGGAGTGATGAGTCCTGTCGAAGTAGCAAGAGGTACATATGTGAGTTTATTATCCCTTAGCAAGTCCTTTCCAAATATCCCTTCCAAATAAGGCTGGTCATGATAAATAAGCTGGTAGTTACCCCAAATAAGCCATTTATTAATTGCAAGACTACATTGCCAATATTGATATCTATAGGTACGTAGAGTCAGACCATGTTTCTACTGTAGTTCATTATGGTGCTACCCTTCATGTAGCAAAGGGGGTCAGAAAAGAATAACCCAGACATGGTAAGAAAGGGACTTCTGAAAATGGGCTGTCAAATCCCTTTCCCATTCTCCTTGTCCATCTCAGGTGGATAGACCTGGCCTATTTGAAAATTTTAATAGCTATGTGTTTCTTCAAGACAGAAAAGCAAGACTGAGCTGCCTAAAAGATTTATCTTTAAAATTTAGAAATAATACATTTTGAGAAATGTGCCATTGGTTGATTTTCTGGTTGTGTGAACATTGTAGTATGCTCTACATGAACTCTATGTTGTAGGGCTAAACTCCAGGTAGCCTCTAAATGCCCAAGACACATAGCAAACACAAGCTATGTGAAGATTCTGCTGGTCCAACATGGCAGGCTTTCACAATATACTTTTTTCCTAAATACAAACACATAATAAAACAACAGCCAAAACACAGCAGAGTGTGCTATCTTTCTATCACTATATAATAAGATACCCGACAGAGACTTGTGTGAAACAAAGCAAGGTTTATTTAGCCTGTAGTTACAGTGGCTCAGACCCAAATATTAAGCAGCCCCAGTGACTTGGCCAGCAGTGAGGGTGGCAGATCATTAGTGAGAACTCATGGTAGCATCTAAAACCAGAGCAGAAAGAGAGAAGACAAGTAGGATCTCCTTTCAAAGGAGTGTCCCTAATCACTCAAGGACAAGGACATCCTAGATGGATCCACCTCCATAAGGTACACAATACCTTTCAAAACTGTCATATCAGTGTCCTTGAGGGGACAGAACAATCAAAAGACCTTCATCTATAGTGTCTGATAAACATATAAACAACACACTCATTTATTACTGTTATCAACTATTGCATGCTATGCTTAATCATTGTCATAAACTTTGTGACAATGTTTTTAGTACTGTCACCAATAACACACAATGTGCTACATATAATTTGCTACATGAGGATACCAAAAATGTTTGTAGGCAACCAGTTTTTCAACTTCACCACAGCCCTTGAGACAACCATTAAATATGCAGTCTATTACTGGTCAAAATGTTATGCAGTACATGGATGTATTTGATTGATGAGTGTCTTAGAGATTCTAGGTGCTATATAATCCATAACCTTTTTTTTTTTTTTTTTTTTTTTTTTTTTAGCACAGTGCTTAATTTCATCCACCCTGTTAGCCTATGGTCCTTGCTTTCACATGCCACGTTCCCTGGTGGGACATGGCTCCTGTCTGCCACACCAGAGCAGGGATCTCTGAAGAGGTTCTCATCTAACTCTTCAAATTGCCCAATTCTAGCTTTCTTGGAGGTTCCCAGTCAAGACTGCCTCCCAAAGTGAGTGAGCATATTTGATCAATTTCTGCTCTCAGCATTCTACAATGTCTTCTAGCCAATGAACAAAGCTAAGGCAGGAGATGAGCAGCAGATGGTAAAGACAAAGAACTTAGAGAAAGACAAGGCAGGGCTGAGGGTGTAGTTCAGTAGGTGGAGTGCTAGCTAGCATGCAGGAAGACCTGGGATGAAATGAAAAGGACTCTTAAACCTATAATCCCTACACTGGGGAGGTGGAGGCAAAAGGATTAGGAGTCCAAGGCCATACTCTACCAACTGAATTGCAAGTTTAAAGCCAGCCTAGGTAACATAAGGTCCTATTTAGACAACAACAAAAGAAGTATGCCTCTTTCCCTTCACTTTCATATCCACACAGTCTCCTTTTATATGTGATAACAATATTATTTCCTTTACATGTATATTCTCCAATTATCATTATGTATTTCACTCTATGAGGGGCAATTTGTCATTAGAAGTTGGAAGTTGGATTTAAATAATACTGTTTCAAAGTAACACATGTGTGCAATTTTCTATTCAAACAATGCTATTTCCATTAAATTGCTTAACTAGATTTTATAAAAATAACTTCATTTCTTTAAAAACAGCAGCATAAATTGAAGGCTTAGGGGAAATGAGTTATGTAGAAAGAAACAGTTCTGAATATATTTTGTCCTTCAAATAAATATCTTTTCTCTTTTGTAAGTAATGTCCTACTCCCAAGAGCTGAATTACATGTGCTCAGAATTAAATTTTGGGTTTATTTTTTTTCATTGCACAATAAAACCCTAAATCTGATCAGTGTGGATGTGTTTAGATATTGCCTATGTTTATTCAAACTATGATATTTATATCAAACTGGGCAGAATTTCAGAAGGGAAAGGCCTGGATTTGATCAAACTGGTAATAACACCTGAGTATCTAGAGAATAATTCCAACAGGCCTTGAAGAAGCACAATTTTGAAATGGAGCATGGGAGTTGAGGGTGGGAGTGGGGAGCAGGGGAGACTTTAAACACACGCAATTGCAATTATATATGGTTGCAGTCAATCCCAACCTCACCATTGTCTTCTGAAAGATAACATTAGTAGATGGGAAGCTGCTAAGTCACTAAAGCACTTGCTTGAAGAAGTGAGTTCAGACCTAGAAAGACCCAGAGAAAGCTGAGTGTGGCAGTGTGCACCTGTAACCCCAGGGCTATGCAATGAAGGCTAGAATGGAAGCTTGTGGACGAGCTAGCGTGGTCTACATGGCAAAGTTCCAGGCCAATGAAAGATTTTGCCTCATAGAAATGGGTAGAGGTTCCTGAGAACCAACACTCAAGGTTGTCTTCTGACCTCCACATGTGTCCCATGTACATCTGCATGCACATGCATAGGCACACAAATACGCACACACACACACACACACACACACACACACACACACACACACACACACAGGATGGAGGGAGAGAGGGAGGGAGGGAGGGAGGGAGGGAGGGAGGGAGGGAGGGAGGGAGGGAGGGAGAAATGAATTGAGCAGACATGAATAAACAGCACATTCCCATCACATTCCTGGTTCTGTGATAAATTTGACACAATTCTCAATTTTCTTCAGAACAACAGGGCAAAGTAGGCTCTAGATTTAATTTTATTATATAGAAGAAAAACATAATGAGAGTAATGACAGCTGTCCTAAATCACATACCCAGAAGTAGTGACCCACTCGCCACACCCTCAACAGCCATGGAGGCTATGACTTGGTAAAATCTGTCCCCACAGATGACTGGGCTGATTCCTACTCATGGTTCAGCTTCCTCATCTAGAGTCATAATTTGGGCAAACAGTGACCTTGAGAAGACATTGACTTTGATGCTGCTGTCCTTGACCCCTTTGCAAGGCTTGGGTTAAGGGGCCAAGGACCACATGTAGATGTTAGAGTTTTGATCCCCAAAGATTGTGTCAGATAGGATCATCCTTCCCAAGGAGCAAGATCTCAAAGTATCAGCAGTAGCAGCAACTAGAAAACATAATCCAACAGTGCCACCAGCAGCCAGAGGAATTCCCCTCCTGCTCAGATCTTCCATTCACTGAAAGCAAGGTCTCTGACTACAGTGCTGTGGAAAGAACGGCATGATGAATACAAATGGAGCAGATTTAGTGACTATTAAGTGCTTAGACAGAGTCATAGATGTAAAAGACAGTACACATCCTAAGACAAGATGTACACCACGTGGGTGCTGAGAAATGAACTCAGGACCTCTGGAAGAGCAATCAGTGCTTTTAACTGCTGAGCCATCTCTCCAGCCCAGAAAATCACGTTTCATCACAGTGCCTGTGTATATGAACCTGCAACTTTCTAAGGTATGTTCCTCAAATGTTGTGATTTATAATAGGCTTAAAGATTAAGGAAAACATAAAATTTAAGTAAAGTTTGAAAGTTAAATAAACACATATGAGCTGATTTCTCTCTCTCTCTTTCTGTGTGTGTGCGTGTGTGTGTGTGTGTGTGTGTGTGTGTGTGTGTGTGTGTGTGTGTGTGTGCATGTGTTCCTAGTTCCTAAGCATGCAAACGACTGGGGAGGTCATAGTTTTTCAGGTGACCTTCCTCAGGAACTATGTTTGTGGTCTGTGCTGTGCACCAGAAACCATGTGGAGGTTCATGATCCCTGCTCCCACTGTCTGTGAAGAGCAAGGAGGCTACTTTTGCTGCTATATCAATGACTGCAGATACACAGTTGAGAAGGAGGGACAAGGACAGCTTCCCTGGCAATGCCTACCCTCCCCCCCATCTAAAAGGTGGCAGTCTGGACAGGAAGCCATCAAAGAGAAGTCTTAAGGGGTATAGTGGAGTGTTGAAGTGTAACGTGGCTCTGGCATGTATTCAGGAGGGAAAGGACTCAATTCTATTTAAAGGGCAGGCCACTGAAAGTTTGATCATGTCCCAGTGAGTGTATAGATAACACAAATTAGACTCCCCCCCATTTTTGTTTTTGCTTTTTTTTTTTTGACGGGGGGCAGGTCACAAGGGTCAGGGTGGCCATGGAAGGAGTGGGAAGTAAGTGTGATCAGGATTCATGATGTGAAATTCCCAGGGAGTCAATAAAAATGTTATGTTGGAAATAAAACAAAGTCACATGCTCAGGGGATGAAGGAGGAGGACTGATGGGGAGGCTGAGACCAGTGATTCTAGGCCAGCCTGATGCGAGTGTGGGTTAAATGGGGTTCTGATATAGGTGAACTGCCAAGCTAGCGGAAGGGCGACTGTGTGAGATGCTACCAGTCTGCACAACGGAGAAAAAAAGCAAGCTCCTATAGCATTCTGACCAATGTGGCATCTACTCAGGAAGGGATGCAAGTGAAATCCCGAAACAGGCCCAGCAGGAGAAGACTTGGCACACTGGGGCTTGGTTGGTTGGTAGGTGGGTGCATTGTTTTTTATGAACAAGGTCTCATGTAGACCAGGCAGATCTCAAACTCCCTATGTAGCCAAGGATAACTTTGAATTTCTGACCTTCCTGCCTTCTGAGTGTTGAGATTACATACTTATGCCATCTCACACATGCTAGGAAATCATTCTATCAATTGAGCTGTAGCCTCATCCCAAAACCTTTAAAATTTGATAACAGGTGGTATGTGTCATTTGCAATCAAAATAATTCTATAGAGACTAGAAAGGTGCCTCCATGGTTAAGAGAACAGTTTGCTCTTGCAAAGGATCCAAATTTGGTTCCCGTCACCCACATATCACGTGGCTCACAAACCACCAATAAATCCAGCTCTCAGGTCTCTGAGGCCCTCTTCTGGCCTCCAAGGGCACATGCAGTCATGTCATGTATACATAGCCATACATAAACACACACACACACATATATACATATGATTAAAAACAAATAATAATGATGATGATGATGATGATGATGATAATAATAATAATAATAATAATAATTGTGGAGCTGGGGCTGTAGCAAGGTTGGTAGAGTGCTTGCCTAGCAAGTAGGAAGTCCTGGGTTTAAACACCAACACTACATGAACTGGACACGCATGGTGTCACACATCAGCAATCTCAGTATTCCAGAGAGTGAGGCGGGAGGATCAGAAGTTCAAGTCCATCTTTGGCTACTAGTAAGTTTGAGAACCGAGGATGGATGAACCCTAAGTGGAGTTGATCAATGGAGACTGTGACATTTTCAGCCAACCTCTGTTGCGTGGAAGCAAGGGTGTGGGGTTGGGGAATGGGAAACGGCAGAGGGCTTCACTGTGCTGCCAGTTGCTTGTGGGTGAAATTGCAAAGTGTCTGCCTCAGATTTGGGAGTTGTGTCTGTGTCCACCACCATGTGTTAAGATGCATGAGTTTCTGGGGTAGGAAGGACTATGGGAAGGCTTATAGGGACATAGGCTAAAGGAGCAGTGAAGAAGGAAATGGTAGGAGAGAATTTTATACACACTGGTTCTGGAGACTCCCTCCATCCTGCAGGTGAGAAATTGGAGGATCCTCAGCTGTGGTCTTCATGTATGTTAGTTGAAACCCCCAAGAAGCCCTAAGTGGAGGAATAGAGTGAGAAGGGAGAGTCAAGAGAGACCTAGGGATTGTGGGTAAGTTTGATACTAGGGAAGACAGGGGGACAGACTGGCTCAAGGGCTTAGTATACTGGCATTTGACAACAGTGGAGGCAGGAGAAGCTGAGTTAGAAAAATGTGTAATGAGTCAGGTGCAGAAAGTTCATGGGCCCAGGAGCAGGCATGCGGAGAGGCCAATTGCAGAGTAGGCCGCTAACACACATTTTCTCCATAAGGCACCCTCTTTAGCATCCCTGATTGGGCCACTTTGGCCCTTCATGGTAGTGGTTGAGGATGAGCTCTCAGCTTCCTGTTTCTGCCATCATGCCTGCTGTCTGCTGCCACACCTCCCTACCATGATGGACTTTATCCCTATGGAACGATCTTAGTTATTAGTTACTATTCTTTTTCTGTAAAGGGACACCATGACCAAGACAAGTTATAAAAAGAAAGCAATTAAATGGGGCTTGCTTACAGTTTCAGAAGGTGAGTACTTGATCATCATGGTGGGTAGCATGGTGGCAGGCAGGCAGGCAGGCAGGCAGGCAGGTAGGCAGGCAGGCAGACAGGCATGTTGCAGTTGCTGGATCTGTAGCAGAGAGCTTACATCCAACCTGCAAAATGGATGCAGACAGAGGCAATTGCACGGAGCAGTGAAGATGAAGTCTGGATTGCATTGGAGACCCCAAGATATTGAAGCTATCACAGCTGTAGGATACCTGCCAAAGAAGTGGAGCCAACCAGACCAAGAGGGGTGTGTTCTAGTCAGCAAAGCTGCAAGACTCATCTAAGCCTCTGTGATTGGGTATAGAGTTTCAAAATTTGGAGTTTTCCCTGCTGGGTTTCAGTCTTGCTTAGGTGGAGTAGTTCCTTACTATACCCCCCTTTCTCCCTTTTGTAATGATAATGTGTATTCTGTGCCATGGCGTGATGGAAGTATATAATTTGCTTTTTGGTTTTACAGAGGGTTATAGTAAAGTAATTGAGTCTCAGAAGAGGCTATGAATGACCATGGGGACTTTTGAAGTTGAACGAAATGTATTTCGCATTATAACAGGCTCTAAGCCTATGGAGACCAGGGAGTAAAGTGCAGTTGTTTGAATGTGAATGGCTGCCATAAGCTCATATTTTGAATGTTGGGGTCCCAGTTGGTAGAATGTTAGGAAGAATTAGGTAGCATAGCCTTGTTGGAGGAGGTGTGGTCTTGTTGGAAGAGGTGCAGTCTTGTTGACAGGTGTACCACTGTGAGGCAAGCCCAGGCTCATTCCCTCTCTTTCTCTCTGCATGAAGATCAGGATGTAAGCTCCTAGTTACTGCCCCAGTGTCATTCCTGCCTGCTCCCCTCCCTGGTGATCATGACTAACCCTCTGAAACTATAAGCAAGCCCCTAATTAAATGCTTTCTTTTTTTATTTTTTATTTTTATTTTACATGTTGATCCCAGTTCCCTCTCCCTCCCTCCCTCCCTCCCTCTTTCCCTCTCTCCCACCCTCTTATGACCCCCCAGACCATACTCCCCTCCCATCCTCCCCCCACTCCACATGTAGGGTGATGCCTTCTAGGAGGGGTCATATAAATCTGTCAAGTCATTTGGAGTAGGGACTAGGCCTTCCCTCCTGCCTCTAAGTTAAGGGAGTATCCCTCCATGGGGAATGTGCTCCCAAAGTCCTTTTGTGCACCAGGCATACATCCTAGTTCCACTGTCAGAGGTCCCTTAGTCTGCCCAGGCCTTCTAACTGAGTAAATGCTTTCTTTTATAAGCTGCTTTTTATCATGGTGTCCCTTCAATAGAAAATTAATTAAGATAATCCATAAGTCAAAATATACTTTCTCCTATATGCTTCCATGGCCATGGTATTTTATTACAGCAAAAGAAAAGTAACTCCCCAGATCCCAGAATAGAAATTAACACACATGAGAGACAAATCCAAATACCTCTGCAAACAATGCTAGGTAGAATATTAAGATTTTAGCCCAGGATTGCCAAAGGAGACTTGATCAGGCCAGTATGCTATCTATATCTGACATATGTGTATCTGACACCTCCTCCCCTTTTACAATGGCAGGGCACAGACTTTGCAAGTACACAGAAAATCTTCCTATGCAGTCACACCTTAGGGTACACAACTAGTCCCAATACATTTAAAATGTTGGCATCACACAATTCCTCTTCTCTTGTCACAGGGAAGTCTAGAAATGAATAGAGGATGGAAAACTGGGAAATTAATGTAAATGTAAAACTTGAAAACATACACAAAGAGTCAAAGAAGAATTCATAGCTGAAATTCAACAACACATTTGGATGCAGAGCAAATCCATCAAACTGAGCAAAGACAATGTATGGGCAGAGTAGAGAGCCATGTAAACACCAGCAGGTCAAAGATACATAACTTCACCATGAAGGTATTGATGGACACCGTGAAGTTAGAACAATCAAAAATTTCAGGACTCTAAGATTTAGAATAAGATGTTACCCTTAATAACATAATCACAGAATGCTTAAAGCAAAATTTCCTGGAAATTAAAGAAAGATAGAACACCCCAATTACTGCTTGAGACTCCAATTTTACTGTCAGTAATTGAGAGAACAGTTAACATTCTGCAGGAATAGAAAGCCAACCAGCACTGTCAATCAACTGGCTTTGAGTGACATTTATAGAAGTGTTCACTTCACAAAACACATTTTCTCTTCAAAAGCACAGGAACCATCCACAAATGAACCACAAAGCAAACCTTAATACACTTTTAAAAGACTTAAATCATTTTAAAGTATGTTCTCTGACCACATTGTTATAAAACTAGGAAGTAATAACAGAACAATTGCTATAAAATTTCTAAATATTAGGAAAGTAAATGATATATTTCTTCATAAACAATAGGTGAAACAGGAGGTTTTGGGGAAATTAGAAAATATTTTAAAATCTAAAATAAAAATACAGCATATCAAAATTTATGAGGATGAAATGAAGCATCATTTAGAGAGAAAATTTATGGTATTAAATACTTAGGTTAGAAAGCTAAGATGGGGGACCAGACAGAGGGCTTCAGCAGTTAAGAGTGCTGCTAGTCTTGCAGAGCACCTAGGTTTAATTTCTAGCACTCCCAGAGAGGATCACAGTTATCTATAACTTCAGTTCCAGGGGGCTAGATGTCCTCTACTGGTCTTTATGGGCTCTTGCATGCAAGTGGTGCATAAACAAACAAGCAGGCACACACACACACACACACACACACACACACACAGTGTGAAGATGAGCATGGTGGCTCACCCCTATAATTCCAGAGTTCAAGAGGACAAGGCTGGAGAATTACAAGTTGAAAGCCAGCCTGTGATGCATACTGCTTCCTAGGACATTCTGTACTACAGAGTGAAGCAAGACTAGATAAAAGAGATTTTTCCTCATGGTATTACAAAAAGTCAAAGTAGGCAATTATTAGCATTGTTTCAGCATCTTCAGCTATGTGTGTGAAACAGAGAAAGCAAACTGCAAGTGGTGTGAAGCTCTGAAACTTCAAAGCCTACCTCCAGTGACACATCTCTTCAAATAAAACCACACCTTCTAATTTTTCCAGAACAGTTCCACCAACTGGGAACCAAGTATTCAAATATATGGGGGCCATTCTCATTAAAACCACCACACTGCTGTAGTAGTTTGAAAGATGAATGTCTCCCATAGTCTGGAGCATGTGCATACTTGGTCCCCATTTAATGGCACTTTGATGGAGATTTACAAGGTATGGCCTTGTTAGAGAGGTATGTCACTGGGGGCAGCTTTGAAGTTTCAAAAGACACATGCCATTCTCAGTGTGCTTTCTGCCTACTGCTTCAAGATGTGAACTCTCAACTGTTCTTATGCCTTTGTTCCACCACCACGGACTCTAACCCTCTGAAACCATAAGCCCAAATTAAATGCTTTCTTTTACAACTTGACTTGGCTAGGAAAAAAAAAAAAAAAAAAGAAAGAAAGAGGGGCCAATATCTGCCTTCTTAGTTTTTTATTTTCAACTTGACATCGTTTGTAGTAATATGGGAAGGGAGGGTCTCTACTGAGTAATTACACAGATAGGATTAGCCTACAGCTATATCTGTAGGGACATTGTCTTGACTGATGTGGGAAGGCCATCCCTCTGTGGGTGGCAGCATCTCTGTGCAGAGGCCCTGGATTATGTAAGGAGGCTGGCTGAGCATAACCCAGAGAGAGCAATCCAGTGAGCAATGCCATGCTCCAGTTCACTAAGTTCCTACCCTGAATTCTCTCAAGGTTGGCCTGTGACCAGGAATCAAACACTGACATAAACGTTCTCCACCAAGCTGCTTTTTGTCCTGGCGAGTGTTTATCATAGTAACAGGAAGGCAAACTAAGGAATCATTCCCAGATATCCCTCTTTACTTTTGAAATAAGTGAATAGAAAGAGCCCTATGATTTATCAGGTCAAGAAATAAAGACAAAAATAGAAACACAAACAGAAATGCTTGCCTCCAAATTCCCCAAGCAAGTGGGGAACAAATGGGAGTTAGATATGGGGGTCTGATATCAGAGACTGGACTATAACATCAGGTCCAAAGTCAGCAAGGTCAAGACACTTGCTGTCAGAAGACATAGACTCTGCCCTACTGATGTGATTGCAGATAAGAATAAACTTTTAGTTTGTGCTTCCTTACCTATCAGTGAGGATGGATCACTGACATAAGATTTGGCTTGATAACATATGAACACTCAAGAAATGTCACCTGTGATGGCTTTTCTTTGTTGTCAACTTCACACAGCCAGAAAAAGGGAACTTCAAGTTCAGAACTGCTTTTATCAGATTGTCCTGTAGGCATATTCGTGGGTTATTTTCTTGACTATGAATTGATGAAGAAGGGCTTAGTCCACTGTGGGCAGTACCATTCCTAGGCAGGTGGGCCTGGGGTATACACGGAAAGTAGCTGAATACAAGTCAAAGAGAGAAAGCCAGTAACTTGTTCCTCCATGGCCTTCGATTCAGTTCTTGTTTCCAAGTTCCCACCCTGGCTTCCCTTGATAATGCTAATTACCTGGAAGCATAACACAAATAAACATTTCTGACCTCAGGTTGCTTTTGGTCACAGTGTTTATCACAGTAACAGAAAGCAAACCAGAAAAGCATCTTTGTGTGTGTGTGTGTGTGTGTGTGTGTGTGTGTGTGTGTTATAAAACCAATCTATTATACTATGAAACACTTTGAAGAATAGAAACACACACACACACACACACACACACACACACACACATTGCAGATTACCCTTCATTTTGGTCTTTTCTGTTCATTTATCCAATTCACTTTGCTCAGTATCTTCATCCAATGGTGACTCCTTAAGTTTATCAACACCCACAGAAATCTGGGGAGATGATGTCAGACCCATTTAGATGCCATTATCTCATGCTTTCCTTCACTTACAACCCTAAGTACTTTTTCTGTCTTGTTCACAGTATCTTCCTACAAGTTCCATAATACTCCTATATGTGTGTGAGTGCATTTTTGGAATGTGTTTATGGCTGAAATTTTACTTAAGGGTGCAAACATTAATATTTTTTGCTTATTTACTTTTAAAATATTTTATTTACTTACTTTTAATATGCTTTCTTTTTTTTAAATTAACACCAGGACTAAAATCATTTTTAGGAAGAAAGAATTTATTTCATCTTAACAGCTTGTAGTACATCATGAAGAGAAGTCAGGGGGCTGGAGGGATGGTTTAGTGGTTAAGGGAGTTTGCTGCTTTTCCAGAGGACCTAAGTTCAGTTCCCAGCATCTGTTGCAGGTGGCTCACCACCATCTGTAACCCCAGCTCTAGGGCATCTACTATCCTCTTCTGACCCGACAGGCACCTGTACACATGTAACATCCACACATATAAATAAAAACAACACTTTAAAAAAATGAAGGGGGGTCAGGGCAGGAACTCAAAATAGGAAGTAGGGGGTAGGAACTGAAGTAGAGGCCTTGTATAAGTGCTGCTTCCTGGCTTGCTGTCCATGGCTGCATCAGCTTGCTTTCTCTGTACAACTTAAGACTATCTGCCCAGAAGTGGAACTTCCAATGGTGGACTATGCCTTTCCACATTAATCAATAATTAAGAAAGTACCCTGCAGACTTGCCTGTAGGTCAGTCTTATGGAGACATTTTCTCAGTTAAGGTTCCCTTTTACCAGATGACCCTAGCTTGTCTCAAGCTGAAAAAAAAAAAATACCAGCACAGTTCCAAAAATCCCACAGCTAAAGAACAGCAAACTTTTGTTGATAAGCAGTTTGATCAAGTAGATTTTATTGCTTAATGGCAGAGCTACTTTAATTAGAGACACAAACTCCTTCCCGTGGAACGGGCCTCACATCCAATCAGAAAGAAGTTGGTCATACCCATAAAGATGATGCCACTATTGCAAGAGTGGACACATCTCATCTAATTGATAGGTAGTTAGCACATGGACTATTTTTATCTCCCTTCTATGCAAATGCCCCCTCCCCCATTTGGTAAAACCTTTGTTGTCACAAAATCCAGACAATGAAGCAAGAGTAGCCTTCATCATCACAAGTACTTCTGTATCTGCTAAGCAGTCTGTGAACACTGATTCAGTCCATACTCATAATAGCCTAGAGAAGCATTATATAATGTACCTCTACAAAAGAGAAAATTAGCCCTGGAGAAGTTACTCTGCCCTGGATAACTTGGACAAGTTTTCCAGTTAACTAATTATCTAGAGGATCCTTGATGTGTACCTGGACTTGTCTGCCTTTAGCTCAGAACAACGTTTCTTCACTTCTGTAACGTCTATGGTGCTGATTCTCTCAGTCCCCAACGACCACTATAACTGCTAAAAACAGAGAAAACTTCCATGGATAAGCTGACAGTTCAAGCAATCACAGGCTATTGCCTAATGGTAAAATCACCTTAATCAGAGAGTTACCAGTTTGAGATGGCCTCCCTGTCTAGTTTGCTAGTGGTTATTCAGCCATTCAGAGCTACTAGTATTTTAAATTTGTTGTTTGACCTTTGACTGCTACAAAGTTCATTTGGTTAGAAATACTTGAAAAAAAATAAACAACAAAAACAAAACCAGGACCTTCCTTTGTAGCCTTGGGTAGCCTGGAACTTGCTATATAAACCAGTTGGACTCAAACTCACAGAGACCTGTCTGTTTCTGTCTTTCCAGTACTGGAATTAAAGGTGTTTACCACCAAAGCCAGCAAAAATCACTTTCTTAACATAGACAGTTTCTAATAAATACCAACATCTCCAGATGAATTTAAGCTGGACAAGCTTGAATAAACACCCATGGAGTTCCTACACACTCACACCTATACCCTTGTCATTAGAGGGACACTTGAGACTACGATCTAGTCTTGGCTATTACTGGTTCAATGCTAACATAATAATCTTAATGTGACCATCAATGTTGACTTTTCCTCCTTAGCAAAAGAGCAGGTTAAGTTTTAAACATTGTCTGCTTGCTGGTACTATAGAGAACTCACTGTAATACACACTCATGCTCTCTCTCTCTCTCTCTCTCTCTCTCTCTCTCTCTCTCCTCTCTCTCTCTCTCTCTCTCTCTCTCTCTCTCTCTCTCTCTCTCTCACACACACACACACACACACCACTCACACAAATGAGATTTTTCTCTCCCTGAAGTTCAAGAATGCTGCTTTCCCAGAATGTACTTCTTTGGCAATACCCCTGGTGCTTTTGGATTCAGATGAGGAGTTCCATGGGTTTATACGTTTCCTCCAGTCTACTCTTTCTTTCATTTCTGACCTATCACTCTTCTGTATTGACTTACGCATTTCTAGCCAGTGTAACCTGCTGGGTAACATTTAAACAAAATGAAAGGAAGAAATCAAGTTACTTTGTTCTGGTTACAGGTCCCTTGCAAAACTTGCATGTGTGAGAACTTTTTTTTGGTCTGATGCTGAATATCCACAGTGGCCATCCATGTCCTATGTTGTAACTTGTGAAATCTGCTTTCTGTTAACAGATCTGTATCAGTTAATCTGTTAATCAGATTTTCATTTCTAGAACAAATATCTGAACAAAAAACTTAGTCTAGTTTGGTTTCTGTTGCTGTTACAAAACACTGACCAAAGCCTGTAAGGGCCAGGTCAATACAAGGCTTCTCAGAGGCCCCAATAAAGGGAAGCTGGGCCTGTGCCCTTGCTCAAGGGCAGGTATGGCAAGGTTCAGTCTGAGGCTGGAGCTAGGGCCTTGAAGGAATTAAGGTTTGGTTCCTGGGAACTTGGCTTTTCCTCTTGAAGAGACTGGAAGGATCACTCCCAAGACCTCTATGTTCCTGTTCTGTAATGCACTTGAGATACCCTGTGTTACCCTTAGGCAGCATTGCTTGATTAGCTTCCTGCTGACATTGTCCTATTGGGTGACAGCTTTCTGATGGCTCTGTCTTATTTTCTCCCTGAAACTGTGTATTATATCTTCTCCTTCAGTTTTATGAGACAGGGTTTCTCTGTGTAGCCCTGGCTGTCCTGGAACTTACTCTGTAGACCAGATTGGCTCGAACTCAAAGACCTGCCTATTTCTGCCTCCTGAGTGCTGGGATTAAAGGTGTGTGTCCCCATTGCCTGATTAGATGCTATACTTTTAATAAGCTTGCTTGGCATAAGATATAGTATACGAAAGGCCTTCTGAGACCACCTTTCCTATCTTCCTTATTTTTGATGCCCTCTGACCTTTCTCCTCAGTCACTAAAAAACAACCTGCTTGTACAGTTCAAAAACCAACTTGGAGAAAAAGGGTTTGTTTTTATCATATACCTTACAGTTTATAGTCTACCTCTGAAGAAGGCCAAGGCAGGGACCTGGGGCAATCTGAAGTATAGAAATGCTGCTTACTGGCTTGTTCCTCATGGTTTGCTCATCCTATTTTCCTACAAAGAGCTTAAGACCATCTGCCCAGGTGTAGCACCACCCACAGTAGGCTGGATAGTCTCATATGGATCATAGATCAAGAAAATGCCCCACATGCCAACTGATATTCTCTCTTATCAGGTGACTCTAATCTGTGTTAGGTTGACAAAACAAGCAAACAAAAACAAAACAACAATAACAAAAACCCTACCCAGAACTCAACTTAAAGGAGGTAAGACTTTTTGGGCTCATGGCTTAAGAAATGTCCATGGTCACTTGGCTACATGAGCGTCATGGCAGGGAAAAGAAAGCAGAGTAGAGATATTTACGTCAGGAGGCAGAAAGAATACAGAGTCATGTGAGTGAGGTCTTTCTATGTAGCGCATGTTTGTGCCCGTGTGTGTGCACAGGAAGAGGTAGAGTAGGGTGGCAGAATGTCTTCCTCCATCATTGTCCACCTTATTGCCTTCAGATAGGTCTCTCATAGCGAGGCTTGCAGACCAGAGTTCTTGGGACCTGCCACTTACCTCAGTGTTCAGGTTAGAGGCATTCCTATACTCAGTCATACCTAGCTTTTTTATGTGGGTACTTGGGATTTGAACTCAGGTCTTTATGCTTGCTGAGCAAGAGCCCTTACCCACTGAGCCATCTCTCCAGTCTTGATGACAACTATTTCTTTTTTCAAAGGTTATGGGTTTGGATATAAAATTAAATGGTCAACCTCTTAGGGAGCTGGGTAGATTTTTAGCAGCCTTGGAGGCTATTGAAGAGGGGTCCCTCCCTCATAGTCAGAAACTTACTAAGCCAGGAATTGAAAGGAATTGAAGCCCCAAGACTTCAATCGGATGACATTTTATCTCTGGCCCTGGGCTGAGGCTTGCTTTTTTTTTTTTTTTAATGTACAAAAAGATCCTAAAATTACTATCTAGCTTGAGGCTTTCTGATAAAGAACAAAGAAATTATACTGTTTTGCCCCTTAGGAGTTGGTTCAAATGGGCCTGTCAATCATTTGAACAGCAAAAAAAAAAAAAAAAAAAAAAAGTGCTTCAAGAAAGCTGTCTGTTCAAGAGAATTTAAGAAACAATATAAAGGGGCTAGAGAGGTGGCTCAGGCGTTAAGAACAATTGCTGTTCTTGCAGAGGACCCTGGTTTGGGTCGCAACAATCACATGGTGGCTCACAACTATCTGTAACTCCAATTCCAGGGACTCTGATGCCTTCTTCTGACCTTTCTGACCTCCTTGGGCACCAGGCATGCACATAGTACACACACACACACACACACACACACACACACACACACACACACAGGAAAAACACTCATATACATAAAATAAAATAAGAAATTCTAAAAAGTAAAATTAAATATTGGGTTTTTTTGAGACAGGGTTTCTCTGTGGCTTGGCTTTGGAAGCTGTCCTGGAACTAGTTCTTGTAGACCAGGCTAGTCTGAGACTCACAGAGACCTGCCTGCCTCTGCCTCCTGAGTGCTGGGATTAAAGGTGTGCTCCACCACCTCCTAGCACCCCCAGTGGTTTCTTTCTGTAGTATATTTCCTCTTTAAATTCCTTGTATAACAAACCTCCTCTTTAAATTGCAAATTTCTATTGAAAAACTATTTCTAGATTGAACTCTGACAGATACAACACTGCTCAAGGAAGGCAGTAATTTATTTTATTATTTTAATGATTTCCTTTATTTTTAATTATGTGTGCCTGCTTATGTGTGTATATATGAGGGTAAATGCCTGTGGAGACCAGAAGAGGACAGGATGTCAGAGGCACTGGGACTGAAATTACAGTGGTTGTGGGTTGCTCTGGTAAGTGCTCTTGTCTATTAAGCTATTCCTCCAGCCCCATATACATTGTTTTTAATCTTTCAGACAAACTAAGAGAAGTCTGAGGCTTGGCCACTGTCACTTACCTTATACATGTCATTGATTAGATTCCAGTGACAAATTACTGGAAACCCTAATACTGAAACTCTTCCTTCTCTTGGAACTTTTATGCTGCAACCATAGTGACTATGTTTGATTTGGGGCTGATTGAAATGGTCTCATGTAGCCTAGGTTGTATTTGGACTTGGTATATAGTGAAGAATGCCTTGAACATCTGATTCTTCTGTCTCCATCTCCCTCCAAAGTGCTGGTATCACAGGCATCTGCCACCACACCGTGCAACAGTTAACTGCTAAACTATGGCAGCCTCTCCATTCTGAGAATGAGTGCTATATGGAACTAAATCACCCCCTCCCAGTGGACTGTTGAAACTATCTCACAGCAAAATCCACAGAGCTTCTGACTTTTGGGTCATGGTTTTCTGTAAATAAGACTGCCACAGGAAGCAGGGAAAGAAATTTCTCTTCCTAGTTTGCATAACTGTAAACAGACACATTTTCCATTATGTATTTCTGTTTCCATTATGTATTTCTTGTTTTGGAATACAAGAAAACTAAGACATTGGGTTTTCTTTTCTAACTGAGACTGGATTGTAGTGATATTTTGTTTGTAATCTAACAAATAAAGCTTGCCTGAAGACCAGAGAAGCAAATCGGCCAGTCACTAGAGAGTTTTCACCTCTATCAATGCACAGACTAAAGGGGAGATCGTGTCCTCTGATTGCATCGCCAAACTGCATTGCTCTTCAGACTGCTTAGACTGCACTGAGCTTCTGCCTTATATTCCTCTCTAGTTCTGGGATCAAAGGCGTGAGCTCTCTTTTTTTTAGACTGATTCACTCTCATGTAGCCCAGGGTTGCCTTGAACTCACAGCGATCCATCTACTAGTGGCTTAGGTGTGTGGCTAACTAGTGGCTTAGCTCTGCATTCTGATCTTCAGGTAAGCTTTATTTGTTAGATTACAAACAAAATATCACTACATTTCCCTTTTTTGTCTAAAATTAAAAAAGAAGGTTATAGCTAATATAAGAAAAGCCATATACAATAAATAACAATAATAACAATAACTAACTATATCTAATATACATAGGCAATAATTACATCAACAATGTCTAGTCCATTTGCATTTGACAAATTCAGAGAAAACACTCCATTACCTATTCTATGTTGGTGAGTTCAAAGTCTTGTATCTAATTTAGTTTCTATGATAACTTGGATTACCATTCAAAACTATCTTTTGATATCTCTCACCTGACACTTCACACCTCTCAGTGCAGTCTAGGCAGTCTGAGGAGCAGTGCAGTTTGGAGATGCAATCAGAGGACCCGATTGCCTCTTCTGTCTGAGCATTGGTAGAAGTGAAAACTCTCTAGTGACTGGCCGATTTGCTTCTCTGGTCTTCAGGCAAGCTTTATTTGTTAGATTACAACCAAAATGTCACTCTACAGGATCTTACTATGTAGCTACTAGCTAACTTGGTACTTATTATGTAGGCCAGGGTGTTCAAATTTACAGAGATTGGCATGTCTCTACCTTTAAAATGCTGGGATTAAAGGTGTAGCCACTGTGCCTTGCCATTATCCCTTTTTATTTGTTTTGGTTTTGGGTTTGGTCAAAGATAGTCCTACCCAGGCTTCCATTTGGGTCTTTCAATTAATGTACACAAATATATACTTCTGAGGCATGAAAATAGGAAATTATGAAGAAGGGTCCAGAGATCAACATATAAAAGATAGTAGAGAAGGAAAGACTGGGAACCCTTAAATTACCTGAGCTTCAATCAACCAAAAGAGCGTGCTCAGAAAAGCCCTGTGAGCTTGGGAGAAGTAGGTATTTTGTTAATGGCCCATGCAAGTTTACTGCAGACTTTCTCTTAGCCCTTTTCCCTTTATTGCTCTTTTGGAGGCAGGCCATAGGTTGGGGCCTGGCATGCCTCCAGGCTCCTCCAAATTGTGCTCTTAATAAATGACCCCTTTTCTTGTAATAAATGTGTGTCTCTGTAAAATTTATTTTAAAGAGGTACAGGGACCTGGAAACTCCAGACTCAAATTTGCAGCTGTGACGTTCCAGAGCAAGGTCACACTGACTAGGAATTTTTCCTAACAATCTTGCTTATTATTGATACTATTATTGTTAACTATTGTTATTGAGATGGGGGTCTCTGTAGCCCAGGCTGACCCGAAATTCATCGTGAAGCCCCATCTAGCCTGAAACTTGCTGCAACCCTTCTGCTTCTGTCTCCCATGCACTGAGATTACTCATGAGAGCCACCATTCTGAACTTCAATAGTCCTTCTTACTAGCCAGAAATGACGGGGAAGTTACCCAGACCTCATTTTCACCAAAAAAACAAGCCTGATTTCATAAGGACTCATGATTTAAGTTAAATCACATCTGTAGGGTGTTGGGGGGGCATGTCAATCCACATCATCAACTTACTGGAATTGATATCCCTATGGCTCCAGGAATATCCTACTAAAATTTGTGCATCTTGCATACTTTTTTTTTTTTTTTTTTGAGTGGTGTCAAATCTTATTCAGCAAAAGTGACTCAATGACTCCATCTTATCACAAATTTTAGCTGGTAAAGAAGTAATCACTCCAAAAAAAAAAAAAAAAAAAAAAATGTTCAAAGGCAGACACTGCTGAGAACTAGGATTTAAAGCATGGGCAGATGGAGCCATCTGGCTTGCAGCTTGGTAACCACATGCTCGGAGGTTTAAAAACCCATATTTAATAACCACGGTGATTCAGATGTTTTTACAGAAACAAGCCGGTGGTATGCTCTTCTTAAGGTTAGATTTTGAGTGTGTTGTCTTTTGAATGTCTTCAAGCTCATTACCATCTTATTTACCTGCTAACAGATCCTGCATTGCCTAGACTGCACTCTGTTAGATCAGAGACACAACTAAAAAAAAGTCCAGGAGCAAGAAATGATAAGGCAATAGAAGAAGGAATAAAAAAATTAAGTAAATAATAAAATAAAAAAAAAAATGGACCAATAAATAAATAATAAATGCGTTGTGAAGCTAAAACTGTAAGTGGCCAAATCTGGCATTCTCTAACTGTGGTGGTTTGAATGAGACTGTCCTCCCCTGGGCTGATACGTTAGAATGCTTGGCTTTTTGTGGGTTGAACTGCTTATGAAGGATTAGGAGGTATAGCCTTGTTGGGGGAGGTATGTCACAGGGCTGACTTTGAGGCTTCAAATGGTTCCTACTGCCCCTAGTATGCTTTCTGCCTCCTACTTCTGGGTTGAGATGTAAGATCTCAGCTGCTGCTCTGCCTGCCTGCTACCAGGCCTTTGATCCACCATCACAGACTCTTAATTATCTGAAACCTTAAACCCAATTACACTCTTTATTTTATAAATTGTCTTGGTCAGGGTGTTTTATCACAACAATAGAAAAATAACCAGTATACTAAATATTAAACATCCCCCTTTACCTCTACCCACAGATACACCTTGATGGTACTGTGGAATAATCCTTTTCACACACTGGGAAGAGTTGCCACTCAAATTGGTTTAATAAAAAGCTGACTGACTTGTAGCTAGACGGGAAGTATAGGCAACACTGCTAGATATAGAGGAGGCTGGGAAGAAATGTGGATGTTGCTGGAGTTCTCTTGTCCCTACAGGTCCCGCTGCCCTTCTCAGCCCCAAATAAACACACAGAGATGCTATATTAATTGTTAAACTGTTGGCCTATGGCTAAGGCTTCTTATTGGCTGGCTCTCTCTTAATTATTAACCCATTTCTAACAATCTAAGTAATTCCATGTGGTCTTGGCTTACTGGAGAGTGTCCGGACTTGTTGCTTCTTTAGTGGCCACATGGCGGCTGAGATGCTTAGGAGGTAAGGTGTGTTGTTGCTTGGTCCTTCTCTCTGATCTCTCCCCATCTCCCTCTGTATCTGACTCAGACCTTTTATTATCTAGACCAATTAAGAACTCCTTTTACAGGTGGAGTAAAAGGAGTTGCCAGCCAGATGCAGAGGGAGCAAGACATGCTGGAGGACAGGTAAAGCCATGAGCTATGTGGCAGCACATAGATTAATAGAAATGGGTTAGTTAAGTTGTAAGAGCTAATTAGCAATAAGCCTGAGCTATCAGCTGAGCATTTATAATTAATATTAATTCTCTTGTGGATATTTGGGAGCAATAGCCAGGACACAGGAAAACTTCCCCTATACAATGGGCCTATACTTTTTATTTTGTCAGTATCAGGAGTTAAACACTCTACCACTGAACTACAGTCCCAGCTATACTTGTCAGTCTTCAAATAGAGGTCAACAAATACAATGAATGAAGAGGCGGAAGAAGGCAAGATCATACTAGCAATCATTTGACATTGTTATTTGAGTACAGGACAGTCAGTCAGATGTCTCTGACCTTCAGGGAACTCTCAGAATCTATGGGACAATGCTATGGAACTTTGCATTCAGAGCCTATGACATAGTCCTCAGGGGTAGTATACCATTCTGAAAATCTTGCTAGAAACCTGTTCCATGATACTTTAAAAAAATCTTGGTATAGCACCTTTGGCATATCACACAAGTTAATATGTTGTTAGTTTACTGTAAACACAAATTCATCCTGGTTTTTTGTTTGTTTGAGACAGCATTTCTCTGTGCAGCCCTGGCTGTCCAGGAACTCACTCTGTAGATCATGCTGGTCTTGATCTCAGAGATCTGCCTGCCTCTGCTGGGATTAAAAGCATGTGCCACCATACCTGGATTAATGCATGCTTCTTAACAGGGACCAAAACAGCAACTTAGGAGCACATTTTTTCCTTTAGTACTTTGAGACAAGGTCTTCCTATATATCCCGGGCTAGGTTTGAAATTACAGCTGTCCTCCTGCCTCTGCTTCCTGAGTGATAGAATTACAGGCTCACCACACTACATATTAATTTGGAGATGTTTTTGATTGTCATAATTGGGAGAGGAGATGTTACTGGAAGCATCTCACAATGCATAGGACAGCCCTACTATGACTTGCTCCAGATGTCAGTAGTGCTGAGTTTGAGAAATCCAGTAACAGAAGAACCTAGAGGGGATTTTCAATGTAGTAGGAGAGCAGAATCTTCCAGAAATTTAGAATTTTATCATGGTGTCTTAGGGGTTTATTGCTCTGAAGAGACATCATGACCATGACAAGTCTTATAAAGAAACATTTAATTGTGGTGTCTCACTTAATGTTTTCAGAGATTCAGTTCATTATCATCATGACAGGGAACATGGCATTATGCAGGCAGATGTAGTGTTGGAGGAACAGCTGAGAGTCTTACATCTTGCAGGCAACAGGAATTCAACTAACTGTGACACTGAGAAGCTTAAACAAAAGACCTCAAAGCCCACTCCCCACAGTGACACACTTCCTCCTACAAGGCCATAGCCACTCCAACAAAGTCACACCTCTTAATAGTGTCATTCCCTATGAGATAATGAGGGGCAGTTACAGTCAAACTCCCACACATGGGAACCAATAGCTTGGTGGTGTGTTATATATTAGCTACTTCACACCAGTTTGATGAAAATACCAGAAAGAAACAACTTAATGGATAAAATTGGCTTATGGTTTCAGAGGACTCAGTAGATGAAAATGCGGAAGGCATGATGGGACAGATCACTTCTCACCAGAGTGGACATGCTAGCTAGTTTGCTTTCTGTTGTAACATACGTCATGACCAAAAGCAATGTTGGGAGGAGATGTTTGTCTTATACTTCCAGGTCACAGTCCATCATTGAGAAAAGTTGGGGCAAGAACTTAAGCAGGAATTGAAGCAGAAATCATGGAAGAACACCGCTTATAGGTTCACCTGTAGCTACCTTTTTTATACAGTCCAGGACCATCTAACCAAGGAATAGTTGCCCAACAAGGAACTGTTGCCCTCATCAACAAATAATCAGGACAATTTCCCACAGACATAGCCATCGGCTAATCAAATCTGGGCTCTTCCCTCTTCCCAGGTGACTTTTGGTTGTGTAAAGTTGTTAATTACAGCTAACTAGAAGAGCAGAGTAGGAAGCAGGATTGGAGGCAGGGTGATGGGATTCAGCCAGTCGTAGGTTCATACTCCGATTAGATATTCCCCACCAAGTAACCCACCTTGTCCAACTATTTGCCACCTCCACGAGTTTTCAGAAACTTCCAAAATGGTACCACCAACTGGGAACCAAACACTCAAATCATGAGCCAGTTCGGGGACATTTCAGGATACAGCAGAAGGACACTACACTATCAATATCTGTGGCTTGATATCATGGTACCAAAAGCAGGTGTCAGGAGAGACTCTGGTTAGAGCAATCCAAGGTCAACCTAAGCCCTCATATACCTTGAGTAGAGGTTACAGGTCACCAGAGAAACAAAGACTCTTCATTTGGACCTTATTCGTTTTCTCTTCACAACCAGGGGACTTGGTGATCTCCCTTCCTATTCATATTAGAAGAGTCAGAAGGCTAGGGTGAGAGATGATCGGGTAAGCAGAGGTGCAGGAGATTAGCAATAGCAGATACAAAATCACAGACATTTGAAAAAAAATCACACTCTCATAGGAATCAAATGGGAGAGCAATGCTGTTACGCCTAAGTGTCTGGGGGAAGGAGATATCTCAGTGGTTAAAGCCCTTACCATGAGAGGATGAGGACCAAGTTGGATTTTCAGAAACCATGGAAATTCAGGGTGGGTGTGGCACTTTTCTGTAATTCCAGTGCTGATACAGGGATCCCTGGAACAAGTTGTCTAGCAGACAACTGAGACCTTGCCTTAATGAATAAGCAGTTGAATAATTTACTCTTCCTATCAATCCCAGGCCTCCTCAAGCATGTGCACATGTGTGTCCACATACACATGCACACTACACACACATACACACATGGAGAAAAAGACCCTAAATGCTGTTTTCAGTAAGTTAGCTTTTCACTGTATTATGTTCAGGGAAGTGTGTCTTCCTCTAAGGAGTATAGAGAGGGAGGAGCTATCCCACAGCAATGATCATTTTCAGGATTCAAGACAAAAGCAACCCTGTCAGTATCCTTAACTTACCCATAAAATACTCAGTCTTTTGATAGAGGCATGTATTATCTCAGTCCTGGGCCAGAAGTCTTCTCTGTCACACAGTGTTGGGAAATAAGTTACCAGGAAGAAGGGTATCCTTTGTAAACGTCCTTCAGCAAGGCCAAGCTGAAGGGTAGGCTTTGGGTTGTGGCTATAAGACACGTAGACAGGATTCATGCCAAGTTCTTTAAGATCCTACTTTGTGAGTTTATAATTAGGTGGTGCCTATGAACGAGAGAACCACACCATGACTGGAAGACCATCCTCTCTAATGGAAAATCTAGAGGAACGAGAATTTGTACTTTTTGTATCTTTGGAGATATTGCCTCAATTTATAGTCTAGGCTGGCTTCAATTTTGTGTAATCCCTTTTGTTTTAGCCTCCCAAATTCTGGGATTATAAGCATGAGCCACTGCACCTGTCTAGACATTGCATTTTTAAGTTCTCTACAGTATAGTTTTTAAAATGTCGTGTTTACATGCACAATGAAGCTTGTGAGTGGAAAAACCCTGATAGTATCAAGTTGGGACATTTACATTCAGGTGTGTCCATCCCGAGGCTCGTGGCAGCATGTGACCTAAGATACTACTAAATATGGACCGATATCAAAGTCGTAGACTTCAAACATTGTGAGATTTTTCCTTTTCCTTTTTCGAATTTGAGCGGTTCTCCAGAGTAAATTTCGTATATGACAAGGTCACAGCATTGAGTCTACAAGCTGGTTGAGCATGCCTGTGGCAAGCGAAGAGCCTGGAGCCCAGGACAACCTCCTCAGAACCCCTTCTTTTGATTTTTGCTGTACTTTATAGTCCTGTTGAGCCTGAACTACATTTCCCAGGATAACCCATGGCTGGGACTCAATCAAGATTGGGTAAAACAATGAGGAAGTGATTTCGGGTCGCCCAGCAACGGGCGGAATCCGGCACCGTGACTGGACGAGCACGCCCCTTCCAGGAGGGTGGAAGAAGCTAATTCCAGTTCTGAGCCGTTCCTGTCTTTCTTTCCAGCCGCAGTGCCCTTTGGTCTCTTCTGCGTTTCCAACGCCTCTCTCCTCGGGCTCCGCCCCCTTTCCCGCCAGTCGCCGTGAAAACAGGAAACTGGATTACAGTGCGGATTGGCTGGGCGAGCAGTGCGCAGGCGCGAGCGGTGCGGGGAGGGGGGGGGGTGCCTGACGCGCGCGGCGCGGTTGAAGGCTGAGTGAGTTGCTGAGGTGACCGGGTGACTACTTCTATCTCCACCATGGCAGCTCTCCGCTACGCGGGCCTGGACGACACGGACAGCGAGGATGAGCTGCCTCCGGGCTGGGAGGAGAGAACCACCAAGGACGGCTGGGTGTACTACGCCAAGTAAGCGGCCTGGAGCGGCGCTCGCGGAGACAGTGTCCTGCGAGGCCTGGACCCTGTGCTGCCCAGCCCGGCGGGCACGTGCATCCAGATTGACAGCCACCTGTCCCAGCCACCTGTCATGGGCTCTGGGTCAGGACCAGGTCACCTGGCCGCTTGCAGCACGCCCCCTGCTGCTCACTAGGTGCCACTGCACTGTGCGTTGATGGCTCATGGGTCTTAGCTCTCCTAAGGAGGAAATAGAGCAAACTTCAGTGCCCAGTTCCCGCCAAGGGGACCTGGGTTGGAGACCCAACAGTCTGTATTTTTAAACAGAGGTCCTGGATGGCTCACAGTGGTTTCCCAGGGAAGTTTTGGAAACCGCAGCAAAGCCTTTCCCCCCATCAGTAATAGAATTGACACAAGAAGGAGACCAGTGCTGTGCATAAGGCACTCAATGGAGAGGCTGGTGGGTTGTAGCTCTCCCGCTGAGCTCGCATAAGTTGTACCGTACCTGTGGCAAGAGTTGCTTAGGTCTAATGTTGGAATTACCTGTGTGGTCCCTCCCTCTTCCTACTCCTCTCCCTTTTTCTGAGACAGGAACTCTCAATGTAAACCTGGCTGGCCTGCAGCTAGCTTGATAGACCAGGATGGCCTCGAACTTTCACAGTTCCACCTGTCTTTACAGGGTCTCACTGTGCATGTAGGCCTGGGTTACCCGGATCCTCCACCCCCTAGCATCTGGGTCGTGTCTTACATGCAGACACTGCGACTCTATAGTTGGGGAAATCTGTTCATCATTAACAAATATGTATTTAATGTACAAAATGATGGGTTTTGATACAGTTAGGGGTCTTGATTGGATTCATTTTCTATGCCAGTTAACGAATCAAAAAGCAGGAAAACTCCAACACAACAGGTAGCAATGGAGAAATCTCCAGTACCTCGAACAGCAGCAGATAGAATCAACAGTTGAAAGTCATCTATTGTGGGGTGAGAGGGAGGGCATATTCATATAGCAGTCACACATAGAGAAACTGACCCTCTGCAAAGCAGATGGTGGGGGTGGGTGGGTGGAGATTCTGGAAGCCAAAACATACAGCTTCATTTTGAGCTCTCTCTCTCTCTCTCTCTCTCTCTCTCTCTCTCTCTCTCTCTCTCTCTCTCTCTCTCTCTCTCTCTCACACACACACACACACACACACACAACCTTTGATGTGTTTCCCTTCCCTAGTATAAGACTTGGTCAGTTTGAAGAAAGATAAGATGGTTGATTGGCCCGCAACTGTTGGCTAACATGCCCTGATTTGGGCTTGAACTTGTTGAGCAGGAGCCTGCTGGCAGAAGGAAAAAGCACACAAGGCCTTTGTCTTAAGATGTCAGGCTTTTGTCTCATGTAAGGATGGCGAGGAAGAAGCTGGCATTGGAAGTCCACACCTTTGTTACCTAGGCCCCCTCCCTATCTGCCAGCCTGCCAAGGAGACTGCCTACCTCCTAGTCCCCAAATTTTATGATGTCCTTTTTCATATGTATGCTGTGTATTCTCATAGTATTCAGTGTCCTGTTACTTTTTTCTTGTCCTAATCCCCCGATTTTCTTCCGCTTCTCAAACACTTCCTCCTCTACTTTCTTATGTGTTTGTAAAATATATTTTAAACATGGTCTCATGTAGTCCAGGCTGGCTTTAACTTGATAAGTGGCTGAGGTTGAGCTCCTGGCTCTCCTGTTTCTACTTCCTGAGGTCAGCAAATATACATGAACACACCTATCTTTATGTTTTTAAAATCTAGGAGAATCAGTCTTTTCACATGAGTATATTATCACTTGGCTTTCAGGAAACAAATTATTGTAACAATACCTGTAATTTGTATTTTTAGTTTTTAGTGTTTAATTAATTTAAAGAATATGTAGACCACCTGTATTTCTCACCGTTTTTGGTTCTTGGCATCTCAAATAGGCATCTTGTCAGTTGGTGATAAAGTAATACAGTTACTCTCTTGTTGAGAGTTGATTTAAGGAAAGGAAACTTAACCTTTGGATGCCTTTTTCAGTGTTCTGCTTGTTTTCCTGATGACAGGATCCTTGCCAGATGTGATAGGTGTTTCTATCTAGCTTTTGATCGATGTTCTATATGAGAATGATCTATTGTAGCTAGACTTTCAATTTTAAATGAGTTTATTAAATTTGAATTGAACAAACATAAAAGAACAAATACCAGGTAGCAGATAACTAGAAGCCACAGCTAGTAAAATTCTATCTGGTGGAGTACTCACAGGGCCCATCAGAAACAGACCGCGGAAGCCCTACTGAGAGAGAAGTAAAGTCACAGCTTTAAATCAGGTGGGTACAACATAAGCAGACATTTGGAGCCTTGTGGAGAGGTCATGCTGGCTTCCCATCTCCCAGTACATGCTCTCCATGGACAAGCTTCCCCTTACCACAGACATTTTTATATTGTAGGGTAAATAGTGGCTGAGGGAAGGCACTTAGGAATTGTCTAGCCGTGTTCAAGGACATGGTGTTTTTTAATACCCTTAAATGTCTGCTGTTTCCTTTCTTCCTGTCACAAACTAGGGAGCCCATCAGTCTCTTGGGGGCTTTTGGAGGACACTTGAAATAAACATTGCTAGAGCCTGGGGTAAGGGAAGCCTCCTTGATATGAGAATCTGTTTTCAGTGAGCTTGGACAGCACATGACAGTTTACCAATAGAATGTATTATAGCTCACCATTTTATTATAAGGATTCTCTGTGGGACCACTTGAAGTGTCCTCATAGCAGCCCCATTCTGCAGATGACAGGAAATGATGGCTGAGAGGTGGAGTGAGTGGACTAGTGGTGTGTAGGGACTGTCTTGTTAGATCTAATGTTCATAGATACATGGTCATCTTGTCATAGCCAGATGACCTGTACTGCTGCTGTCTTACTGTGTTTTTAATGTCCTTTTGGGTATGCTCAGGACCTAGTGATTAATGAGACACTGAAGTTACACCTGGGGTCAGAATCTGCATGTAAAACTCTGTGTGTGTGTGTGTGTGTGTGTGTGTGTGTGTAAGGGTGTATGCATGCCATGGCATGCTGGTGGAGGTCAGAGGACAACTCAGGAGCCCGTTCTCTATGTCCACCATTGGATCCAGGCAGCAAATTTGTGTCAGGATTGCATGGCAAGCACTTATACCCCGAGCCACTTTGCCAGCCCAGAGTGTACATTTTTAAAGTCACTTCTGTAATTTTAGTACTTAGAAAGTAGAGACAGTAAAATTAAATGTTTAATGTTGTTCATGGCTAGCTACATAGTGAGTTCAGACCAGCTCAGGCTGCACAAAACCTTGTCTCTAAATAACAAACAACAACAAAACTAAACAAGGCAAAAAGAACAAAGAAATAAAGATTTGAAAAGATTAATGTTAATAATGCTGTATTTAAGCTACAGTTAATAGTTAAATGCGAATATTATAAACCAGACACTGAAGTTTGTCAGTATATTCTTAAATAAAGGGAAAGGAATACAAAATGTCTATCTAGAACCTCGTGATTCACAGAGCTTTCTGAAGTGGACTTATAGCTGGGACTTAGTCTCTCCTTGCTCTCCCACCGCTCTTCCCACCTGGCCTGGGAAATTCCTTCAGCATTCATTCCAGCCTGAAACCTGGGCCTCTGAACTGATGCAGCCCGGAAAATATCAGCTCTAAGTATTTCTTTCTGTGCCTGTTCTTATTACCCCAGCTCCATCTGGGAGAGACACAATTTAATACAGTGATTACTCATTATCCATGTTAACTTATTCTATTGTGGGTCTCTGTTACAGCCACACCGAGGAAAAGACCCAGTGGGAACATCCGAAAACCGGCAAAAGAAAACGAGTTGCAGGAGGTCTGTATTTCAGAAGAACAGAATTCCAAGTCTGAAACATTGATTGTCTAGGGAAGATGTCCCAGTGGTGAGGTAGCAGTTGACCCTGTCATTCTGGGAAGGCTATCTGGTGGGTGACCAGCAAGGAACAAGACTCTTCGTCTGAGAGTTTAATGAGATGTGGCAGAAGAAGAGATAAGATCTAGAGATGGATGGGAGGGTGCCTTATGGCCTTAAACAAGAGATTATGGAAACATTTGGGGCCTTTGACTAGTTGGGTTTCTCTGTAGTTGCACAATTCAGGAAATTGCTCTTGGTGTAGGCTGTGGAGGCAAATGTCAGTATTTTACGGACACCTATAGAGATAGCTGTGCCTCCAAGGTGCTTCCAAACAAGTACACAATCCATGGAATAGAAGTATTGAATAAAAACAAAAGGCATTGAAGCTCTTTGACCTCAATGGGTTTAGGGTCTAGTTGAATACAGATGAGCTGGTACTTGAAAATGATGGAATGGCTCTATAACATGGTATAAGTAGCACTCCACTGGTCAGTGTCTGGTGAACTTGCAGACATGGTTGTGGGCTTTGGGAATCATGCTCATTGTGGCATCTGCTGAAGCTCGCAGAAGGAGGAGCTAAGTGAACATTTAAGAGTGATCAAGAGTGTAGCAGGATTTTGGTTAAGTCAGGAGGCAGAAATGTGGATTCCAGATGGGATAATGGGCCTTTTGTTGCTACTGCCCTTGAATCTTGTGTTCAGAGGGTTTAGACAACAAGGGGTAGGAGGGATGACACTTCTTCCTGACTTTGGGGTGTGGCTTGGCTTCATTCCACTACACATACAGCTGTCCATCTTTCTTGTGTTTCAGATTTGCCATATGGATGGGAGCAAGAGACTGACGAGAACGGACAATTGTTTTTTGTTGAGTAAGTATATATATGTAGAAACATGGCCAGGTTAGCTTTTAAGAGGAATTCTCAATTATAATTTCCTTCATTGACTGCAGGGAAATATAAAGTCATATATACCTGTGTGTCAGCAGGAGTAACCACCTTCACTGCCTTTGTGATTATTTTTTCTTTCAGTCTGTGGTTTGCCACCCTCTTCTGTACACTAACTAAGGTTTTGGGGTTAGGTCAGACCCACCCTTCACACTTGAGTCTGCCTCATGGGTTGCATAGCTGATATAACAGCTACGGTTGCTACTATCATTCCTTTAAGGTTAAACAAAATACTAACTTTTCAAAGAAACTGATAGGATGCCATTTTGGGAATTTTATGGGATTTTTCTTATGCTTTCAATGTATTTGATTGAACTACTACCTACCTACCTATCTCGATCTTCCTTCCTTTATTCCTTCCTTCTTGCTTATCTGCCTTTCTTTGCTTCTTTCTTTCTTCCTTCCTCCCTTCCTTCCTTCCTTCCTTCCTTCCTTCCTTTCTTTCTTTCTTCCTTTCTTTCTTCCTTCCTTTCTTTTTTTTTTTTTTTAAGCTGCTTGTCTTTGAGGCTTCCTAAAATTTTTACAAAGGATTAATTGATGTGTGTATGTGACTGTGTAAGGGCATCAGATCCCTCTATTATCATCCTACAAATTCATTTGAGGCAGGGTCTCTCCTTGAATGTGGACCTTGCTTTTTCTTGGCTCCTGTGGAAGCCAGTAAGTCTCAGCAGTCCTGTACCTGCAACCTTTGGAGCCGGGGTCACAGTTGTGTAAACACAGGATTCTTGACTTGTTGCATGTGTGCTGAGTTCCTGGCTCCAGTCCTCACAATTGGGCAACAAGTGCTGTTAACTGCACTGGAACTCCATTTTTCAAATTTTTGTAACTACAGTGACAGTTTGTTTTGGCCTCACCTGTTACTATCCCTATAGTAATAGTTACAGTAACAGGTTCACCTGAAGTAGATGGCTTGTCAACAAACCTAGTGAACTCCCTACTGGCATGTCTCCTGCACTGGGAGCAGGTAGGCCAGGGCTTGCTTTGGAGAGTCTGAGCAGTCATTGGAGCTCCAACAGGGCAGTATCTCTGGCTGGGGGGTGGATATTCTTTGCTACATATTAGATTATAAAGAATTTACTCTCCCTTAATTTATAAAAATCTTTTCCCTTATCAAAATAGGGATACCATTTCTTTAGTTTTATGTTCCAAATATCCTTTTCCACATTTTTCTTGGAGAGCATGGCTGTAGAAACTCTTAGGTTCCCTGAAGCCAGACTCCTCCTGTGTGTGCTCCTGTGCACACACACACACACATACACACACACACACACACACACACACACACACACACACACACGCCTGTAAAGTTGTGCTTTCCTCTTTACTGGCATAGAGCAGTGGTTCCAAAGTGGGATTTTCCAATCAGCATCCTTGGCAGCTCTTGGGAACATATTAGATATACTCAGACCTCCTACTATCTGAAAATCAATTTAGGGTGTGGTGGTGGTTGTGGCTGGCAGCCTATGCCCTCAAGGGAATTCTGAAACATGCTAGTTTGACTGACATACTATAGACAGTGGTCAGCTAAACTTGTCTATAGTAGATCAGATTTCATGCTTTAGGGCACTACATGGTTTTGTTTTGAACAAAAAAATTATGGCCATTGCTGAGCCCCAATAAAACTACAGAAACATGCTATGGCCACATCATCCAGCTGCTGATCTAATGAAGAATGAGCATGGGCTTTGGAAATAAGCTAGGACAAGGCTTTATGGCTGGTTATTCTCTAGACTGCTGCAGGGGTGTGCTGGGATATGCTCAACAGCCAGCTCTTTAGGGAAAAGAAATATAGATTTTTTTCCATGTGCAAATGCTGTCACCATTGCCAGTTGCAGGCTACCAAGGCAGAATCACTGAGAAGCAGAGATGACAGCACAGCCAGCCTTGAAATTACAGTCCTCCTGTTAGTTGGGATTTTAGGCCTATGCCATTAAGCTCACACACATACATTTTAAATCATAGTATTCTGTGTATACCAGGAGGGTTCTTAATAGTTTTAAACATGTTTATGACATTTCAAGGTCTTTACCTCAGATCTTAAGAATACACTTAATTTTTGTATTTTTATATACTTAGAGTGTGTGTGTGTATGTGCACATCCTGGCCCACACATGGCCATCAGGACAATTTGAAGGATTGATTGCTCCTTTATCATGTAGGTTTCAGGGATTGAGCTCAGTCATCAGGCTGGGTAGCAGACACCTTTACCTATTGAGCCATCTTGACAGCCCAAGAATCCATTTAAAACGTAAAAAAAAAAAAAAAATATTAAAGGAGTAATTTAATAATATGCCAGTATATCTTAATGTTGTTTCTGTAAGTCCTAGATCAATTCCATATCAAAAGTAGAGTGCTTATTGTAGGTGGCATGGCCATCTTAAAATGCACAGCATTGAAACTTTGCTGTTTGACTTGCTTTGTAATTATTAAGACTTAAGACTTCTGTTATTTTCACTTTCTCCTTGTATAATATAGTTTTTAAACCTTTGCCCAGGCCAGTGAAATTACATGGACATGTATTGATGAGAGTGGCTAGCAGATCTTGCAGACAAATTTATGTGAACATGAATTTAGTAGAAATCTAGAGCCTTCTCAGGACGCTGCTGTGAGAGCCAAGGGGCAAGTGTGTCCTTGTACTTTCTGAGGCTTCATGGCTGTTTTCCCAGACAGAAGTATGGTCCTTCTGGAGATTAGAAGACGGATCAAATGGGTTCTGAAGCTCTCCATGTTTGACAGTAAGCCTTTTGGTGCATGAACTGTGGTGTTTACCTGAAATATTAGAATATATTGTATTTGGAGATGCTGATTCTTGCTATATAGAGTTCAGTGCCCTTCCTCTTCTTTGCAGCCACATAAATAAAAGAACTACCTACTTGGACCCAAGAATGGCATTTACTGTGGATGATAATCCAACAAAGCCAACTACCAGACAGAGATACGATGGTAGCACCACCGCCATGGAGATCCTGCAGGGCCGGGACTTCACAGGAAGAGTGGTCCTGGTTACCGGAGCAAATTCAGGAATAGGTAGGCCCATAGCTTACTGTCATCTTATTTTATTCATTTATTTTTTTATTTTTGTGAGTGCTGCAGTGAATTCCACTTAAGTATAACAGCAATGAAACTTTGGTAGCGAATCCCCAGTTTAAAGATGGTCTCATTGCTTTTTCAGCTGTCATTCCTTAAAATCGCAGCCTCTTTCAATCACAGTGTTACAGTGGGAGGCTTTGTGAGGCCTGACCTTGAAGTTGCTCAAAGCTGAGAAGTCAGCAAAAGGCTGTGGCTATTTTGGTATTCAGAGGCTGGAGACAACAGGCTCTGGCTAAGAGTTTTTGACCTGGTCTGTGGGGTGCATGGATGTATTCCAATTACCTGGGTTATTCAAACCAAAATTGATTGGTAATGGGATACTGGACAACAGCAGATTGTGACTTTGGATCCAAGGGTACTGCAGGTTTCCACTGGTCACTGAGCCTATCATTTTCTTTTGGTAACCATATCTTATTTCTTCATGTAAAACTGGAGAATTCGTCCTTGTCTTCACCTCCGCAGCAGCCTTCCTAATTGCCGATGTTTAACCACAGTGGCCATGGTGAGGTCAGTGGTTTCCCGGGCTGGTGCAGTGGTAGCAATGAGGCAGGCACTTGTGCCAACCTGAGGGATGGGATTTTATTTTGCTTTGGTCCATTGATATCTGACATTAGCATCTGAATTGCTTTGAGATAGGTTATGTATCTGCAGATTGAAGAACAGAATTGCATCCAGCTATTCTCTGTCCATCTATCACAGTGCCCCCTTGTGACCTCTCTCATGAGCTTTTCTCTAGTCTCCTTTCTGTCTTTCCTCACTTTGGAGTCCTCAGTGTCATTTTCCAGTAAGTATACATAGAAGTTGAGGTACCATAGCAGATCAGCCACTGTGCAGTATGGCAGCCTCTCAGAGCTTGAGACTGCCATCTGAGATATGGTCAGTGTCTTGACCATACTCCCGCTGAGGTAAAGAGACAAAGGAGATTCTTCTAAAAATATGGGAAGCAATGTCCTTAAAATCGCCTCCCAAATCTCCTCTGAACTCAGAATTCATTGAGTGCAGTCTTTCAGTCTCTGCCTTGGGTTAAAGTCTGGAATATTGTCATCCGTCAGTTGGGCTGCAATGCTAGTAACAATGACTGGTCCTCAGGATCCCAGACGCAGGGTGTTGACGGTTACAGTTCTGAGTGCCCAGGGTACTTTAGAGTTAAGTTTTAGAAAAAGGATTTGAGGAATTAAGAAAAATCCCTTTGCTTATTTACCACTCATCTTACTAGGAATTTAAGAAAAAAGATCCCATTCCCTTGGTCTTTTAGTTGGACAGTTGTCTTATTTATTTATTCAAAACATATTTGTTTTGTTTAACGTGTATCAGTATTCTGATTGCATGCATGTATGCACACCACATTCGGTGTCCTGAAGAGGTTATTGGATAACCTGGATCTGGAGTTGGAGATGGTTGTGATCTGATTTGTTGGTGCTGGGACTTACTCTGGCTTCTCTGCCATGAGCAGCCCTTAAGCAGGAATCCATCCTTCCAGCCCTGAGGGAGTGTGAATGGTTCCTGTCAGGCTGCTTGGTCTGATGTTAGCCAGTAGGCCTTTGAATACGAATGTTGTCCTCTCAAGAATTGGTGGGACCAGATGTTTGGCGTTGTCATCTTGGACTCATATTGGCTGAGGACAGGATGAGAGTCCTGTTTGGATGATTTCTGATCTAGAGAGACAAGGCAATTCTGAAGTGTGGGGAAGAAACATGTGAACCCAAAAGGCTCCCAAAGTCCTGGGAGCAAGGGCGGAAGTGCTGTGTCCCCACTGCTCCCACTTCCCTCTGTCACTTCCTTCCTGTGCCCAGTTTACTTTGTGGACATTGCAGGAGGTGTGCATGGTATCACTGGTGTGGCTACTCGTAGAGTTAGGACAGGGTGGTTTGTGGAAAGTTTTGGGAGAGAGCCAGCAGTGTTCCAACCCCTGCTTTCCCTCAGGGTCTGATTTTAACACTGCCTGTCACTCTTTCTCCCCTTGTACTCCGCCAAGCATGAGTCTGTGCTAATGCTGAAGATTTTGACCCCTAATTTTTGGAATAATACGTTGCAAATTTCAGGCAACCAAATTTGTACAAATCCTTTTCACTCTTCAGCAGGTGTATTGAACTTAAAGAAGCTGGAAGTTGATAGGCACGTGCCTTTTTGTCATAGCAGAGTTGGCTTTTATGTCCTTTGAGGAAGTCTTGGAAAGTGTTCTTGCCCAGGTAGTCTGTGGCTTCAAGATAACTGGCTTCCTTCTCCCCAGTGGTGCAAATGCCAATTTGTTCATTGCCATCACTGCTTCGTTTTTGCCTGTTGAATGTGGAGTGGAGTTGGCATCTGCTCCCAAGAGATGTCACCCTCTGTCTGTGAAAGCTTTGCCAGGGTCGTCAGCATCCTTCCATAATAGCAGGGAGATGCTTGTCTGTGTATCAGCAGTTGAGTCTTTAGTCTGTGGAGCTGAGTGGACTGAATTTGAGCATGAGCCCCCGTGATAAAGGGCCCCTTGTCCCTGAGGAGGAGGGAGGACTGTGTTCCCTTGACCACTTGTGCTCTTTTTGCCTCCTTTGATGTGAGCTTTGAGCAGATTGTTCTGTCATTGACTTTCTCACACTGGCCGTAAGCAATGCAGAGCTAACTTTTAATGCCAATACTTGATATTACTAAGGCAACTGAAGAAATTCTCAGTTTTATGCAGGGTGAAAAGGCCAGCATGGTTCTGCAATGTAGGACGTTTCAAAGACTATACAGAAGTATAATGGGAGTAGGAAAAATTGTTTTTGGAGACAATGTCTTACCATGTGTGCTTGCCTTGAGCTTGCTGTATAGGCCAGCCTGGCCTTCATCTCCTGATCTTCCTGTATCCCATGCCAGGATTACAGATGTGTTCCACCACACCCAGCTCCCTGTCCTTTGCTTTACAATTGTTAGCCAGCTTTACCTCTGTTGACTGGATTCAGCTGTCTAGATTGGATGTGGACCAGCTGCAGCTCCTGGGTGTAACCTGACCTACCTGATTTTGTAGGTGTTTTATATTGGAACACAGCCATGCACATTTAGGGTATCACCAGAAGCTGAGTAACTACAGCAGGGATTATATGGCCCCCCAAAGCCTAAAGTATTTACTGTGGGGTCTGCACTCAAAGCATTTACTCTTCCCACACTGGGTGGTCTAGCTGAACACAAAGCAGCATTGCCTCCCATTCTTACCAGCTACAGTTTAGCTGAAGCTGGGATATTGGGATACCCAGGCTGCAGGAAGAGTGTGCCCAGCATACTAGCTGGAAGGGTTGTCTCACCAATATACACCCACCCCACTAGTGTTCTTAGTGAGCTGCAAGGTTAGAATGTTGTCTCCTCGGGAACTAACACTCTTCTCCTCTTGACCTTTGTTTAACCAGCTTTCTGAACCTGAAGACTTTTAGATTGAAAGCTGTAGCTTGTGGACCTCAGTGGAGATCAGCATCTCAGGCTCCAGGGGGAGCCATCCCTACATCCAGAGCTGCTGCTAGCAGATCAAGAGCCGGAGCCTGCTAACCAGTAGACGAGGGAGGAGCCCACTGCCATGTGTGCAGCACAGCTGGGCGGGAGGGGCAGGAGCTTGTGGCTCTTTGGACTTAACCGATGGCTGGCTGGCTCTGGTTCTGTAAAAAAAAAAAAAAAAAAAAAGAAGGAACAGCTTCAACATGGAGATGACAGCATCTAAGTTCCGGGGAGTCTCAGGAAAGGGCATGTGTTAGGTTAGGGAGTCTTCGACTTTCCTGGGGATTTCCCTCAACTAAACCTGTCTGCAGGCAGATTTGGCTATGTGCGCACAGACGGCTCACCTTGAACCTGTGGGCTGACTTGCAGTCATTGAGCACTGGCTGGCCCTGAGAGCAGTCACATGTCCCTTGCATGGGGCAGCAGCTTTGTCAGAGCAGCATTTGAGCTCCGTATGATTGATGCTTCAAGTAGATGGATGCATTGCCATTATTCTGTTTACGGGGGAACAGTCAGGCTTTTGTCAGACTCGGTTAGAAACCTGTTAGCAGCTATGAGCACATTAGACATTTCCAATCCAGTGTTCAGGGTACTAACGATAGAACGCTCTGCTTCCAGTCTTAAGCCAGTAGGGGCTCTGAGTTTAATCAGACTAAAAAGTGTCTTTCGCCTTCTGGACCTTTATAATGTCAGTCTGTATCATACGTGTTTCCCTTCTAAAATAGCTTGGCCTGGCTTTGATTTTTGAGCCAGAGGAGCCATTAACAAAAACAAAATCAGCTTTTCCCTTAGAAAAAAAGCATAAGCCAGTGATGCTAGTGTGTGTTTGTGTGTGTAATATGTGTTTGTGTTTATATATATTTATATACACACATATAGTGTGTGTATTTGTGTGTATATATATATGATGTAGGTATGTATATAATATGTGTGTGTATATGTATTTTAGGACTGATGCTTTAACTTTCTACTGGTATATATGTCATTGTAATCACCATACCAGGGCTTATTGTAGAAATTCATACACATGCATACAAAATTCATGATCTCAGCGATAAAAGTGGTACACACTCAAGCTGTCAGTCACCCCTCAATTTGTTCTCTTTAAAGCAAAGTAAAAGTGTCAGGCTTTCTTGCTGAGAGCCTCGCAGTGTTCTTATAGTGTGGTGTGCTTCTGTATTTGTTTAGGGGATCTTGTCCCTAAATCATGTGCTGATGCTCTGACATGAAGTTAGTGCCATACTTTTACCCTGCAAATCGCCACTGTGATGGATCCCTGCCTGGAGAAAACGCTGCCGGTTCTCAGCTGTTTTCCTTCGAGACTATGTAGCGGCATCGTTCTTTTCTACTGAAGTGCAGGCTATCAAAGTCCAGGCTGGGGCTGCCTGAACTTGCCCTTTAGTCCCTTTCTTTACTAAAGGGCACATCCTTATGTTTGGGGTCCTGAAATTCCCCATTGCTTTCCTTTTCAATTGATGAAATATGAGCTGATGGGGCCATGGGTTACATCTTCCTTTTGGGAACTCGGTGCTCATTAAGCAGAGAGAAGCCCCTAAATCATCGAAGTGACCCCTGGGGAATTAATTAAATATATCTTCGACAACTGTTCTCTTAAGCTAAAGTGATCTGAAATTATTTCCTCCTGAGAAACTCTTGGAAGTTGATTTTCTTTGAGAGAAGAGTCTCATTACATAGCCTAGACTGTCCTCCAATTCAGGACAATTCTCCTGCCTCAGCCTTCTCCACACCTGGCTGGAAACCTGAGATTTTTGACAATATTGGGAAAGGTCCTTGACTGGCATTATACAAAAAATAAAAATTAATTCTTTGTGAGTCAAACGGATGTGTTACATGTGAATATTCTTGGATATCATAGTTTTTGGAAAGCTTAATACCCAAACACAAGGCCAATTAAAGATGCTGTGGTGATCACCATGGTACGGTCTGCTGACCCTGTGTACAAAGCTCAGAAGGTACATAGAATGTATTCATAGAGTGAGGTAGTTTATAATTGGGGGTATGTGTCCACGTGGACCCTCTGGTCATTGTCAGAAGGAATTTGCCCTCTGAGGCCTCAGTTAATTTCATATTTTCAAGTAGGTTTGGGTTTTCACTTTTTTAATGTCAGCTTAATAAATGAAGTTGATGTTAGCTCTGCTTCAGTGACAAAGTGGCTCAAGCTCCTAATTAAAAAAAAAAAAAAATGTTTTCCAATCTGATTTCTACATTACTAAGGTGCTGTGGTAGTGTGTCACATGTAGACTTGGAAATGGTCTTACATAAAATCCAATTAAAGTGATTCTATTCTTTCCTGCATTTTTATAATGGAGTGGCACAGTATGCATTGTAACACAAGTGTTGCTGTTTTCTGTAATTAACCTGAAAGCAGCCATATTCATCTAGTTTATTCTGTATCTCACTAGAGGGCACTGTTGCCCTTCAACATAACTGAGTCTTCTGTAGTTTTCGTCCCTGGCTGGCTGGCCTAGCTTTCGCTTTTGTTAAATAGTGCCTTTTCCTTCCCTGACATCTTTTAGGACATGTCCGTCTCCGTGATAGAGCCCCAGCTGAAGACTGGGGACCAGTGTCGCATTTCTCTTTCTTGGCTTTGTGTTTTGTTTGTATAAAATGTAAAAGATGAAGAGGCCCATTTAACAAAAAAGGTCCATTATATTCAGGGAGCAGCTTGTTCCGCCAAATTACACAAGGACAGTGTTTCTTGGCATTATCGGTTTTGAGTGTGCCGGCCTATCAATTATCTGATTTCTTTTTCTAAGTGGGGATTGTAATATTTAAATATTAATGCTCGTGTTTAAGGTTCATTTAGAATGCCTCAATGACCTTATTTATTTACTTTTTTGCGCAGCAGCCTTATCTGGTGTGATATAATGTATTTCAATTACATTGTTTATGAACGGTGCATTCTTGTACTAGAAGAAAAGTCTCCTTTTGCTTTTAGTATCTGATTTTTAAATAAGAGGTCCTGTAATCCAGGCAGTGAAGCAGGCTGCCAGTGCTCTGCAGTCTTGGGGGCATTTTGATACTACTATTAAAGTTTGAGCAGCTCATTTGTTGCTACACTCAGCTGTCAACAGAAATGTGGCCCACAAGAAAGGAACTTAAGCTAGGCTTTATAAACTGTTTGTTTTCAGATTGTAAATGGAGACAGGATGAATATACTCTGTTATATACGTTTGTGTGTATTGTGTTCCTTCTAGGTGACTTTTCCCTCTCTTTTGAAAATGTGAAAGCCTAAAAACGCTGTGGTTATGCACCAGAGCAGACTGTTTCACCTGAGCGGAGATGTTCAGCTCGCTCATGCACAGATGTGCTCACTATTAAAGAAATAAATTGTTAAAACTAGATGGCTGTTGGAAATTATTGATAACAAAGGTACCACTGACAGATGTGAGCCCTGGCTGTCACTGTGGTGTGAGGCAGCCCTGTCCTGTGCCTTTTCAGCCATGTACACTGTCGCCTTATGGGTTCTCATCATTTTCTAAAATTGCACTTGGGGCACATGGGCCTCTTGCAAGGATCTCTCCATGTAAGGCATCTATAGGCTTATCCAGTGGTTGGAGAGCCCCCTGATCAAGTCATTTCCCTTGATTTAATAAATGAAGCCCACATAGTGATTTGTCAAGCTGAACTCAAGTGCTGACCTGGGCAGCCTGGGTTGCACTGTAGTTTCAAATCTCTCGGTGTTTATCCGGCTGTCTTACTTCTCTTTCTTTTTGTATACCTTTATATACTGTGTTCAGACAGTCCTTGGAGCCAATTAAAGTTTCCTTTCATAGTCTAAGGAGGTCTAGACTGGTGTGTGTCTATAAGAGATTATATGTGTTTATGTGTTTGTGGTGGGGGTGGGTGGGCAGGGGATAGAGATTGGAGACTGAGGTGGGGCATGACCTTATCTGTGTGAGACAGATTAGCAAGGTGAGTAGAAAGAGCTAGTCTTTCTGTTTGCACAGATCTCATAGAAACATTAGTTAGGTAGAGTTCTTGTGTGGTTGTAAAGAAACCATGATTCTCATTCTTACCTTTAAACTGTACTTAAAGATTTCAGATTAGTATTTATGCATCACTATAATATTCTCCAGATAGGCTCTTCAGATAGAAGGACTTTCTGTTTATCTTTTAACATTCTCATCTAGTGCACACAGCTGTATCAATATGGTACAGAGAGGTGAGGTTCTTGGATAGGTGCTGAATACCGCTGAGTTCCTCCCTGGGGCCCTGTGCACTGTACCTGTCACCTTTCTTGCTGAGAAGTAACTGCACATAAGCTCATTCACTGTGAATCAGGTCTGGGATCAGCAATCTGAGGGCTGATGGTGGGTCTATAGGGTGGACTATGGCAGATGCAATTTCTAAACCCCAGGTGGTTTATGGGTGAAGACATGAGTGCTTGCTTGGGATCCTTCCTTGTGGGATAGTATGGGCCAGGTGTGGGGATTGAGTTCTGGAGGCTAGGAGCTATCATTTGTCAAGCCAGATAATAGATAGAATTAGCTTTTTGTGTCTTCTCTTTTAAGTGATTTAAAAATTATTTCTGTTGTTACATGTATTCCCTGTGGGAAATTTAGAAAATAGAAACAAACAAAACAGAACAAAAAGCGCCATAAGCTCCTTACCAGCTGGAAGCACACTGTTGGGATTCAGCATCCATGATCCCAGGCACCGGCTTGTCTCTTTTCTTGTGATCTTTGTTCTGAGCTGTAGATTATATCTTTCCTTGCCATGAAATATTCCACCTCTTAAATTGTTGCATACTATTCCATTATATGGTTCCAGCTATTTCCCCAGTGTGGCACATTTGGGTAGATTCCAGCTTTTTAATAGCCATGGAATGGAGGCAGGGATTTTGTAATTAAATGTTTGTACCCATCTGTGACATTCTACAGCCTTATTTTGTGGAAAGAGAATTGCTGATTCGACAGATTTCCTTGATAACTTAAGATCTTGATTTGTGACACTGTACCCCCTCGACTGTTGTACCAATCTGAATGCCAGTTGTTGCCCTGTGTCCCTGCCAACCTTGAGAAGGAGTATTTAAAAAAAAAATCAATTAAATTCTCACGCCTCTGATTATACCTAAAGATGGAGCAGTTCTTCACATCTGGCCATTTGTACTTATTCTTTTATGAATTGCCTTTTCATTTTGTATGCATGGCTATCAGATACATATTGATTGCTGATTGATTGCTCATTCCATGCAGTATAATTTAATTTTCAAAATGTCCCTTTCTCTTAGAAGTTAATTTATCTCCAAGTGTCCGTTACTCTAAGTACATATTCAATCCCGTGATCAAGAGGCAGTTCACAGAGAAGCTTGCTTCCACGAAGTCCTCTAGGCAATCCGCCTTGCCTGGGACGCCAGCTACAGCTCATATCCTGGCACCGAGTGGAAGAGGAACACCCGGAAAACTCAGGCTCACCGTGGAGCTTGAGAGGCCAGTAAATAGTAGTCAGGAATGGGTGGTTTGGGGCTTTGTAGTTTCCCCTCAGATCTGTTAAAGCTAATAACACCACGCTGGCGCTTTCCCGTGCATTTGCTCATGTGATGAGCCTGGCTCCCGTGTAGTGAAATTGTACCAATGCTGAAAATAGCTCTGCTGACAGGCAAGGCGGGCTTGATTGGTGGCAGGTTTCAGTCTGGAGAGGGGCAGACGAGGAGTTCCGACTCTGGAAGCAGGCATGACCTAGTTTTCAAACTGCTCACTGCTTCCTACCTGAGTAACTCAGCCCAGGTGACTTCCTTTGGCTTGTGAGCCACAAGGATAGTTCTGTTTTCGTGTGCAGTTGTTCAGGATGGAGAGATACGGGCTCCTTTCAGACACTTATCCTACAGCAATTTCTGCAGTGGATGACAGGGGCTGGAGTGAGTCCCCACATTAATTTGGTGTGTTCAAGCTTTCTGCCTTTGAGGTTTTCCCAAGGTTGTTACAGTAGCTATACATTTGTCTTTAGTCTGGAAAGATCCTCCCCCCCCCCAATTTGGTCAGAAGGTAGATAGTTCTATTATCTAGCAAAAAAAAAGCAAATGAATCCGATGAAAGACAAAGGAGGCTGGGTTGATGTTGTTACAGTCTGAGAACAAAAAGGACATCATAGTGGGTGGGGAGACTGGAGGGACTCAAACCATCAGACCTTGTATGAATCAGATAGGTCACCATTGTTTCTGAGTCTGCCACGTGCTCATGTGACTGCAAATGGTTCGCAGGGCTGCCTGCTGTAATTAAGTCTAAATGTCCAGATTTGCTAATCCCCTCTCCTGGAATACTCAAGAATGAGTCAATGTTGGAGTGTAATTTTATCAGCACTCAGGTTCAGCACCTTAGCTGGAGGTTCTGGGCACATAGCAGGAAGAAAACTCCATTGTGGGACAACGGTTAGCTTGTAAGGCAGGCCACTTTAGTGTTCTTCATTTTTGAAATGTAGAGAATATAACTTTAACATTTCAAAGTTATATTTATGCATGCATGTGTGTGTGTGCATGCACGTGCACATGTGTGTGCAAGTGCGTGTGTATATACATGTATGTGTATGGTCAGAGGACAGTTTGTAACAGTTCTCTCTTTCCACTATGTGGGCTCCAGGGATCCAGCTCTGGTCATCGATAGGCAAGATGGCAAACAAGCACCCATACTTCCTGAGCCATCTCAGTGACCCCACACTTTCCCTTTAAGGCAGGGGTCATATAGCCCAGTCTGAATTTGAATGCAGAACCACAGGCATGTGCCACCCTGCCCGTCTCTGTCACTGTTTTGCAGGTATTAAATAATGTGTGGAAGGTGACACTGAAGAGTCCTTTATGATGAGGGTGCTTATGGTTGTGGGAAAAAAGTAACCCCACAGCTGTAGGAAAGAGCTCTGAAGGTTGGAAGAGGAAGGGAGTAATTTAATTCCTTAGTAAATGGAATATTCCAGGAGATCTTGTTTTTTTTTTTTTTTCTCATTAGGATGTGCTGGGAGGTTGGTTCCAGCATCAGCTTCAGTGTTCAGGGATTGGAGTCAGATGCTGAGGGACTGGCCTGTGTTGTGCAGCAGGTTTAGTGGTCATGCCCAGAAAGTCTTAAGCAGGTGTTGTCCTGGGTAGAGTTGACAGGCTACAATGATATCCAGAGGCTCAGAAACCAGAACTTGATGCAGTAAGAAGGGATTCCTCATAGAGGCAGGAAGTCCTGGGTTCTTTGCTATGATAGGACATAAAAAACAGTTGCACATTCTATCTTACTTGATTCTGTAAACTTTTCCCAGTGGTCATAGAAGCAAAACAATAAAAACAATCTCTCAAAAGTAGGGACCCCAAGGAGTCGAGGGCATGGCTTTGTGGTTAAAAAGATCATTTTACAAACATAGTTCAAATCCCCAGAACCCATAGTAAGTAAATGCCAGTGGGATTGGCAGCCTACCAGCTGTTTTAGCCTAAGCAGGTGAGACTAGACATATCCGTGAGTTCTGAGCTTGACTGAGAGGCCTGTCTCAATGAGGAAGGTAGAGGAGTGATGGAAGATGTTACCTGACAGTAACCCTGGGTCTCCACACATACATTTACACATGTATCCACATGTATGCAAGCACATCACATTACACACAAACATAAAATTGGGGAAAAGAAAGAAAACAAACAAAAGGAGGGACCTCACTGTTAGCCACCCACGTCTGCAAGGATGAACCACCTATACTTTTTGTATTGCACAGGGTCTTGTCTTCCAACTGTGTCGTGCTCTTGTGCTCTTCTGTGTGGCCGTGCTGTAGAGTAAGGCAGCTGTACTCTCTCAGTTCAGCAGCTGGGTTTCAGAAGCTTGGCTCAGTCGAGAGATCATCAGTGCATTAAAACTAAACCAAAACAAACCCATGCCATTACAGCTTGATCTGTTAGTGAAGAAGTTTCCATTCTGAGTTCATGTACAGTTACCAGATTGAGTAGCCAACACAGTGGAGAGCACTGTAACAATCCATTCGAAGAGACGTCTCAGCCGGGAGCCAAGTCAGATTTTTGGCAAGAGACACCATCTTTTCCTCCTGCAGAGCTGATTGTCTGTGTGCATGAGGCTCCTTTTTCACCGCGTGTAATTGCTGCTCAGCCAGTGTCCCCTGTGTTTTGTCCTTCCTTTGTGTTTCTCTCTTGATCAGGGATGGAGCCAGTTGTGTTCATGCGTTGTTGCCAGGCACTCTGAAACTAACTGGACTGCACACATATTCACAGTGTCTGTCATGTGGTCCTTCCCTGTTTATTTAGTATTCATTTCCTGTCACTGTTGTGAAAGATCTTCGTGTACCTACTGACTTAACACAAGCCAAGTTTCTCTGCCGCAGCACTAGCATTCAGAAGTTTTATCTGTCTCACTGGGCTAAAGTCAAGTGTAGGGGAGTTCAGCAAGGAGCAGGGCTCCCAGTTAGCATTTAGGACAGATAAAAACTAATGACCCATTTTATTTATTTATTTGTTTATTTATTTATTTGTTTGTTTGTTTTCTTACCAACATGTTAAAATGAGGGTATTTTACTTAAAAGGAATTTGAAATTCTGAGAAGTTTTAGACATTAGATTTAGTGTTTTGGATTCATGTGTTAAAATCCTAGTCCTGAGTGACCTTGAGTAGAGGTGGTACCCCAGGGATGTGGTTAAATCCAGAGGTGGAGTGTGAATAGGATTAGTGCCTTTACAGGTCTGGGCGGAGAGCTAGCTAGCTTTCTTTCTGCCCAGCAAAGGTACAGTGTGGTATCAGAAGGTAGCTCTGTGAACCGGGATGAGGGCTCCCTCCCAAGCCCTGATAAATCAGCACCCTGGCCTCCGACTTCTCAGATCAGTGAGCTATGTAAAAAAGCTGTTTGCTCTTCTAGGCACCCAGCCTATAGGATTTGTTGCCACACACACAGCCTTAGACTAAACCCTCTGGTGACTAAACCCTTTTGTGTTACTGAACACTGTTGCCCCCTGCAGGCTCTGCTTCTCCAGCAGTTGCCTGTGGTCATGTGACCTGCCTAATTGCGAGGTGAGTGGATAGTTGACCCATAGCCTCAGAGTCCCTTTGTACTCACTCTTTTATGCAGTCCACACACATGTGCCAACTACTGGGTACTGGTTGCTTAGTCTTCAGTGTGGAACCAGCCTTAGGGAGGCTCAGACAACTCAGAATGCTAGCAACTGGATCTTTGTGTTGCTCCAGAGCATTTAAATTGATTTGCTTGATAGTGTTTGTGTGTCATTTCCCTGAGTCTGTATGTATATGTAGCCTCTGGGTCATTTCTGACTTCGTGCATTTTTTCTGTTTGCATTTAAAGACACAGACACAGAGGCCACTTCCCTGTTCATCCCCGAGACAACTACAAGGGAATCGCTAAATAGATTCTTTCCATTGATGAGAACATTTGCCAGCAGCTGGTGCCTTTTAAATCATAGAGTTAGTTTGAGTTAGTAGTCTTAGTTTTCTTAAGCTTTTACCCACATATTTGTCCTCCCAATGTTTACAAAGGAGTGCAAAATCTATGCTAGTACGGGGAGAGTGCAAAGTTACTCCAAACTTGAACAATGTCTGATCTGTGATCCAGTGTAATTGCTTATTCTGTAATTTCTATCCATCATGGTCCCATTACTTGCTTTGTGGTAATAAGCATGCAGGCATATATATATATTTTTTTAATGTCACCTGCAGCTGGCCGTTCCTGCTTCTGACCTGAGCAGTGTCTCTTCACTTAGTGAGTGCTGAGAACCAGCAGTAGCTGATTTGAATGGCCGCCTTGCTCACTTAATTTTGCTGCCAGATGTCCTTTACTGTTCTTTTCTGGTTTCATTTCGTGAGCTCCTGGGCTTTGCTCTGTGGTAGGACTTCACCATAGCTCTGGACTCTTCAGGGCTGATGGTGGAGCTGAGCTCTGCTCATGCTGGCTGGGATTCTGACAGTCTGCTCCGGGAAGGTTTATAATTGCCATAGTTCTTTGTGCTGCTCTGTTTGTAGTTCTTTTAGTGTTGCAGTTACTGCAGAGAGTCTAGTAGCTGCAGCTCATACTTGTACGTTCCCTCAGGGATACAGGGATAGCGGTCATGGTTCTGGATGGTATTTGAATCCACACATTCCAAGCAAACTTTATGACCTATTATGGAACATAGAAAAGTAAATTAGATCAGGATGGCACACTCAATCTTCAGGGAGTGACCTGCGGACTTCATATTTTAGTTGTCATTAAGGTGGTCTTGTGTGGAGTGGAGAATTTAGAAGTGTTTAACTTTTCAAAAGATACTCCTTTAAAACTCTGGGTTCTTTTTAAACTGTCCAGAGGGAAGTACTTGGGAGTAAAATGATTTCCAAGACTCTCCCACAGAACAAATGCAGATGGGTTTAAATGCAGGCGGATCCCACTGCTGGAGACCCCTGGTTGCATAGTACATTCAGAAGCCTTGCTATACATACAGGTGCCTTGCTCTAGAGAAGCCCAGCTCACAAGGGCAGGGGTGAATTTGCAGAGCTGAGCAGTTTGAGTTTTCAAGGGAACAAAACAGTACAGAGTTGACACATTAGAAATTCGGCTTTCTAACTTTATAGTCAACAGACTGTATTCTTCCATCTTCTTTTCTGGCTCTTGTTCGGTATTAGAGCACAAATATGTTTCTTTAAATGCTTCTTAATGGGTCCCCTTGGGATCTGCTGCATAGTGGCCCTCTTCCCTCACCCCTCCATGTCTGTGATCATGCAGACACACATGACTGGTCTCAGGTTGGTCGGGGGGGAAATTTACTTGTGACAGGTACAGAACAGCAAGCATCAATGTGGTCTTTAGCATTTGCTTGAATCCGAGCATGGGCTGTCAGCATCCTCATGCTAGCAGTGACAACTGCTGTTGTGGATGCTATCAGAAGTCTTTTCTTAGGAACGAAATTCTATCACTAATTCTGGGTATTACTGCAAAGCACAGTATGGACTTTAGAAAAGTTCCTTGCTGGTACCCAGGGCTTAGTAACACCTGCACTGTTAGTCTCGGGGAAGCATCTAACTCCTCTCTAGAGTTGCTCAATTTCCTTTGTCAGGGTAGGAATTGACACCTTTTCCCAGCTCATGATGTTCAGAGTACAGCCCCAGATGGTCTCTTCATATTGTGTGCTTGTCTACTACTTTTATTTCAGATGGTCTCTTCATATTGTGTGCTTGTCTACTACTTTTATTTTGGCACATCCATGCCTGTCATTACGGTACTTACGCCTTGGAGGATTTTGGCAGTTGCCGAGCACTTGAGAACATGAATGGCTCTACTGTAGTTCTTTTGCAGTTAAACATTCACATTATCTTACTCAGGTTGTGATAATTTAGGTGCTTCTTAGAACGAGTTGCACAGAATATTTCCCTTGCTGAGTTAAGCTGATAGATTTTGTGTTAGGAATCTTGGTCATGTTTTTGTCTGTGTTTGATGTGAAAAGAGCCAGGCGAGTCTGAGGGTATCAATAGTGTCATCACAGTACAGTTCTGCTGAGAAGAAGTGTGCAAAGAGGAGGCCCAGAAGGGAGCACTAAACTGAAGCAGGAGTGCACTTTTTCTTGTTTTTGTTTTGATTTTTACTTTTGGTGACTTATGATGTTGCTGACATAGGAGACTGGGAGAGGATAGGAGAGATGAACAGACAGAAGAGATGTCACCTGTTTGCCAGACAATCTAAATGCGGCCTGTCCCCTGTAGACTAAGACCACGGCTTACTAGAAGGGAGGGCACACATGTTCCCACTTGGCTTCCTTCCTTGGAATTTGGGAAAAGCTAGTAGTGCAACAACTCATGAATAGTCATTCACCGAGAGGAGTGGCCAGAGCCCTGCCCAGTCATTGAATATGAGCCCCACATTCTTTTTGTGTCCTGCTTAGAGAGTGACCCTGCTGTCACCACTATTTGCCATGGATGCAACAGCTCCTTCCTGGGAAATATGTACTTGAGTTCTCTGAGATGTCTATATTAGAGTTTCCTTTTAGGAGCATGACAGAGAAGATAACAGGAGATCGAATTTAAGTTTTCATTTCTCTACTCGCTTGAGTTTATTATCCAAATAAATGAAATTTCATTAGTTGTGTTCAGATATCAGAGGCCAGCTTATAGAGCATTTGAACACAGGGTTTCTTTGCTCTGTGAACTTGGATTTCTTTCTTTCACTTATGACTTTTATCCTAATGAGTTTTTCCCCCACAATACATATGCAGTTGTCACAAATTGTTCTAATAGTGAAGGTGGTGATGGCTTTACATGCTGCACGGAAAGCCATTGGGTGTGTCAGTGGCCAATCGTGTGCTGTGTGAATTATTTATCAATAAAGATTTTATTAAAAAAAGAGAGACATTTTACTACAGCAGATCTAACAAAAGATGGATAAAATGATGTCTGTAAGTACGTCTGTCAGATTATATTTTTACTTGATCTAACTTCTTGAATGAACCTGTAACACTGGTAGATTTAAGCAGCTGTACATCTCTAGACTAGAAGATCCACCGTTGTAACTAGAATGTATTCAGCAAGCAATGTGGGTGGCTGATTAATGTGCATGTGTATGTGGTGTGTTGAATGATGAGTAGGTGTGATAGCCACATATAAAATTACATTAAAGCCCAAAAGGTCCTTTTATGAGGTATACTGGCAATGGAGTCCGACTTTCATGGGGCTCCTCCATGTCCATTGTGATGAATCTATTTATTACTCCTGTAATGAGCCGCACACACGGTTGGTTAGCCGAGTTATTGAACTTTATCAACCTTGGCTGAAATTCACAATGCGTGCCAAACTTGTTGTAACATGTAAGAAATTACATCTGGGCTAAAAGGTTCAATAACGGCGACTCTGATAATGGAATCTTTCACAGAGCATGGGGTTTCATGATATGCCCCTGATTCTTAAAAATTACAGTGTTCAAGCAAAACAAGAAATCACATACACTTGGAGAAACATTTGCACTTATGGTGTAGATTCTAACTTATGGCAGGTATATGCCAGTCCCAAGACACATCCGGCTATCATCACATGGCTTGTGAACCCATTTAGGTCCTGGAGATGCAACCCGATAATGGTGCCACATGAGCACATCATGGGTTCTGGACTGATTTGAGAGATCGGATACACATGCCTTTAATTATAACTCAATGGCACAAAGCTTTTCACCCTTACCTGTGAAACCTCAGCACAGGGGGTGTGTGAACCCATAAGGAGGTGTTAGGGTTTGAGGAGCCTGGCCCATAGCATGCCTTTTCCTTCCTGAGTTATGAGCAAAGGGAGAATTAAGACCAGTGATAGATCAAGTTGAGCAATAAAACTTCTTTGGAATCACCATAGCAGTTGACATATCGACAGGCTGTTAGGCCCTCATTACCAAACACCAGAAGCAGACAGAGTGGCAGGTCAACACTGAACTGGTGTAGTGCCTCTGGCTGGCAGAGCGTCTCTCTGCTGCATGTACAAGACATGGAGGGAGGGCTAAGTGCATGCTGTTTGTAAAAAGAGAGTTAAGGCTGTGCATACCTAATCTCCCCAAGATTATAACTCTTTTAAGTTGCATTGTCTTTCATGGGTAAGAATGCTCAAGGCACACAGGGGGTCAGGACACAAATGGAGAAGCTGTCACCCAGGAAAACATGTCTAAAATGGGAAAGTGTTTTCCTCCACTCTGACAATTAGAAACTGGAGTTAACTTGATGAGCTTGTGGCTAGAGAGATGTGTGAGAGATTAGAGCATTTGCTGCTCTTGCAGAGGACCTGGGTTTGGATTACAGCACTACACAGCAGATCTCAACTGCTTATAACCCCAGTTCTGGAGGATCTGATACTCTCTTCTGGCCTCCATGCATTCCTGTACTCACATGGTGCACATAATAAACCCAGCCCCTCCCCCAACTCATGCACACGTGTGCTTGCACATGTGTGCAACCCCCCCCCTCAACCTTTAAGAAAAAAAATGAGGCCTTGGGAAAGGGAGACTATAGTAAAAATGAGTGTGGATGTTTGCCTTGCTTTTGGGTTAAGGGTCACCACTTGTATTCTTAGATAATTAGAATTTTTATCTTATTTTACTTTGTTGCTTCTGTATTTTACAGTTTATTTACTCTGGGACTTTGGATTATGCTCTTTACCCCTAAGCCCTAGCTTCTTTATCTGAGAAGGGAGGCTGAAGACAGCACCCAGCTGGAGTTGTGAATGGTCAGATGGAAACACAAAGCCACAGTAACAAAGCCACATGGTGTCTAGCAGCCTGTGGCTGCTCACTCAGAATTTCTGTGTTTAAGGACTTATTTGTAGGACAAACATTCTTAATTTATTTTCTTAGCTTTTTATGGCAATTTCAAATATGTGCCAACACAGAAAGGACTATGCTCATTCCTGTTTCTTCTCTTAAGAAGTGAGGAGAAAATGGCTTAAGATGCACCCTTGATTGACACAGGAAAAGAAAACCTGTATGAGTTTGAGATTTATAAGCTAACCAACTTAGGGGCAGCTGTACGGTTGTCACAGCCATCCTGGCAGTTTCATAGCATTGGCGTGTTCTTCTTGACTGCACAAAATTGCCAGTGGATATTGAAGGGAGTTCGGCAAAGCTTTAGTTCTGTGTGCTCTACTGGAACAGTAGCCATACCTTTTGTAGTTGTTTTCCATACTGAATCTGTTACATCAGGAGTGCTAGGCAAGCACTATGCAGCTGAGCTGTATCCCCAACCAAAAGTGAAAACATCTTGCTCGGTTGTCCAGAGTGGCGTTGAACTCACTCTAGTCCAAGTAAGTCTTGAACCTGGTACATCTGTCTTTAGAACTAAGTCTCTCCTGTAGCATATAGAGCTCATAGCACATAGGATCTCAGGATAGGAAGAAGAGACAGCTGGGTGAGTCCCATTAAAGCGCGGGAGCTCAGAGCAAGAGAAAGGATGAATGGGTCAGTTTTCAAATGGTTACAAAGGTGAAAGCTGCCTGGCAGTAGTTGGTGATGGAATGCTGGGCGAAGGGCTGCTCTGTCACCATCAATGGTTAGACAGAAGAAGACATGAAAACACCATGCAGGCCAACACTGGTGCTTCCTGTACTCCCACAGGAGCCGGCCTAGTTTTACTGATAGTGTAGTATGCCTTTTAATTATTCTGTCTTCAGTGCAATTTTCCCTTTTATTAAGTTAGCTTTTCCTTTTAAGAACCAGGCCTGGATACTTGCCAACATACATTGAAAACATGCAACAGTTTTCCCCCAACCTCCTTTAAATAATGAGTTCTTAGAACTCAGTGAACAGTGAAGGTACGTATGATCCAATTGACTCAAAATGAAGATGTGTAGACCAGAGGAGGAAGATGTATGGGCTGACTGTGACTCCTGCCCTTCAGTGGTGGCTAAGTGCAGACTCATTGTTGGTGCTGGCATCCACAATTTGGCATGGGAGGACAGGGGAAGCTGAAGAGTAATTAGGTATTTCTACGAAATAAGTATGTCTCTAGGGGCCGTTCCTCCTGAGTGTGAATCTTTAAAATTGTTATTTATTCTCTTCATCCAGAGAATGACAGTAGAACACATTTGGGGCAGCCCAACCTGAGACACTAGCAGGAGTCCTACCTGACTTCAGTAGCAATCACTGAACTGCCATAGACAGTAATCATGCTTTCGACAAGCTTGCGCGCTGCCCTGTGGGAGAGCCGGCGTGAAGTGCTTAATGCGCCTCTGCACTGATGTGAAAGGGGAGCAAATGGAGAGAGAGCCAGCTTCAAGGACTCAATCAGCACTTGGCAGCTCTACCCTACAGCTGCTCCAGGATGCTTCCAACACACAGCTGCCTCACACGACTCTTGACATTCTCAGCAATGGGCCTGTGATGTAGACAAGCCATTGGTATCTTTAGTTGCTTGAAACTATCATAGTTTGTTGGAAAGGAAGGTAAACAGGGCCTAGAGAGGTGGCTTAGTAGTTAAGAGTATGTTCCACTCTCGCAGATGACCCTGTTTGGTTCCTAGCACCCACATCTGGCAGCTCACTGCTGCCAGTGTTACCCCAACTTCAGGGGATCTGGTGCCCTCTTCGGGACTCTGCAAGCATCTGCACTCATGTGACCAAAAAATAAACATCTACATGTCCATCTTTCTATAGGTCTCGGACACTCCAGTGTCAGGGGGTTTCCAGAAGTGAGATGGGGGTGGGGGGAGGCAACACTGTTGCCTGGAGTTAGTCAAATATTTTGAGGGGATGGTGGTTGTAGCCTTTGAGGGTAAGGTAGAGCTAGGAGGTAAGGGAGACATGGCTAGTACTGCCCACCCCTTACTCCATTGCTCAGTGTCCGCATGCTCTGTGAGGCACAGTTCATATCAGGTGTCCTTCAAGTTCACAGTAAACAGTTTGTTGTTACACATTGTTTGCAAAGACAGCTATAACAAGTGCCAGGAAGTGGTGGCTTAGGACATCCAGGTGTGGGGAAGGGGCAGTGTCTGTCTGATGCCTGTAGCAAAGGCCCCTTCCTTGGTAATTCTAAACTTGATGAGGTGCCCATCTTGAAGGTCACATGTAGCTCAGGATAGTAGCATATTTGGCCCAACACATACGTGTGTGTGTGTGTGTGTGTGTGTGTGTGTGTGTGTGTGTGTGTGTGTATGTGTGTGTGTGTGTGTATGTGTGTACAGTGTCTTGATAATAGATTGTAAAGTTCCTAAATGTGAACTTTTTGTAGCTCAGGATAGTAGCATATGTGGCCCAACACATACGTGTGTGTGTGTGTGTGTGTGTGTGTGTGTGTGTGTGTGTGTGTGTACAGTGTCTTGATAATAGATTGTAAAGTTCCTAAATGTGAACTTTATAGATGACAGTGTGGCTCAGAGAAACCAAAAATCTGGGCACCCCTGTAAGAGGTCTACTGACTGTGGTAGCCATTCCAGCCACCATGTGTGTCAGCACAAGTATTCTCTCCATGTCCCTTCTGTTATCTTCTCTTTGTGTCTGTCTCCCTTTTCCTTATTTAAAAGCACACCAATTATTTTTGTTTTCCTAATGGTCTCATTAAAATTTACATTTATTCAGTGTGTGTGTGTGTGTGTGTGTGTGTGTGTGTGTGTGTGTGTGTGTGTCTGTACCCAGTGATGTGTGGAAGTCAAAGTACAACTTGCAGGTTTTGATTCTTCCCTTCCACTGTGTGGGTTCTGGGGATTGAACTCAGATCCTCAGGCTTAGTAGCAAGACCCCTTACCTGCTGTGCTCTCTCACTGACCCCTAACATCTTACTGTAGCTTGACTAAGTCTGTAAAGCCCCTATTTCCATGTTACCTCTTTATGAAGTTCTCAGAGCAGGGGCCTAAGTGTGTCTTTCTTTGTGTGTTGTATTTTGGGCAGGGATGCAGTTCAGAATGTGCAAGCAGAAGCCTGTTCTCTGCTGTCCGTGCAGTTCAGATAAACAGCAGCTATCTAGTAAGTCATTCCTGCAATGAATACTAATATGCCTGCCGCAGTGGCTCCTGTCTGTAATCCCGGCATTGCTAAGGTGGTGATGGAGGATCAGGAGTTCAAGGTCATCTCAGGCCAGCATGATGTATATGATCCTGTCTCAAAAAATTAAAATACCACTACCACCACCACCATAAACATCAGGAAAAGAGCAGCAGCAGCAATAGCAAGAACAACTCATTTACGAAGAATGTGTTACATACAAAGCCTGTTTGAGGACCTGGGGACTCATCAGTGTGCAGAATGCTCCTGCCTCATCGGGCTGGCCTACTTATGGACTTGGTCTAGTTTCTGTCACCCTTAGAAGCCAAGTGGGCACTTGTTCTTTCTGTAATAACATACCTGCTATCTTAAGCATGGGGTTCCCAGTCATGCCATTGTTTAAGTGCTCAGCTTGGGGAGAATGCTGTGGGGGACGGTGACTTTAGAACTGTGCTGGATTGAGGATGTGTGATGGTTAAAGACCCTTATCCACGCTTTGATGGTGTAACCTGAACATAGGGACTGTCCCGTACTTCTTTTCCTTTTGTGGGAACATAGTACATTTGTAGGTTTCTGCTTAGAACTCATCGCAGGCAATTGGATGCTACCTTTTAGAAATTTATTTTTGCATCCTGTGCTCCTTTGAGAATATAGCTCTGTCCTCTCTCTCTAGAGGAAAATGCATGTATCCATAGCCAGGCTCTTGTGTTGCGTATTCGAGAAGAAGGGCTAGTTCCTGGATTCTGAATGAAGCAATCCTGATGCTTTCCAGGAGTTACAATCATTAGTGACAGTTCAATATACACGTTTGCTTCCATCCCATTTTTATCCATGAAAATTTATCAACTAGGATTAGAAAAAAAGAATATATGCCACTGGATATTTTGAACTCTTTTTTTTTAATGGATGCTTTTCCAATAGAAATTTATTGGTATGTAATTAATAAGGTATTACTGATTTCAAAATTATACTTTCCTAAACAATGGAATTTTCCTAAATAACTGGCAGGTAATAAAAAAAAAATTCAGTCACTGACAGCTTGTCACAGTTGAATCTAAAACCTAGGGGCAAAATACATATATTCTATATAGTTTCCATTTCTAGACCCTGAATTTCTAAATTCTTCCTTATAAAATTTTAAATTTCTTCTGTTTTTGAAAGAGGAGACTGCTAATTGTTGATTTCCTTATTTTACAATCACTTAACTAGTTTGATATTCACACTGCAGATAATTAATAAAGTAGCCCCTTTGATGGTCACCATGTGCAGTTAATGTAAGGGAATTGGAAGGATTGGCTTTTAGAATGAGGTACACATCAAGGCCTTAATGTCTTCTTCATTAAAGGTGGGTGAGAAACACAGAATCAAGTTTAGACTCTGCAACACCTTTAACAGCTTTTAAAAGTGGAAATGTTACTGTCTTTGTGGGGGTTAGTGATTATTCACAGTATTACACGGTGAAAAACTAATGTAAGTGTATGGAAAACAAAGATGTGTTTCAGTGTATTAGAACCACTGGGACTCCCCAGCCAATTGAAAGAAAAAGACAGCATGAACATTCATCAAAACATTGTCCTGTTGAGAGAGAAGCAGTCATGCCATTTCTGCCTTGGGAGCTGCTCTGGCATCCTCACAGTGGTGTTGATAGAATCTTGGTGGTTAAGATTGGATGTGTGTGTATTTAAGTTGCAGGTCTGATGGGGGCCATGCTCTTCTACTGTGGCATGCAGGACTTTCTGTAAAGTTACAATTTGTGACTAAGTCACTTGAAATGGACTCTTCTATTTAACAGGTTTTCCAACACTGTTGGGGACATCAGAGGCTCTGCTTTTCTGATTTCTCATTTAGGCTGATCTGACCAAAGTTGTTCAAATTTCCACTTATTTAGATAAGATGGAGATCCTGTCACGGTGAAGGAATATTGTTAGGTTATCCATTCACTAATAACTGGCCTTATTCAATGTTTGGTGTTAAATTTGAATCAAAATACATAGCACCATGTGACAAGGGTCTTTACATCAATATTTTGTTGGATTGGAAGCAGAATCAACACATTAGTCATCTTAATTCATTTAGGTTGGCTTTCTTCAGAATTCCAGGATCCAAAATCAACACATTTGTGGTGTACATAGAGACTGGGAGGCAGGATGTAGTTTAATACCCAGCCTGCTATGAGAAGCCAGTAGAGTCAGGGGAAGTTGAATGAATGGGGTAAAACAGCATAACATGATTTTGATGCAAATAGGATACTTAAATTTTTTATTTTCCATTTGTTTTAATGAGATTGTCTTTATATGTGTTTTGCATAGAAATTTGTAAATTGTCCAAAATTAAACTTTCTACAATATTATCCCACATGAGACCTGAACTTGACTGTTGTAATTTAAAAAAAAAAAAATATTTTTTATTTATTTATTTTTTTAATCAGAGAAATTCTCTAAGTCAGGGTCACTTTCAGTCTGAGATTGTTCTTATGTTACTTGAGGTCAGTTTAGAACCCAATATTAAAAAGTACATTGTCTGTTCCTTAGGTCAGCAAACTGCCATGTGACCAAATCTAGCCTTGTGAAACTTCACCTAATAAAGTATTGTTGCATATCAGGACACCTGCTCATTTGCATATCATCTAAAGTTGCTTTCACAGTTTACCATCAGAGCTGGCCAACAAACCCAAGACATTTACTGTCTGGTTTTCTCTAGAAAACACTTGACTTGCCATCCTGATGATGCATGCCTGTAATCTCAGCATTGAGGGGGACTGAGGCAGGAGGATTGCTGTGACAAGATCTTTCTGATAAGATGCTCTTCTGTTAATCTTTCAGCACTAAGAAAATTAGGAACACTGGCTGCTCTTCCAGAAGTCTTGCAAGGGTTTAATTCCCGGCACCCACATAGTTACAGAATTATCTGTAACTCCAGTTCTAAATGATCTCAGGATACCTGGATACCAGACCCATTCATGATGCCTAGACATACATTCAGGCAAAACACTCAATGACTACTGCTGCTATTACCACCACCACACCACTAATAACAATAATAAATTAATTTTTAAGAAAGAAAGCACATCTCACCTAAAGAACTGCTATGCATTTTTAAAAATTTATTTAATAAGACAGACACCTAAAGTTTTCCATTTCCTTTCTTTGCATTGGCTTGCCCACATGTTCAGAACTCGGATTCCAGTGGTCAAGGGAATGACCGACTTCATTCAGGTTCCCAATTGATGAGTTTTACTTGACAAGGGTACACATTATCCCTTTTAAGAACATCTAGTTTTTGTGGTATAACAACAGCATTGCACTTGATCTTTCTTAGTCTAAAAAGCACAACCTTAGCTGCACTAAACAGATGTATGCACATAGCCATAACCTCTCCCTCATCAAGACAGAATAGGTTTGTGTCTCTATAAAAACTCTCTTCCTGTTCCCCCCTGGCCCACCATCCTCAGGCCATCACTGAATGAATGCCCAGTAAATTTGAAATTTGTTGCACAGTGAGCTTATTTATTTATTATTTTGAGACAGAGTCTCTCTCTGGCTCTGGCAGATGTGCATGCAGCTTGCTGTGTAAATTAGGTGGGCTTTGAACTTTTGGAAATCCTCCTGCTTCTGCCTCTTGAGCCTCCCTACCAGCTTCTGTGTTTGCTTGTTTGAAACAGGGTCTTCTATAGCTCAGGCTGGTGTAAGACTCACCAGGTAGAGGATGACTTTTAACTCCTGATTCTCATGCTCACACCTCCCAAATGCTGGGGTTACAGGCCTATACCACCACTTCTGGCTATTACATAGTGTTTGAAATACTTCTTAAAAGTCACTGGGGGTTTGCCTGACTAATGGCTGAACAGTATAGCTAGTCCATAAGCAAGAGATTTACTCCTTTTGTATAGATTTGCTTACCGACTTTTAAATTTTCATGGGAGGATTTGAGGTGTAACTTCTCATTTTGGAGATGAGGAAACAGGACTCTAGAAACTAAATGTGTCAGTTTGCTGGTGCTGATGTAACAAAGTTCTGTCAACTGGGTGGAAATTTACTGCCTTTTGGTTCTTGATGCCAGAAATTCAAAACCTAGGTGTTGGCTAGCTAGTCTTCCACAGAATACATCTGTTTACATTCACATACTATTTGCCCTGTATGCTGGGTTCAAGCTCCTGCTTTTTAGAAGTCACTGGTCAGAATGGAACAGGGCCTCTACTCATGAGGCCCTGTTCCATTCATTAACTGGACTGCCTCTTTTTTGGCTATGTCTTAGTAAGGTGAGGGGATGGGTTAATCCAAGGTGTTCACCATAGGAATCTTTTCAGGGAGAGTGCCACCATTCAACCCATAACTTCTTCCCTAGGAAGTGGTGGGGACATGCTTCTAGGTCAGGTTCCTCTGAGTCAAAGAGGAACTCCTATGTGGACCCTAAGAATCTTGTTTTGTGAGTTCTGTATGGTGTTATGTGCAGTCCCAGCATGTGGGAAGTGGAGGAAAGAGGATATGAATGTCAAGGCCAGCCTTGGCTACAGAGAGAATTCAAGGCCAGCCTGTGCTACACAGGTCTTGCCAAAAACAAACAGACAAGCAATCAAAAACCAAACCTAAGCTAACAAACAGAACAAGAAACAAGAGAGGAGTGAATAAGTCACGACTGCATTTGGTTTCCTATGGTGCTAGAAAGCGGATGTGTGCATACCTTCGTCTTACTGCTGTGAGATCAAGGAAGCCAGTATTCAGAGAGACAACTCAGAGTAGTTTTGCCAGTGAGGAGGCTGCGAGGGGTCTTGAGTTCAGTATCTTCCCTTCATCTTGTTAGTGTTTCACTGTGGTTTTCCTGAGCCTCTGTTTCTATAACACACCATTGGGATGGTAATGTAGACTCATGGCAGTGAGGACTGAAGGGGGTCTGTGATGCAAAAGTCACATGTCAGTGTGATGGCCAGACAAAGTGTGCTGTCACAGAAGAGGGAAGGTGTCTTTGTGTTTCCCTGAGGTCAGGGGTATTAAGGTTTGAATATGTTTAGCTACCATAAGCTCTTGTGTTGAATACTTGGTCTCCAGCCAGTGAAAGTGTTTGGGGAAGTTAAGTAAGTTATAGGAGTCTGTCTTAAGAGAACTAGTTCACTGTGACTTGTGTCCTTGGGGACTGTATCTTTATCTGGAATCTGACCCCCCCTCCTGTCTTCCATAGCTGGGTAGTTTTGACACGTGAACTGCTGCCATGGTATTCTACCCAAGCCTGTGAGTCCCAGAATTTATAGCCTTCTGCAGCGATGAACCAAAATAAATCTTTTCGCTTCTCCCTTGAGTTATTTTTGTTAGGTATTTTATCACTGGTGAGAAAACTTACCAATTCAAGAGTCTCTCAATCTTGAGGGGACATTGTAGTTCCCTGGAACACTTTTTATAACACTAATCACTGGACTCCCATCTCCAGAGCCTCTGGTTCAGTGGGTTTGGTCTAGGCATGGGAATCTTCATTTCTAACCAATTCCTGGTGATGTTGCTATTGTTTCAGGCCCCACACTCTGACTAGGAAGCAAAAGACCTTGTTTTCATGCATAGGTCTGACTGTCAGTTTTCCTAAGAATCTGAGAAACTCTAAGAAGTAAGGTCTCAGGTGAGAGTCCTTTTGGATTCTCCTCAGTTACTCCTTATTTAGGGATGATGGGTACTTCGATGTTAGTTCCATGGAAACTGATGTCAGGGCCATAGAGGATACTTCCCCTTTGGTGTAGAGAAGACCTGGCCAGAAGCTTCTTGTCATAGTTTGCTGGGACTGCTGTAGCATAGGCTGGGTGACTTCTGTTACAGTCTGGAGGTTGGAGATCTAAGATCAAGGTGCAGTCAGGGCTGGTTGTCCCGGGGCCTCTCGCCTTGGCATGCAGACAGCAACCTGGCTGCACCTTCGTATAGTCTCCCCCTGTGTACCCTGATCCCTAATGTCATCCTCTCTTCTGATAGGGACACACACAAAATCAGCCTCAGCTAGAAGGTGCTGTATGCATCACTGAAGTTCATTTCAAGCAGGTGCCTGATCACAGCTAGTGTCGATTGCAAGGCTCCTGAGGAGGATGTAGTTTCAAAGCTGATGTGTTTCACTAGCGTCTGCTTATGGTCATCTAAAATAGGATGTTCTCAATCTCAACACTACTTTTTTCCTTCAGTGAGCTTAAAAGTAATGGATAATTTCTTTTAACAGTCACTTGCTCTGCTGGGACCAAGGCACCATAAATCACCAGGTGTGCTGCATCAAAAAGGTGTGCTGAGGGCTAGGGAGATGGCTCAGTTGTTAGACTGCTTGTTGAACAGGCATGAAGGCCTGAATTCATCCTGGCACCCATGGAATAACTAGGTGTTCTGCTGCATGTCATAAACTTAGCATTGGGTGGTAGAGACAGAGATTCCTTGAGCTCTGCATTCAGGAAGTCACCCTGTTTCAGAAAATAATTGTGTGATATTATTGAGGAAGAAACCCGACATCAACCCCTGGCCTCTGTATGTTTGTATACTCTGTCTGTCTGTCTGTCTGTCTGTCTGTCTGTCTGTCTGTCTCTCAGACAATGTGTGGCAAAACTGTAATGGTCCCATGCCTTCCTCTGCGTCACTGTCCATGGAAGACGTGATGTAGACCGTTGTCCAGTTCTGAAAGCTAGAGTGGCAGCTGCCTTCCACATTATTATGGGTCTGGTTACTTCAAGAAAACGGGTGTGGGGATGGAAACAGTAATGTAAGGCTTTTTTTTTTTTTTTTTTTTTTTTTGGTAATGTTTCAAGTTGAATTGTGTTCGTGTCAACATTTATGTTTGATAACAACAGGACAAAACTGCAGAAATATGGTTATGTAGATTCTTGGAAATATTTTTCAAAACTGACTCAAAGAAAAGAATGGTCTTTTAATTAGGCCTTTTGTCATCAAACTCTTTTTTTTTTTTTTTTTTTTTTGAGTATGCTTATAATGGGTCAGGAGCACAGTGTAACAGTGGTTGTGTATCTATCCGGGAATACTGAACTTAACCCCTACTTACAAGAAAAGGTTATGATTGTTGGAGAATGAAGAGTAAATTTAGGCTGGGCTTGATGGAATACACCTTTAATCCTAGCACTCAGGAGGTAGAGGCAGGGAGTTTGCTCTAATTTTGAGGCCAGCCTGGTCTATATAGTAAGTTCCAGGGTAGCCAGGGCTGCACACCTAGACCCTGTTGCAAAGGAGAAAGAAAAGTGAATATGGACACTTTAAAGGTGAGCTGCAAAACAGTGCCGAATCATCCCAATATTGTGTTGAGTGCTTTAGGAGCAGAAAGAACTTAATCTTCTCAAGAGTATAAGTAATGTGCCAAGGTCACTGAAATTTAGAAGAGTGGTTCAGTTTCCAAACTGATGGACTGATGGACTGATGGATGGAACAGTAGAGCGGGTTTTCAGTGCTGAGAGCTCCCGATGTAGTCAGAGTCCTCTCCTCCTCCTTTGTCACTACCTCATCCTTCTCTTCCTCTTCCCACTCCCTAGAGTCCTTCTTTTCCTCCCCCATGTTATTTAAGCTCTTCTATCCAAACCATTTGTTAGTGGACAGGTATGGGAATGTCTGTTTGGTTAGAGGCTTGTCAGGCCCACTTTTCCTTAAGAAAGTTCTAAATGAGACATTTTTAGCAACGCTCTTCCCCTGAAGTGCAGAGACCATTGTGGAAAGGGAGGTGGGAAGAATGTAAGAGCTGGCGTGGGGCCACCAACCAGCTCCCAAATCATGACATGGAGACGTGTTAGTTATGAATGCTCGGCCTTCTCTTCACTTATTTTAGTCTGTTTCTCTTTATCTACATTTTGCCTCAGGCTCAGGTTTTTTGTTTGTTTGTTTACCTTTTCTTTCATTCTGTATATCCTGCTTTTCTGTTTCCCCTGTGTTTGGCTGGCTTCTGGCCCCAGAGGTCCCCCTCTCTTTCTCCCCAGTTCTCTCCTCTCTGTTGTGCTCTGGAGCCTAGATTTCTCCTCCTACTTATTCTCTCTGCCCATCAGCCCTGCCTGTCCCCCTATTGCCTTGCTATTGGCCGTTCAGCTTTTTATTACACCAATCAGGTGCCCTAGTCAGGCTAGGTGAAACAGCAACAAATCTGGCAGCATAAAGAAATGTAACACACCTTTACACAGTTAAAGTAATATTCTGGAACATTAATAAATGTAACACATCTTTGCCTAGTTAAAGTAATATTCCCCCACACTGAAGGATGGGAGGGGTGCTGTGAAAGGCCTGGATATGACCTGGCTATTGCTTTCATGAACTCACAGATCCTGTGGCTACCTGCATAAGAGCAAGCCAGCCAGAATGTTGACATGGATAAGCTGACCTCCAGGCCCCACCCCTTGTGGAGGAGCTATGGACAGTTTATAGTTTTGGGGGGAGGGAGAATTAGTCTTTTTTGAGGATGTGGCCACTGGTAGGATTCTCATGCCCCAGTGGATGGCCCCACATCTTTACACATCTGAGAAGTACGGATTAGACTTAGTACATTATAAAATAAAATAAAATAAAATAAAATAAAATAAAATGTCAAAAGCACTGTCTTTGCATGAGCCAGGTCTAGGCCCCTCATGGCTAATTTCTGCTCTAAATCATCGAAACTCTCAGAAATCTGAGAAAAAAGCAGTGAGGTCTGGGCAGTGAGAGGAAGTCCTCCCCCAGCTGCACAAATGGTACTGGCTCAGCACCGTGTGTAGGCTCTGTTGGGTTCTCCTCTGTCCTTGAAGTTTATGGAAGTAAATCTTTCAAAGTGCAAAAGGCCAAGCTTCAGGCTCAATCTTCCTGCTTTGGCATACTAGAAACAGACAAGAATTGAATGTGTATCCAAGTGAGAGAGTGTGGTATGTGTGCTTGCATGTATGTGGATATTAAAACAGAAGCTTGAGCTGAAAAGAACATAAACTGTGTACTGTGTGTGAGATCCTTGATCCATGGTGTCTCCAATTATCTTGATGCCACTGAGCCAAAGAAAGCTGTCTTGCTAAGGCAGTGTTCTCAGCATCTAAAAGGCAGGTTTTAAAACATTTTTCATCAGAAGGGCCCCTGTTCTCTTTAATTTTTGTCCTGTTTCTAATTGATTGTCCTCAGGCTTTGGAGCATGTTTATTATGGTGCCATGTGCACTTTGCTTAAAGAGCAACAGACAACAAGCCACCATGGAGTTACTGTTACAGGGGGTGGGCAGTGGCCACATGAACTTGATTCAATCAGGATATTAATGTTTGGATTTGAAAGTCTTGAAAAATTAAAGGGGGCGGGGAATGTGAGTTCATCCCAGGACACAGTGTTGAGTTCCCATTAGGTTGGAAGCAGGAAGGGGGCTAAATTGAGTCTGAAAAGTCATTACCTTTCTTGGAAGAATGTGCAGAGGGCTTTATTTCTGTGGACTAGTTATCCCTCATAGGCCTTACAAACGAACGGTCTCTACAGTCAGTTGTGAAATGGCGCTAATTCTGTGCTCCATGAGGAGATGTGAAAGAGTAGCAAACTTGACAGAATTGGAGGATAGATTCCTTGAAGCAGGAATGTCAGTGTAATGGGGTAGCTAAAGAGGTCACAGTTCTTGGCTTTCACCTGGTGACACAAAAGTGGGAAAGGCTTGGAAACACTGCTGACACTGAAGCATGAGCTGTGGGAACCACTCTCCTGGAGAACAGCAACTGCACAAGTTACTGACTTAAGCTGTCCAAGTGCCAAGCACGCATGCATGTAGTGGTGGGCCAGTGCTGAAGATATTCAGAGGGGGTACATCAAGTTCCATTACCACATTAAACAGACAGAGCAGGCTCTCTGTGCTGAGAGGACAGTGGGGTGTTCCACAGTGGCTCCTCCTTCCACCGTGAATTCCCATTAAAACTTCTGCCAGTTGCCCTGCTGTGGCCCATCTTGACTGTCAACCTTGTTCTCTTGAGAAAGGAGGGCACATCCCTGTGTGTGTCTGTGAGAGTTGTCTCCCAAAAGAACCTCCCAAATGGGAAGACCTGCCCTGAATGTGGGCAGCACCACTCTATAGGCTGAGGATCTGGATGGGAAAAGTGGGGAGGTGGGGAGCTCACTACCAGCGATGTTCTCTTTTTTGTTTTCTGACTGCCAGGATGTGAGCTTCCTTGTTCATCTGTGCTCTCCCCACCTTGATGGAGTGAAACCTCTGACTGTGAGCTGACATAAATCCTTTCTTGAGTTACTTTCTTAGACGCTTTCTCCAGCCATGCCAAATAGCCTGACTCATATAGACCCTAAAGGGAGGGGAACTCTGTCTTCTACATTCACAGTATACTTCTGACCAAATATCCGGTTGGTTTCTTTCTATACATGCCGTAAATTTCCAACTCTTCAGATACCAACAGGGTATGTTACAATTCATGTATCTAATGATCCAGAGTTACAGGTTCCAGGGGGGCGGGGGAGGACGGTGCCATAAATTGCCCTTGCTCCAGATGCCCAATTCTAAGTCCTGTATTGTTACTGCACTTCTGACCTAATGGCTACAAATGAAGGGTCCCCCCCCCACAGACACACACAACCTCTTCCTTGATCTTGGTATAGAGGCTCACAGAGCTCAGTGGAACATCTTCTTACTTCTACATGTTAAAAGTATGTGGATGAACAGTCAAGGGAGGCTGTTCTTAGGTTATGAGGAAAAGGCACAGAACTCCCCTGCACACTGAATATGCTTCTTCCTCCTTCTCTATGTATTTACATACTCAGAAGCTAGCTGCACTTTTTACAGAGACTTCACTATGCAGTGATATTATTGGCTGATTTTGGTGTTAGTCTTTATTCCTCTCCTCCTTCCTGGAGACATGAGATGTTAAGAGCTTGGGAAGTTGGCAACTCTGAAAATTCCAGCCCTCTAGTAGCATTCTCTGGCAACTGCCCCCCACCCAACTTCCAATACTGCCTTCATCAGTATAAACTCAGTGCATTATATTAAGCTGAGAGAGAGCCCTCTAACTTCAATCACTCAGGCAATTAGCAAGGTCTTGAATAGGGACCATTGTCCTGGTTTGCTTTCCATTGGTGTGATAAACACCATGCTCAGAAACAACTTGAGGAGGAAAAAGTTAATTTGGCTTACAGGTTACAGTCTATTGTGAAAGGAAGCCAAGGCAGGAACTCAAGGAAGGGAGCTGGAGGAAAGAACCAAGTAGAGGCCACAGAGGCACATTACTTACCAGCTTGCTTCTGCTTACTGACAACTACTTTTCATATATAGCCCAGGCTAATCTGGTACAGTCCACAGTGGGCTGGGTCCTCTATGGGCCCTAATCAGTTATCAATGGAGACATGGTCATGGGCCTGTCTGATGGAGTCAGTTCTTTAAATGAGGTTCCCTCTTCCAGTGTGTGTCAAGTTGACTGTCAAGATCAGCCTTTGCAGTGATGTAAACCTAACTTTGTATATCACAATGCCACTTACTGCTATTGACAAGGTGCTCTTGGTAGTTCAGGGTCCAGTTGGTGCTTATGTGTCTCTTCTGAACTTGGGCACATTGCCTGTCAGGACCCCTGGGTTTTATAAGTCCCTATACCTCTGTGTTCTTTGCTTTCCTTTCATGTGAAAGGATGACAGCATGTCTAGGGTTTCCATGAAGAGCATCTTAGAATCCCTGTGTTGTATAAAGCACTTGGCATGGTGCCCAGCAGATAGTAACCATCCTGGCTCCTTACAGGGCTGTTTCCATGTCTTCTCTCCAAGTCAGACTGCTTAAAACACCCTTGGAGTTTGAATTGTTTCCTCCCGTTCTCATCTACCTTGATTGCTCTGTATTGAAATTCATAAAGACCTATAAATTATCAATTAGATGTCATTCAGTTGGTTATTTTTAGCTTCTCACTATAACCTGCACGTGTTAAAAATTGAAATGGCATGTACTGTAACATGTACAATAAATCTTCCTTGCTCCCAAACAGTTGCTCTCTCTCTGAGTAATCAGAGTCGGTGCTGTTTACTCACATGCCTTCTTTATGTGTGTTGTATTTTGCAAGACATTCTATACGTTAACTTTTTGTGTGTGATGTTGAGTGTTGAACTCAAAACTTGGTGTATTTTAGGCAACTGTTCTACTACTGAGCTATATTTGTAGCCTGGCCAACTTTATTCCCCCAAGTACTGGGGATTGGAGGTAGAAGTTATTGCATGGTAGGCAAGTGCTCTACTACTAGGCTGTAACCCTTGCTGTCCTGCTTAGTTTTAAAATGTCAACTCAGCACAATCTAGGCAGACATGGCCATGTCTGCGAGAAATTGTCTTGATTAATGATTGATGTGAGAAGGCCCAACCCACTGTGAGTACTATCTCTAGGCAGGTGGGTCTGGATTGTATAAAAAAGGAAACTGAGGAAGCTCCAGGATGAGCCAACAGGCAGTGTTCCCTCCCTACTCTGTGGTATATACCTATGTATTTTATGTGGCTGTGCTTGTTTGTGTACATGCACAGGAGCATGGGGAGGATGTTAGGTAGATCTCCATGACTCTTTACCATATCTCTAAGGCACGGTCTTTCTCTCTAAACTGGAAGCTGGAGCTAAGCTGTTTTCCATTAAGCCCTGGAGGCAACCCCCATCTCTACCTTTGACAGTGCTGGACTTAGAGGCTAGATGCATATTCACCCAGCTTTTTGCTGGAACCAGAACTCAGGTCTTCATGCCTGCATAACAAGTGCTCTTACCCACTGAGCTATTTCTCCAGCCCCATTCCATTCTTTTTAAGTGTGGCACAAATATTTTATTTCTTGATTCAGCCTAACTGATGGGCAATTAGGTAGATTTTGGTTTCTCTGCTTCTTACAAATAACGTGGCATCAAATGTTCTTCCCATAGTGTTATGCACATGTGTAAGTCTATTTGAAGGCTACATCTCCAGTTGTGGAATAGCTGGGACACAGAGCATGCCCACTTATCACATAATTTGTCCACTTGCCTTCAGAAGTATCTAGCCAGTGAACATCCCCTCTCCACTTAATACACGAGGTTGTCTGCTAACCCCACACCCTCACAACTCAGGTACTGTTCAACATAGTTGCAATTACAGAGTGTGTCTTCATTGGGCCTGTCTGGGACTGTGCTAATTGTGATCTCTGGATATTTTTCTCACCATGGTTTCTAACCAGGACTGTCACTAGCAGGTCAGATGAGAACTTATTCACCCAGTGCCGTGGCAGCTCTCGCAGCCAGCCTGAGGTCAGTTTTGCCTCTTGAGAGATCTCACACAGTCACTTGCAATTTATTATCTAACACTGCAAAACATTCTGGTGCAGTATTGCCCAAATCATAGAGATACAGCTTGGGGATGTTGAAAAAAAAAAAAAAAGATTCCCAGTGAACCAACCCATTTCCCACCTCTGTGTTCTCATCTCTTAAAGTGGTGTCTTTCTTCTGGTGAGCTGTATTGTGAGGGGGGTTGAGAAAGCATTGCACCTTGTAAGGTGCCTCTCAGTGGCTGTATTTGATGCCTCATTTCTGAAGCAGGGATGGTTTTGACTTATTTCCTCTGGAGAGATTTTATGTTTTGTAATTTCTTAAGAGTTGGCAGCTGTGGGAGTGATGTGTCACTAGAACTCAGAGGTATGCAACTAAAATGGTGTAGATAGTAAGCATGATCATGCAAGAGTTATGCAGGCATTGTCTTCATCTCTGGGATAACTGTGTATCCCAGAATTCCCTCTGCAGCCCTGGGAGAAGTGGGTTTCAGTAGTCAATGTCATGCCATTGTAATTTTATTTACAATAGTTAGATCTGTTTAGAAAGTGTGCTTCTTAGAGATCCTTAAAACTATCAGTTTTTTGTTTTTGTTTTTGTTACAACTCAGGGCTTGTACATACTAGGCAAGCAGTCTACTGCAGAGTAACACCCTAGCCCAGGACAGTGGTTTACTCATACAAAAACTGTATGGGCTGAGGAGATGACCTAGTGATTAAAGTGTTTGACATGAAAGGGTGGTGACCTACCTGAGTTTGAATTCTTAGAACCCACATAAAAATGGATGGTACTGAGCATCCATAATCCCAGTGCTTCTGTGGTAAAATGGGAGGCAGAAACAGGAGAACTCTGGAAGCTCTTGGGCCAGCTAGTCGGGTGTACATAGTAGTGATCAGTAGAGACTTTGCCTCTGAGTAGACCTGTATCTGCCCTCTGAGATGTGCAAGTTCTATTGTGTGGGTTCAGACTTACCCACACACATACAAACCAAACAGAAACTCCAAGGCTAAATTATTCCCAAACTAATGTCACCTGAAAGGTGCGGGCTTATCTTCCTGTTCTATACGTGATGAGGCCCTGTGGGGGCAGATTCTCTGACTTGTTGCTTGGGTCCTAAAAGGTTCATCAGTGGTCTGTTCTTGATTTGTGTGTGCATACATTGGGTGTTGCACCACCATTTTTGTTTCCTTTTAATGGCATACAGTTGCAAGTAATGTTTGTCTCCAGTGTTCCACAATTATAAATTAATAATAACAGCCCATTAGAAATTACTGGTGTCGTAAGTCCCAACTCCTTTGGGCATCTTAATAAAAATGATAATTAAAACCATAATTTACAATAAATGGGGACACTGCCCAGAACATCCACAATATAGGAGAAATTAAAAATCTCCAACCAGAAAGAATATTCCTGGTGCTGTGGAAGACACTGCCTTGTTCTTTGAGCCCATGTCCATGGCATCTTTTCAGCCTTCCCACCCTGGAGTCTTTTGTGCCCGTGGAATCTGTGGGCAGCTCTGTGCTTGCCTATATGGCTACCTGCCCTGAGCACAAACCTTCCTTCCCTATGTGTTTTCTGTTCATGCAAGCAAGTAGCTAGGTTCATTCACATGGCTGGAGAGCCTCTAGTATCTCCTGGATGTTCACTCAAGCCTAGATTTAGACAGTTGCCATGCTTTGTAGTTGTTTTCCAAGTGTTCTTCTAATTTATGAATTTAGCCACTCAACATATGAGGGCTCTTTGTCCCCACCTTGCTTATCATAGTGTTTCCCTGTCTGTACCTACTTCATTATCTTCCTGGCCACTGGAGGGGCTTTAATTTTACAAAACAACAATAGTAATAAAAACTCACAGTGTTGCACTCTGTCCAGAGTTTTTCCTCAACTTCCTTCTGTCCATTGGTTTGCACAGTTCAGTCTCCATTTTTTTTTTTTCCATATTGTTCCCATGAAACTCCTCAGCAGTTCCTGGACTTTCATCATTCCTGCCACCTTTTGTGTGTCTGTTTCTTCCTTATCTCCTTCAGTCCTGATGTAGTTTTTGACCCAGGGTTCCTGCTGCCACATGGTGTAAGGTCCCTGATTTGTCAGTCTGCCTGTGCCTGCCTTAGCAAAGCTAAGAACCAGTGGGTTTCCCTAGGCATACTGATTTCTTGCTTGGCAGAGTAGGACTTGACATGGCTTCAATAAAATCTCAACCAGGTCAACAGTAAATATTCTTTAAGATTTTGAGGTGAGGGAACATATGCTTTCTTGCTGTTCTGACTAAATACCTGATAGGAAGCAACTTAGGGGAGGAGTTTAGTTTGGCTGGTGATCACAGGGAGTGGCTTGTGGTCATGCAGCAAGGATGTGAGCAGTGGCAGGTGGTGATGCAGCAAAGCTATGAGTCAGGGAGCAGAGAGAGAGAAATGCTCTCACACAGCTTACTTCTCCTTTTTCTTCTTTTCCAGGTTTCTGGCCCAAGGAATAATAGTACCCATTATAGGTTGGGTTGTCACACATCAGTTACTCACTCTAAAAACTGTCTCATAGATATGTCAAAGGTTTGTCTCCTAGGTGATTTTAGACCCTGTCAAATTGACAATGAATATTAGCCATCACAGAAAGTTATGTTTAGTGTCAGTGCCTATATATAGCTATTAGTGGGCTGAGGTAGGAGGATCATGAGTTAGAGACCAGCCTTGGCTATGTCAGAAGAACTTGGCTTACAACAACAACAAAAGACCCGGATGACCATCCATTTGGGCATGTGGTTCCTACAGTGCCCTGGTGTGAAATGCCAACAACATGGATGGCAGTTCACTTTGGCTAACCAAGATGCTCATCTTCACCTGTTTGGCAGTAGCTCCTCAGTCAACTGGCTGTCATCAAAGCAATTAGAGCTTCAGTGCTTTCATCATAGGCTTCTTCAGAAATTCTTGACCCTGTAGCTAATTCAGTTAGGAAGAAAAGATGGACTAATGTGGAAGGGGGCTGTGAGAGAGAATGGGGGAGATACTGGGAGAGGGGAGGAATGAGAGAATAGAAAGGGTGGCTGAAGACTGAGGCAAATAAAAATGTTTGGGCACTTGATTTGTTCTATAATTAGCTATTTTGTAACTTCTGTCCCAGAGAATGAAAACTAGTATAAGGTAAGGGGACATTTAGTTTTGAGGGTACATTTTCCATATTATATATTTGAATTTAAAACTTAAAACCTGAAACCATGAGGTATTAACCCCCATGGCCACTTAGCTCTCCTGACCGGATCCCCTGTTGCAGATGCTAGGAGACCTTGCTGCCCATTGTTTAAAAATGCCTTCTGTTATTTATTCTCTTCATATTATTAGCGTTAAATATTTGCCTGCACCCACTGGCCATCTCCTCGTAGTTAAGCTGCTGGAATTTAAACATTGTCACGAAGTTAATTTTTATAAGATGAATCAGGTTATTAAATTTAGTAAACCATTGCCTTCATTATTTTGCACCAACTTTGGCACCATGCAGGATTGGCTTAGCACTACTACATTTAGCTAATTAAGCTGGCCATCAGCCGCAGTGTTACGAGCCTGAGGAATGCTGTCCTCATGGGCTTTACCCAAGACTTAGCAGTAGGTAATGTTATTAAACTTTTTTTTTTTTAATTTATAAAACTCCATACTCTGGAGATGTGGCTTGCTATAAATGTGTTATTGTCCTTGCTGTTAAACCATCATCTTTTGAAATATCTCCCGCTTTGTTTTTGCTCCAAAGGCGGTTGTAAAGGATTAGAAAATGGACTTGTCGCCTGTAGCTTTGACAAGTCGACTAGCCGTGTGTACAGTTCTGTTTAGATAAAGGGAGATGTAAGGTCCAGAGAATAACTTTACGAGACACAGAGACAGATAGCTTAGCCATAGTTGCAGTCAAGATATTATCTGAAGGGAGAGACGGTACATGTTTGCCTCAGCAGCCTGTTGCTGCCATCACACTGGATGCTCACCTTTCAGTAATACAGGGTCCTAAGCAGTAGGTCATTTTGTCAGGTGAGGTAGCCTGACTCACTAGGTTTGTTTGGGAAAATAAAAGGTGACAGAAAAGGCTATGTTTTCTCCCTGTAGATTTCTAAGCAGTGTCATTCTAAACTGTAGTGAGTAGTATTTTTATAGGATTTTAATAATTGAACCTGTGTTACAGGTTCATCAGGGTTGCTCTTCAAAACAAGATGGATTATTTCAAAGCTGCACAGAATTGTGGCCCCTTAGCAGTCTGTATCAGCCATCCACTCCTTAGTGTACCCTTCTGGGATGCAGAGATGATCAGACAGAGACAGTTATTTACTGCTAATCTGGAAAGCTGAATGCAGCACTAATACCTGCCTGGCCTTGCATCCATAAATAATATAGTTGTTTTAGTGTGGCACAAACCTGTAATGCCAACACTCAGGAGGTAGAGCCCAGAGAATTGGAATTGGAGGTCAGCCTGGGCTACATACTGAGTTTCAAGCCATCCTAGGACACATAGCAAGATCATGTCTCAAACAAAACAAAATGGTCTGCAAGGAATGTCTGGGAAATGTACTTGCCATCTACCATGATTTATATTTTAATGCCATTCAATTGAAATACAATTAAAATATTTCTGGTCATTGCATTGACATGAAGATTTAGAAGGGATAGAGGTTTTGCCATTTCCTACAAGATCTTGTACGTACATCAAGTCCTAGGGTGACAGATGAAGGTGTTATTGTCTCCTGTGTTGCTGCCTTCATGTAGGTTGTAGTGTTTCATCTACCATAGCTTCTAAGATGTGGCTTTTTGGATGCTGGTTGGTAAGATGGCCCAGTGGGTAGAAGTGCTTGTTATGCAAACCTGAGTTCAGCCTCAGAACTGAAGTTTGATCCCTGAAGCTCACAGTGGAAGTAGAGAACTGAGTTCTGGAACCTGTTCTCTGATGTTCACATATATGCATGTGTACCACACCCCCCAAATCTGTGTAGCAATAATAAATAGAATAAAATGTTCTCTGATATCCACATACATGCATATTCCCATACTCACACACTCAGACACACACACACACACACACACACACACACACACACACACACACACACACTAAATAGAATGAAACATTCTCTGGTGTTCAATACATGCACACATGCACATATCCATGTAATAATAATAAGAATAAGACATGTATACTTTTTTTTTAAATATTTTAACTTAGAAAATGTATTGGGCCTGGAGGGAGGTCTTTAGTGGTTAAGACAGCTTTTGCTTTTCCAGAGGACTATGGTTCAGTCCCTAGAACTCTTGTTGGGTGGTTCCAACCACAGGTAACTCCAAATTTATGAGATCTAATGGCCTTGGTGTGCACCACACACATGCACATATGTGCATGAACATTCATATTAACAAACGATGTCTATAAAATCTCTATCATTTTGCCATTTAGAGCAATAACTGGGCATTCAACTCTAGAACTAGATTACTTTTCCCTTCTCTCTCTTTGTGTTTCTCCATCCCGTGGTATCTTTTTTAGAAGATTTTAACATGTGGATTCAATTATTCTTTATATGTAGAATTTCAGTTTTCCAGTTTATCTTCATGATTTTTTTCAGTAGTATTTTCATAAAAGTTTGCCTTTTAAAACTTAATCTTAAAAATTTATCGCCCTAATGCAGTTGAACATTTCAAGAAGTCTTTTCAGGGTTTGTGGGATCTGTAGTCCTTTAATTTTTTTAATATTTTAAAATTTAGAAAAATATTACACAAAATTTGAACATGCATATGCATATGACTGGATGGGTTTGGAGATGAAACCACTATTGCAATTGACAGAGATTTTATTTATTCATATTTTAAAGATTTATTTAGTTTTGTTTAGGGCATAAAGATTTATTTATTTTTATTTTATGTATATAAGTATCTTATCTGAATGTATGTTTGTGTACTGCATATGTGCCTAGTGCCCATGGAGATCAGCAGAGAGCATCATGTCCCTGGAATTGGAATTAGAGATAGATGGTTGTGAGCTGCCATGTGGGTGATAGGCACTGAATCTGGGGCCCCAGCAAGGGCAGCCAGTACTGTTAATCCCTGGGCCATCTCTTCAGACCCCATTTATGTGTGTATGTGTGTAAGTGTGGATTTGTGAACTTGAGTATATACAGTTGCACACAGAAGTCAGAAGAAGACATTGGATCCCTTGGGCCCAGAGTTACAAGTGTCTGAGCCTTCTGATGTGGATGCTGGGAGCTGAACTTAATCCTTTGGAAGAGCAGTAAGTGCTTTCAACTGCTCTCTCTAGCTTCCCTGTCCTGGAAATCTTAACCACAATGCTTCCAGCCACTATTTCTGATACCATCCATAGTGATCACTTGTGCATTTGCTTCTGTTTTTCTCTCTCCTGGCCTTTGGTAACATCTTGTCCTCTTGTGTGTCTTACTGTTTTAGGTTTTCATTACAGAGATTTTACATGAGAATGTGAAATAATTGGAGGGATAACTGAGAGTCTGGATGGTAGCCTCTTCCTTCCTAGAGCATGTCATTATCCTTTGCTTTTCAGTTAGATAGGGACAGGACACTTTAATCCAGTCAGAAATTGAAGTGCCTGAGGCTGAGCTTCCTGAAAGGCTGGCCTGTGTTTGGTTCTCCTATGAGGCAATAGCTCTGGTATGTATGTACTACCACCCTTCCTTGTAGACCCTGGGCTTACATTTAAATCTTTCTCTGTATGTAAGGGTACCACAAGCTTGGCCTATGTTCTGTCTCTCATCTGCTGCCATAGAACTATAATAGGACTTGTGTGATACCCCATTTTCCTGCTATGTGCTGCCCCACCTTCCCAAATCTTGGCCTTTGGAATTCTCAGTTGTACCTCCTTGTTACCTAGCTTCTCTGGGGCTGAGGATTGTAGCTTGGCTATCCTTTGCTTTATATCTAATACCCACTTATGAGTGAGCACTTACCATGTTTGTCTTTCTGGGCCATCCAGAACAACTCATTCCTATCACTTATCTTTCTCTGATGATTTCAGAGGACATATATGTGCACACCTCTATGTATGTGTGTGTATGCACATATGCATACCACTCACATGTGCACATGCCTTCACATATGCATATATACATGTATATGTGTATCTATCTATCTACCTACCTACCTATCCATCCATCCACGTATCTCATTCATATATATATATATATATATATATATATATGATCACTCTGCAGGTATTCTAGTTGCTTTTACCAGGAAGGTTAGCGGGAGGGCCTAGGACACATAGACAGCCACAATAGCTTGATTTGTAAGTTCTGGAAATACTCATCACAGAGCAGAGTGTGGTGGCTTCTCACTAAGCAAAGGGTCTAGTCAGTCATTGTTAGCAGTGAAGTGACTGGCTGTGGCCTGACCTCTTCTTAAACTGGATCTTCATCTTGAAATTGCTATATTTGTTGGGCTAGCTATCTCACATCTTGCTGTTGATCTGCTCGGTCAACAGGGCTCTGCTGTGGGTGGTTCTCAACCTGTGGGTCACGACCCTTTGTGGGGTGGGGTCAATTAACCCTTTCACAGGGGTCAACTAAGATCATCAGAAAACAGAGATATTTATATTATGATTTATAAGAGTAGCAAAATTACAGTTAGGAAGTAGCGATGAAATAATTTTATGGTTGGGGGTCATCTCAACATGGGGAACTACATTAAAGGGTTTCAGCATTAGGAAGGTTGAGGACCACTGGTCTGAAGTAAGATATTTTGTCTACTATATCACTAAAGCCACAAACACTCCACTGCACAGTTTTACCCATTGATTGCATCTCCTGACATGTCCCATGCCCCCTGTCCTCTGGGGCACAGGATCACCTCTGGTTAGGAACCACTCAGTTTTGTCAGTGGTGTCCACTAATGGCCCTTCATGATTCACATGTTGGCACTACCATTGTTTCTAATGTCAACTTTTTCTTTTAACCACAGGGTTCGAAACTGCTAAGTCCTTTGCCCTTCATGGTGCGCATGTGATCCTGGCTTGTAGGAACATGAGCAGAGCCAGCGAAGCAGTGTCCCGCATTCTGGAAGAATGGGTAGGTGCTTGACTGATTTGTGTTTTAATTGCCAAATGTGGACACCAGGCTGCGTGCACAGAGGTTTCAGTGCAATGCATGATGTTCAGTGCTCTTGGAATAATGTCTTTGTTTTTAAAGTCATCTTCGCGTTGTTTACTTCACGAAGGAAAGGATGAGTGAGACAGTTACTACCCATGCGTTTGTTTATAGTTTCTTGTCAGTGTCATCGGCTTTATTACTCAGAGATTTGAAAATGTTTACTTACTTAAATCTTTTATGAAGAGAAGTAAAGCATAGCCAGTGCCCATGAATGAATTGGGATATGTGTGTGTGTGCTTATTTGACATTGTTTTTCTACTTCTGCAGTTGTCTGTCTGTCTATCTAATCTATTTCACTTTTCACAGTTTCATACATGTACATTGTGCATGTTAGTCATTTTTGTTTCCCCATTACCCTTTTTAATCCCTCTTCTTCCTCCTGCTGAGCCCCTTCTTTCCTGTGGGTCCTCTCTGCCTTCATGAAGTTAGGAGATAAGCGGGCAGCAGGGGAGTGACCCAGAAGGTGGGCCTACCCATAGAATTCAAGGGCTCTCAGAGATTCACAAGGAAAAAGATGGCAATACCCAGATGAGTCTTCTTTTCCTGCAGAATGAGAAGGGAAAAAAGAAAAAGGTCAAAGTTCTCCTGGGTCCTTGAAAGGTAAACATCCTTAACTATTTCTTGTGCACCCTTCCAGAAAATGATTTCAAATATAAGCAAACACATGCACATGCTGTCCTATGCTTTGATTGTCTCACTTAATACACCACAAGATCTTTCTGTGGGGTGTCTAAATAGGCTTTGCTCCTGACAAAAACAGCTCAGGAGGAAGGAGCATTTATTTTGGCTCAGGTTTCAGTCTAGAGTTGACTGGCTGTTTTGCTTTTAGACTGGTGAGGAGAAAAGCCATCATGGGAGGAAGGCATGAGGAAGAAAGGCATGCCAGGAGGGAGAGGAAGAGAGAGAGAATGGGAAGGAGGGAGGGAAGAGGGGAATGCCATGACTGGGGGACAGGAGACTGATTGATTGATTGATTGATTGATTGATTGGGGTTTAAATGTATCTCTCTAGGACACCTCATGCCCTAGTGATCTGTTTAATCCACTTGGCTCCCCTTCCTAATTTCCAGCACCTGCCAACAGTGCCATCAGGTTCTGCTTCCATCCATGAAGTCAGAATCTGTGATCTAGTCATGTTCTCCTAAACTTCACATATATGAACACTGCTGCTTCAGAGAATAAGCCTTCAATACATGAGCCCTTTGGGAGAACACTGCAAGTCATTCTCTGTAATGGTTACATACTATTTCTTTCAGCATGTGCTTAAGCATTGAGTTGATCATTTGGGGAGCAGAGGTTGTTAGTGTCCTTGTGCTATTACAGGTGATACAGTGTCACTTCTGTATCAGACTTTCTCATAATTTCATATGAAACTAGGTCTAACTAACTTATGTGAACTTTTTTCAGTATCTAAGTTCATGAGCTTACCCATGGGGCTGAATGTTAGCATCAAGCTCCTAGATTCACTGGGCTACATATGAAGTTAAAATTTTAGTGGCCTAGGTGTTGCTGCATTGTCCATTCCTGTTGATATTGTAGAAGAGTTTAAGTGGTGTCTCAGAGATGGTCAGCTTCTCAGATTTTGTTTGTTTGAATTCGCTGTGTTTCAAATTGGAATAGTACAATTCCAGTGACTTCAGTGATTCTGTAGTTAGCATATTGGACAAGGATATTAATGTTGAAGCTGGTCTCAGAAGGGAACACCAAAACGAAATTGCTTTTCATCTTTAAATTGATCTTTTTCTTAGATTACACAGGAGCAGACTGATCTATCTCATTTTGATGTCTTATATCTGTCTACCCTCTGTTTTCATCTATCCCTCTATTACATGTTTATCATCTATTTACATCAATCATCTATCTTTTGCCTATCAATTATGTATCTATATGATCTATATGTCTGTCTGTCTATCAATCATCTATCTGTCATGTACCTCTCTTTGATCTATCAGCTATCTATGTTTCTCTCCATTTTAGCTATCAGCTCTCTCTGTTGCTATTCTCCTTTTTTTATGGCTCTCTTTTTTTTTCTGGCAGGGTCTCAATGTGTAGCTCAGGCTAGCTTTGAACTCACAGTAGTCACCCAGCCTCTGTCCTGGAATTACAGGAATGAACCTCACACTTGTCTTGATTCCACTGCTGTTAGATACACAGAGGCAGACATTCCTGATGCACCATAATGAGCTGTAGGCTCTTGGGCAAGTCTCTTAATACATCTGGCACATCCCTGATGAAGAAGATTGAATGAGATGATCTCAGAGACCCAGCATTTACTCTCTATTTCTTCCATTTTGGGCCATAACTCTGTCCCTGTGAGGCAGCTTCAGATGATGGGAATTAGCACTGGGAACCAAACAGTTCCTTGATAAGGAATAACAATCCTAGAGGAATGATTACCCCAAAACATTCAAGTGAAGGACCTGGGAACAAGAAATGTTAGTGAAAACTGATGTCTCCCATGTAGTTTCAAACATTTAAATTGCATCATGGAGGGTTTGGACTATAGAAACTCAACCCTTTTGTCATACCTCACTGGTGTACTTTTTCTCTGTGTATTCCTCACCCTTCAAAGATGGTGCTTACAGAAACCCAGATTTAGCACCTAAAACCATGCTTACTATTTGCTGACACTGCCTTGTTCCCTGAGTCTAGAGACCCATTACTGGTCACCTTGCTTACGTTTGGCTTCCTTACTTTCCTCACATGACCTTGCTGGTCTGATTTTCTTCAGGTCCCTCATTACCTCACATCTCTACACAGGGTTGCATTTCAGTAAGGATTGTCAAGTTTAATTTGATCCACTGCAGGTTTTCAGTCTTTGATCCAGCTTGAGTGTGTTCATACTTTACCATGGATGGACCATATCTGCACCTTGCTGGGAGGGTACTGAGACATATTGCCACCCCGTGGGAGGTTTTCAGAGTGGTCCAGGGTTTTTTGTTGCAGCAAGAGCTCATTTAAGGGTCCCTGGGCATTTTTGGCTCCACAATAATTCTCAAGTGCCAAGGCTCTTGGGCATCTTTAGCTCAGTTTTGGAGATGGATCTGGTTTCTTTATCCACTCAGCTTGTTCCTCCCAATCTAGGTTTTCTCTTCCAAGTTACACTGTATCTGCCAGGATCACCATGTTTCTAATGCTTAGCCCGTAGAATGATTTTCTTGATGCACAGTTTCGGGGTAGCTGATAGCATTCATTCATGGAATTCTTGACATGCACTATGTGCAGGTATGGCCCATTACAACAACCACAACAAACCAGGTCTTCTTCATTTCATAGAGGAGCCAAGGGACAGCTCTGTCAGAGAAGGATAGTAGTACCCACAGCAACATAGCTCATGAGCTCAGGAACAGGGCCCTTGTTTATGCCGTCTGCCTTGAAAATCAGCTTATCTGAGTGTCACATCCTTAGCTAACTTGCAGTCTTTGCTTCAGATCCTTTGGTGACACTCAAGTGGCTTGTTTCAGAAGCATTCATATTTGAGAATGCAGCTCCTTGACATTGACATAGCCATAACCCTCTTCCTTTTCCCCCGTTACTCTCCTCCTCCTCATTCATTGACAGACTCCCAATCTGTAAAATGTTCTGTCTGGGTATTCACTACGTAGCCCAGGCTGTTCTTGAATTTATTACATCCCTGTTTTAGTTCCTCAAGTGGTGAGATTACTGGTGTGTACCATTATATCCAGCACTGGGTCTTTTCAGTGCCCAGAGCTGATCCAATATTGAATTTACTAAGGACCACAGTGAATACAATAGATCTTTCTTATGACAACCCAAGACATCTCTGCACATATCCAGATGCTTCCTAGGAATGGTGCAACCCATTCCTGGCTAATTATCATATTCATATACTATAAAGCAGTAGAGTCACTAAGAGTGTGTACTGCTCTTGCGGAGCTGGGGGGGGGCGCGCAGGGACTCTAAGTTTGTGTCTCAGCATCTACACTGGGCAACTCACAGTTGCCTATAGCTCCATCTTCAGGAAATCCAATGCCCTTCTTTGGCATCTGTGGGTACCTGCACTCACAAGCACAAACTCACATACAGGTATACATGCATACACAATCATAAGATTTTTTTTAAAGCTGTATTATATTGGCAAAGATTAAAAACAGATACATACTATGACCTTTGGAAAGTGTCTGAACGTATGGAAATTTCGTCCATAAAATGCAGATTATAGTGTCTTTTTCAAGACATAGGTGTCTTGTAGTAAACACAAAGACTGTGTATAGATAAAATATTAACAGATGGTGGAGCAAGATTAAGTGGTCAACTAAATGTCAGTTATTTGATTAATAACAGCAATGAAGATAATAATTTCTTACAACTTATGGTGAGCATAGTGAAGCTTGCTTTTCTTTTCCTCAAGAAGTGTCTGAGTGTCTGAGGAGGATGTTTACCAACACGATTTAAGTGGAATCACAATGAATTGTTTTCTTGGCTTTTTATGTGTGGACTCCTACATTTTAATAGACGTGCATTTAGTTGGTTGATCATTGTTTTCCAGTGAGCTTCATATTAGCTCTCAACTGTCACTTGAAAGCTGTCTTAATTATTTATGTGATTGCTTTTCCTTTTGTATTTACTAAGAATTTTCCTTTACATATATCCAGGAAAGGCAATTAAGGGCACAGTCACCAGGAACAGCAAACAGTGGTTATTGAGAAAGGAGGGAGATGAGATATTTAAAAAAAGGCAAAGATTTAATAGTGATGGTAACAGAATGTGCATGTGACAGAGAGAACACATACTGGATTGATTGTAGCCACCTGATTTGATTCAGTAGCGTTAAATTACTCCAGTTGTCAGTGGTGTTGATTCCAAGTCTGTTTATCTCCCTGGAGTGAAGAAGACACCTGGACAGCTCTGATGGCATTGTGTTCTGACAACCTCATTGGTAGGCATCAGAAATAGGGGCTTTCATGTATGGAGAACTTGGTGCCAGATATTCTGTTGGGCATGTGCCATTGACACTTTGTTTAGAGTTTTCTTTTTTGAAACAGGGTTCCACCTGTATAGTCCTAGAACTCAGTAAGTAGAGCAGGTTGATCTGACAGACATGCCTGTCTCCACCTTCTGAGCATTGGGCTTAAATGAGTTCCCACAACACCAATCATAGCTGAGTTTTCAGTACTACTGACACTGTGTTTTCATGGTGTGGCATTAAGGGTGGGTGATGGCATTAAGGGTATGACAGTTACAGTTCTCAGCAGAAGTTCCCTAGATGTCCAGCAGCTTTCTGGCTATGGCAGAGCTACTCAAGGCCTTTATGAGCTTTGGAGCTTTGATACTTACGGGGATTTTCACTTATTCCTTTTGGTACCAAAAACATATACTCTGCAGTTTGTAACAGAATGTGTTCAGTGTGATGTCTTCTCATGCAAATTAAGTATGCACGTGTGTGTGTGTGTGTGTGTGTGTGTGTGTGTGTGTGTGTGTGTGTGTGTGCTGGATGACTGATATAGAAGCTTTGTGCCAAAGTGAGGGGCTTGCCTTGGAATAGATGATTGCTGTCTAAGGCAGCTCAAGGTATAATGCTCATCTCTGTTGTCTTGAATGTCACAAGCTAAAAAACAAAACAAACAAAAAAAACCTATTAATATCAGGTCCCTATGAAAAGTTCATCCTAAATCAGCCTCTAGATTTTCTCATTTATTTGCTTTAAAAGTTGTTTTTCCTGCACGGTATTGGATTTCAGTAAATAAAACATGATATAAACAATTCTGTGAGCCAGCAGCAGCTATGTAAACTTCTTGCTTGAGCCAGTGAGCATAGCTCTCACAGCAACAGGCAGGGGTGAAGTTCTAAAGTTCCACCCTAGCACATTTTCAGATGTCATTTACTGTCATCCTGCATATTGAGGTGTCTGCGTGCCAAGGGGCAATATGCTTAACATTAACAGTGAAATACTCATACTGTGTGATTAACCCATCTGACAGCCAAGGTAATGGGGGTTGGGAAAACAGTTGTGTAATTCCACACAGCTGGGGGCTGAGTGGGGAACCTGAAGTTGAAACTACATCCCTCTGATTCCCAGTCATCCTTTACCTAATTTAAAGTTCTTAGTGTGTGCTGTTCCTAAAGATTGTCCTGGGTTTTCTTGTTGACCTCCATATGTGCCTGTTTGTGTGCTTTTTGTGTTAGTGCAGGTGCATGCACACCGTAGTGCATGTGTAGAGGTCAGAAGAGAACCGAGGGCACTGCTCCTTGCCTTCTATGTGTTTGTCACTATGTGAGCCAGGCTAGCTGGCTTGGGAGCTTTTGTCTTTACTTCCCAGTGGAATGCTGTTAACTGCAGATGCCCTTGCCTTTTTGCAAGTACCAAGTATCCCAACTCACTGAGTCATCTCTGGCTTTCTTATACAGAAGAACGACCTTGAATTCCGTTTCCCTTTGCTTTGCTCTCTCATGTACTTAAATTATGGACTTACACCACCACATTCAGTTTTTGTGGGGCTAAGATTGAACCTAGGTCTTCTTACCTGCTAGGCAAGCCGTCTCTCACCTGAGCCACACACTTCCAGTCTTGACCAGGCTTTTTAAAGGACTCAGCCCAATACTGTATTCAAAGAGATTCATCTGTATGTGAATGTTTTATGATGGGAAACAGTATGTGTTGGTTACATGAATATACCTGTGGTTACCTAGAAGGAACCTCCCTAACTCTTTATAATTTGATGTCATTGATAACTGGGTCAGATGAATCTGCATCTCCCCTTCCATCCCCTTCCTTCCTTGTTAAGTGCTATGTAGTGTATTTACTGTTCTGCTTAAGTTGCCCATTTGACCTTTCTTGTCACAGGCCCAGGAAAGATTCTTTATCAGTTAATAAATTATTCATCCTTCTGTAGACATAATTGGTTGCTAAAATATTCTGAGTTTTCTCTGTCTTCAGAATGTCTGAAAAGTGTGCCTGGTCCTTATCCTCCAACTTTTCCATCTCATTTCTCATTCTGAAAATTTTACATTGACTTATTCTTGACCGTATCCACCGTTCTTTGATCACTATTTCTGTGCCTTTATTGTTTTCTTCCTGGCCATCCCTGGCAGTCTTGAACTGAATCTTTTCGAACTTTATATCCATTATAACCTTTATATAACAAGGGCTGTGGTTCACCGCAGAATGTTAAGAGTGCAAGCAGGAAGCACAAGTGGCCAGCTCCAAACCATCACCCCCAATTGTGTGCAGCCCAAAGAAGATCCATCCTCTCAATAATGCGGGTTCCCCTGGGTTCTTATTAAGCAATTTTGACATAGTTTGAAGAGATGGATTTCATTTTCAGATGGTATCTAGCCAGTGGCTGCAAGGCCGGCTTCTGGCCACTCAGCTTTTAGCCTCTGTTATTTAAGAGGGAAAAATATACTTGAGACTGTTTTTCATGTTTATTATGGGGCATTCAGAGTCCCTCAGATGTAGTGTGTATTAGATTATGTAGAAGAGAAATAGTCATTGTGCTGATAAAACTATCCAGGCAAGGACAAATAGAGATCAGCAGGCCTGGAGGTAGTTTCTCAGGCTGGCCAGCACATGGGGCAGAAGGTCAAGGGTAATCCTAGAGAATTGTTTAAAACAGAACTAGTTTTAGTCTACAAAAAGGTAGTCTTTGCTTTGGAGTCCCAGAGGCCTGTGATCAAATCCTGACACAGACTGTTGCTCACTGGTGCTCCTGTCTTATTTCATGTAGAATGGTATGAGTGACAATTTTCAGGGTCACCACAAGAACAGAATGTAGCCCCACAGGGCTTTCCTGCACAGAGACCATCATGTTGCCATGCAGAAAGCAGTGCACACCCATGTTCAACACAAAGCCCTAAACTAGACAGATGTATTTGTTCAGGCTCTTATAAAAATGTCATAGGCTGCTGGCTTAAGCAGTCTATTTCCAAAGGTTGCAGAGACTGGCAATCTGACCACAGTGCCTGTTTAGTGAGGTTCTTGGTGAGGACTGTCTTCCTGTCTTCTGCTTTATAGCTCACCATGTCTTTTCATGACAAGAGCAGAGACATAGAAGAAGGGAGGGAGGGAGGAAGGGAGGGAGACACTTCTAAGCTTTCATTCTGTAGGATCCTGTTGTCTTCCCAGCAGTGTCAGTCAATACTGAAATGAGCGGAGATAAAGAGTGGAGCTCCTTCTGCCCCCCTAGGAATTAGAGATGTGACTGTTGTCCTATGCCCTTGCATGGGTTGGAGCTGGCTGGCCTGGCAGTGGCTGGGGTTAGTGCTGAAGAGGTGTGGAGTTGGCAGAGCCTACCCTGTACTCCCAGGAGATTTGTGAGTGCTGATATCTGTCCCTGTTATTGGAGGATGTAAATGTGACTAAGTTTTGAAAACTATAGAAGGAAGGCTTACAAGTGTGTTGTAGTGGTGGCAAGGCCTATGCACCAGTCCTTGGACAGTCCTCCCTTCAAGAATGGAGCTTGGCTCTCCTTCACCAATGTGATCTGTACCTGGCGATGTGTCTTAGTGAGTTCCATGTGCTGACACCCCTCAGTGAGTTCCGTGTGGTGGTACTGGTGGGTAGTGACTCCCCAGAACGATGAAAGGACCTAAAAGGCATCCAGCCTCTTCCTTTCACACTCTCTTGTGTCACTGTATTTGTGCCACCATGTTGTGAGGACACTCAGGCAACCCTGTGAAGACTGCTGCTTCACCAGTAGCTTGAACTATCTCGGGCCCAGCTCAGCCTTCTGCTATCCAGCAGATTCACAAGGTGAGTTCTCCTTTCAGAACCGTCCAGTGGCTAGGACATTGCCCAACTTAGGACCTTCTAGATTTGATTAGATGCAAAATGTGTACAGTTTCAGCCATATGCTTTTGGGGAAAACAGTAGTAACTAACACAGAGCCATAACTTCCAGGGGAGAAGGAGCTGTCACTGAGAGTGACTGGACCCTGAGACTCAATGGGCTCCACAAAGTGTAAGGCATTGAAGCTGCATTGGCTTCCCAAGTGCCTTACATGTTATAGCATCCTACATTAGGGACTTCCAGCTTTGCGGTGAACTCCTTTCCTGATGGATAAACATAGTTATCCTATCCTGCTTCTGCATTAATTAATTAAAAAGATGACCCCCCCCCCACACACAGTGAAAACAGCATCTTCTAAGCATCTTTTTGGACCACCAGACCAAGGTCTTTTCTCCTTCCCCAGAGCTCTATTGGCTGCGTTCATAGAACCTAACTAATACACGCATCTCTCAAATTCCCTAAATAATAAATCCAAAGTTATTGAAGCTATCAGGTTACTGAGAGTTGGCGGTGAGACTGCCCCCTCTCATTTCTTTGCAACCCTTGTCCCCATTTTATTATTGAAGCTTGGGATGCTCATGGTAAGGCGAGGCAGCTGGGGAACTTCGGGCCCCTGAATCTTGCAGCAGGCAGCAGCTGTGGGAGCTCAGGCCTGCTTTGCCTTCCCTGGAGTTAATGAATCAGCATGCGCCAAGGGCACAGTCTGCCTGTAACTGATGGAGGAACACCACATTTATTTACTCAACAATTCTGAGATTTCCAATTGTTCCAACTACAAGACAGTCTGCCTGCAAACCGGGTTAGTCTGGGAGAAACTTCAATGCATCTTTGTAATGGCTTTGTTGTTGTTTATTGAGAGGGACTAATTAACTTTGATTATTGCACTAATATTATGGCACTTTGACAACCCTTCAGATTTATGACTCTGGGAAAATAAACAAATGAAATGCAGGTGCTGGAGCAGAAAGACTCAGTCATTACTGAACTTTAATTACTTGGAATGTGTAGCCAGGAGAGAATTAGTTGATGAATTACAGGATGCTTAAAACCTACCCCAAATTGAAAGCAAGGAGAAGACAAAAATAGTGGGGAGGAGGCTGGAAAGGTGCTGTGTTTAAGGTGGGAAAGACAGGGCACATCTGTACTCCTCTGCGTGCCATCTCATGGACTAATCTTGGTGGTTTCTGGTGCTGCAGAAACTCATAAAGTGCTTGTCAAAGCTGAATCAGCATCAGCCAAGAACATGCTAGACATGCACATTTTTGGGTCCTGCCCCAAACCACCAGTTCAGAGTCTTTGGAGGTGGGGTTCCAGGGAAATCTAGATCCATGCAAAAGTTGAGGTACATTGACATCAGATTTCCTGCTCTTTGCTTTTGCTAAGAGGGTGGGTACAGAATTTATCTTTGTTTACAAAAGTCAAATATTGCCCTAACCTAGAACCTGAACCATCCCAGAGATTTCAGGCTGGATGACAATCGCCTTCACCCAATGCTCCTATCTCCCTGACCCTTGGTAAATCTTCCTTTTAAAATGAAAATCATAATAATGATGATGGCAGCCAGCATGATGGTGCCAGCATGATGATACAGTCACTATGTTGAGCATTTCAAGTATGAAGTCTGTTTCCCTGAAAAGATCCTAAAGCACAGAGGTGTTCTAGATCACATGCAAGCTCCCACAGCACAGATGCTGCAGGCATGAGTTGCCTTTCAGGACAGCATTCCTGACTGTCCAGTTCTTCTGCCACATCCTCTATGTGCCACATTATATCTAGGCACAGAAGGGACTTACCAAATACTCTTGGACGGAGCAAGAAGACAGCAAAGGTTGACAACTGGGTTGTAGGCACTGACATCCAAATGGCAGAATCTTGTCCCTGGTGCTTGGTTACCTTTTGAAAGCTGACCAGCACAAGGTGTATAGAGCCAGATGCTTTTAAAGTTTTGAGCTATTGAATTGATTATCTCATTGATGTTGCAGTTCTTCACCTGGCTTCTAGATTGTTCAAGAAAGGGTAGTTATGTGCAGAACACCATGTACTTTAGACATCAGCAATCCATCTTTGGGGATTCTCAGTAGCTAGCTTCCCTACTCATGCTGGACTTGGGAAGGCTGACTGATGGACAGTGACTCAAACAAACTTGACCTTGAAGGATGGGAAAGAGAACCTTTATGTGGAAAGACCGGCTCCAAAAGCAGAATCCTGGCGAAGGGGAGGGGGGTGAGTTATAGGCTAGCCAGACATGGTGAAGTACACTTGTAATCCTAGCCTCTGGGAGGCTAAGGTAAGAGAATTGGCACAGTTTGAGGACTGTCAGGGTTGGTTCCATAGGGAGCTCGAGGCTCGCAGATAGATTCTGGATGGGTTTTCACATGAGTGTATAAGCAGGGAGACAGGGGAGCTTGAATGGTTAATTGGTTCTTTGCTACTGATGCAAAAAATTAATTTGCATCAGTAATTGCTTGAAAACACCTAATATACTGTTGGAATTGAGAAGGTAAACATAAAATCTCTATGGTTTCTTGTTGCTTAGGTCGGAATAAATAGTTTGAATTGGCTTTGCTTATCAATTCCTCTTTCCCTTTGGTTAATAAGTGATTGCAATGACACATTGTGAAATTTGTCAAAATTATATGTGTACCTGTGTGTGTATACAGACAGATAGAAAAAGAGAGTGGAGAAGAAAATAGAACAGAAAAGTTGGCAACACAGGAGGGGAATAGACAGACAAAGACAGGAGGACACAAACCGAAAACTTTCCTGGAAGTATCTTTTGGACTGGCCTGGGCAGGATGAAGGAGCCTGATCACTGTGTCCTGTGTCCCCTGGTCATTTCTTGCTTAGAAGGGAAGAAATTAGAATTGTTGAGCTATGATTTGTTTTAATCAGAAAGAAATTGTCTAACATAAATCTCTTTGTGAGTGCTGAAAAAGCCCTAAAGCGTCTGGGGGGCAAATATCAATACTTTGCAAAGGAGGAATGATTGTTCCAATTCGTGGCTTAATTGACTTTAAGCCTTAATGAAAGTCAGGCCAGGGCAGGCAGCAAACACTGTAGTTGGGATCAGCAGTGAGATCTGAGCCGGGAAAGGAGGAATTGAAGGGGTTCTCATCCTCTGCTACTGATGCCATTTTCTAATTGACTGGGACCACCAGATAATACTCCTTTTTCTTCCTATGTTGAGAGGACAGTTTTTTCTTTCTGTGTAATTTATTTTAAATTATAGTCCCCTCCCCCCATTGGAAGCATTCGTTTATGTTGGATTATCATTCCCCAAGTGAAATTTCACTGATGCTGTATAATTAAATATAGATTTTTTTGAAAGCACAGTATATACTTTAAATTTGTAAGTGGGCAAACTATGGTGTATAAAGACTTTATTTAGGAAGAATAAATGGCTCCCCAAGTCAGCCCAGTGGTTGTTGGAAAGGATTCATTTAGCATCCATATGCTCCCTTGGGAGGGCTGCACAGCCTCTCTGGCTTCATCAGTCTAAAAGGGTTGGACTGTAAAGTACATTGTGCAGGTCTAAGCAACAGACCCAGCCTCCAGTCTGCCTCAGTCTCAGTCCCTTTTGTACCATGTGAGAGCCAGGTGACCTTCACTTCCTATTGCTTCAGTTTGCCGAGCCCTATGGCATGGGTGTGCTAAGATCACCCAAATCCTGTTGCTCACCAGGCACTACAAATGACACTGGAGTACTTAGGGTGGTAGCTAAGTACCAAGTGTGTGATACTCAAGTGCCAGCAGAGATAGGAAACAAAACAAAGCAAAATGGTGGGGTTGGGGAGATGCTTTACAAGCATGAGAACTCAAGTTCAATCCCCAGAACTCATCTCACAAAAAGACTGGGTATATTGTTGCACACTTGTAATTCCAGCTCTGGGGAGATAGAGACAGGCAGATCCCTGGGTCTCCATAGACAGCCAGTTTCACCTACTTGGCAAGTTCCAGGCCACTGAGAGACCCTGCCTCAGAAAGAATGTGGGTAGCATATAAGGAGTGTTGGCCAAGGTCATCTTAATCCCACTTGCACAAGTGTGTGTACATGTGTGCATGTGTGTACACTATTCACTCAAAATATAGAGTGAAATAAAACAAGCCTCCCTTGTAGCATCTTTGGAATGGCCCCACCTGCCTCTCCAGTTCGTGTCTGGCCATGCACCCATTCTGCTTCTTGTTCAAGCCGTATCAGGACCACTGTATTGCCCAGCCTTCCCACTTCACCACATCTTGGCATAGTCCGTTTCCTCAACCTGGAGGGATCTCAGCCATCTTGTCCACCCACCATATGTCCCTATGCCCTGTGAGTGTGTGCTTATGCGTATCTCTTTTCCAGAGCCTTCCCAGGATTCTCTGGCTGTGATGCTGTTGTCCTTTCTCCCTTCCCTTCTAAAAGTTCTCATCAGTTCACACCTCTGAGTCAGGTACTATGCTAAGCACTATTGGAGGAAACAAAGCCTCCTGCCTCCAGGGAACTCATAGACTGGGTTTTGGTTTTGTTTAGTTAACCTTTAATTAGCCTTCCCCAACTTTAAATAGTAAAGAGTTTCATTGTGTCATTTCCATAAAGGTATATAATGTACTTTGTCATATTCACCTCCTCTGTATCCCTCCCCCCTCAGTTTCCTATTCATATTCCTCAACATCCCTCTTCCACTCTCATGTCCCCTTTAGCGTTTGGTTGTTAAATTATGCATTGATTGACTGCAGCATTGATCACATTGTGGATTGATCGTTTGTCAGATGTGCTCCTTATTTAGTGAACAAATACTTATCGACACCGTCTTCTATCCATGTAGCCTTCTGGATTCTGAGTATGTGTACATACCATACTAGGTCCTTTTCCTTTTGGAGTCTGAATGTAGTGACAGACATGTAAATGAATAACAGTATCCAAGGCACTGCCCCCTCCCTCTGTGTGTCTCTCTCTGTGTATGTCTGTGTGTGTGTCTCTCTCTGTGTCTCTGTGTCTCTGTGTCTGTCTCTGTCTCTCTCTCTCTCTCTCTCTCTCTCTCTCTCTCTCTCTCTCTCTCTCTCTCTCTCTCTCTCTCTCTCTCTCTCTCTCTCTTGCTTTCTCTCTATGTCTAGTATGCAAGTAGATGGGATGAGATCTGGTCACAGCCTGAGCTTAGTGTTATCTGGGCAAAGGGCAGACATGCTTAGAGTCATGTTGTTCAGCCTGACATTGAACATCTGCTCCTCCTACCTCTGCCTCGTCAGTGCTGGGATTTTAGACATATACCACCAAGCTTAGATGAAAATATTTATTTTATTTTATTTTTTGATGCTGGTAGGCTGGCTAGAGGTTAAGAACAGAGATTTGGGTTTCTGTAGTTGTGTAGTGATCACAACCATGGTGGTCCCCCATGTACTCTTCATCTTTCTGAGGGAGATGGGATATAACTTGCCTGCATCACAAGATGATTGTGAGGTATAAATGGGACAGCAGTGCCCTGCTCATGGTGCTGGAAGCCTGTGCTTGTCACCTCTCCATGCTTTGCACATCTTCCTTCTCAATGTCAGCAGAGTCAGCCTCAATGCCAGACACAGCATCCTCTGGGTAGACTGACTTCAAGTTCAAAGCAAAGCTTCCTCGCTGCGGTATTGGATTTTGCAGGATGGTGACAACTTCCACAAACCTCTGGTTCATGAGCCAATTTGGAGAAAATTGAATCATTCTCTACGCTTTTCAGCTCGCATCCTAAAAGCCTGCACAAACATTCTGGGCAGGCTTCAGCAACTTCACATCAAGAGCTCAATCACAGCTTCAAAATAAAAACATTCCCCATTGCTCTCTGTGTGTGAAGCTGGATCTGGAGCTTGTCACAAACCTCGGAGCTAGTGATAACACAGCCCCCTCCCCAAACACATGCTGTCTCAGAGGGTCCTAGCAGGCAGAATCCACTTAGCATGCCCTGTGCTTCTCCATTTGTGGATTAAGGATGGGGGAATAGGAGCTGTCAGGACCAAGTGTTCCATCCGCACCTGCAGCTGCAGGTAGGCTACAGCTTTTGAAGTCTCCCTTAAAGTGGTTTCATATTCCAGTCTGTGGAGGCAAGCTGGGCCAGGCAAGCATCACATAGCCCTTTCTCATCACAGAAGAACAACTAGTCTCATTATCAACGTGTGCTCACACTCTCCTCAGCAAGGAGCCCTCTGTAGAAATAACTGTGAATTTAGTAACTGGAAGTCTCGAGTGGTTCATGATTTGCAGAGGATTTATATGTGAAGGGAAACGGATGGATTAAAAATATTAAACAGTATAGCGAGCACCCACATAGATGAATTGTTGAGATCTATTTTCCCCTTCTACTCTAAACATATGGCATGAATTTTCCACCCTCATTACAGTTGCTGAGAGAAGGCAAAGACAAATATTGATATTTCATTCATGTTTTACGGTGAAAACACTGTTTGGTTTGTTTATACAGTTCGACTATCACAGTTTTTATGGTTGGCAATGAAACCACTGTAAAACCAAGTCTAGGTTATATAGCAGATGCGATAAGCCATCACATTCAGGGAGACTCCCTGGACAGGATGGCTGATGTCACATGTACAGAATGAACAGCTGAATTGTGGGTCAGGAGAGGTTGGTCAGGATGTAATAACTAACAGCCTCTGTGGACTTTTTGAGGTGAAAAGCCACCAAGGATCCTCTTGTTTAGATGGAGTCTCTGGCTTGTGTTGCTGGAAGGGCTCTGAGAGGTAAAGCTTGCAGCCCATGCAGCTAGTTGTGCAGAGGAAGGAAGAGGTATGCTTACATTGTGGGTAGGCCTCTGCTAAGAAGTGACACCTGTCACTACAGCTCATATCCCATTGGCCAGGGCTAGTCTCGTGGCATTTCCAAGTTCAGGGAATACCTATTGCCAGCCTGCCATGTATGCACAGATGGGGCAGATATATGGAATGTCAGAGTTTAGCCTGAGGACTGCCTTCCACAGCTACAATCACCCCAAGACTTTTAGTAGCGATTTGTTAAATTGATGATTTGGTGTGTGTGTGTGTGTGTGTGTGTGTATACATACATGTGAGCATATGGAGGCCTAAGGTAAATATTGAGGGCTCTACTTTATCTCTGTCCTCCAACAGTTCCTTAATTTAGTCAAACTAGATGGTCAGTAGGTCCCAGGTCTTTCTTGCCATCAAGTGTTATGTATCAAAATTCACATCCATTTCTTTTTCTTGTCTATCGTCTATAAAACATTTCTTTTTCTATCTTCCTTCCTTGCTTCCTCCCTTTCTCGCACCCTTGCTCCCTCCCTCCTTCCTTTTTTTTTTTTTTTTTTCTGAGGCAGAATTTCTCTGTGTATCCCTGGCTGTCCTAGAACTCATTCTGTAGAGCAGGCTGGCCTCAAACTCACAGAGATACACCTGTCTTTGCTTCCCAAGTGCTGGGATTAAAGGTGTGCATCACCACTGCTTGGCATGGCATTTCTTTCTTTAAAACTTCTTGGACAAAGGGCTGGGTAGATTGTTTAGTGGGTAAAGGCACTAGGTGCTAAACTTTGAAAACAAAAGATTTTATTTTCTTTGAGTCTCAGTTAAAGAACCTGATAATGATGCTTTCATGTTAATAGTCATGTTGGTGTTCAGAATCTACAATTTAGTGTGTATTGGGCACACTGGTGGGTTTTTGTAAGCTTGATTTTTATCTCCATGATTGCTTAATAATTGTAACAAGTGGGAGGAAAGAACCAACTCCTTTGGGTTGCCCTTTTATCTCCACACATTCCCTGTGGCATATATGTGTGCACACACACTGACACATGCACTCACGCACGCACGCACGCATGCACGCACACACAGAATAAAATTTTGAGCAAGATGAGGATTCTGCCTCACATCCCTGTGTCACACACAACAATATCATATCCTACATTTTATGAATCTCCAGTGTGCTTTCCTCTCCGTCCCTCTGAAGAACAGAACCTTGTACTTATTTTCCTCAGGATCTTTTCTTTAAGATCTGTTGTGCTTCTGAAAAATCTTTGAAAAAATAAATGGAAATGAGTTGCTTTGAACGTCAAATGAGCAGCTGTGTCCAAGGGAAAGCAGTTCATTTGAGGCTGAAATTGCAAAGATGCACATTTAGGGTTGGGTGATGATGGACAAAAGATTTTAATTTCTTTGAATCTCAGTTTCAACAGGTGTAAGTTAAAGAGCCCGATAATGATGCTTTCATGTTAATCGTCATGTTGGTGTTCAGACATCTATAATTTAGTGTGTAGTGGGCACACTGGTGGCTTTTTGTAAGCTTGACTTTTATCTCCATGATTGCTGAGCAATTGTAGCAGAACAGCCAGAGAATTCAAGGGGTGGACACATGTCTTTCCTTCATCCTGTTTGTTGAATGACTGAATACATGAACATGGTTTTTCCAGTTTCAATTAGCTTTCTGCCTTGAGGTTGAAGAAACTCTGAGTCTCCATAATAAATCATGTGGAGCCAACTCCCCAGATGCAACAGTATGCAGAAAGCTGGCTGAACTTTTGCTTTCCCCTTCTAACATTTCCCCTTCTAAAAGTCTTCTTCATTAAAAAAATAAAAAGTGATAACAGTGATTGCATTTACGCAGATTCCTTGGCAGGCATGGGGAGGAGAGTTCTGGGGATTTAGGTGCTGTGATGGGTGTTTCCCAAGTATTGAGACCTCCTAACGTTTCATTTCCATTAAGCATCATGGATGCAGTCCAAGAATTTAATTAATATAGCATCGCTGCCTTCATTGTGATTCCTCAGTAGGGTTATGAGAACCTGAGAGTGTTCAGTTGATTAAATGGCATTTTCTGTGGGTTTCCAACTACTGCTTTCCATGGAATTTAGTACCTGCCAATGTCTATTAAATCAATACTGTTAAAGGGGATCACAAAGGAAAGAGGTGTTTATATCACAATGTTACCTAGATGGGGAAAGGAGTTCTAAGAGTACAATTTTCTATAATGGGGTTTTATTTAAATAGTAAGACCACAATCTGGAAAGGTTTGGAAGCTGATATTAGGAAAGAATTACAATAAGGAATATCTTATAGAGTAGACACTAAGGTATACATGATCATGAGTTAGTCTAGGCTGGAAAAAAATATCATTGACTGGGGTAAAAGTAAGGTTATTGACAGATCTGTGGGTGTTAGGGACCTTTTGGTAAATACTGGGGGAAAGAACATGCTTGTTGAAATTAGATGAGGGAATTTTCCCTGGGACCACTGGAGAAAATGAGTGTCCCTTTGTTAAAGTATACTGCATTACAGGGATGGGGGTGGGGGGTGATGTAGCTCTGTATGGCCTAGAACTCACAATGCAGACCAGGCTAGCCTTAAACTCAGAGATTTTCTTGCCGCTACCTCCCAAGTGCTAGCATTAAAGGTGTGTGCCACTATGCCTGGCTTATTTTTTAAGATTTATTTATTTTATTTTATGTGTATGAGTGTTTTGCTTGCATGTATGCCTGTGCACTCAGTACCTGTGAGTTTCATAAAGAGGATATTGTATCCCTTGGAACTGGAGTTTTTGATAGCTGTGAGCCACCACTGTGAATGCTGGGAAGTGAACCCAGATCCTTTGCAAGAACAAGTGCTCTTAACTGCTAAGCCACCTCTCCAACCTGCATCATATTTTGTTCTGATGAGTAAATGTGGTATCAAATTAGATTGTGCTGTGATACATTAAAGGGGGTTGAAGGATAGGAGTGGTTGGGGAGAATGGGGTGATGGGGCAGCAGAGAGAAGGGCAGCACCGGAGAACCTGGCCTTCCTGCTGATGCTGATGCTCAATCCACCTTGGGACTGAGATGGACAGTTCATCCGGAGGATAGTGTTACAGGAAGCACATTTGGGGCTGAGCAAAGCCAGAAATAGATGGAAGCCTGCTTGCTATCTTAGGACCAGGAAGGTACAGGATCCAGAGATGGTGTGAAAAGGGGCCATATGTGGCAAGTTAATGGGCCCAGCTCACCCATGTAGTGGTAGCTTCTCAGGGGCCCTAGCACAGTGAGATCGCTCATTATCACCTCTTGTTAGTAGTGTGGGCACCTCTGAAGTTCTGGTGACATAGCACTGTCATTACTGTCTCCATACTCATCTGTATTGGTGCTATATCATGAAGGACCCATGGAGCATGCTCCTCTGTTCATTCTCAGACCTAGGTGAGGAGGTTCATCTGGAGAGCTGTCACAAGCCATAGAAAACTGGAATAGCAATTACTTTTTTTTTTTTTTTTTTTTTTTTTTAAGAAAGAGGAGGGGTGTAATAGCTGCCACCAGCAACAACTGACATCATCATAGCAGCTAAACTCACCCTCCCTTTCCTTGGGGGCTTGCTTCATACCCTGCTCTTCTCACGGTGGAAGCCATTATAATGTCGATCCCTTCATCTGGTCCTACTATTAAGAGCTGCATCTTGCAGACTATGAAAGTGGAAGGTTGAGCGTATATCACACGACCTGGTTTTGCCTGATTGTGGTTCATTATGCTCTATCAGTAGCAGCCAGTACCACGTTAAGCACTTGCTGTATTATGGCCATTTCTAGTAACTGGACAAAATGCGTTCTCTTCTCTATTGAACTAGGACTTGGAAAGAGACATGGGCTGTAGGTGGGGTAAGAAAAGGTAGTTTGAGCTGAATGAAAGAGTTCTTTTGGCCAAGCTTACTCCTTGCCCCTGTATTACAGAATAGCAAATTCCTCTTTGTGTTTGAGCTAGTTGAAGTGGGTTTCTCTCACTTGCAAATACTTGTCCAATGTAATATACCTGGTGATGCTTTTGCCTCCAAAGGTATGTCTCCCTTTCTGTTCACCACGATTGTTATTCAAACAGGAGGCATGTGAGCCAGGCCCATTTGGAATGGATTGGCCCAGGTCCTGCATCCTTTCACAGGCTGCCTGTAGTCACACTGGCGTGAAGGGAAAGCATATTGAATACTGGAGTTGAAGCCATTTGGTTTGAATCCCAGGTCAGTTTATAAGTGGATGTCCAACCTCAGTCAGGCAATTAATCTCTGAGATGAAACCACATACTTCATAGAATTGTAGCACTGGCTGTTAATGGGTGGGGAGTGCTGGGGAGAGTGCCGTCTGTGGCACTTTATGTCACTCTTCTGAAATATACTTGGCGGTATTTATTTGGGGCCCAGGTCATTGCTATCTGATCAGAACCAGGCTTCTACAAGAACCTTTCCTTGGGTCTGGGATCTCTGTTTTTAAAAGTGCATATACTACAAGGACTGTTAGCCATTAGGTTATCCCATTTCATTTAAAAGAGGAAACTGTTCAGTGTAATTTATACAATCAGCTTCCTTCACATCCCTGGTGATGAGATCTGAACTAGGCACCTAGATTGGTCCCTCAGATCATTACCCTGCAGAGTGCACAAGGCCAGGACTGTAAACCACAGGATACATTGTGAGAAGTAGGAAAGGGGCCTTGTTCTCTTGAGACCCACTGTTTCTCCAGTTGGACACATGGCTTGGTGGGCTAAGGTGGTCTGGGAGGCAACCCTACCTTGTTCCTTGCATCATGGTCTGCTGAATTAGATGAAGTAGCCTGTGTGTGTGTGTGTGTGTGTGTGTGTGTGTGTGTGTGTGTGTGTGTGTGTGATCATCCTTGGGGAAGACGAAAAGATATCAGCTGATAGAAAATAGCATTATAGGGCATTTCAGATATATTTATTTGGGCTTAGGACAATGTGCTAAAAAAAAATAATATGGTCCTAACATTTTCAGAGATTGCATTTAAGAACCTTACCATATCTGTTTTGTACATAGGATGTAGAGCATCCCTTGTGAATATGTTAATTCTTTTTTTATGAATTTTAGTCCTTTATTTCAAGTCCTATGCATGATTGCTGTCTGATCGCTCTAGTTTGGTGGAATTAATATAGATTTCCCACATGGGGAAGGGTTTGGGTGGGGATTTAAAGGAAGGCGGGTTCTTGATCCTTGGAAGAAATTCTTATCTGAGGGGGGATTTGAGAATAGCATTGTAGAGTTAGGCACAGCTATGTGGAAAATGAATTGCTGTGATTATTAGGTAGGTCTCAGAATTTATAGGACATTTGATCATAAGAGTGAGTGCCTTTCCTGAGTGATGAAATGCCTGGACTTGGACTACTTTTTAATTAATCTCTTTTGCCTATATTGAAAGAGTGACTTGCAGAGAATACTAAAATTTGATGAGAAATAACCAGGAATTGTACAAGGGAGGACAAAGAGGAGATTATCTGTTTCTTCTTTAGGGAAAATTTGTCAACTTTGGTGTTTACCTTTCCTTATTAGGTAAAAAAAGATGACACCTATCCCTGGGTGGTAGAGGAAGTGCAGTTGTAGATCCCTGCCAGCCCAGGAAGCACCTTGTGAAGTTACTGGTTTCTTGTTGCCTTACTGCTTTGAAACTTACTACAATTTGTGGCTGAAAGGCCTCTTCTTTGTCCATTTTTATAGTAGTACCCATAAAAGTGCCCCAGATTTTAATTGTATGTCTAGTGCTGTTGCAGTTGAGTGTTTTGAATTTTGTAACTTATGCAAAAAGCAAAATCATGCCTTAATTTTGTAAACTTCTTTCTTTCTTAGCTTGCAAAGATGCCATGTTGATAAGCCAGCTTTTGCTGCAATGAGAAGCAACCTTAGCCTCCTGAGGGGGGTCCAATAACAAACACACTTGTGGATACCTGTCTGCAACCCTGCACTCTTTGCTAGGCCTTCCTGGGCTTTGTTCCTCAGCACTTATATTCCAGAACTTGAAGTAGTGAGGGGCTCCTGAAGAAAAAACACAAGGTTCTTCTGTCCAGACATGGGTATATTTGTATCATATTAGAAGTCACGGTCAAGATCATCATCAGTGAGACAGGGCAGGGTGTTCTGCTTCCAGGGAAGCATGGCAGAGGCAGGGTAGGAGCAATAATTGGGAACCACGAGTAGCATTCTCTCAAAATGTGCTCTTATGTGTATGTACCGATTATCCTTTAGTAAAATGCCACTCCTCAAATGCACTTAACCTTTTACTTTAGGCTCCTGTAAGCAGTTGGAGCCACAGATACAAGTGTAATGCTACTAAAAATAAAATTAGAAGAAAGAGAATAGAAGGTCCAGCCAAGTCAGGAAACCATGCACTATTCTGATGTCTGGCAATCCAATCAGTGTCCTTCTAAGCCACCATCACCCCATTAGTGCAGGCTTACTGACTCAGGCAGGAAATACCAGCTCAGAGTCCTGGAAAGAGCCATCCAGATTTACAGCCTATCCCAGCTTCTGTAATCGAGGCTGTTTTCTCCCCAGATGCTGTAGTCAATCGGTAATTAATTTGAAATCCAAAGTTTCATTAAGTGTTATTGAATTCTCTCACGCTGACATTTGGAGTGCTATATTTCTTTAAAATCACAAACCATTTTTCATACTGTCGTTTGCGTATTTTAGCAGGAGAGGCTGCAGCCCTTGTATAAATGACCCAGTTTTCTAGATGTTTACTTGACTGTCATCAACTTATTATCCTTCTCTTCCACTTCATTGCGTTTCTGTTCTTCTCTAGCATTTTGAAATCATATTTAAAACATCATCACTGCATGTGAATTCTATCTAAAGTATAAATAAATTTAACTGGGTGAGTATGTCTAAAACAATGCCGGTCTTTTGAAGGTCTGGTCTTCCATAGTGCAGTGTCCTGAGACGTCCTGTGAAAAATGGGTCTGGGATGTTAAGGATGGCAGGGGCTGGGAGTGAGAAGACAGCGGGCCCCATATGGATATACCAATATAGATGTGTAGAAGAGGAGAGACAGACACAACCAGAACTAATTAGGCATTTTTTGTTTGTTTGTTTCTCTGAATGTTTGGAGAGTGTTGGGTGACTGAGAGTAAAGACATACTTTTTTATTACTCGAATCTAGTTTGTTATATGCTGTAATGTCACTTTTCAGCGGGGAGCTTTGTTATAATGGTACCCTGTGAACTACCTAAATAAGCTTTTCTTTCCCTTTGATTTTAGTTAAAAAGATTTATCTCAAGATTACAAAGCTCTGGCTTCTCTTAAAAATATTGGAAGAAGAGACAGTGATTTGCTAGCTTGGAGTAGCATTTGCTTCATGTCTATCATTTGTTTCACAACCAGCCCTCTTCCCTCTTTAAATATCTTATCTTTCCCTTTTCATTGTCACTTACAGCACACAAGTGTTTATTTTTTCTTATGCATCCCTTGAATGTCTGTCCCCAATCACATGTGCTCTGAGTTCTTACGTTATGCTGCTGGGGACCAAACCCAGAGCCTTTGTATGCCTGCAAGGGCTCTACCACTAGGCTGTCCTTTCAACCTTGAATTCTGGTGGAGAGCTCAGTCTCACAAGAGTAGCCCTCTATATACTCCTTGAGGATGTAGCTGCGGCTTGGCCAATATCTGAGTTTGGGCTATTTGCTCGCCGGGTTCCCCTGTGAATGTTTCTCTAGTGAACTGTCTGCTTCACAGGTGCTCTGCCCGTTAGTCTCTTTCTTCTTCTGAGGAGTCAACTTGAACATCATGTCCTGTGTGAAACTTCTCTTGTGCAGCAATCTCTGACAAGTATTCCCATGTGACAGTCTTTTCATCCCTGTGGCCCAGCCTCTGCCTCACTTACCACACTGGTTAGACAAGGATCATTAAATGACCTCCTGATGAAGTCAGGTATCTTCAGCTGCTATTGGTTTTGACCTCATGGACACCTCCCAGTAATTTCCATGTGTTCAGATAGTTAGAGAAGCAGGAGGTACAAACGAATCCCTGAAATCTCAGTGTTGAAGAGGAAGAGACAAGAGGACCAGGGATTCAAGACTGTCCTCAGCTACATAAAAGGCCAGCCAGGGTTGTATGAGACCTTGTCTCAGAATATAAAACAAAAACAAATTGGAGGCAAATAAAGACTGAATTCTACTCCAAATAGGTTTTCTTGCTTTCTGTTTTTTCTTGCTTTTTTTTTTTTTTTTTTAACCTCAGAAACATAAGATGTAGCCTAGGACAAGACAGATGGAACAGGTGCTCCAAAGCTCTGGCTTCCTTTATTAGAAACAAGCACACCTTGTCTCAGTGTGGTCCAGGCTTAACCCTTTGTTTTATTATAGCATTTTTTTTTTTCAGCAGAACATGGTCATATAGAATTTACAATGAGATTTCTCAAATCTTTAAATAATAACCTCTAAAGACAATAACAAATAGTTTAACTGTATGATTGTACCTTTTAACCACATCTGTAATGAAACTGAATGTATTGTTAGCTGGTTAAAATATTCCATTAAGGAAGAAGGTAAGCCTACCTTATGGTAAATACACTTAAGTGTTTATAGTACATTTCATATTTTACATGATTTCCTTTATAATTCTGCTTATCTTTTCATTCTAATTCCCTGAAGGACATATAAAAGAACCCCTAAAGAGAGTAATTACTGCTGTGCTTTTTAACCAAGGCTTCCTCTACAGAGAGGAATCTGAGCTGCTTTTTAAAGAAGGCCATTTTTAAATAAAAATGCAAATAAGCTGCTTTGTACCCACATTAATTACCCACCTAGCCTCTTATTACCATGTTTGTATTGTTTGCAAATACTATTTACAGTCATGTGGAAATTAACATTACTGGTCCTGAGGAAAGATGGTGGTGGGGAGGCTGTGCTTTGGAACCAATTAGGATGAACCTTGTCTCCACTGACACTCTGGGGGAAAGCACAGCCTTGCCATGTCAAATAATAGCATTAGCACTGACTGCATAGGCAGAGCACCGTAATTATATTATTGGCCCTATTTTGCTTCTGCAACGAATTTCATTGCCTGCATTGTAAAACCAGCAGGCAGCAAAGTTTCTGCTAATGATTTAATGTGCTCTCTGATCATTTTGGACAAAAGTCACTGGAACATCCACCAGGGAGTTTTATCACCTCCACTTAACCACTGCCTGGCTTGAGCCTTGTAAGTTGGAACAGAACACGATTCTGATGCCCTCATTTCAGTGTGATCCCTTCCTCCATAACACCAACTCTCAAGACACAGCATGTGAAGCACAGGAGTGTGCACTACACGTAGCAGCCGCTCATGTGGGTTTCAGGTTAGCCCTACATTGCCTCAGGCCCTGGGCTTCTGGGGTTCACTCCTTGACAGAACACTTGGGGAAGCATCCTAAGGAGGAGAGGTTTCTTTTAGTTATGTTCAGAGGGTCCTGTCATCAAGGCAGGGATGGTGTGGGAGTTGGTGTAGGTTGGTTTGTGGTAGCTTCTCTTATCCATTGATCAGGAATCAGGGATGGGACCAAAAGTGGGGCTGGCTCTAACCATCAAAGGCCCACTGTGGTGACACACCTCTGTCAGCCATGCCTCTCATCCTCTCAGTCCCAAGACCTCAGCTGGGAAACAGGTACTCAGACACTTGAGGCTGAGGAGGGAATTTCATAGTCAAACCATGATAGCGCCTCTGGGCCACCTGTAATGTCATTTACAAGCAAACTGAGGCATACATATAAAGAAATTCAGCCAGGGCCTTGCTGCTTTCTAGTGGCAGAGGCAGGACCCGGCCTCAGGGCTCCATGACTGCAAAGCAAAGCTGCCCGACTCTTGTGTACCACAGTTCTTCATAGGACATGACAGCCTACACACAGCATCTGGGTGACAATGTAATTAGCCCTCTACACAGGTCTAATGTTTTTTAGTATACTTTTTTCCCCCCCGAGTCACTGATTAATGACTGACGTTTGTATTCTATAATTAAAAAAAATTTTCCATCAAAACATTGAAGCATAAAACATTAAAACGTTTCCACCTGCTTTGATGTTTGTTTGAACCTGAGCTCAATTATGTTGCTATAAACATGGGTCCTTTCCTTTCAGGAAACATTTATGAATAATCTCCCATGCGCAGGAGAGCCGTGCATTCTTCAGTACTTGTCACAAGGGACAAGGGACATGGTGCTTTGGCTCTGCGTCGCATGCCACGTGTTTATAGACATCATTTGATTTAATCCTTTAATAACCTTCTGAGAGGACTGTCACTGGCTCCACTTGGTCAGCAATGGCAGTGACAATGCTGTGACACATGCTGACTGCAGGAGAAGAGGAGCCACATGCCTGAGGCCATGTTGCCTGTTCTTGGGCATAAACAGAATCTGAAAATGGAACCCATTCGTCTCAGCCAGGTGCAGTGAGCTGTCATGGTCACCACAAGTAGCCATCCCAGACCGGTGCTTTCTCCCTTTCTTTTAAAGTCACTTATTTCTCTTTATCTAACAAATGTGTAATTATTATGAGGGCAGGAGACAGTGTTTGCCCCTCTTGTCTAAAACTGGTATCCCTTTTCTTTCTTCAAAGCTTTTCTTTAAAAGCTTAAAATTTTTAAAAAATGTATTGTGTTCTATTATTTATTATTATCATTCATTTTATTAATAATAATATTACTAAAATAATGTTGTTAACTTTATTGTTTAATTTTTATTGTATTTTATGTGTATTGTGTATTCCCTGAATGTATGTATGAGTACCACACATGTGCACACCAGGCTGGAAAAGCACATCATATTTCCTGGAGCTTGAGCTGTGTCAGTGGTTGTGAGCTGTCAGATGTGGGTGATGGGAACCAATCTCCAGTCCTCTGTAAGAGCAGCAGGTGCTCTTACCTGTTGAGCTGTGTCTCCAGCCCCCAAATTGTTGTTTCTCAATCAGAAAGTCATGACTGACCCTGGCAGTATTGGGCGAGCAGTTCTCTTCCCCACAGTTCCTGCATTCTTGTCTGCCAGCCCTGGAACACTGCATCCCCCTTTGTGCATCTCTGCCCAGGGCAGCCATGCAGTGTAGCTATTTCCTCCCCCAGATCCCAGATCCTGTGTAGAATCCTCACTGATGAATGAAGGTTGCCCTTCCAGAACTTGAGAATTAGAGGAATTAAGTAAAACAAGATAAAAAGGATAAAACAAATTCCTCCAAATACCCTTCCTCTCCTTCACAAGTATTTGCAATTTGGGGTGGGGGAATCACAGGACTCAGAAGGACAATAAAAGCAAATAGTAACCCTCCACTTTTGTCCACGGTGTTCATTCAACACAGGACTGGAAGTGGGTTCTGTGTATGTGCTTCTGAGATGAGCAAAGCATTTTCTGGTTTTCAAGCTTCTGGCCACTCCCCCTCATGCCTTAGTGCTTACACTGCCAGCTTGTGAAGTCATTTCAGGTACTGATGGCTTTTGCTGTGAAGTGAACAGAGTTTGCCTGTTTGTCTCATTCTCACATTAGGTTTATAATGTCTAGTTTTATATACTTTTTGTATATATGTACACTATATAGGACTATGTATAAATATATACATCTATCATATGTGTGTGCAGGTATTTATGCATCTCTAGATAAGACCCTTGCAGTAAGAGGAGCTGATGGGTACTTCAGACTGTCCCACGAGTTCATTTTTGATTTTTAGTTCCAGTATTTGTGTGTGAACCTACACCACGGCAGAAGCCAGCCTTTAAGGATTGGTTCTCTCCTTCCTGTATGTGGGTTTGGGGACTAAACTCAGGTTTCCAGGCTCACAGTGCCAGCACCTCCACCCTCTGAGCTATCTTTCCAGCCTCTGCTAGTTCATCCGTTTCCCTCTCCCTGCAAATGTCTGTTCTGTATACTTCTGCAGTCATATTCATAACTTTTGCATCCCGTTCTATAACTGTAATTAAACCCCCTGAGCATTATCTGTGCATTGATTGTAAAAGATGAAAGGCAACAGCCACTGCTCTCTTGATGTCCACACACATATTTCCTACCCTTCCCCGGTGGACCAAACAGGATGCCTCCATTTCATTTCTTCATGTGGGCTTCAGCAAGATGGCCCTCAGAACCCTGAGGGAACCTGAGGTTCACATGGGGTTTCTTTTCTGCCAGTTGCTGCCCTTCTGACATGACTGATGGGTTATTCTTATTTTATGCCCATGTTTATCTGCTGCCTCTACTCCACCAGAAAAAAAAATATACAGCTGTGAGTCTTGAATGAACCAAACTGTAGACTCATGGTCTCTCTTTTCTCCTTACTGAGTATGGCAGCTGTTGGCATTTGTGTATGTACACTTCATTGTCAATAGTCATTGACAAACTAAGCATACTCTGGAATGGACTGATTAATGGCATGAGGGAAAACACTAATATATACAGAGTTCTTTCCTTGTAGGAACAAAATTAGTTATGGGTCTATAAGACTAGTGACTTCAAAAATGTCACCAAAGACTGGGTAGCTAACATATAACCAGTTTTCATTTTTAGTCCTTTGAGTTGGCAAGGGAAGACATAGGTAATGTATTCTTAATACCTACTCCTTTAAGTTACATGCATTGACCAAGAGATTTCTAAGGCTAGACCTCAAGTTACTATAAAGGTGGGGCAGGAGCATTTGCCACCAGTTTCACCTGCATACAGTAGGCTATTCATTAATTATTGTCATGGTAAATGGGTTTTCATTTACTTATTGTGTGTGTGTGGGTGTGTCTATATGCGGATACCTGAAGCCAGAAGAGAGAGTTGGGTCCCCTGGAGCTGGAGTTACAGGTGTTTGTGAGCTGTCCAATGTAGGTGCTAGACATTAAACTCCAGTCCTTTGCAAGAACAGTAAACACTCTTTTTCTCTCTCTCTCTCTCTTCAGTTTGCCTAACAAGGATCTGTCTAACTCATAGTCCCTCGTTCTTTCCTCTCAGAGGTCACCCTAACTGCTGCTAGGGATTTTGAAGCACAGGCTGCTCTACTAGCTTCCACTCTGGCAAAGGGGCCACTGTAGATGTGCAGCAGAAAGAACGCCTCCAAGGAGGGTTGATGTTAGGGGCTGTGATCAAACTTAACAGATAGCAAAGATCTAGGACCCGTGACGTCCATTTATGACAATGTGCACCCTTAGGGTTTGCTCTGTGTGCTGGTGGATATTGTCTGTATGGTAACATTCAAAAAGTGAGATAGTTAGTAATACTATAATTCCTACTGAGGATCTAGTTAAGGAAATGGCTGAGCAGGACGGGGGGAGGGGGAAACATGCAGAGAACCTTGGAAGCTTTGTCGTATGCTTTAGCAAGACCTAATGTTCTCCACCACTGTCCATCACAAGATGTCTGCCCTAGGGAAGGCAGTAGGTTTGGCTTAGGAGCTCTATATGCTTTTCACTGGCCAGTTTAAATTCCGAAACTGGCCATCAAGTCTCTTCGATTACCACCTTGTGAGTGCACTAAAAGCCAGTGAGGAAAGTTCTTAACATTATGACTAACATAAATCTGTTTAGTAAGGTGAAGCATAACTTTGCTACTGCCTAGACCATGCATGTATCAAAGCCTTATAAGATCAGTGAAATGGTTTTCTTGATATCTAGATTGACATAAATTTTGTTTGACCAATTAAAGTGTGCAAACTTTGTAAGAGAAGTAAGTAAAAGTCATTGTCCCATTGGCAGTGCCCTCCTGGCAGTAGATGCCTTTGTCTATGTACCTGATGTAATGTCAAGTGGGTGTGGACACTATGGGCCAAACCTGAGTGAAATTCAGATGCCATTTGTTGAGGTTACAACCTCACATCAATATTTAGCTGACAATCTAAGAGAGAAACATAATCATCTCTTTTTCCCCAGACAGGGTTTCTCTGTGTAGCCTTGGCTGATCTGGAATTCACTCTATAGACCAGGCTGACCTCCAACTCAGAGATCAGCTTGCCTCTGCCAACAGAGTGCTGGCACATCACCACTGCCTGACCAGCCTTTGTTTTAAACAGGATTGTCCAGCAATTTCCCAGGGGCACCACTTGGTATCCTGAGTGATTTCCTCAACTTGTGAGTTTGATAATGAGGTTTCTGGCAATCCAGAAATGTAGGCATTCAGGACATAGAAGGACACATTGCAATGGTGGGAAGTCTTCTTCCAGAGAGAGAGATGATATGCCATAGTTGGCAAATACAGTTCTTATCACTTTCTTTTTGAATCTGACCTCAGTATTCCAGAAGGTAGATTTGTTTTTCTTGACTGTAGATAGACACTGCAGTACTGAAGTGAACCACCAAGGTGTTGTCCTATATCTGGGCAATATATGTTTCTTCAAAAAAAAAAAAATCCATTTTTTTTTTTCCTTTTTACTGTCAAGGCCAGTTGAAGATTTCAGCCTCAGGTGTCATTTAGGCTTGGGAGGAGCCTCTAACTCCTCAAATCTTTCTTTTATCAGCTAGTCCATCTGTGTGAGAATAAGGTGAAGGCCTTGCTTGACCATTGTTTTACTTGGAAGTGTGAAGGAACTTTTCCTGTCTTGACCCCCATCTTTGTAGACTGGCCACTGGTGGCTACAGTCTACCCAATGGTGTTTACATGAAATCCCTGAACAAGGCCACAGGTGACTTCCCACAGTTGCAGGGCATTTGGAGGGATGGTTTACAGTCCTCTGGGACTCAGTTGACTTTGGAGGGCAAAGTCCCTTTTTGTCCCTCAAACCACACCAGTATGGGTATTCCCGTGTGGTTATTGAACACCAAGACGGTCAGAGTAACATGCACTCTTAATGGCTGGTCATCCCTCTAGTCCAACAGTAGGCCTGACAGAACCTCTCCTCTTGTCTCCTTGGTTTCTCACAGCTGACTTGAGGAGTGAGCTCAGTTCATTGTCATTCTACTCACCCTGCACACACTCCTGTGGGGCAGTCTCAAAAGAGTAGGAAAAGAAGGAGGAAGAAAGGAAGAAGGAAGGAAAAAAGAGAAGAAAGGAAAGACAGGGGAGAAGCAAGGAGGAAGGACAGAGGAATAGAGGAGGGCAGGAAGGGTAGGACAGATGGATAGAGGAAAGATGATGAGAAGGCAGGTAACAGAAAAGAAAGGAGTCTGGTGTAGTTGCACACAAATGAGGCAGGAGGATTGCTATGAGTTCCAGGTCATCTTTGAGCCACAGAGTCCAACCGTGTCTCAGAAGCTTTACTCAGGGCACCTGAGCCTCAGTTTCCCACCATTTAAAGTATGTTCCTATCTGCATCACAGTGCTGCTATGGGGCACAGCTAGTATTGTGGACGTGCTTAGCAGATTCAACACACTGTAGCTCGTCTCGGAGTTTTCATTACTGCCCTTATTATTGCTGTGCTGCTCTTCCAGGCACTTGGCTTCTAAGGTGACCACATGGGGCCTGCCCTTCCTCGATGGTGTCTCATAGTTAATCCATGGATGGGGAGATCCCTCTTCAATGTGAGTGTCTCCAGGGAAGCTCTGTTGTCAAAAAGGGCTGGATTAATTTTCCTGTGCAGTGGCCTTTGTCCAGGTGGGCCTGTCTGTTTGTTCAGGGAATTACTGACTCCATCCTGGACCTGCCCTTTGGGTAGTACCGTGCTCCAGGTAGAACACTTGGCCTGCCTGTATTCACTGTGGGAAAGCAGATAGCACTCCCATATTTGATTCATGCAATTAAACATTCATTCCATTTTTATTTGTGCGCAGGTCTGAGTGCACAGGGGACAGCAAACAGAAGGGAAACCCATGACTGAAAGATAAACATTGACTCCTGCCTACCAAGCAGACAGCAATCCTCCACTCACAGAAGCGATTATGAGGGAAATTGGGCTGGAAAGTGTTTTGACTGTTGCTTGTTTTCAGTCATGGGCTCATTAGCCCACCCTGGATAGAGGTGATGGATTACTGAGACACACCTGAGTACAATGTTTTTATTATCAGGTGTTAGAATGTATCTGTTAACATGACAGGAAGAGTCCTTTTCTCCATGCTTATTGAAGTTGGGAAGGGGGTCTCAGCTAGGATGTGTCTAAAAATGACAGTTCTTTACTGAGCAGGCAAATTAATGCATCATCATCACACAGAGAGTATTGAAAAGGCTGAGGGTGGAAGGAATAGTTATTAAGCTTACAAAAGTCTTAAAAGCATGAGAAGGCATGATAAGACCTTATTAACAATTTAAACTCGATTATGCTGACTGTATTCTGAGTTGGTAGAAAGGACACAAAATGAGAAACATTTGACAAAGTCAAATTAACTTCAAGCTGAAAAATATGTAAGAGAGCAATGGGTATCAATAGTTCTCCATAACAATTTGGCCCCTCCTGCAAGAGGTGCTAGCCCTGCCATGGCAGCCATGCGGCTTGTGATTTTGTTTCTGGGTCACCTGTTAGCTGTTTGTGACTTTCCCACTCCCATCCCTCTCTGGGCAGTTCCTTCTGACATAGTCTACATTCTCTTTTCTCTTATGACCTTGTGTTTCATTTTCTGAATTATTTTCTAGCTCATTTCTTCATCTCACGATCTGGCTGAAAACTTAGAAATGAGCCCCTTCTTGACAGGGTCCTCAGGACCCAATAACTCCTGATCAGTGGCCTGACTGGGCTTGTTTTAGGCAACCTGGTCGGCCTCCTATCTTCTTGTCTGGACTGGGTTCTGTTGGCTGCCCTCAGAGCCATGCTGGCCTAGTGCTGTTTTCTCTAGTTTTCTCTGAGGTTTTTGGTGTGAAAGTTGGGGGTGGGTGTCTGTCCCTCTGATTAGGCCTTTTCCTTCTGTTTTCTTTTCTTTCCAGGGGTATAGCTGGCTACGTTTATTGTGTTAAATGGATCTGGACATTGTCCATGTGGAATGATAAGGTGTTGGAACATGGCTAAAGTCATAAGCCTTCAACAATTAAGCCACAACAAAGCCTTTGGCACCTTAGCCATATCTGTAACATGAATTAGGTTAGTAGTTAAAATATTTTTATAACTGTAACATGAATTAGGTTAGTTGCTGAAATGTTTTTCTAACTGTAACATGAATTAGCTTGTTGTTGAAATGTTTTTCAGATCAACTTTTTGTTTAGGGAACATTTTGGTGACAAGACATATTTCAGCTTCTAAAATTTAAAGCTGGGAAAGAAATTCCATTCCACTTAAATACAAGATGGTGGAGTTTTACATCCTATCTACAATAGTGTCCCCCCAATTCTCTATGTCTGTACTCCACCCCTGCTTTAAAAGAACCCCATCTGTTAGTATAATTGCCATTTATTGTACTATCCCCCCTTTTGTTCTAGAAAAAGACATTTATTGTATCATATGATCAGTGAGCAAGCATCCTGATTTGAGCAATTCCAACTGATGTTGAGAGTGTCAGAAGAACAAAGAGGGGTATGTGAGATGGCTCAGGCAGAAAAGTGGTTACTCTGTAATCTTCAGGGGCTGATTTGGATCATTCAGCTTCCCCATTAAAGCTGTGGGTGGTAGCATGCATTTGTAACTACTGTGCTAGTGGCATATGTGGGGGGGCAGAGACTCAGGGCTTTTAGCTAATTTGTCTAGGAGAATCAGTGACCTCCAAGTTCAGTGAGAGACTGTATCTCAAAATGAGGTAGAGAGTGACTGATGGAGACTTCATACATTGACCTTTGGCCTTTATATGTGAGTGCTCACCACCATCAAAGCAAACAAACAAACAAACAAACAAACAAACAACCCCCCAAAACAAAACAAAACAGTGTTGTAAAGAAAAGAAAGAAGAAATAGAACATGATTCTAGCATGCCAACACATGCACAGGTTGTTAACCATGCACAGAAGAGTTTGAATTCAGCTAAGAGACAGTGCAGGGGGCTGCAGTGAGCTCCTTGTGTGCCTGCACATGTACTGGATGGTGAGGCCAGAGAAAGGTAAGGGGATGATGCTGAAGTTTGGAGTCTGTGTGACTGATGTATATGTCTAATTTTCTTAAGAAAATGAGGTACATGGAGTTTTAAACTTTCAAACTGATGGATTCATAATAATATGGACATTAATTTTTATTTTTTCTTTATAATATGGATGAGCTATTTACATAGACTTCATTAATCTACCTCTTTTCTAATTACTGTCAAGTATGCCATTACCATAACTCACCTTTCCCGTGCCTGTGGCAGACATCACTAATCAATCACAACCCTCCCCCCTCCTACTGACTATTGTGTTCAGTATGTGAATTCTTACTTGTGTGGCTGGAGCTCATCATCAGGTGCTTAAAACTGGTTTGGCATACCATCGCCAAACAAGACATTTGGTCTCTGACAGAGATTCTATGTCTAACAATGATCCTAGTTGTGGCTAATCCAAACATGATAAAATAAAGTAATTAGAGAAATGAATGCACCCTTGAAAAATATATGTTTCTTGTTATGGGCATCTAAATTCTATATGTTGTAGCTGCTTTACAAGAATCAGAAATGGAGAGGATGAGAGTCAGGACGAGGAGGAGAGTCAGGAGGAATAAAGTTAGAAGTATAGGTAACAAAATTATAAGTGATACTTTGATACATCTAACATTAGGAACTCTTAATTAAGCAAAGGGCTCATTTAGGACTGTAGCTTGAAGACATGGCAAAGACACTGACAGAATTCTCCATGTCATTAATATTATACATTTGTGTTCTCTAGTGGGGCTAGGATGGTGGGTAACTTTTTTTTTTCTCAGTAAAAACAAATGTAGGGTTTCTTCCTCTATTTACTCCAGAGTTGTGTAGGGAGTCACTAGTAAGTTCTCTCTGTGGGTCTGTTAGAATTGAGCATTGAGTGTTAAGAAATGTTCAGAAAATGGGACTCGGTGCCTTCTCTGTGTCTCAGAACTGTTTCATGTATTGTAATATTACTATGACCATATTTTACATGGGCCAGGGAGACCTCTAAATGTTAGGGACTATGCATCCATGGTTACATAATTAAAATGAGGCAGAAAATGCTTTTCAGAACCGTTTAATCTTTTCTGTGATATAAAATCAAGAGCATGAGGATATTTAATATTTGATAATATACAATGAAAATTGATGTTATGTGAATTAAAAAAATTAATCTTCATTCTATTTTCTTGAGATATTTTCTTTTCTATTCTCATTTTGCAGATAAGGAAACTGAGGCAAGGGATTCAGTAATTTTTCCTGGATCACAGGGTTAATAAATGAAGGAATTGGGATTAATTCCACATTGCCTGGTACTTGCTTAACACTGATGTGTAAACCTTTCTTCCACATTTTAAAATAGAATACCCTTCATATATAGGCATTCTCTTCCCAACAGTCATGGTATTATTGATTATCTTTGTTAGATATTGATGCTATTTCTCTATTTTAATTATAATGTTCTCTATGTACGGGGTTATTTCTGTAGAGTGTCCTAGTTCCTCGTCCATTGCTGTAATAAAAAAAACAGCCCAACCAAAAGCAACTTGAGTGAGGCTTATACTTCCAGGTTGCAGTTCGTTATTGAAGAGAAGTCAAGGCAGGAACTCAAGTCACAGAGAGAAATGAGAAGCCCATGCTGCCTGCCGGTTGACTGCTTATGTTCAGCTGGCTTTCTTTTCTCACACAGTCGAATCCCTGTTCATGAAATGGCACTGTTCACATTCAGGGTGGACCCTTCCACCCCCTGAGCAACCAGTACAATCCCTGTGTGTACACCTGTAGGCCATACTAACCCAGCCAGTCTCAGTGCAACTGCCCTTCTTAGGTGAGTCTATGTTGTGTCAAGCTCAGTTCTAACTAACCATCATAGGCTGGAATTACAAGTTATTTGTTTAACATGTTTATAGCATTTCCACGTCTCTAATAGATATGGCCTATAAACCCCTCCCCCCCCTTGAACTGGACCAAATAGTGTTTTTCACAGACATTATTTGAGGTAGCTTATTGTATATATGGTTGTCCACTCTGTTCTGTTGTATCTTACTTTGAGCCTAAGGCTTGCCATTTCTGTGGACTTCAGAATTCAGGGTTCTTGTTTAACTTATACTTCTTCCACTGAGACATGGAGCACAGCTCTTCCTGGTTGGCTCAGAGGCTCTTTAGCTGAGCAGGAGAGATAGATTTATATATCCCATTTATGAATTTTTCCAGTTTGGTCCAGTTCAGGAATGGGTTACTAGGGGTGGGTTTTTATTTAGATTTTTATAAGAATTGGTGAGAGTTGGTAAAAAGAAGAAAGAAAAAAAGCATCTTTCAGAGAGTGTACCTTAGACAAAGATCTGAAGACTGGGGACACAAAGGTGTTTGGGGAGATCATTGCTTCTGGCAGAATTTGACACCTGGACTGTTGAGGTTTGCCACACACACACAGACTAGCACTTGTATTTTCAGAAAGAACTGGGGGGGGGTGGTAGTGGAGAGGTCGTTGTCAGTGGGAAGAAGGGACCAGGCCATTTGGGAGGTGATGGGGTGAGTGCTGACAGAGGCAGGAGGCAGAGAAGGTAAAGCATGGAGTGTCAGATGCATCAGGACCTTGTCTAGATTCCTGGGTTCTTAGGTGTGGATTGCAGGGTGGAAGAGGAAGAATGGAAAGGAGTTTGGCTTTCTTTTGTCCAAGAGAGGTGTGGTGAGGTGAGAATGCCTGCACTGGTTTTCATTTCTGTGAGCGATTCCTTGAATTCATCAAGGAAAGACAGTAAGCCAAGGAGCCAGGGGCGAGATGTTTGTCCCGTTGTGGACTGTAACCGGAAGACTCATTTTGCCCTAGGACGGAATCAGAGGCTGGAAGGAACAGGCTTTTCTGTCACAAGTCCCTGCTGTGTTCTTATGTGTTCACACCAAACTCCTCTTGCTGGGCTGCACTTCTCGTCTTGGCCATTTCCAGGCTCACGTGGGCCATCTCATTAGCAACATCATTGACTGTGGGTGAAAGGACAGACCACTTAATTTTATTTTAGCAATTTCCATGCAAGAAAATGCCTTAGCAATGTTAGACAATTATCTACTTTATTTTAAAGTTATATTTGAAGGCATTTTGGGAAACTCAGAGTTTTTTTGTTTGTTTTTATTTTTTATTTTTTTGCATTTATATCTGTTTCCAGCTATGTTCATCTGACTGGCTTGATCATATATCATTGTTCCATTCCCTTGTGGAACTAAGACTAAGCTTATTTTAATGGATGTTTCCTATGATAATCTAGGTGAAAGGGAATCACTCTAATTACCAAAAAGCTGTCTTCAATAACAAAGTAGGGGAGAAGCAAGACAGAAATAGCATTTGACTAATGCTTTGCCCTTCTGTCTCTAGACCTAGAAATAAATGTTCTTGAATTTATACATTCTTGTTCCTTAAGAAACCATGAACACATGTACACATGCACACATACTCATATATATATATATATATATATATATATATATATATATATATATGTGTGTGTGTGTGTGTTTTCATAGACACACATATACACTCATATATATATATATATATATATATATATATATATATATATGAAATGGCAAAACTGCATATTTATTAAGGAGCGTGACCCTTAGGATTAGAGAAGTCAAGTTAAATCTCATAAAAATCTGTTATGGAAAATGAATATGTGACACCATTTTTTCCTTTGAGGGTCTACTTATTAATTTTGTCATGTTTAATATGTTACAGTTGCAAACAAAGGCATAAATGTATGCATTCAATCCTAATTAATTTATGTAATTGGGTTTTATAAATTTAGGTGTTTAGGAAGCTGTGCATAACACACCCCATTTACTGTGCTGTAGCCAATAAAAGCATAATAGAAAGACATACTGTTTGAAACTCACTTTAGTAGTAAATATAGATTAGTTGTAAATGGTATCTTTGTAATGTTTATTTTAAAATTTGCAATGCTGCAGATTTTCTCAACATACCAATTAATGTTCTTATTTGAAATCATGAGTAGTTAATGACTATAAATTTAAGTATTCTATCTCTGACAATTAAAAGATCTCTTAAAGCTTTTGTTCAGTGATTTCTCCTCCTCTCTCCCATGTATAAGTAGCAGTCAGGCACTGGGAAGAAAGGAGTATGCTTTAATAGGGGATAGTTTTCCTGGCCCATATTTTAGATGGTTTGTGTGATGTACTCTGGTATGCCATTTCTTTTGTGTACGAATGAGGGGTGTTACATGTGCATATGTGTTGATGTATATGCAGGCCAGAGGTCAGTTTTGGGCGTTGTTCCTTAGGTATTTTTCATTAGGTTAGGCTGATCAGCTGGCTAGCCAGTGGATCTCCCAGTTTCCACCTCTGCAGTCCTGGGATTACTGGTGAATTCTGCAGTACCCAGCTTTTGATGTGTGTTCTGGGGATCAGGTCCCCATGCCTGTACAGAAAGTACTTTAGTGTCTGAGCTCTCTGCCTAGCCCTAAGTTCTGTTTTTCTAATGTGTGATTTCTATTTCATGCTGAATAGGCACTGGATGGGTTGACAAATATGGAGTGTATCTGGGATTTTAAAAATAGATTGTAAGTTATAATAGGAACATCAAATACACTGAGGTAAAGTCAGTAAGTTCTTATGTAAGTCTGTCATTGCAGTGTGATGGTGACATTGCCAGAGAGCTCAGTATCGCAGGTCGGAAAGGCTGTGGGCTTAAGGCTGCTACATGAATGGCTTTGTCTGTGCTAGGGACAGTTTCTGTTTTGGTGCTGAGCATATGCTTAAAAAGTCCACATCAGTGTTGTACACTTTAAAACCCACAGCTTTTGCTGGTGTTCAGTCTTTCTCCATGGATGTGTTTAAACATAAGGAACTGCATCTGGCCAAAGTGAAGCAGCTTCCTCTTTGACAGATACCAAGGACAAGGAGCCCTTTGAATACCAAGTTGCATGCCTTTGGACATTTCTGGATTCACAGTGTCCATGGCAAGCATCATTGTACCTTCCATCAGGGAAGGCAGACATATGATGTCAATTTAGCATTCCTTTGTATATTCTGTTTTGTATGTTACAGGTTAAAGGAGAATGTTTGATTTGCTTATGAAAGTATGTGCTTGCAAGACTGGAAAAAAAAAGCCTTGAATAATCACATATAAAAATAAATACTGTATGTGGAGTAAGTGTTGTGAATCACATCTATGATGAAATATGCATGTCTTTCCAAGGCTAAGGCCCTCATAATTCATTTATAAGTTGCATGCCTCACCTTACACACAAGTAGGAGAGTAGTAATTTTCTTCATTCTTTCTGAAGATTTGTCACATAGGTTAAGGGACAAATAAGAAAGATAAACTTTTCTAAAACAGCTGTATGCTATTGAGAGGTAACTAGGTGGCAAAACTACTAGAGAAAAACCAAAGTATGTGTGTGTGTTGCAGGGAAAGCTGGGTTTTCTGGCAATGCTGGAGCAATGGCATGTGGGCTGCAGTGGCAGGCACCAAGCTTCATGCGTTCTGTCATGTCATGACAGAAATCATTACAAGTGTGATAGGTTTATTTATAAAGACTGACTTCAATATTCAAAGTACATCCATCCTCGCATTCCTCATTTTGAGCCAGGCTGTGGATCAAGATGAAAGAAAAATTAAATTGCGTATTGAAGAGCTGTTAATTGAGCTGTGCTGTATTTAACGGGGAAGCACGGGCTTCAGGCAGTCAATACCACCGAGGGGTTTTGTAATGTGCTGCATCATGAGACTGTCAGTTTGCTTTGGTGAATGCAAACAGGGCTAATGACAAAGCTCTGCAAACTCGATCCTCACTGCTTGTCTCTTTGGAAGAGGAACATCCATTCACTGCACATGAAACTCTGCACACACATGCTCATGGTGGAATGAAACCCCATGTATTTTCTCCCTGGAGGTCTAATGACCCTACTTAGTCACCAGAAGTTACTTCCCAATGAGTCTTTTCTGGGGCACATTTAAAGTTTGTAATGTAAGGCCTCATAGACTCTTAGATTCCTCCTCCCTTCCTTAATCAATGTAAATTCAATTGCTTTTCAGAAAGGGGGTAAGTAGTATTTCCTCATCGCTAATATCTGTTTCAAAATGTTAGGCCTACCCTGTTATAATTCTCAAAAGTAGACTATCAGTGGCTTAATATGTTATCTCTTCTCTCTAAGGCAATGTTAATTTTCCTTTGTAGTTAATCTATCCAGCTACCAAATTTAGTATATTTATAGTTAAAGATTCTGTTAAGCACTAAGTGATTTAAGTACATCTTGGATAAAGTGGCCTTGACTTTAACTATGAAACAAATTTTCTTTCATTCTCTTTACTGATAAATCCATAGTAACTAGAGGCATTTCTAGAACTGTGGACAATTTGAGCCTCTATAGTTTGATTAAAGATACTTTGGATATTCCTGCTGAGAAGCTGCAGGGCTGAGGGATTTATTTTCGGTCCTGACCCAGACACTGCTCAATAGGAAGGACAAAGACTGGATTTAGTTCTCATGTGATCAACTGTCCACAAGTTCATAGGGGCATGGCTTCTCAGTGGCAGTGCAAAAGTTTTCTTATTACTGTTGCATGAATTCCATGTGACAGGAAATTCACAGATATGACATTGAGGGCTTTTCCCATCCATCCATCCATCCATCCATCCATCTATCCATCCACTCATCTATTCATTTGTTCATCACATCTTTCCAATGGGCCTCCTGTGTTCTCAGCACTGTCCTTGTCAGGTTGTGGGGGGGGGAAATTTGGCTGGGAGGGTGGTAGTGACAATTGAGCCTGGGTGCAGGAGAGGCCAGGCAGATAGTTGGGCACAGCTTAGTAAGTCACCTGGCATCCAGAAGGCTCCAAAGCTTTAGGCAGTTGTTGCTACTGCAACTACATCTTGTGAATGCAGTGATACCTGGAGAGCTTAGAAAGATAGTTAGAGAGGCAGAGAGCTAGTTCTGTTAGCAAGACAGTGGTTAGCAGCCCCAGGAGAGTTGAGAGTGTATGTGGAAATGCAGGATGGGGAGCCTGAACTGTTCGGGAGTTGGTGTCTTCCTGGAGAGGAGAGGACAGTTGGAAACAGCATAAAGGAAGGTTATTTGGTTTAGTGGGTAAGGGGCAGTAACACAACATCTGAAGAGTACAGTTTAAATCCAGGCTCAGTCATTTATTGGCATGTGATTGCTCTGAACTTCATCTGTGGTGGGTACTACTTGTTAGAGGGTTTCTATTCCCAGTATATAACACTGGTGACTTTATGTTTTTTATCTTATTTATTTATTGGTCCATTTTGGAAAGCTCAGAGAAGTTGTGTGAGGGCACAGCCTGACATAGGGCATCCCTGCCCAGTCCCAACCTTATTCCAGAGGCCAGTTTTTTGTGTGGCTACAGACCTGTTAGCTGGCTGATTCCTTGGTAGTCAGAAACTGTCAGAGAAGACAGGCTCACTGCCTGGAGAAGAAGGCTGAGCTTTCACATAAAGGTAGAGGGTGGTAGTTGAGGCTGGTAGGGAAAGAGGTACGAGAGCATGGTAGCCAAGGTTCTGGTAGTACCCAGGCCCCATGAATGGTGGCATTTTGGAGTAACAAACCCTTCTTTAATGACATGTGTGGCTTGTCCTGGATTTTAATAGATTGTATCTAGATTTGAATTTTGTAGTGTTGTGTGTGTCTACACATTCTAGCCCTTTTGGGATGAGTTGCTAAGTTATGTTCTCTTTTGCCATGGTTCTAGTTTGAATATAAGTCAGAGAATATCAAACATGTATGTGTCCACAGACAACAGACAATTTAGCACACATAACTCATGAGCAATCCTACAGCATTAGGAAGCAAAAGAAACGTGAGCCAATGATAAAGAAGTGGGATACAGTGATGGAGCTCGCACTATACTGTGCTGAAGGAACAGACCCACATCTTAGCGACTTCACACAGTGCCTTATTTCTTACTAAGATATCTGGACAGAGGCCAGGCAGGGGTCTCTTGCTCTTTAAGTCTGTCAACGATCCAGGCTGACTTTCAAGTAATCTCTAACAGCCTCTGTAGTGCTAGGAAGGGAACATGAAAGGCCAGTTAATTTTGTCTCTACCACAGTTCATGGGGTGGAGAAAATCTGTGGGCATGACTGACTTTGAAAGGACAGAGAAAAACAACCCTACTGTGTGCCCTCATGAATCTAAGAACTAGGACAGTTGTGAGCATGTGTTAATATCTGTCACATGTCAATGGAAGTGGCATCCATTTTTAATGTGACTGAGAAAATAATTGGTTAGCTATTTCAGATTTTTTTTTTGGGTAGAGGGTGGAAAACAGAAGAAAAAAAAAAGAAAAAAAAGAAAAAGAAAAAGAAAAAAAGAAAACAGGCTTGGCATAGCACCTACATTTTAAACAGAAGGTGACCAGAAACAGAAATTTCACTTCTGTGCCATGACAAATATTGGGGAGATGTAATTGCAAAATGAAGCTGCAGACATCGCATCCAGAAACTAGGTAGCATCCTTCATGGCTTCATAAAGAAGGAATAATATCCAATTAGACTAAGTGTATTCCGTACCTGAGTGACAAGCCCCAGAGACCTCAAGGCCTCTGGGCCCCCCAGGGCACTTTCAGGAGGCTGTCTCCAGACCTGTCCGGGGTGTGAGCATGTCACATTGTACCCTATGTCTCCCAGCACGGCTGTTTCAGCTCCTCTAAGCACTGAAATGAAGTGCACCCTGTGTTTGGGTATCTACTCTTCCCAACCATCAAGACACGGCTACCTTGCCTGTAAGATTCTCCTTGCTCTTCTGCTGCCCATGGCCTGTCCATGCTAGGCTCATGGCAGGGGTCATGTACCCATGTTTATATGTCTATACTACCTGAACTATCAGATCTCAGGCTTCCTGCCCCTCCCTCAAAGTCACTATCACTTCTCATGCTAGAGTGTTGTAGAGGTCAGGTCCAGGCCCAAGTCACTTAAACTGCCTCTGTTAGCCAGGCATTGGTGGCACACACCTTTAATCTCAGCACTCAGGAGGCAGAGGTAGGCGGATCTCTGTGAGTTCAAGGTCAGCCTTGTCTACAGAGAGAGTGCCAGGGCAGGCTCTAAAGCAATACAAAGAAACCCTGTCTCAGGGGAAAAAAAAAAAAAGGAAAAAAAGAAACTGCCTTTATGACCTCTCACTAAGCACTGGATCCCTTTAAGGTTCTGTCTCCTTATCTTCAAAACTTGGTTTGTAATTGTTCCTCATCCTTAGTGTTTTCATGAGGGTTGAGGTGAGCCCGCTGCTTGGGTCTCTATGGATGTCATTGCTATGAGCCATCATCATTGCTGTCATCTACACTGCCATCACTCATCTGTATTCACTCATGGATTCTCCCACCCTGCTTAAAGCTTGCTAATATCTACAGCCCAAGTTGCTGGCCTTCTGAAAGCAGGCAAGGCCAGCTCTTTATTTCTCAGACCTTTTAATTTCCAGCCGTGCCCCAGCCGTCTAGCCCTCAGTTGTTTCATGGCATGATTTAACATATTTTCTTTTTAATGAACTGCCCTTTTCTTGCAAAAGTAAATTGACTATGGGATGGCAAAAGTAAGTTGACTATGAATCGTCAGCAAACCTTAAAAGGAATCAAGCAAGTGCCCCCAGTCCTGAGCAAGAACCAAGGGGCATAGCTACATGTGTTTTACTCCCATTGGGATGGTGAATTTGGCACTCAAACAGGTTTGTGTGAGAAATGTTCTGTTGATAGGCATTATTTGTCAGGTGTCTGGGTAGGTGTTTCACACTTGTATGAAGTCTTAAGCACAAGGTCCGTTCACTCAGCAAGTGGTTGTTTTACTTATCCATACATGTCCAGAGATGCAGGGAGAAGTAACCCTGGAAAGAATTCTGTGGGACTTCACTTTCTGGATGTGGCAGGTCCTGAAGTGGCCAGAGAAGCTGGGAGTGTAGGCAAAACTGTGATCATCAACTGTGTTCCAGAATGCATAAGCCAACTCATAGCTCATCTGCTAGTTTGTTTGTTTTGTTTGTTTGTTTGTTTTGTTTTGTTTTGTTTTTTCTTCGAAAACTTGGAGTTTCAACTGTAGCCTCCCTTTCCAAGTGAAGCAGAGGCAAAGGTTGCCACCTCACCCCAGCAATTCAGGCTTTTACCATTCCTTAATCCTCTTCCTCCTGTCCTTGCCTTTCTTAATACCCTTGTCAAGCTCTTTCGATGAGGATGGTTCTTCAGAGTGCTCAGGTGTGCCAGAAGGCTGAGGGCTGTTTGGGGCAGATGTGATGACGATGATAGGTGACAGTCAGTTCTTTATCTGACACTACTATAAACCAGTATGAGGGTTGCTTTCCTTCTTCTAAGGAAAAGAAATCAGTGGTGATGTCATTTAATCCAGGCTTGAAGGCTTGGATTGAGGCTCACATTGAGGCTTGAAGGCTTTCACCAGCTTCATCATGGCTAGAATAATCTCCATTCCAGAAAACGAAGGGGAAGGGGGCACTTGGGGTGAAGTCCCTCCCAGGATCAGGGTGTCTCTGGCCTCTGTGTGCTGTGTGGTATAGACACACAGCAAGGGTACACACTCAGTTCTGTGCAGTCTGTAGAAACAGTGATTTTTATTCATTAGAGTTTTTTTGAGTCTAATTGTTTTAAAACTGCCACTTTTGTTTGTTAAAGATACAGATGTCTGGCCATAGAGGAAAGCAAGGTGAATTTATTGTTGCAATTAGATGCTTCACAATTTGAAAACTTATCACTTAAATTGGTGAAGTGTCACTTTTATGCAACTTGATGTTTAGAAGTCCTCAGAGTGCAGAACTGTTCTCATACGCAATTTAGCAAGATCTCATCGAGACGAGGGACAAGACATTGAAACACACTGAGATGGAATTTTTCATTTCCCTCCTCCATGGTAGAGTAGGTGAAGGCAGATAGACCACAAATTGATTTTTGTGTAACTCGTAAATTAAGTAGAGTGAAGTTTAAAAAAAAAAAAAAAAAAAGCTCACTAGATTTGAAGTTGGTTTATTTTAGGAGAGGCTAAGAAAGTTAGTTAATATGCTAATAAGAATCCAGATGGACAGTGCTTATTTCTCCCTCCATGTTAATTTTTGCTGTCTGCTCATCTTCGGGCTAAGAGAACAAGTTGTCAGTTACAAGTTTCTCATTTATGACCATTAAGCAATATCTTTAAAATGTAAAAGAAAGCCAGCAAAATGCACAGCCTGGTAACAACAACAAATGTAATCTGAAGTGACACAAGGCGCGCCTCCCAGCCGGTTTTCTCTTTAATGTGACATGACTTTAAATTGACGCAGCCCCATGGTGATTGAAGAGCTTGCAGAGCTTGTCCCCTGTGATTGCATTTCTGATCTGTACAACTTAATTTTTTAACTGGGTGAGTCTCAGCTTTGCAAAGAACACTTTTCTTTTGCTTTTTCTTCTACTTTGTTTGAGAAAAGTTATTTGGTTACTGGACAAATAAATCCCCAACACCATAGACGGACGATGGGAAGTCCCATGTCAGGAACCATTGGGTCTTACTATAGATTCTCTGTACCTTCCTCTCTTTCTTCTTTTCATTTATGTTGTTGTTTTACCTCTCTCTCTCTCTCTCTCTCTCTCTCTCTCTCTCTCTCTCTCTCTCTCTCTCTCTCTCTCTCTGTCTTTGTCTCTCTCTCTGTGTCTCTGTCTCTGTCTCTGTCTCTCTCTCTCTCTGTCTCTCTCTGTCTCTCTCTCTCTCTCTCTCTCTCTCTCTCTCTCTCTCTCTCTCTCTCTCTCTCTCTCTCTCTCTCTGTATTGGGGAACATGTGGAGGTCATGAGGATAATTTGTGAGAATCAGCTGTCTCCAGCCCCAGGCCGCTAACCACTGAGATATCTTGCTGGCCCCATTTTTCTCTTCTTGCTCTGTCTTTTCTCTAGACTGTAGTGATGGCTGCATATTTATATATTGTATGTGAAAAACTATTGAGTTGTATATTTTAAGTGGGTGAAATGTATGTGAACTACATCAACATAAAGCTGTACTATTTTTAGAAATACTCTGGAGACTGTATTTTGATTAATTCAAAATTAATTTATGATGGGTTCTCCTATGGCTCGTGCAGACATGCAGCATGTTTGCACAAGTTTACTTGAGATGTTCATTCAAATTCTCCGCTAAATGGTGTAGGGAATGTGTTATGGTTTTGATTGGTATATTCTTGATCTGTGGGTTTCTTTTGGGAGGCTTTATAGTTGATATCATTGCCTATCATGTGGTTTCAAAACCAGATATATTATGGAGACATTCATCTAAGCAAAAGTATAACATTATTTTGATTACATGCTCTTCTGTGTGAAGTTTTCACCTATTCCTGTACCAAGCTTTCAAAGCAAACTATGCTTATTAAGTTTTGTAATGACAAAAGTGAGTAACAGCGTGTGACAGTTGCAAATTTTGGTCCTAACTGTGTGACAGGAGTAACTTTTACAGAGAAGATTCCAACACTTTTGCTTCCTCAGAGTCTACCGTTGGTTTTTCCAGATAGGAACTTGAAACACAATGTTTCCTGTTCCATTTTTACCTTGTTGTTGAACTCAGCACTCTTAATTTGTAGATATTTTAACCTGTGTGATTGTGTACGGACAATTGAAAATATCCATTTGAAATGTGCTTAGTGTTTCTTCTGTAAGATGTTTAGGGATAAGGAAACCATTTATATTTCCTGTAATATTAAAAAGTTTAAAGGTGAACTGACAAGTACTGAGGCTAATAAAAGGTCTGGAATAGCCGTTTTCAGGTAAAATGTGAGAGAAGAACTCACACCCATGTGGCAGGTGATGGACTCATTAGGAACTGGTCTCAAACTCCCTCCCTCCCTCCCTCCCTCCCTCCCTCCCTCCCTCCCTCCTTTCCTCCCTCCCTCCCTCCCTCCTTCCCTCCCTCCCATTTTCCTTCCCTCTGGTAGTTTTGGGCTCATTCTAAAACCAGGACTGAAACTATCTATTGAGAAGTTTGACTTAATTACGTAGAGCTAAAATCCTTTATTGAAAGTGTTTTATTTATTATTTTTGGCCATTCCATTCCATTCCATATATGTTGACTCCTAATTTCTTTTTAACTTATCCAAATGTACAGTGTATCTTTAAGTGGGTGATTCCTGGAAAGAGCTTTATTATATATCACACCACAGAGTTAAGCTTGGTTCATTTGGATTTTTTAAATCTCCAGAGCTCTGAGAATGATAAAAATTCTTTACTGTTGGAGCTTAAAGAATACGGTCCTTATTAATTCACCTGCTTTGAAAGTAGAGATTAAAGGGTTTAGCAGGGTTTTCATATTTTCTCTAATTTCTGTTTGTACTGGAGCAACTACTCTTTGTGTGGAGTGGCTCAGCTTTCATAAAACACAAAGATTCCATTATTGAGATGAGAAGAACAAGGAATGGTGGCATCCTATAAATGGGCCCTAGCATGTCCCGTGTAGCTGTTTTGTATGAGACACGAAGGACTTAGTACTGAGTGAACTCTGAGCGGCTCCAGAGGCCTTTTCTGTGGAAACAAAAGTCACATCTTCTGTCAGAGGTATTGTGAGTAGAGTAAGGGAGGGAAAAGCACAGGTGAGGAAGTGATTCCCCAGACAGAGGCAGGAGCTGGTTCTTACTCCTTCCTGGAGATCTGGAATCGGTGCCTGTCCAACAGGTTCTCAGGAGCTAACTGCTTAAATAAGTGCCAGGCACAGTGCATGGTTGCTGTTGACTGACGGCTCATCCTGAGCTGGCGTTCCTGGGTGAACCTGTGAAGGGAAGGTTTGTAATTTGTTTTTGACACATTTCTCTTTGATTTCACATTCTCATTCAAACAGGTCTTGCCTTCCTCCCAAGCCACCTCTGCACAGAAGACTCAGTGTATTCAGTTTGGGTAACTTATTGCTGGTCTATGTAATCTCTTTCCTTAATACTTGCTCTGTCTCCCAAGCCGACTTCATACTGTGGTACAAAGAACGATGCCTCAGAAGGTGGACCTTAACGTTTCTGGCAAGAAAATAAAGAAGGTCAAGGTCCCCAAATATCCCATGGATTCACTTCACTTTCATTCTCTTTGCAGGGCCAAGTGGAGAACATTTACAATTCACCAAAAGTGATTGTGTGGATTCAAACAGTGGCCTTGTTTTCTCTGTTTGATGGCTAAGATGACCACATGGAAAGATGCTGGCCAGATATGAGAAGGCCAAGGGGGCAACCCTGCCTCTTAGGAGGCTCGAAGTTCTTTATCAACATGTATTTAATTCAGGGCCAGGGTATTTAATACCTGAGCCTTATTAGAAATGAGTGGGACTGTGACAGCATGAAATGAGAGTGAGGAAGAAAGAAGGGAAGGTTGAGGGGATGGGGAGGCAGGAGGGGAGGGAGGGGGAAAGTCCCACCAGCTATAACATAGCCTGGGATAACATGTCTAGAGTCTTTCATGTCATATAATGAATGTGCCACTCGAGCGCTGTGAGGAAGGTGGAAAAGGACGACATGGCAAGAAACAGTCAACTTGTTCTTAAAGAAAGGGTGAAAAGAAATGGTTTTTAGCAGACAAGTTGCTGGCAGTGCCCAAGTGTCAACCCTGGAGAGAGACGACCAGTGTGAGCAGCTCTGTCTGCCATTTAATCAGTCTGCTGCATCGTATTTATAGCCCTGGAGAGGTTGGCCCATTGTTACAAGACGGAATTGTGATGTTCAGCAGTTTATTCCTTGGGAGCTGGAAGCATTTCTCCATGGTGAATTTGTAATATTAATTGGCCATGTCAGTTCATGACAAATGTAGTGACATCTATTTCAAGTATTTCAGTTTTATGGTGCTGAAAAAGTGACACACGCTTGAGAGAAGTAATCTCACAAAAGATCTTCATGCTTGCCCGTGTGGTGCTTCCAGAATGCTCTCAGAGGATCTGCATGTAGGCTCGGGGTTCCACGGGCTGCCCCTTTCCTTTGCTAACTATGAGAGGTAGCAGCAGAAGGAGCGAGATTCCAGCTGGGTTCTGCTGCAGACTTCAGGATGAAGGAGCAGTGAGAGGCAGTCACTCATCTGACTCAAGACCCGCTGCTTTTAGGTCAGACCTGTCAGGATTAAGAAAACAGTGCCTTTCTCACTGTATGCTGTGGTTATCAGCCAGAGTGATTCCACACTCTTTTTGACTTTAGGAGTTCTATGGCCACATCTGGATTCATTTTTGTTATCATACCTTAGGGAAGAATGGGTTTCTGTTTGAATTTGGTTTGTTAGGAATGTTGCAGAATATTCTGGAATAGCCAGGACATACCAGGGCACAATGATCTGCCTGCTCCAAAAGATTGTAATGCCAAGGCTGAGAGTCCCTGTGCTCATGTGGAATGTGTCCCTCTCTGTCATTTCTAAACCTAAAGCATGGATAGACAGTGGAATACTGGGCCTAGGGGAATGAAAGAAGATGGCAACCCACCAAGTGAAGGGATTGGAGACAGGGAAAGTGGTCAGAGACCCTGGTGGTCCAGACAGGAGTCAGGAGATTGGGAGGAGGACAGGATGTTGGGATTCAGTGCAGAGATCTGGTGGGAGGGGACTATGCCCAGCTGTGAAGGCACATCTGCCAGCGGAGCAGGGAAACAATTTTTACGTGGCTAATGTGACCACAGAGACTTCAAGACAGCAGCACACCAGCACCGTGGCTTCACCTGGGCCGAGCAAGTCCTTACACGTGGTGCCGTGGCCTCTGTGTGTCTCGGGAAGGAGGCTGCTCCTCCTGTTTTACAGTTGACAAAGCTGAGGCCTGAATGGATGAAACTGCCATGCTCTGTCACTAGTAAGGCAGGGACCAGAATATCACCTACATTATCTCCCTTCATTAAGAACAGATCATTCTTATATGGTCATTTCAAATATCTATTACTACTGATGCTATAGATGTGGATTTGTCTATAAAATACTTAAAAAACAAAGCAAAACAAACAAACAAACAAACAAAAACAAAAACTAACAACAGGCCCCACAGAATAAAACTATCTTGAACAGTGCCTTTTATCCTTTATTTCGCTTAGCAGCATCATGTTGCTAATCCCTCTACAGGAAGATGTTCAATAGCTGCCTAGTACCCCAATGGAGAAGTAGCCATCGTTTATTTAACTGATCTCTAGATGCTGGAGATGAAGGCTACTCACATGTTTTCCCAATGCCGCGGAAGCACACTCTACCCAGTGATTCTTGGGAGTCCTCACTCCAGGGTAAGGTTATCTGAAGTTCTGAGGTGAGCTGCTAAATCCCCCTCATGAAAGGTTGCAAGGAAACTTCCCTGTTTCTTCCCCGAGAACCATTCACTGTTCCCCCAGCAAATTTGTGATGAGGAAGATGGATGGAGTCCACTGTGTACTTCCTTCATTGTTAGTGAAGCGGAACTTTTTTTGGTGGGTTTATTAACCTTTCTCTCCTGTAGATTTCTTCTTGGCCTGGGTTGATTTCTGTCTGGGTGACTTTATGAACGAGAAGGACTTTTGCAGATTTGCTTAAATATTAAGATGTTAAAACCCCACATTGTTTTCTCATGGACAAAATTCTTTTTGTTTTATGTTCAAATCCAGTTAGCAGCCTCACTGCTGTGACCTGTTTGTTAGTCTCTTCGTTTGAAAACACTTGCTTTGTAACATCCAGTGCACTTCCATGCCTTTGGTTCCGGGCACCCTGTGCCCGTTCTTAACTGTTGCCCAAAGAGCTGAATGAGGTTTTTCCTGTGTATTTGTTGTTGTTATTAGCTCGTTTTGATTGTTCACACCAATGGGTTTCTGCCTGACTGTTCATTTCTTTGAATTATATCCCATACTCTGAGTTTCATCATTTTATTCACTTCTGTAGCCTATGTCAAATAATAATCTATTGTTCCCTTTCTCTACCGTGTCTTCAAAAACTAAATATTTGTGCTCTTGGCATCAGTGTTCCTGCTACTTCTGCATCCAAAGAACTGAAATAGAAACAGAAATAAAAAGCACAAAATGAAGCAAAGGAAAATACAACTTACTGTGTTAGTTTTCTTCCTGTTGGAATGAAAGACTGTAGACTTTGCAATGCTCTTCAGCTGTTTTCAGGTCTCCTCACCACACACATGGGATGAATGGAGGAGATGGGTTACACCCTCAGAAGCCATGATTTACTGTGCTCAAATTCTGCACTTCAGGCTTGAGTTTAAGTTGTGTTTGGTTTGCACCATGTCTGCTCCCCCTTTGACCTCAAGGAAAGGGGTGTTTATAATTTTGTGTCTTTGTATCTGACATTAAGAGGCCTTCTGTTTAAAATCTTAACATTCTCAGCAATGCACAATCAGCCAGATTAACCTCAATAATGATTTTTCTTACCCTGCTTAGAGATTGCTAGAAGGAAAATGTGCCCCCCCCCCAATATCTTGTGACTTTTTGTTGTGTAGCTGAGGTCTCACTGTTATGCTAGGTAACAAATGTGTGCATGTGGTTTCAGTCATTGTTACACTGAATAGGTAATGAAGATCAGGCCTGGCTGTGCTTTGGTTCCTGGTAATGGTACAGGCCAAAGGTACATGGACAGTGTGTCATACAAAGAAAACGTGTTTCTACTTATCAGCCTGGTCTATACAGAGCTATTCCCAGATGCTGGTTCCCTCACACTGTATAGATTTTCCTGTATTTGAACCCCTTGCCTTCTGAAGGTTTGAAGAGAAATTATTTTGGATACAGTGATCTAGTTATTATCATATTATTGTTACTATATTATTATTATAGTGTTGATGTTATTATTGCTACTATATTATTACTATTATAGTGTTTCACTTGTGTGTGTGTGTGTGTGTGTGTGTGTGTGTGTGTGTGTGTGTGTGTCACACAACAACTTGGGAGTTTGTTCACTCTTTCTACCTTGTGGATTCTGAGGATTGAACTCAGGTCTCAAGGCTTCTGTGACAAGTGTCTTTACCACCTCATGACCAACAAATGAGCATTTACATTAGCCTGATGTCTGCTTCTGTTCACCTCTTTAGTTCAAGTGCCAGTGGTCACCCTTCCTAATTACTGTCTTCCCTGCTGTTGTTCATTGTTTAAAAATCACTGCCAAGTAACCCCTTAACATTGCCAAGGAATTGTTTTATTTGTTGGAGGCTCTTTCTTGCCCATTTCTCCTTTCTAACACCCAATATTAGGATTTAGCTTCTGTGTTTTGCATGTTTTAAGATTACAGAACTCATTGTTGAATATTAACAGTCTTTCACTCAATTTGCTGGAATTCTGTCATCTGAACTCAGTTTTACTTAAAGGGCCTAGGCACACGTGTTTCTGCTGATGTGCATGTCTGTGCCTTCCACCTTTTTACTGTTCAGTCACTGGGATGATTGTGACCTGGGAACCTAGAACCCTTGGGTCACTTTGAATGTGTCTTTTGTGCAAATCTAGGTCATGACTTTCCTCTGTGGAGTCATTTGCTTTGATCTGTGGTTAACCACATATACGTACTGGATCCAATCTATACTCCTAGGTTTTGTACAAAAAGAAGAGCCAATGATGAGTCACCTGGATTGGCACACACCCTGGAATAGGGTGGGACCTTAGACAGCTCTATATTTTGTTTCACCACAAGATGTCGCTAAGACACCATACCAACATGGCCAGTGGGTCATCTCTCCGGCAAAGACATAGTTATCAAAGACTACCTGGCCAAGGCTATAGGGGAAACCTAGTGTAAGGAGCAGGAGGACACTATCACAAATGCTATGGACCCGGCTCTTCCAGCCTTTATGAGAGATGGCAGGCCACAGGACATAGGTTCATCTCAGAGACCAAGGTGTTCAATTAGCATAGATGTTGCTTTTGTTGGGTGAGAGAGCAGGTGACCCAGGGAATTCATCAGGTTAGATATTGTCCTTCAGTGAAAGTTTGTGTGGAACAATGACTATTTTATTCTTTTAGATAAGTCATATTTCAAGTCACTTAGAAAGTATACATTTTAGCACTTTTAAAATTGGTGTTTGGGGGTTGGAAGTCCATTAACATAATGAGTTAATCATCCATTAAGGAATGTACCATTGAGTTTTGATAGGAATTTCTTCTCCATTCTTGGTGTGTGACAAAAGCTGTGTGAGCCTAGAGCTGTAGTAGGTTTTGTGCCTAGCAGCCCTACATCAGCATTAAGTGTTTTGGATCTTTGGCGATACTCACGGAGAAGCTCAAATCCAAGCTGGGAATGGTGGCACACACCTGTGGTCCCACACTTGAGGGGCAGGAGTAGGAAGATTAGAAATCAAGAATCCAGCTTAGGTTATACACTGAGACTCTGCCTCAAAATAAATATATATGCATAGAAATAATATATGTCCTTATTCTTATGCTTTGGGCCACTTGTTATCCTGAATTATGCCAGGGCTGGTTCACATTGAGATATTTGATGTTTGTTTCTGGTGTACCTACAAGCCCCATATTTATTGTTCTGTAGATATTTCCCACACCTGATTCTATGTCTTCTTAATTTGGTTGAATTTAGTAGACTAATAGGGATAAACATCGATTTTCCATTGCAAGAATGAAGTTAACTATCATACAGTCGATACTTAGAAAGTTTTCATAAATCTGTTTCAAAGACCCAGGGATGGAGCCCCAAACTTCTCTTCATTTACCAAATGGCTCTTTTAAACTGAAGTTAAGAATTAAGGGGCTGGCAAGATGGCTCAATAGTTTATAACACTTGCTGCTGTTACACAGGATGGAGTTTGGTTCCCAGCACTCACATGGTGACTTTCCACTTCCTATAGCTCCAGTTCCAGTGGGTTGCATGCCCTTTTCTGGCTTCCATGGGGACCTGCATGCATATACATCTATGTAGGCACAACACTTGTGTGTATAGAACAAAATTAAATATGTATTTGAAAAATTCTTTTTTCTTATTCAGATAGAAGCCCTACCTTATGTTGTAAGGTTACAATTTAAATGATCTCTAGTTGCTTAGAAACTTGGTAGTTCTTTGTAATCTATTTGGTGGCACCTGTGCTTTCCAGAACATGGGGTGATCGATCACCTTAGGGGCTATGTTTCTGTTTTCAAAGTGTCTCTTGGTTTCAGACTCTCAACCTAAATCTTGGATTTCTGCTTAGTTATACCTACAGTTTTATGTATACATGAGGCATGCATAAGCCACAAGAGAATCATGCAGGCCACATGGAATCCTGCAGGACTTCTCTTTAGGGCAGGTGGCGTGTGCTGTAATCCCAGCACTTGGGAGCTGTTAGAGACAGAATGATTGAGTTTGAGGCCATTCTGGGCTAGATAGTAAGACCTTGTCTCCTGGAACCAACTGACCAACAAATAAGCCAAATACCCCAAACCAGCCTCTTTTCCTTTCTTTTTGAGTCAGTCCCAGCCACTTTGTTGTTCTCCTTCCTAAAAGCAGTGCCTCGGCCATTGCTTTGATTTGTTCTTTCCAGTTCCATGTGGCCCAGTCTATCGAGTATGCAGATCTGTGGGGAAACGTTGAAGCAGAGTGTGGCAAGTACTTGGAAGGTGCACGTTTAGAATGCTCCAGTGAACTTTAGAAAACACCTGGTTCTATAGGCTAGACATCCCCATGGAGTCTGCAGGAACGGAACAGAGTTGTAATGTTCTTGCTGGCACCAACTTTGAGTGGGCCACATTCGTGGCAACCAGATCGGGAAAACAGTTAGTAATCCCAAGCATAGGAATCGATGGAAAGAGAAGCAAGTATTGCATTTGAGTTATATTGATGAATATATTTATCTCATCGTACACTAGGTTTACTAACATCTAAGTTCAAGTTAATTTAGATGGCTGATAAAGGTTTCCAGGGAGAGTGCCGTCAATTGTGGAGTAATCATCCCCAAAGGGAGTCATTTGTGAAGATTTTCGAGTAGGAGCATTGTTTTCCTCAGTGAGAACAGTGGTTCTCAACTGGTTACTCCCAACTCATTTTGCAGGGAAGGGTCAATTTCACAGCGGTTATGTGACCCCTGTGAAATTGATATGATATCAGATATTGTAAATATCCTGCATATCAGATATTTACATTACAATTAATAGCAGTAGCAAAGTTACAGTTACGAAATAGCAAAGAAGTCATTTTATGGTTGAGGGGGTCACTACAACATGAAGAACTGTATTAAAGTGTCACAGCATTAGGAAGGTTGAGAACCACCAAGCTAGAAGCTTGATTTTAGACTCACTTACAAAGGCCCTGTGGAAGAGAAGGTGGATCCACTTTGCAAAAATCAAAGGTTGTAAGATCAGGGAAATACATGAGCCCAGGATATGGAAGAGGAAGCTAATACCTATCAGAATGTGTGTTCTCGGGGGATACTCATTTTCCACATACTTAGGTTACCCCTGCCAATTATCTATTCATGCAGAAAATGACAATACTCTCAGACACCTCCCCTAACTGCATTTAGGTAAGGGGTGTACCCAGTATCCTCTTCCTTTATCTCGGCACTTACTGTGTCCATCTTGGTACTGCACTGTGGCTGATGCTTTTACATGTTATTGGGGAGACCCGGGGAGAAGAAAGGCATGAACTGACAACATACGAACTTGAGATGAAGGGCTGCCTCTCAAAGTTTTCCTTTCAAACCGATGTCTTTTAAAGATCTTTTCATGGATCTTGCTCTTCGGTTGAACATAAGTTCCTCAGGAGAGGAGGCTTTGGCAAGTTCGCTGTGTCCGTAAAGCAACTTGTATTACTATGCAGCTCGCATTAGCCACTAGGAATTTCTGAATACAAATTAATCAGCGTGTAGCTGCGCATGACGATGAAGCATGTGGAGATGTACCTGCAGAAATAAGGGCATCTGAAACCCGCTCTCAGGTGGCTGTCAGAAATAGCCAGCCAGAGCTTTGATGCCTGTTTTCCATAATTGTGTAGCTTTGCCTTCCCCTAGTTAATCTGCTTAATAAACTCCCCTGCAGAATCTAAATACTTAAATTTAGTTTCTTTTTGTCTTTATGGTGTTTATCATTGTTAGCGCAGCTTCAGAGTTGCCCGACTTTCATATCATGATAAATTCATAACCCGAGAGAAGGCAGAAAACATAATTATTATCAATTGCTTCTCTCCCGGATTTGCCATTGGCTGAGAGGAGCAATATATGAACTTAAGGAGTAGCTGATTCAGAGAATTGTGGGGCTGGAACTGGGCCTCTCTTGATGGCATGGCCATTGTTTGTGATGACTTCACACCGGACTGCTATTCAGGTTCGCCCATGCACTTAGTTCTGCAAGACATGCTAATTTTTAAAGAGGCCAGTTTTCCCTACACTCTAGAATTCATATCCTCCATCATTCAATAGGCCCCGAGTACCTGCTTTGGTGAGGCCTTGCTGCTAAGATCCGCAGATGCCCCTGTGAATGAGGGAGATTTCTTGCTGTCATTGTGCACAAGTTAGGACAGGTAGAAGTTAAACAGGTAGCTATGTGCTCTGATGAAAGAGGGTGCGCCCGAGTGTACTCTTCCAGAACATGTTTGTTCGGTGTTCTACCTTTGAAAATCAGCAGAGCAGGACAACGTACAAACAAGCAGTTTCAGTTCTTTTGAGGAAAAGTCATGTTAGGGTCATGGAGGTCAGAAGCAAACTTAGGTATTTGTTCGCTCTGTTATAGCTAGAAGAGTGGGGCTCTGAAGAGAGTTTCTATGCAATGCTACTTTCTTACATTCCCAAATGTACTTTTCACTGTGCATGGACTGGTTTCCTTCTCTTGCTGACTTTTAATTCCTCTGCTGCCTGCCCTGCCCCAGCCACCCTCAGCCTGTTTTTGTAGCTTCTGCCAAGAAGGGTGCAGACCCAGAGCTTTGCAAAAGGTTTGGAGAGCCACTCTAGACAAGGGTTTCTTAAAAGGGAGCTAACTTTTGTGGAGAAGTCCTTATCTCTACACATTTTGGGTCAAGATAAGAGAAACTCTTTTGAATTATGTAAAAATTGGAGATTTTTCTCCAGAGGTTAAAAGGTTATTTTAAGCTTGAATTGACTTTTCCTAATGAAGGATCAAGTTTGTACATGTAAACTGCTCTTGAACTTAGACCCTCATTTTCTACCAAGTATCAAAAACCAAACAAAGGAGTTGGTTTTAAATGCTTTATCTTCAGTCTCCGTGCTGCCTTTCTTGTAAGGTGAGGGAAAGTCAAAGAAACAGGTATGTATTACTGTGTCTGCAAGTGACTTCTTCCAGCTGGGTATGTCCAGGCTCAGTCAGACACTGGAACTGTGCTTTCCTGTAACACCACCAACATACATTTGAAATGTCCTGGAAAAAAAAAAAAAAAAAAACCATTGTGTCTACTCAGCATATCACAGTTATACAAAGTTCATCTCCATTTGAGACAATGTCTTTTCCAATCATAGTAACCAAGTGTTTAATCAATCTATTTTCCTCCCTCCCTCCCTCCCTCCCTCCCTCCCTCCCTCCCTCCCTCCCTCCCTCCCTCCCTCCCTCCCTCTCTCCTTCCCTCCCTCCCTCCTTCCCTCTCTCCCCCTCTCTCTCCCTCCCTCCCTTTCTTCCTTTCTCTCTCTCTCTCTCTCTCTCTTTCTTTCTTTCTCCCCCTCTTCTCTCTCCTCTCTCTCCTCTCTCTTTCTTCAATGCAGGGTTTCTTTGTGTAGCCTTGGCTATCCTAGAACTTGCTCTATGCACCAGGCTGGTCTCTAACTCATAGAGACTCAATGTGACATATATTCCTCTAACATGTTTTTCAGTGTATAGTATCATTGCTGATAAATAGGTAACTGAGGACATCTTTAATGTATTATTAGTCTTGTGTCTGGTCCTACCCCATCAGTGTGTGTGTGTGTGTGTGTGTGTGTGTGTGTGTGTGTGTGTGTATGTATGTGTATGTGTGTGTGTGCACATATGTATAATTGCAGTTTAACCAAGAATTTATTTTATTTAAAAATATGTTATTAGTTTCTTGAGAATTCTATAGGATGTGTTTTGATTATATTTGTTCCCCTCCCCCAACCCACCTCTCCTTTCTCATCTACCCAACTTTGTATTCTTTAATAAAACAACAAAACCAAACCCCTTTAGGTTCAATATGTGCTGCCCAAATATTCTTAGATTTGTGACCTTCCAGCAGAGGCTATATTCTTAGAATAAAATGGACTCTTTCTTCCAGCAGCCAATCATTGCTAGTAGCTCTATTGTTAAGGGTGGGAGATAATGCTTAGCTTCCCTCTATATGCTGGAAATTAATCTGACTTGGGTTTGCACAGGTCTTGCATATGGTAATCACAATTTCTGTGAGTTTGTATGTGTAGTTGCCATGCTGTGTCTAGAAGATACTGATTCCTTGTAGTTATCAACAACCTCTGGCTCTTTACACTTTTGCTGCCCATTTTTCCACAATGATCCCAGAACTTTGGAATGCATGAGGTAGGGGTGATAATTCTTTTAGGGGTGATAATTCTGTAGTCTTTAGTCTCCACACTTTGGCCAGATGTGAGCCTCTGTGTTAATAATCACCATCTATTACAATAGAATCTTCCCTGATGAGGATTAATCTATGGGTATGTTATATTGATGACATTAGGAGTTAGCTTAATACCATGTCTATTTAGCGGAAAGATAGTAGTATGCTCCTCCACAAGGGCCTATGAACTGTCTAGCCAGAGGTTTTTAGCCCAATAATGATGCCAGGTATGGTTTTCATCTTGTGGAGTGGGACTTAACCAAGAATTTAAAACATTTGCTTCTGCTGGTTTAATTTTCATTCTACGATATACTTTAGTTTCACACAACTGTTCCAAGTTTCTTCTTGGAGCTCCATACTTTCCTTCTTTGGAGAAAGGACCTCCCTGGTGTTGGGTCTTGCAGGCACATGTGTGACTGTCTCCCCTCCTGGCTGATGCAGGGATTTTATTCCTTTAATCTGTGATACAAAGACTGTGCCATGGGATCAGCATTGTAACTTGAGATGAACATATCGATTTTAGGCTGGAACATGGGGGAAGGGTATTAGTCTTATTTTTAAATATTAAGATTATATAATAAATTCCCAATACATTAGTTATGCCATTAAAAAAATTGTGAATGCTATATATAACATTTATACATTTGAGATATGATATTAAAAATGCTGTGGTCCCTAAATTTTCTGGTGTAGGTTATTATATTTTTATGACTATTAATTTTGATATAGGGCTTTTAAAATCAATTTTTCCCTGTAATTAAAGGCTGTTTTATGGTGTGTGTGATGTATCATATGAGTATACTTAAGGGTCATGAGAAGTTCACATGTGTTTGTGTTGGGTCCAGACTCTTTACCACAGCTCCAGCTCAAGGACGGCATCTCTGTACATTAGAGAACAGGAGATACCCAGCAGCCGGGTTCCTTTCCTACCATCCCTGTTTATCCCTGTTTTGGTTTTAAAGTCAGTGAAAAACAGCAATCTTTCAAATTAGTATTTGAGAAATCTTGGTGAAAGGCAGCTTCCATTTTATCACATGTTGATGGCAGTTCACTGTTGGGTTGATGTTGGACAGAGAACCACGTGCCCATATTTTAAAAATAGAACTCAAATTATAAAATGCCACAAGTCCTATCCTGTAAGGGACTTAAAACTCAAAGTAAAATAACTGATTAAGAAGGATGTTGTATGTGGAATCTCAATCTTTCATGCTCTTTGCTTTTCAAAATTTTCTTACCTTTTTTCTCTTTTAATTTCTTTTCCTCTCTTTTCTAACAAGGGGATTATGGTAAAAACCCAACTTGAAATGGCCTGCCTAGTACACTTAAAAACTTAACATCAGTCTTTTTGTCAGTCAATAAATAAATAAATAAATAAAGTGGAGGAAGAAAAAATTTTATTGACTTGTTTACTTTAGGAATTTTTGTTTATTTGTTGTGGTTATTTTTGTTTTTAAGACAGTGTTTTACTGTGCTTCCCTGGTAGATCTACCTGCCTCTGCCTTTGCTTTCTGAATGCTGGGATTAAAGGTATGAACCACCACATCAGCCTATTTGCTGGCTCTAAAATAAGAAAAAGTATACACAAAAATGATGTTATTGATAATAGAGGTAAATGTAAATAATTAAGAATATATTTCAAATTATTCTAATTTTAATGTGTATATTGACAGAATGTGTCTCTCTAGGCCTTTGTCCCTTACTGTCTGGCCTAGTAAAAACCTGCCCAACCAGCTCTCCTGATTCCTCCTCCCCACCCCCGCCCCCTTGCAGGCCATGGAAGTGCATGGGAGCTTTGCTGTGGCTAGAAAGAGCTTCTGCCTGGTCAGTCTGTGTTGCCCCACTTCTCTTGATCTGTCCTTCCCTCCTTGTGCCTTTTTGCTTCTCTTCTTGCTTCCTGTTGTCTCAATCCAATTCTGAAGTAGAGTGAAGCATGGTAGGCCCCTTGTAGCTGCCTGTGTACAAAGCTCTCTAGGGGGCTGCCTATAGAAAGCTGCCTATAGAAACATCCCATCATAGATGTTCTTGTTGTTTAGACAACAAGGCAGTCAATGTATTTGGGTAAGGAGGTGACAAGGCTACCTGTAACTGAGCAACTGCCCAGGTGTGTGGCTTCACAGAGGGATCTGGCTTTCACCAATACAGGACTGTGTAGCATAGTCAGAATCCACATGGAGCTACATGTGGCCTTCTTTACCAATAGGTTGCATAGTGAATGCTTTTAGCTTTGTGGTCTTTATAGCCCTTGTTGAAATGTTGTTCTACTGTTACAGCATGGAAGCAACATACAAAATGAATGCTGTGTTGCAATAAAACTTTATTTATAGAGCCAGGCAATGGGCCAGATTAGCCCTATGAATCATAGTTTGACAATAGGTCTAGACTGTAGCTTCTAGATACAAGCTTTGAATGCTTAAGTCTGATGCTTGCTCATCTTATAACTTAGGCAAGTTAATTAACATTCTGTGTTACAGTTTTCTTAACTATCAAATGAGTTAAACCAGCTTCTTTGCCTCATTTTGAAAGTTTTGATGATATAATTTATGAAAAACGTATGAGGCTCATTGTGATATCGCAGACTTTATTTCTGGGCTCCCCTGGGCAATTATTGAGGATGGTGAGAGGTCTTTCTAGACCCAGCACACCTGAAGAAAGGTTGATCTGAGATTGCTTTTGTTTTCCAGCTTGACATCTGCCAGTATTTTCAGTGGCCAACTTCAGAATTTGGAAGGTCACTGTGGCCTTCCTTCTCTGTGTTAGCTACAGTTTCCTCACAGTAATTTCAGACACCAAACTTTACTCCCAGGAGCCTCTCAGATCATTCCCCACCCTTCTGTAGGGCAGAGAGCACATTTTCACTGTGGGTTTGTCTAATCTTTCGTGGCATATTCTTTGCTCAAGAAGGATAAGGCATTAGAATACCATGAACTCTATATACAAAGTTGCCAGGATTAGACTTAGAAGTTAGCAAAGAGGCAAATTCACAAGACCCACAGAGCAGGTCTAGGGGTGGGGGTGGGGTGGATTATTTCATAGTGGTAAAGTATGCCAGGCTCACTGAGAGCCAAAGTAGGTATCTGGAGACTGGAGGACAATATGAAGTTTGGTTGATTTGGATGTGCATGAGGTGCTTTGTCAACATTCAGTTTTTTTGGTGATCTCCCGTGAAAATGTGTAATGCAGATGAGAAGCTTGTACCTGCCTTCTCTACCATAATTTCAACTTCAGTGGTAAAAGAGGGTATTTTTGTTTTGTTTTATAGAGGTAACTTTAAAAATAGATGTACATTGTTATTTTTTAAAATGATATGTGTGTGTGGCCGGGGGCCTTATGCTTGTGAGTGCAGGTGCCTATGGAATCCAAAAGCGGGCACCTGACCCCTTGCAACTGGATTATTTATAGCCCCTTCTGAGCTACTTGATATGGGTGCTGGGAGCTAAGTTCCTGTTTTCTGCAATAGTACTTTTTTAAACTGCTAAGTCATTTCTACATCCCCTAGCTATAACTTTCAGAAATACATATTTACTTCAGGAAAATACCTTTTTTTTTTTTTTTTTTTTTTTTTGCTAAGTTATAGTACATACCACATTTGGTGTTTAAATCTTGAAAACTGAACAGAAAGCAGTCCCCCCCATGGCAGTTCTGTTGAAGGCATGTCTTGCTTCAATAGCTGCCAGGTGTCTGTTTCCCTCTTTTCCTGTCCTGGGCTCTCACATGGTTCCCGTATGGTGGTTACTAGCAGGTTCCATTCTAAGACTGGGCCCTGCCTGACCTGCAGAGAACTAGACCAGTTGTTACAAACCATTACACATGGGCCCAATGCAGTCTGCAATTTTTAGGGGGCAAGAATAAGAACTAAATAGATTTATAATTTTAAATGGTTGGGGGATCAAGAGGAGGATATTATTTTATGACACATGCAAAGACATTGAATTATTCACATCTCAGTGTCGATGCTAAAGTTTTGGGCCTCTTCAATCAAAAAGGGCTTGTTTTCTCCCTCTTTACATGAATACCTCTTAGTGACCTTGATTCTGCCTTTTGACCCACAAAGCTTAAATTATTTATCATCTGGCCATCTACCTAAAAAAGGAGGGGCGGGGGTCCTGCCAACCTGTTACTACATACAGCAATGATTTTCAGTCTTTTTTGTTGCTCCCAAATTCTTTCATTAAACTAAACCTCTTGGCGGAAGGTTGGAGGAGCTGGTGGGAGTGGGAGGGCTGGCCTGAGCCCTGATGGCCTGAGCCCAGCCATCCTCCTCACCCCACCTTCCCTCCTGGGGATAAGGCTGTCTGGATCAAGAAAGGGTTTCAGTAATGCTTGTAAAGGCCCATCTGCGGTCTCTTTTCTGGCATTCCAAAATTCATAGAGCTCTAAAATACAACAATAAAAACACTTTTTCCCCCATAAATTTTCAGCAAATTCATATTTTTTTTTTTTTTTGGTGAAACTTGTCCTCAGTTGACTTGAGATTTCTTCTTACCACTCCTCCCTCTCTCTCTCTCTCTCTCTCTCTCTCTCTCTCTCTCTCTCTCTCTCTCTCTCTCTCTCTCTCTCTCTCTCTCTCTCTCCTTCAGAATCACATCTTCACTTAAGAAACCTAAATGTCATTGTCATGGCATTTTTGCACTGTTGCTGGAGGTATCTCCCCGTACTATGTGTGAGTTGCCTGTGTGGCATGGAAGAATGGGTTCTACTGAAGTCCATTGGTCAGGTTCCAGTTAGAGTACAAGTTTTGTTTTTTGCAAGCCATTGAGTCTCTGGTGATGTTTGTTCTTTAATCCCCAGCAAGCACCCGAGGAACTTCCCTGAGGAAATTTAACATCTTTATCCTTGATTTGCAGCTCCTAAATGTCTTTCTCCCTTACAGCACTCATTCCAGAGCAGAGGCCTCATGATAGACATTTGTACTATTCATAAGTGAATCTTCATGGAATGCCTCCTAGGGGCAGGCTGGGCCAGCAGTTTCCTTGGGAGAACATATATTGCTAACACCCTTGAGGTGCCTCTCCCTCCATCTCATTAAGAAGGCAAGCGAGGACCTAGCTCTTTTGAGAACTCAAGCAGAGTTGCTACGAGTCAGAAGACTCTATACGCACTCTTAGTTTATTGTGGCCATGGCATCTCTTGTCCTCCTGCCTCTCATCTCAATAAGTGTGTTTGTAAACTACTTTGGTACTCTGGCTTTCCATTGTAACATCATGGCCATGACTCACTATATTCTATGAACACCATGGCCAGAGGAGTCCTCATTGTGCAGATGGGAGTACCAGGATCTGCAGATGAGGGCATCTGTGGTATTCTCTGGGCTTTCATTGCATCAAGTACACTTTCTGTGCTAAGCACTTCCTGTGGTTTCAAACATAGAGTAAATGGTTAGTTCATATCAGTGGTTCTTAATTACTTTTGTTTATTGTGCTTTCTCTTTCCAGTGGTAGTTAATCTCAATTAACTATCTTGAGACCTAGAATCATTACTTTGATTATATGATTTGAAGTCCTGCCCACCCTGGGTAGCACCAGCACCATTTCCTGGCTGGGATCTTGGACTGTATAAGAGTGGAGAACACAGGCTGAGTACAAGCATTCATTATTTTCTACTTTCTGTCTGTGGGTTTCATGTGACCAGCTGCCTCAAGCTGTTGCTGTCCTGGCTTCCCTGCCATGATGGACTACGCCTTGAACTGTGAGCCAGAGAAACCTGATATCACTTAAGCTGCCTTTGTCATGATGTTTTTGTTTATTTGTTGGTTTGTTTTTTTTAAATCACAGCATCAGGGAAAGAAACAGAGACACTTCCCTTTCTGCCACCCTCCTTCAGCCTTGTCCTGCATTATGTCAACCTTGTTAAGCCTGGGAAGTATTGGTCATTGTAGCTTGTTACTGTTAGTGATTATGACAGCATCATGTCTCAGCTTGACTCACCTGGTAAAGAATAGTTTTGGGCCTCACACCCATGCCCTCCCCCCACCCCCATTAAATAAACAGCCTGGAGTGGTATTCTCCCTCACAGGACGTTCCAGATCTGCGAATGCTGATGATTAACCAAAAACAAATGTTTTGGGTAAATTCTCTATAGCTACACTCGATTTGGGCCTGAGAAATGGAATTCCTGTCACTGTTGGCTGACAAATATAGCCTTCCTAATAGGATTTTGGCACAGGCGCCGTTAGTCGTGCTGCCCTGCGGACTTAAAGAATTGCCACATTGGCCTAACGTAATTTTGGTAACTCTGTCTGCTTCTGCCTTGGATAGAAATAACTCACATTTCACTCTCCATTTTCTTTAATGGGCTAAACAGCCAGTCTGTAATACCTGTATTTTATGAGATATAATTCTGGATATCGTTTTTTTAGCATTTGGGAAAGACAAACCTAAGAGAGGCCAGCCATTTAACTTGAGCAATTGTAAAGTTATTTGTAAAATGATATGCTATCTTTTCTTTTTTTTCTTTTTTTAGCTGGCTACTTTATAAAGCTACATTCTCTGGCAAATGTTAACACAACTTCTCTGTGTGTGGGCTAAATAAATATTGGGGCAACACTGACTGAGCACAGCTTTGGGTAAATAATTCTCTCTCCACACATGTAGTTTATAATGAGGAGTTTTCTTTGTGGTCCCACCAAAGGCCACATTCCATTGTAAATGAGATACAAATCTATAGGTGAAGGGGAAGTGGAACTCAGGCTTGAGGAGGGTTATTGAAGAGGTGGGGGTGGGTGGTGTGACATTCTTGTGTCTCCTCTCTGCCAGTAGACTGTTCTCCCATCTCTAGGATTCATATGTACCTGTGACAGGAGAGGGTGAAGGCAGACATTGCTCAGGATGTCCAGAAGGACTGAGAATCTCATACCAACCTACTTCTCTGTGGAATCACAGGCACATGTTTACATTTGAACTTGAAGGAACTCTGACTCTGGCCTGGTCTATGCTGTACAGTTTGATTTCTGGTGCTGATTCCTCCCCAGCAAAGGCTTTGTTTTGGCTCTGTGCATTGTGGAAGGATTCTCAGATGGTTGGAATAGCTCCTGCCCTCGGTATTGGACTCTGCCCTCTCATTTTCTACCACTGGTGGGCAGGTAACAGTAACACCACAGGGTCCTCAAAGGTAAAGAGGTGACAACAGTTGTCTTTATTCTTTTTCTTGTTGCTGGGACAAAATACCCTGTCAGCATCAACTCAATGGATACTGTTTGTTTGACTTGGAGTTTGAGGTACAATCAATTCATCATGGCAGGGAAGTTCAGCAGCAAGTTCTGCTTTAAACAGTCAGCCATATGAATTTCACTGTCAGGAAGCAGAGAGTAATGATTATAAGTTTCCTCTCAGCTCGCTTTCTCCATTTATACCAACTCAAGAATGGTACTACCCACAGAGTAGGTCGTCCTGTGTCAGTTCATGTATTCAAGATAATTCTCCACAGGATGCCCAAAGTCCCATCTCCCAAGTGATTTTAGATCCCATCAAGTTGACAGTTAACCATAACTATCACAAACCAAATCCTTCCAGAGGAAATAAAGTATTGCCATCCCCAGCAGTATTTTGAGAGGCAGTGCATATAACATCTGGATCTAGAAGCTTGAGGAAGTGGCTAGTTGTTATTAGCAACTATGGATGATGACAGATTGCATTTATACTGCATTTCCTGATACGCCTCATTAAAAGTCCTCACCATAGTCTACCCTTCCTCTTGATGATGAAGAAATTGGGACACTTAATGTCCAGAGTAGGATTCTTCCTCTGACTTAACCATCATTTGTAAACCCTGACTCCTTGCCACAACTCATCATCTCGTTGTTCGATAGCTGCATTTATTTACATTCACATTTATTTATTTTCTACACTGGGAATTGAGCTTAGGGTTTCTTGCATACTAGGCAATTGAGCTACTACTGAGTTGCATTATTGTTTTTTACTTTTTATTTTGAGGCAGTACCTCACTAAGATGTGCAGGGAGGCCTTTGTAGTCCAGATCTCCCTTGGACTGGTGATCCTTCTTCCTTAGTCTCCTGAGGATCTGTGATTGCAGACCTGCAGCAAGCTGGCTTTGGTTTTTATTTTGTAGTAACATCAGTGCTTTTGACCTTTTTGTCTGAAAAGGGTTGCCCATGATGATTAAATCCCATGGGAGAATCCTGAAGAAAGCCTGTTTCTTATGCCTAGGATCTCTACTCATGTCCAAGGCTCTTGTTCAAGCATGTCTTGTAGGCTTGTATGGAATGAGTTTCATGGTTCCAGAATGCACAGGCCTCAGGTAGTAAGTAATCATGGAACAAAAAACCCATTCTTCTACATTAGGGGAATTCTTGAAGTTACTAATATCCCCTGTAAATAGGAACACATGTGTTAAGAAAATGTGATGGCATAAAAGTTGAGAGAGTGTCATCTAGTATCTGTATATCTACTCAGCATTTTAAATTTTTTCTAAAGAATTATTTATTCTCTCAGAATTTCATAATTTCAGCAATGAAAGTTGATTCCCCTTCCACTGAACCCCTTTTCCTCCCAGCAAGTTCCCTTCCTACTTTCCTGACCACTGTATTTTATTAGAGTTGCTTGCCCGAGTGTGGGTATAGGGTTATTTACTTGATCAAAGGCAAATTTATTGGAGCTAAGCCACTGAGTGATATGACTCTCTTCCCCAACAACCATTAAGTGCTTACAGCTCCCCAGAGAGAGAGTGAAGATCAGCCCAGCCTTGAACAATGCTATGAGTCCTTGCATGTGGCCTCCATGTCATATCCAGGTGATACTACTTCATGGAATATTTCCCATCCTCTGGTTCTTTCCACCCACTCTTCAGTGGTGTTTCTTGCACCTTGGAGAGGGCACTACAGATGTCCCATTTAGGACTGACAGACAGCAGACTTTTGTTCTCAGAACTCAGAACTAACCAGTTCTCAGAACTAACCAGTTCTGAGTCTTGGCATTAACCATCACTCACGGCAGACTGACGCTTTTTCAACCAAACCTACCCATTTAGAATTTTGGCATGCTCTCTCCCAGTATCTGCCAGTGTGTAAAAACGCCCAGTTAGCTTGTTTTGTTGTCATGGTACCCATGTGTATGTGTGAAGGGCATCCTCATTTGCATGAAAGTTATTCTGTTCCCACAATCCAAATACCCTAGAGATGCCCAGCTTTAACTCAGTAGGGAGCATGCCATTGGAGCTTATCATTTTACAACCACATCTCCACCTTTTCAATGGCTCTGGATAATGTTTTCAATGGTCATGGGGTTGGAAATCCATATCATGGATTAGTTCTTGTGTTGTCTTGATACTGGATTGTCAGATATTGCTGACTCTTCCCTGGTGTGTTATATTGCCATGAATGTTTCTGCTTTGAAAGCACTAGGACTTCTGGGTCAAGATAAGGAAGCTTGAAGATACCCAATACTTACTAAGCCGAGTCAGAAATCTACTGTGTAGTGAGAGTCCCTGGATCTTACTGAGAACCCAGGCCTTTTCATTGAAAATGATGAGTTATCAGTTCATGGTTGGTAGTCAAATAGCCATTTGATTTTAAAAGCCAAGTGTCTTTTAGATTTCCCAAATGCACATATCTTCAGAGTCTGGGTGTTGAAGGGGTATTTTTCACCATACAGATCTCCTGACATGGCTCCAGCCCTGGCTTGTGAAAAGAGTTCTGGATTTGGATCCTTCCTAAGTTAGTTCCTGCTGTACCATTGTCCTCTCCTTCGACAATGGCAGAGTTCCAAGTGCCAAGATGGTTTAAGATGCTCCCAGATCATAATTAACCTTCTTCAAAACTAAGAGGGAAGAAAGGCAGGGAAAGGTCTCCTGCACTCTAGAAAGGACAGAAAGAAAGGCTCCCCAGCATGCTTGAAAGCCTGCTCTTTTCCTTTCCATATTAAGAAACCTTCTAAGAATACAGACCTCTTGCAAATGTCTCATTGTCTCTAAATTGAAAGTGTGTACTTGAGCACAGGCCATGCCCAGCTGTCCTTTTTGGGTTTTTGGTAGATGGTCGCCCTCCCCCATTCCTTCTTTAGCTTGGCTCATTCAGAACACCAGTGCCTGTGCTCCTAGGCTTCCAAAGAAAGCTAGGTTTTCTTTCTTTTGCCATCATGATTGTATGTAGGAATACTTAATGACATAGTTTGTTATTTTCTGGAATTAAGTAAAACCCACTTGAATTGTGTACCTCAAATCCAAACTGCTGCATCTAGATAAAACCTTATAGAACCCAGTTTTCATGGTTACCACTGTCTTCCCTCAGAGACCCAGAGCCCATGACCTAATCTTTCTCCCTCTCTGTTAGATGTGGCCCTATTCTAGTAATTTATTTTTTGACTCAGGGAAGGGGGCATGGGACGAGTTTTGCGTCCTTCATAAAACAGTTAACAGGAAGCTCAAGGCATCTTTTAGTGCCAGTTTTGGCTGATGCTGGGAATGGCCCCCATCAATCACGGCTGCTCTTGTTGAGCTGGTCTTTATGTCAGTTCAACCATCTTCCATCAAGTTTGGTGATGCAGAGTCCGGGAACAAGATGAATGTCCAAGCAGCTTCAGTGGCGTGGAAAGGGCTTTGCTTTTAAATGCCCGTGTTGATTCTTAATATTTTCTCCTTCCTCTTCTGAAGCCAGTTCCTTTCTGACCATCACTCATGGGTCTGTTCTTTTCACCTTGTTCAGGAGGAGGGTTGGTGCCAGGCTGTAAGTGCAGGTAATTGATCAGTTGAGGAGATGTATTCATTATCTGTCCTCAGCTCTTGAGAAAGGGAAATAAATCCCAGGACCCTGGAGTGATCTTCCTTTGTAGCCACAGGAATGTGAGAGGCCCCAATTCCAGTCAGCATGTAGCAACACAAGTCTGGTTACTTGGATGTATTATTATCATACATGAGTTGAGGTAACACGGTTATGTGGAGAGATGGAGCCACAGTGCAATTTATATATTTGCTGCCAGAAAGCTATGTGACCTCCCTTGCCTGGCATTCTGTGTCAAATTCAGTCCTTCTGAAAATATTTGTTGAGGGACTGCAGTGTACAAAACTGTGGGATATCAGGAGATGGTATGAGCAGTTTAGGAGGGAATATGAAGTCCCTGGGGAAACTCAGGGAGAAGAGTATTTGACACTCTTTGAAGTGCTGTGACAATAAGAAGCTGAACTGTTTTGTGAAGTCTTGAAAATCTTTCCTTAGTAAACCTAGCTCCTATTGCCAAATGTGACCTTTTAACGCCATGGTGCAGAAGGCTCCACTGAGAACCCCAGGCCCAGAGCGACAGTAAGGATGCTGACTGTCCTGAAGGAGGGTGACAGATGAACAGGGGATGTGGCACAAGAATGCAGATGGTGATTGTACCATATGCATCAACCCAAACCTTTTTTTCCTTTCTTTCTGTTAGCTCAGTGCAAACCCTCAGTTTGTATAGCCCCACTGAGCCTGGCTCTCAATTCTTGAGTGTGTGGGCTTGGGCCAGTTTCTGATTACCTAGGCATGCACTTGTGGTCCATAAATTCCCAGCTTGATATGGGATTGTTCCTTTCCCTTACACCCAGTTATACTTGTCATACTGCATTGCTTCTGGGTGCTTCTCTTAGTAAGGAGAACCCTGACAATGAAGTGACCCCAGTGCAAGTGGAGCTGTTACCACCCCGTCCTCTGTCCAGTGGGAACTGAATGGTGAGTCTCACAAGGCAAGGCCATTTATTCTGGGATGGGCCGGATAAGCCATGTGAAGTAGCAGTGATGCGACCAAGAACACTCATCATCTGCTCAGGGATGTGTTCGGTAATCTGTGTTTTCTGCACATCCTCTTGGCAGCATTGAAGGTGAATTTTCTCCTGCCTTATGCTACAGATGAGCAGACATGATGAACAGGCAAACTCCTATCCCCTTCCCTAAACTCGAGGGTATTGGTCCTGATGGTGTGGACAATGTGGACTTGTCTCCAGAGCTGAACTACCTCCTCAGGCTTCTCTGCTCTTTCACGGGCTCTTCGTATACCATCACAAGCCCTTCACTGTGTCCTGGGTATTGTGTCTTAATGTTGTGCATTCCAAATTGCCATTAGTGGCCTCTCGAGCAATTGCTTGTATTTTACATGCAAATCTGGAGTTCTCTTAATCCCTTTAAGTTTTTGGTCGAGAACCTGGATCTCAGAAGCCTAGGTTGTTTAAAAGCCACATAGTAGCCTCAGCTAGGTTTCAGGCAGAGGTGAGAAGGCATGCCTTGTGGAGGTTGATCCCCACAACTGTGAAAGTTGGGGAGACAAAAGTGTGGAAACATGTTCTAGAAAAATTGAAATGATAATCTCAGCAACATTTGTTTTCATTTTTTTCTGCTTAGATGACACCCCCAACACACACACACACACACACACACACACACACACACACACACACACACACACTGCTCTACCCCCCCAGGAATGGAAAACTGCAGGCTAGATTGTGGCATTGGAGAGAGTGACCAATTCCCCAGCACTTTCAGCAGAGATAGCAGGGTGGGGAGGCAGAGGGGCTGGGACCTGGATGGGGAGAAAGGGCACCAGGAGGAGAAGTGGGAGGAAGAAGCAGGTGTGCCAAGCCCAAGGAATCTGAAAGCAATAAAGTCCTACGGTAATCAGAGGCCAGGGCCAGCTCCCTAGTGAGCAGTGTTGATTCAGACCTGCTCCAGACCTGAGCTCTTAATCATTACCTTTACAGTCCTGGCTTTTGGTACATTGCTCCCCACTCCTGGGCCCTGTGACCTTGACAGCTCACTGCCCTTCTGCAAGATCAGTTCCTTATGTGTAAGACGGTATCAAGCTCTCATTTATAGGGCTGTGTAGTGATTCGGTGAGAAAGCATTCAGGTGGCCAAAAGTGCAGTATATGATATGGTAAGATGAACTTCAAAACTGCCAGTGTCAAGGCACAAAGATTAGCGCTGAAGCATGATGGTCTAGGTTTCATTCTGGACGCTGATCCTTTTTAGCTGTGCAAGTTTGGATAAGTGGCTTGACTTCACTTGTGCCTTTGTTTCCTCCTGTGTGGCAGAAGGATGACACTAGATGATGCTGTTTTAGATGAGGTGGTACACTGGTGTTATCAAACACTGTAAACTATTCCTACAGCAACAAGTTCATAATACCCAGCCCTGTCTTGTTGGTCACAGCTATAGAGAACACCACACAGGCAGGGGAGGCTTGAATGGAGCACCCTACTCAGGGATACACACTCTTTTATTCTGGCGCCTGCTGGAGTTGCACTGGATAGTTAAGACAAAGTGGAATGTCACTTTCATTCTTTGCTTAGGTACCATTTCCACAGTTGTTTTATTTTATTTTATCATTTTATTTTATTTTATTTTTAAGGGGGTATCATTATTGTGTATTCTTTTAGGGCTTGAAGACCAGAAAGTGCTTAATAATGCTTTGTCAAGGGCTGGATTAAGGAACTCCCTGGCTCCCTTATCTTTTGTCTGCTTTAGCTAATGCCTAGATGTGAGCTTTTTCTTTTGTAGCTTTAGTACTGCAGGCAGCTGCCATGCATGTGTATGCATGTGTGTGCAAGCTTATTTTACTCTTTTTCTCTGTAGAGCAACAACAAAAGGGCAAGAAACTACAAGTCTGCATCGTTACTGAACATGCTTCCCACTAATGCTATTTAGATGGATACCCAAAGGGTATCTACTAGCAAGAATCCAGAAAGATGACCGATGAACCACAGTAGTTGGACTGGCTGAACTTATGGCCATTTACTTGCTTGTTAGCTTATCTAGAGAGGATTTGCATAGCACACATACAGACATCAAGAGATTCTAATTTGAAAGGATTAGTCAATGTCTGTCTCCCACCCCATCAGTCTCTCTCTATCTCCATAAGATTTAGTGAAGGAGAGGTGGGAATTAATGGCCAAATGAGGGTTTGGGGTTATGTATGGAATGCATTTATCTATGTGTCCCACCCCCATTAGCATGGTTAATTAAGAATTGTCAATACATCTTTGCTAGAGTATTTGATTTTTTTTTTTTTTTTCCAGCCAGGAAGATTAGAATGAAGTCCTCAGATCTGGCAAGTGTCATGGGACTTGTAGTGTAAATTGCAGGTTAAGCCCTCATTTTGATCTCCAGGATGAGAGCAAGCACCGTTTCATTGACATGTCATCTGCTATGATCTGAGGGACTGCACAGAGGTGCCCTTTGGGGAAAGAGTGGCATCTTGCTCTTGCCTCCCATATTGGAAGGGTTTATTGCACATGAGTGCATGCAGGTGAGCAAACAGCAGATCCGAGTCAGAGCTGATGGATACTAGCTCTGGAAGGCTCTTGATTCATGCTTTATTTATCTTAAATACACACACACACACACACACACACACACACACACACACACACACACACACACACACACGCATGCACACCCATTACTGCTTGCCAGTTTTTTGTTCAATCAAGATGTGTGTTCATATTTGTGAGCCAACAGCAATTATGAGTAACAGTAACAATAGCTAGCTCTGTAAAGCCCTTGATTTATGATTATTGAAAGCTATTTAGTAAAAAGTACACACCCACATATCTCCACTTGGACAAAAAAATAGGCTAGGTGCCTCCTACACATTGTCTGTAGCAGAACTTTCCCTCCAAATGGCAAAGGACTCTGCACTTCAGGAGTTCCTTCTATCATTAATGTTGACAATGGCCTTTATTTTCCTTCTATTAGAGACCTCTCAACTTAGAAAATTCATCTCTTCAGCAATTAATTATGCTTGGAAATTGCCAGGAGAGGTAGCCTAGCTGTTATTACTTTTCTTACTAAATACGCCCCTAGATAATGCACATATTTACAGCGACGAACCTGTTTTATTTATGGGATTATAAAAAATGATCAAAAACAACCCAAAAAGGGCCACTTAGACCAAATTCCTTGCTTCTCCTTCTGCTTGGTCAATGAATTATGCATGCATTACAAATGGCAGCAAGGAGGAAAGGTCGGTTTAGAACAACACAGATTGGAAAATTACACCATTTGTTTAAACAACATTTATTATTGATTGCTCAGCATAGGGGCTGATAGAAACGCAAATAGTGGCAGGAATATCATCTATTTACCTAGGCCCTGGATAAATGTCGGGCCGCACCCTCTGTTTAGATCAGAATAATTGTTCAAAAATTTCCAGTCCTGTTTTGGAAGAGTAAAGATGAATGTGGTAATGACTTCCTGATGTCTTCTAATCTCCATGAGATTGTATCATTTTTCTTTATCACAGAGGATGTATAATTGAACTTCAGGTACTTAATGTTTTTGTTGAAGGTACTCCTCAAGATCATGTGTTCATTCTGTCACATGACACTGTCTCTTTGTTTGAGCCTAGAATTTATTAATCACAACAATGGTGATAATCATATCATAATAACGCCTGTGTGCCTGTGTGTGTGCACATGTGTGTATGCACGCATGTGTATTTTTTCCCCTTCTGTAATGAACCTAGGGCTTTGTGAATGTTGAACAACAAGTGTTACACTATTGAGCTATGTCCCCTCAGCCCTCTTTTTAAGTTTTATTTGGGGACAGGGTTTCACTAAGCTGCCCAAATCTGCCTTGAACTTACTGTATAGCCAAGGCTCATCCTGAGCTTTGGTCCTCTAGCCTTTGCTTCCTAAGTGGCCTGTAGGTCTAGTTGCATATGTTTTGGTTTTTGATCCTTACTGGAACTCTGTGAATAGATATTTTTTATATCTGTTTTAAAGATGAAGAAATTGAGTAACACATTAGTCAAGTACTTTCTGATAATTTCAGGATTAGAAGAAAGCTGGACTGGTTATAGATCATTCTGTCCCAGTGTTTGCCGTGAATATCACACTTTTGATACCCCCGCATCATGACTTGTGGATGACAGTTTCATCTGCATGGACAGTGTGGCTCATTCTGCAGAGCTGCCCATCAATTTTGTAAGGAACAAAGAGAGTATTCACTTCTCAGAGGTGTTGCTTCGTGGTAGACAGCCAGAGAGTATTGTGAGCTACACTACAGTGGAATCTGAACAGTAAATCCCAAGAGGCTGAGCACATGATCACAGGAGTTCTGTGATTGTGAGCTGATAAGGAGAAGCTCTAAGATGCTGAAATTGGGCATAGGTTTTCAGCATACACTTCAGGTCTCTGTGTCACATTGCCCAGGAATCAGGATTGGTGCAGTCATGCTGTTCTGTGCATCCATCTGCCAGGAAGTCTGATCCCTCTGTTTTAGTGAAGCTAGCTCATGAGAGGTGTGGTCTTCTTAACAAACTCTTCCCGTGAAGAGTTCTCCTCCGGGTCAGTTCCTGTTGGCTCACTTTTCTCCCAAGCAACTGCAGCTTTGGGAAAGAGGGATCTGTTGGAGTTTGCAGTTTCTTGGTGGGGACTGCATCTCTGTGTGTGGTGGCTGGAGCTTGTGGCATAACTGGATACATTTCAAGGAATAAGAACACAGAAACACAGCTGGCCACAACTGGGATCAGGCCATAGCCCATAAGCCCTGTTTCTAATGGCTTATGCCAGACTGTCAGGAAATCCAAAAGGTTCCATTATCTCCCAGAAAAGTACCACCCACCTAGAGGCCCACTGTTCAAACACATGAGCCTCTGGGGGACAGTTTATACCCAAACCATAGCCATTCCTCCACTGTGTTGTTCTCATGTGATGTTTGTCACCTCGTCATCATTTCAGGGCCTCTCTGCCCGTTGTTTCTCTCCAAATGCTGGCCCAGGAAGTACCAAGTTCTTCCTGTTCTGTGTGCCCCTAATTCCTGAGCCTCAGTCAGGTCACTGAACAGCTTCCCTCTGGCCTGGTTTTGAGGCCTTCGGGTTCTTAGAGCCTCTATTTTGCAAGAGCTGCTCAGGGTATCTCCAGCCCCATACCCAGTGCATTTCCAAAGCCAGTCGTGACTTTCTTCTGTGTTCCCAGCCTCACACTAAGTGTCTGTGGTGGTATTTGCACAGGCCATCTCCAAGACCTGTGACTTTGGAGACGGTTTAACATTACCATCACCAATAAGGGCATAGCTGACTTGGCATGCTCAGATTCTGCCCCTCCCTGGTGCCCTAACTTCTGGCTCGTGGCTAATAAGCTTTATGAGCTGGTGGAACACTTTTGAGCTCTTATTTCCAAAACGGTCAAGCACAGAAGCCTTTCAGAAGTAGGAGAAAGAAACATGATTGAACAAACAAAGGATTTAAAATTTGGAAGTCAAGAACAAACCTTATTGCTTTGAGACAAGAGTAGACATTCTTTTGGGGGTTCATTTGCTGACTGTATCCTCTCACCCTACACAGGGTGTAGTGAGAAAGAAGAAGAAGACAAAAAACAAAGCTGGGAATTATCACACCTCCCAGCCCCCAGCTCTAGCCTCTCCCTCTCACCACCTCATCTATCTGCTGTGTCCTCCCAGACTCCACTTTCGGCATCCTAGATAACTTGACCTTCATAGTCAATCCTTCCAAAGAGTTGTGTTTTCTTCTGTATTTCTCTATAATGAGCCAGACTGCTTAACTCAGGACAGGGGCCACTGGAGTTACACTTGGAAGGCTCATAGGCAATGTTACCCTTTGTTACTCTCATAGATAGTATAATTCCTCACCTACATTTTATCATTCGCCAGATGAGAAGGACACTGTCAACTCAGTAAGGTGGTGGAGAGCTAGGATTACGTTCACCCTGAACTTGAGTGAATATCTGTTGAATGAACTCTTGGACAAAGAACAAAGTAGGACATTGGAGAGTGGTCAACTTGGTTGGAGGCTTCTTTTAGGAATCCTCTGTGTCTCAGGTGGTTGTTGCAGACCAGCAGACAGTTTCGCCACTCTGCTACATCAGTGGTTTTGACCAAGTCCTGCAATCTAAAGGAGACACTGTACGTAATTCTACTTTGGGGGAGGATAAGACTGTCCACTCCCCTTGACATCATTGGTTTTGGACTTGAGGTCATCATGTCTTTCATTTTTTTTTAGCCATCTAAAAGAGTGCCAGCCCCATGGACTTGTGTGACATTCACAGGCTCCTGGCTGCTCTATTGTTTAAAGAAGGATTGTATGGCTCTTCCAGGTTGACACAATGGCTGCTGTGTGTTGTTTCCCTAATCTCCCAGTAAACATCTGGAAGAGAATGGCTTAGTAGTGCATGTTGCTCTCACAACTATCTGATTTCAAGAATTTCTTTCAAGTGGCTCTCACATGCTGCCACAGGTCAGCACAACAATTGAGTGTTTAGCAGTGGTGTGCCTACTCAGTGATGGGCAGTATAGGTGGATCTCAGGAATATCATTTGACCATAGGAGTTTTGGAAGGTAGCAAAGGCTCTGCAGAGCCAGCAGCTGAAGGCTCCAGGGCTATAGACCAGGCACAATCCTGCCTCAGCACAGGACCCTGCAGGTGCTTTGGGAGGAGGTGACTTCGCTCTTCCCGTTGGCTGTAACCTTGCTGTTAGATCCCAAGAGGGGCATCTCAAGCAGTTCCTGTGAGGCCCTGCATGTGGAGTGCTGTCGCTTTATTCCTCCGGAATCACTGAGGCAGTCATCCCCCTGGCTCTGAGTGGAAAAGCGTGTGGTGAATGCTGGAACTCTTGACATCCTAAGACCTGTTTTCTGATGCTCTTTCTCCACATACTGTCTTGGAGTATGGTGTGGCTTGGAGTCATAGCCTCTCTTTCTTGCTCCTTGGCCATACTAGTGATTGCACTCAGGGCTTCATGCTTGCCGGACAATGGAGCTGCACTTCCAGCTGTCTTCCTGCTTTCTATTTTGAGCTTGAGATTCTCCACTGTAGCCTCTATAGCAGCCGTGCCACTGGGCCTGCCTTCTCTTTTAATCAGGGAAAAGGGTGCTTTTTGTTATGTTCTCTAGTAAAATCAGAAAGAATGTACATAACATTTCACACACTGCTGCTGCATTTCCTCGAACAAGCAGCCTGTATGTGGACCCCGGTCTCCCTGTGTCTAGGTATGAGGTTCTTTAGACTCTTGGGTGCCACTCAAGCATTCTAAATTGCCCATTAATAAAATACTTTCCATATAATTAAAAATGCTTTATTTTAGTGGCATGGCTTGTGATATTGAAAATGTTTCACACACTAGCCAATAACCCATCGATTTCTCACTTGCTAATGATATTTGAAGGAAGTTTAAAAATTATATTAGCCACTTGTAGGCAGAAAGAAAAATCCCCATTCATATTGCAGCATTAATGGCTGCTAGGGGAGAATCATACTGTTAATTTAATGTGCCTGTAAATCCTGCCCCAGATTGTTAGCTCTTCATTTTCTGGGATTAAAAGAGGATTAAGCCATAGGCCAGGTAATCTGAAGGTTTGATAGGAACATTTCTTTTTTCTCTTTTGATATCATCATAGATGGTGTGGCAAGAAAAATGATCACTATGAAATTCTTTTTAAAAACTTAAAAAGAAGTCTCCGTGCGAGAGTTTAAGTACCTGTCACAACATGCTGGTGGAGGTCAAAGGAAAGCCTTGAGTGTTGGTTTTCACCTCATACCTTGTTTGAGACAGGGGTTCTTGTTGTTCACTGCTACTCATGCCCAGCTTGCTGGCCCGTGAGCATCTGTAGATTCTCCTGTCTCCCCCCTCAGGAGCACTGGGATTGTAGAAAGATGATACCACCCCTAGTATGATGAAGGTTCTGAGGAACCAAACTCAGGTCCTCACCTTGCATAGCAAACACCTTTACTCATCTGTCTTCCCAGCCCATGTGCTTGGCTTTTGCAAAATTGCTTGTGAAGCTGAGCTCATGGTGAGTTTTCCCTGGCTGTTCCTCACAGCATAAAGCAGAACCTCCCTGGGGGCGTGATGGTCCATGGAGTTCCTAGGACTACCTGTCATGTGAATGATACACCTAGTTTATTCTTAAGCTGAGGTTGCCAATCATAGCAGAGAAGAAAATTTTCTCCTGCACACTCACCAGACAGTTAAACAGTAACCCAGCTCTCTAAGCACTGACATGCTCCCAGCCAAGGTCTGCGTGGCTTTTCCTCACGCCAGCTCTGCCTATTATCTTGACCTTAAAGTTTACAGGGTAAAAGAAACATTTATGGAACAGTTAAGACCAGTTAGAACATAACGACTCACCTCATTATCACACTCCACAAATTTCCCCTTTACAGGGTTCCCTCCCCTGTCAGCTCCAACCACGAGCTTGGCCTGGGTGCTTTCGCTGGGGCTCACATAGGGAAACACCAGGAACTTCTCATTCCTGACTTCAAAAGTGCCAAAAATAAGAACCCTTAAGAACTCATAAAGTCATTTAGCACCACATTAATAATGGACACGTGATTTTGAATTATGTTGGTAAGTGTGTGTCTGAGTCAGTAACAATTATTTTTGGCTGGCAGTTCAGATATTTAATCCACTTAATAAATAAATAGCTCCTGCAAATCAACAAGTGAAAGCAAAGGGGGGAGGGGATTGATAAGAATGTTAAAAGTCATATAAAAGAAAACTAGTATCCAGAAACATCGGTGTTTATAAGCAGGGAAGAAATAATTGAGTGCAAAAACTCCATTGTAATTTTGAAGATGTGGAATTTATGGTAGAGTGGATCTGCATTCACAGAGTGTGGGAAACACATTTTAATACTGTAGAGTTGAAATGGGTGGGATCTTGAGATGTAGTTCAGCTTGTCCTAAAGTTCACAATCCTCGGCATCCCGAATGTGAGGATTATAGGCGTGGGATACCTTATCCAGCTTCTGTGAAATGTTTTTTTTTTTCTTTATGGTGATCATATGTAGAGAGATACCATAGGAATAGGACAACTTAGGTCATTTAACAGTAAAATCCCATTACAGTGACCTAACTTAATTTCCTGTACACTTCACAAAAGCGGTAAGAAGTAATTGCAAGACAAGGGAGATCTTATGTTGAGTTTGTATATTGTTACAGGTGGATGAGTAGACATACATAATACAAAATTACCTCTTAGCATTTGGTATGTGTGACAGCTGGTTCAAAAGGTCTTAGCCAGTGCTAAGGCTGGGGCTACAGAGGAGAATGAGATAACCTTGCATGCATTTTAAGGAGTTGGTTGGGAACCTCAAGGTGACTTGGGACCAGCTTGAGAATGGCTTCTCATTGACTGATTTAGGTGTTTGAACTCTTACCAGGTATTAGATGAGTTTTTGTTTTTGTTGTTTTGCTCTTTCACTATTTACCTCACAGCATTTTATGAAGCCATTTTATTAAATGACTATGGGATCAAATACTACCTGAATACTTCTGAAACTAACAGTTGAGAAATTTCAGTTTGGAGCAATTATGGGAATTTTAGTGTTCTTATTTATATTTGATAATCACAGTGAGCCTATCCTCTTCCCCTTTTCTAGAGTTATGCTGACAGATAATATCAGAAAGTAAGTTTGGTTTCGTTTAAATAGGAAAGTCTTTGTTAGTGGGCAGCTTCATTAATGGGAGGCTCACCAACTCATTTTCATTTCTACTTACCTGCATGGGCAGAGACCAACTAATTTTGATCCATTTTTTTTCAGGATAATGATAGTATTGGCAAAATATAACACTGTTCCCAATTGATGGTTCTTAAAGCTTACTTTTCAAAGAGGCAGCTGGCTTCTTTCTAGCTTCCAGAAAGAGCATAGGCCACAGCAGGGCCATGTTTAGGAGCCAGTAATGTATTAACTGGCACTATACAGTGTATAAGAAAAATATTAAAGATGTAAAGTTTAGCATCCTCAGTATATTTTCAAATAGGAAAATCAAGAAGTTTTAACTTTCCTGGATAAATTTCTTAGGAGGTCTTATTTGGCTTTACTTCTGCTTTTCATTTGTTTATTTATTTATTGTGCTGGATAGTTTTATGTAAACTTAGCACAAGTTAAAGTCATCAAAGAGGAGGGAGCCTCAATTAAGAAAATGCCTCCATAAGATTACATTGTAGGGCAAGCGAAAAGAACATTCTTTTTTCTTTTTCTTTTTTATTTTTTCTCTTTCTCCATGAACTTGGTAACATAATAAATTTCCACTATAATTATACCAGACAGTCCTGGTTAATAAGAATCCTAAAACCTGAATTTTCATATGAAGTTTGACAGCTATTACTATAAACTGTTTTCTTTTTTAAAATGTTTTAATCATTTTTTTATTTTAAAACAATTTTTTCTCATTTTACATACCAATCCCAGTTCCCACTCCCCTTTCTTCCTCCTGCTTTCTCCACCTTTCCTCCACCCCCCCCTCCATCCACTCTTCAGAGACTCCATGGGGAGTCAAGAAGTCTGGGCAGGACCAAGGCCTTCTCCCCTATATCTAGGCTGAGCAGTGTATCCCTACAAAGAGAATGGGCTCCAAAGAGCCAGTTCAAGCACTAAGGATAAATCCTGGTCCTACTGTCAGGTAAAAAACAATGACATCATGAAATTTGCAGGCAAATGGATGGAACTAGAAAAAAATCATTCTGATGAGGTACCCAGACCCAGAAAGACAAACAGTTTCTACTCACTCATAAGTGGATATTAAGCATAAAGCAAAGGATAATCAGCATATATTCCACGACCCCAGAGAAGCTAGGTAACAAGGAGAACCCTAAGAGAGACATACATGGATCCCCCTGGAAGGGTAAATAGACATCTCCTGAGAAAATTGAAAGCCTGGGGGGAAGGGAGTAGGAGGAGAGGACACGAGGGAATGGGATGGTTGAGATCCATAGCTAAGCACTGGGTCAAGCTCCCAGAATCCAATTGAAGAGAGGGAGGAGTGATAATATGAGCAAAGGGGCCAAGGCCATTTGGGGGATACCCACAGAAACAGATGACCTGAGCTAGTGGGAGCTCAGTGACTCTGGACTGACAGTGGGGGTACCTGCATAGGAATATTTTCTCACTTAGTGATTGCTGTGGGAAGGACCAACCCATTGTGGGTGGTGCCATCCCTGGGCTGGTGTTCCTGTGCTCTACAAGAAAGCAGGCTGAGCAAGCTATGAGGAGCAATCCAGTAAACGCCACCCTTCCATGGCCTCTGCATCAGTTCCTGCCTCCAAGTTCTTGCCCTGCTTGAATTCCTGCCCTGACTTTTCTTGTCAATGAACAGTGATGTGGAAGCATAGGATGAATAAACCCTTTTCTCCCCAGCTTGCTTTTTGGTCATGGTGTTTCATGATAACAATAGAAACTCTAACTAAGACAAGTATTAAAACTATTTTGGGTTGTGAGCCTAGACTTTAGTGGATGAGTCATCCCTCCAGCCCTAAAACTATTATAAAAAGACAGTGGTAAAGACACATTGCTACATTTCTGCCACCCCTTTCAGCCTTTACCCCTAGCCTATCTCCATTTCTTGTGACATTGCTCATAGGACCTATAGAACCACGATCTACCAGGGAACCACAATGACTACACTAGCCTAGGACTTAGGTAGGCGACCTTTCTTATCCTTCTGTCCTCAATTCCAGTCTCTCCAGACTTATTCTTAGTCCCCCTGCAGCCTGAACACAGAAGCCCCTTCTCCCAACTTTCCTTCATCCTTTGGGGACTCTGCCTCTTGGTGCTAACCCAGGGTCCCCCTAGTCCTTTCTTGTCACCTCTTTCAGCCTTTGCTTCTAGTTCATCTCCATTCCTCTAAGACACCCACATACCTGCAGAAATAATCTCTACCAGGAACCCCACACCTGGCTGGCAGCAACCAAAGAGTGAAGTATCTACCCAGCAAAGATGACACCAGATATATATGCTAAGACACACTTTCAACTGTTCAGACCTCTAGATGCCTAGATCCCAGCCCCAAACCACAAACCAGAACAGCCAAGACAACACATATCTTCTAGAAACCAGCTACTGGAGTGCTACAGGCCCTGAGAATTGCAATTTACCTGAACAAAAAATAATAAGGACACAAAGTAGCAATTTTGAACATATTCAAGGACCTTAAAAAGTATATCAATAAAATGCCTTAATGAAAACTGTGAAAACACAGCAGTTGAATGAAATAATAAAAACAACTCAAGACATGAAAGTAGAATTCAACAAAAAATTAGAATCACTGAAGAAAACTCAAACTGAAGTAAAACTGGAAATGAAAAACTCAGGATATCAAACAAAACCCTCAGAAGTAAGCCTCACCAACAGATTAACAGACAAGCAAGAGAGAATTTCAGGTCTTTAAGACAAGGTCAAAGAAATGGATTGCTCAGTCAAAGAAAATGTTAAATCTAAAAAATCCAGGCATAAAACATACATGAAATCTTTGACACTATGAAAAGACCAAATCTACAAATAATAGGTGTAGAAGAAAGAGAAGAAACCCAGGTCAAAGGTGCAGAAAATATTTTTCACAAAATCATAGAAGCAAATCTCCCCAGTCTAAAGGAGATGCGTATCATAGTATAAGAAGAATACAGAACACCAAATAGACAGAACCAGAAAAGAAACTGCCCATGACACAAAATAATTAAAGTGCTAAATGTACAGAAAAACAACAAAAGCCTAAAAGCTGCAAGGGAAAAGACCAAATCATATATAAAGACAGGGCCATTAGAATAATGACTGACTTTTCAACAGAGACTCTGAAAGCCAGAAGGACGAGGATGGATGTTCCACAAGTTCTGAGAGACCACAGATGCCAGCCTAGATTACTATGCTCAGCAAAACTATCAATCACAATCAACACAGTAGGACTGATAAACATATGAACACAGAGACTATGCAGCACAAATAGGATATGCATAGGTTCAAGACAGAAGGGCTCCCAACACTGAGATGAGGGAGTGGACATGGGGTCCCACCTCAAATCAAGAAGCTATTTGTAATTCATACCTGCTGGCAAAGGAAAACCTAGTTTTTTCCAGTGAAGTGTTACTTAGTATATAAACTATATTCCAGAGTAGTCCTCATTTTCTGGAGTAGCTGGCCAACACAAAATGAACGCTGTGAGTATGTGGGGTATGGTGTGTGTGTGTGTGTGTGTGTGTGTGTGTGTGTGTGTGTGTGTGTGTGTGTGTGTGTGTGTGTGTAGGGGGTGGAGCTTTTTACTTTGTTGTGTTTTTATTTTGATTTTCATTTGTTTTTGTTGTTTTCTTGTGTACATGTGTGTCACACAGAGAGAGAGACATACACACATACGGGAGAGAGAGAGAGAGAGAGAGAGAGAGAGAGAGAAGATGATGATGAATCAAGTTGGATGAGTAGGGAGATATGAAGATCTAGAGTTGGAGGAGGGGGAAATATGATCAAAATGTATGAAAAAATCTAAATTGAAAGAAGACCAATGAGAAACTAAAGAAAAAACAATCATACTTCCCATAGTGATTGCTATGTGTCTACTGCTTTGTCCATATCCACTTTAGATGTTATGTGTATATCTCGTTCACATAAAATAACTCCCACAAATACTTAGTCTTTTAGATCTCTACCATGGGTAGAAATTTGCTATAAATATCATCTGTCTTTTGCACTGAAATTTTCCTGTTCCACTTGAGGATGGTGAGACTTCTTTCTGTCAGATTTGTACTTTGATTTCATGATGATCAAAATGACCACAGTATATGTATTTTCTTAATTGTCATGAGAAGTCTATATCTGACAGATCCTGTTGTCCAAAATAAGTGCAACATTAGTAATATGTAATCTATGAGCATTAGAAACAGCAGTGGCCTGTCAATCATTTTAGAGCCTTTAGTGAGTATATCCATTTTCTATCAGTTAAATTGTTGCCTATGCTTTTTGAGAAAAGGTTTTTCTGTGAAGCTTTGGTTGTCTTGGAACTTAATCTGCATACTAGGCTGGCCTTAAACTCACAGAGATCTACTTGCTTCTGCCTCCCCAATGCTCAGCGATATCCACCTTTTATTTCGTCTACAGCTCTGCCTGGACACACCATCTTGGACTTCAGTGTGGGAACATCTTCCCTTAACTGTAGGTGCATGAACTGTGTAACTCGGAGAGGAAGGGTCCCAGCCAGACCCTCCCACCACATTGTGACAATACGGGAACCTTCTAGATTCTTCCCTTCCTGGATGCTTATATCTTGTCTTATAGCAGCTAATAAGAATTTTCTCTTCAGGAATCTATGCATACACATACCACAAACATACATTGGGCACACATGTGAACATGCATCTTTACTTTTCAAATACAGGGGAAAAGACCAAATGATCTTCCCCTGTGTCATGGAAATGAGCTGAACTCACGAGATGCACAGAGTGCCCTGGCACTCCCATGTTCTCTCTAAGAAAGTAGCCAGTGACCTGCTTGTTACAATTGTCAGTTTTGCATTTTGGTTCAGTCCGGAGTCCATTGTTTAGCTCATTCTTTTGAACCTTTTCTAAGGGCCCTGTGACTGTCTTCTGTGTTATCTGTGCTGGGACTGGTGGCATCTTTGTTTTTCATCCTTTGTTGTTATTGATGGATGATCCATGGTCTCTGTCTTTTTAAATTTAAGTTGAATGAGCATTTGTTAAGCAAAGTCTTCTGAAAGTCCATGTCCCCACCTACCTATCTCCATACTGACTTCCTGCAGTAGTTGAATTGGCCTCCCAATTTCACAGGGTTCCTGAGTTCTTAGAGGTTGTTGTGCAGGATCCTCTGATCTGCATGACACGTGCAGGGCAATGGGAAGCACTGCAAACTGCTTTGCCAAGAGAGTCGCATGCTATCTCCTATCTGTCCTATCTGTCCAGAGGATGAGCTTCAGGATCACCCTCCTTTTTCTTTTTCCTATTATCGGCATATGGAGTACATTAGACTCAGGGCCATCTGTGCCAAGTGTCTGGTGATATTGCAGCATTTGTTCATGAGCAGGTGTGCCTGCAAAGGAAGCTCAGTTGAATTATCTAGCAAGCCATGCCGCCCAGAGGCCTTTCTTCCCCAATTCCTACTGTTCCTGGATAAAACTGCCCCAACACATTGTAGTCATTAGTTGTGAAGAATATACTATCTCACAAGGGACTCCTAAAAGGCAGGGAATCTTTCAAACACAACTCCTTGGGACTTCAGGCCGTGTGCGGATTTCAAGAAACAGGTTTTCATTTCTGGGCAAGTGTGGCTGTTTCAGTGGGAACTTGTGATTTGTAAGTGATGTAACCAGCTTATGTGAATCTAACTCAGCTAACTTGCTGCTGCTACTAGCTGTCTTCTGGGTGTGATGCCACCCTGGGCATGCTACTTGGGGTGCTCCCTTTCTGTTGTAGCTTGACTCTAATGGTAGGAGCTCTCAGCTTTCCAAGGAGGGAATTACAGATCAGAGAAGCTAAAGCAACTGTTAAAACCTAAAATGGGGTCTGTCTTCCACATTTCTCAGACATGAGAATGTACTAGGAAGGTGGTGGTTACTGCCTACCAGTACCACTGTCTATTTTCAGTGTGTCCTTTGTGATTGAAAGAAGTGGTACCATCCCATACTTGTGTAATCTTCAGGACCTGTTACTGACCTGTTGTGTCTACATATGCAGTTCTGTCACCTTCCTTCACACTGTAACCATGGCCTCCTATACCAGTGTAAGGAGGTGACTCTGGAGAGTTCAGCCTTACAGCTTACTATGGGAGTGCTGTAATTCAGAAGATCCCAGCTATGTCTGGGCTCCAGATGTCTGACTTAGCTCTTGTCTGGTTCTCTCAAAGGATGTGCTTTTTGGGTGTCCACACTGTGACTCCTGCTGAAGGAGTGTGTGTTGATCTTTTTCTGTCTGGATTTGAATCTTCTGCTCATCTTGTCTGGCTGTTGTAAAAGACTGCAGCTCCTTACTGCACTAATAGCAAAGGCTCCCAGGGCAGAGACACCAGCAGTTGCTACCTAAAGTGAGAAAGGACACGTTCTATATTGAGAAGACAGTGGTATCACTATGTCAAAGATTGACAGGCAAGTCACTCATCCTGTTCTTCTCAGAAAGATTGTGTATCATTTCATCTGTGACCAACTGCATACATATGTTACAGAAATAATTGCAATTATTGGGTCTTCTGACTCTAGGAAGGATCTATGACTGAAACTGCAGGTTAGGGAATAAGGGAGATATTGAAAGCCTTAGCCATATGTCTCAGTTTGTGTGTGACAACCCACAATTTCTAAAGTGTGCATTTATGCACATTTTTAGTTTCACAGTGACATATGAAAATTCAGCATCTCATAGAATCACAGTTGTATTTTATCAGTTTTCTTTCTACTGTTTCTGACAATTTACATGTAGAATTTGCCTGGGTAAGTATTTTGGATCAATAATGCTAATTGGAAGACCAAGTAGAAGCCAAGGCTTCATTATATCTGAGTGGGCCTTTAAGAATTCAAGAAGTGGGAAATGCATACCCCCTCCCCCTCACCACACCTTCTGTAGACTAAAAAGGGTCAGTATTTCATGAGTTTGGGAGATCTTTTTCCTGTGGTGGACATCTGCCTTATTTGTCTTTTCCCAGCATTTGGGCCCCCTATTATGTACAGAGCATTTGTTGAGGTCTAGCTGGATAGAGTTCAGGAAGACAAGCTATGTTCTCAAGACTTTGCATTCTATTTGTGAATTTCTCATTCAGGACCGACTGTAAGACACTAGATTGTGTAATACAATCCCTGAGGAGACATAAACAAATGTCTACTCACCCTAGATAGGAAACTGACAACTGACCAAAGAAACAGTACCACCAATATGTGTAACTTGTTGTTCCACTTAATTTATTGGGTTACTTAGAGGAGTATGGGTCAGAGGTTACTTCTGGAAACATGGACACCTCAAAGACAGCTGTATCACAGATATCCTACAGCAGCATGGGTGACAGATCATGAAAGCTGGAACCTTGGAGCTCCTCGGGCAACTTGGAAGCAGCTACACAGGTCAAAGGGTCTCCTCACATCAGCAGCCCTTAGCTCCTTATAAAGCCTTGGGGTAGGGGAGGCCTTGAACAGCTGGTAAGTTTCAGTGAAGTCCTAAGACTTTTGCACTGTTTATTTCATGAGTCTTAAGGAGACTCCTTTTAAAACTTCCTGAGTTTTAATGAGCTTCCCTTCAGGATGGAGTGTTTCAACATGAAGGAAATTGCTACCCAGAACACACTCTGGCTTATATGCTAAGTGTACAAGATGATCCATCATGGTTGCAGAGTCAGCTGTCCCATGGGCTGGATAATACTTATGATCTGGGCAGGTAAGGCTTGCTTGCCCCTTTACACACAGTGCCAGTATAGTAAAGTGACCCAGGGGCCAGGCAGAGGGGAAGACAGGACAGGAACTGAAGTCAAAGGCATAAGGTGCGTAAGGTCCCAACTGGTCTGTGATAACAGCTCCTGGGACTGTGATGTCACAGGCCTTTAAAGAGAGGGTGACATTGATTTTGGGGCAGTGAGAGGTTGAGAAAAAGCTGCTCTTCCATGAGATCACTCAGCTATTCATAAAACAAGGGGTTGGTGAAAAATTGCCCCCTTTGTTTTCAAAATTGTCTGAAGCACATGTGAATCTGTGAAGTAATCACTGTAAGAAACAGCCCTTCCCCTGTTGCGGCCTGACCTGACCCTTAGCGTTCGTTTTCTCACGTGGGCCTTTTTTGGGGGCACACATCTGTTACTGTTCAGCAGGTCAGTAATGCAGTTTTCTTTTCTTTCCTCTCCACTTAGGCTATGCCTACTTCTTCCTACTTGCTAATGCTTCAGGCTTTATCCCTATTGGTCCAGCCCAAGTCACATGGTCACTTGTGAGCCAATCACTGGTGGTAGGAGCATAATCTGGTCCAGCTATGGTCACATGGAAATTTCTTGACTCAGTTAAGGGTCAGGCTTCTTGGAAATGTAGCTGGGATACAGGCTTTACCTGAAGGAAACTGAGGAACCTGTCACTGGAACAAGGGAGTGTGGCTAGAGGGAGAGGAAACACGACTGACATCTCTTATGACTTTGTGGCAGATAAAGGACTCTTAATGAGTCCACCTTGGCTCCAGCCATTGTATTCCTTAGGGTGAAACTGTCACATAGCTTTGTGGAACTTTGTGACAGGAGCTGGGGCCAGAAAGAATGCAAGAGAGAACAAGTTTATTTTGTTCCACTCCAATATGGATCATGACTTTTAGCTTTAATTCGCTGATGTATGAATTGGCTGCCCCCAACCCTTCCAGATGTTTATGTGGGTGCCAATGCCTTCTGGACACCCACTTCCAGTGAGGCCAGCTGACAGATGGTGGACAGCCAGTCTCTGGGACAGACTCTTCAGTGTGCTTCTTAGGCCCATGAGAAGAGAGGCTGCATTTTATCCTTTAAAATCCCAGTCCCTTGGCCCATGACTTTCCCCTTAATGTAACAGGGAGCCAGTGTTTGGCTGTGATCCTTCTGCTGTGCAGTGCTGAGACACACCTTCTGCCAGGATGGCTTGTTTCTGGCCACCTGCCAAGTGTGTGCATGTGATGCTGTAATGGGGAGTCCTTCTTACACCTAAATCATGATGAAATGACATTTGCCATTAATTTGTTCATCACTACAGAAGGCTCTAGGGAATCATTTGGGTAAAGGTGAGTTCACAAGGCTACATGGCCCCATTGCGTAAGTTAGTGGGGACCCCACTTCCATACTTTCTGCCTTTGCTGTTTAATTTCTTTCTCCTTTTAACTAAAGGAAGGACATGACCACTAGACTGGTATAAGAGTATAGGGTGCAAGAGCACACACACCACACACACCACACATACAATATACACACAAATACACACACACACACACACCACACACACCACACACCACACACACAATATACACACAAATACACACACACACACACACACACACACACACACACACACACACACACCACACACACACACACACACACACACACACACACACACACACACACACACACACACACACACACCACACACACAACATACACACAAATACACACACACACACAAATAAAAAACAATTTTGTATATTAAATTATTCAAAAAAAGGGAGGAAATACCTTTTCCATTATTCTTTCTGTGTCATTGAAGTGTAGAGTGTTAAATTTAGCCACACAAAAATTAATTGCTTGTTTTGTTGTTCTATAACTAAGAATTTAATTAAAAATGAACAATTTTTCTATTGTCTCCACTTGTACAATTTGGATATTTTACTTTGGAACCCATTGAAATTATAAAGTGAGCGTTAAGTATCAGTGACTTTCCCGATATTTCTACCTGAGGGTGATGGGGCATGGGCTCACGCCAAGATGGCATATTCTAAGTTTCCTATTCCCATGGCCAGTAGCAGCATTGTTTGTCAAGGAAAAACCAACATGCAAGGAGCCAGCAGGCATGAATAGAGTTGAAAGGCATTGATAGAGTATAAAGTAAGCATGGGTGACTGTGGTAACCTGATCCTGGTTTCTTTCAGAGGCTTGGGGGGTCCTTGTCCTCACTAAAGTCCCTACCTAGCAAAGGATAGAGTCTGCTCTGGGATTTTCCACTTCTCTCATGATGGTGCCAGCACCTGTATTATTACATAAAGTCTTTAAAAAATAGCCTGAGTGCTGACAATATAGGGATGAACCACTGTGCCAAGCATAATCAGGTCCCCGTAATGCATTTCTCTTGGCTCAGTCTGGCCTCCTGATGTAGGACGGTTACTCAGTAAAGTACTTGCCTTAAAAGCACAAGGACCTGAGTTTGACCCCAAGGACTCATATCAAAAATCTGGGACTGTTCTTGGGACAAGCCTGTAATCATAGTACAGGGGAGTCGTAGACAAGAATTCCCTTGGGGCTTGCTGGCCTGCCAGTCTAACCTAATTTTCCAGACCTAGGTCCGAGTGAGAGACCTGTCTCAAAGAGGTGTCCACACACACACACACACACACACACACACACACACACACACACACACACACACACTATGGAACCAAGACTAAAAACATGTATCTTTTTTTTTTTTTTTTTTTTTTTTTTTGTTCATTAACACTTGGTAGGACTTGATAAAGTGTAAAACTGTATTTCCTTATAATCAGTTCCCTGTTTGTTTGAAACTTGGTCTCACTCTGTGGTCCAGCTGGCATGGAACTCATGGCCAGTCTTCTGCCTCAACTGCCTCAGCCAGCAGTATAGGAACAACCTTCATACCAAGCATAATCAGGCCCTGTGATGCATTTCTGTGTGCTCAGCCTGGTTTACTGTTGTAGTCAAGCAGAGTTTATTCTGCCTAGAGTGGCCTCCCTGAGTCCTGTATGCCAAGAAAGAGCTGAGTTTTCCATTCTTGTAAATGAACATATTATACAGATTAATGATTTTCATCATATAATCATACATTATGTCACCCTCTTTCCTACCTACTTCCCATGTTTCTCCCTGACCACCAGATCTTCTTCTTGCTCTCCAGGGTTCTTGGTTCCCATTCTATTTTTCATCCTTTTTCCCCCCTTCACTGGAAAAAAACCTGCCCTTCTGGGTTTGACCCATTTTGCTCAGCATAGTAGCCCCATTCAGTTTTCTCCAAGTGGCAGGTAACATTCTTTATGGCTGAATAATACTCCATTTTCTGCCCGTATTTTCCTGGTCCATTTATCTTTGACACATGCCCAGGCTGATCCCATAGTCTAGCTGTTGTGAGTTGTGCAGGGATCCCATAGTCTAGCAGGGTGTGCAGATGGCTCTTTTGTCTGAGGACTTAAGTTTATGTTAAAATGGTTTGTGTGGATGCATAAACACTGTTGTTCTTGGAAGCCTTTTACATTCAGGAGACCCCAAAGCACTCCTGATCTCAGCAGTGATCCTTGTTATTTTGTATTTTCTGTTGCTGGGATAGAACACCATATCCAAAGCAACTTAAGGAAGAAAGGGTTTATTTTAGACTATGGTTCCAGAGGGACAGAGTCAATCATGGCAGGGAAGCATGACATGGTGGCAGGGTGGGCTTCTGACTGATTGCATTTTTATCCACAGATAGGAAGAAAGGGGGAAAGGGTAGAGACCACAAACAGGAAGCTGAGCAAGGCTATAAACTCTCCAAGCCTACCCCTGGTTAGGTATTTTGTGCAGGAAGGCACCACCTCCTAAAGGTTCCATAACCTCTCTAAATGGTATCACCAATTGGGGAGCAAGTGCTGAAATATCTGAGCCTATGGGGATATTTCTTATCAAAGCCATAGCTGGGTTAATGGTTAGATCAATGTAAGAGAGGGTAGGTAGATAGTCTAGAGCTTGACTGGTATCTTAGGGTTTCAATTGCTGTGAAGAGACACCATGATCACAATTCTTATAAAGGAAAACATTAATTGGGTGGTTTACAGATTCAGTTTAGTTCATTATCATCATGGCAGGACATTGCAGCATACAGGTGTGGGCATGGAGCTGGAGAAGGAGCTGAGAGTTCTACATCTTGATTCACAGGCAACAGGAAGTGAAGTGGGTTATAGGAGACCTCAGAGCCCATACTTCTTCTAAAAAGGCAACACCTACTCTAACAAAGCCATACCTCCTAATACCCCCTGTGGGGGCCATTTCTTTTGAACCACCACAACTGACTTACCCAAACTTAAAAGGACAAATAGATAACTCGATGGTTCACAGTTTCTGCATAAGCCATATAAACTTTCATGTTGTTTTTAAATTATAAAAGAAACACATGCCTATTTTAATATTTTTAAAACTACAGAAAAGGTAGACCTCTATATAATAATCAGTAAGAATCTTTCTCATCCCTCCCTCCTCCAGTTCTTATACTCTAGGTGAAGCAGGAATAACAGTTCCTTGCATATCTGTCTTCATCTTAACACACGCATGCTCGCATACACACACACACACACACACACACACACACACACACACACACACACACACACACACCACAGATTTGTACAGATGCTCTACCATTTGTAGATAGTATATAGTATTTGTGCATCCAAACCAGTAAATATAGATTGAATTAATTTTTGATGGCTGTGTAGTATTTCAAAGCTTATATGGGTGAGTTGTAGCCACTACACCATGTGCATATAAATGGAGTTAAGAGCTTGGTGTATTTCTATAGCTAGGCTCTGATTAAGAATTTTTCTTAATTGACACCATATCCCTGGTGGAAGCCCATGTCACAGGTGAGACTAATGACCCTTGATTAATGGACTGTAAGTCTCTGTGGACTAACAACTCAGCAAGGGCCAGCAAAGTAACCCTGCTGCCATCCTGTGAGCAGCCACCCCATATCATGCCGGTGGCATTCTGATCTCACTGCCCGAGCTGTCCTGTGACATACATTGTTTAACATCATGAGTTATGAGACAGGGAGAAACCCAGACAGTAGCCACTGATTTTTAACAAGTTGGTGACTCAGAGACCAGCATGCTCACATCGGGTCTCCTCATCAAAGACTAAATCTTTATCTAAAATTTATTAGCCAACTTCAGACCTGTTTGCCAGCGTGCTAATGGGAGCCTTTTTGAATCAATTTGCTCTCATAATTTAAACAGCATTTCAATGTATATGGTTGAAGCAGAAAAGGGACTGCTGCTTCTAGCCAGCCAAATTAATTATTTATTATCCTTTTCACAAATACTTTCCTAGACCAACAGAAGTGGGAAGTGCTAGGCTGTTTAAAAAAACCACATACAGCCATATACACACTCACTTCCACATGTATACGTTTGCATATGCACACTCATGCACACTTTCCCATGTCCTCACACATCCACAGTGTTTTTGAACAGTTAATTTGAAAAATGTCACAGTATTAGCTTTCATTTACATCTGTCAGGAAACATTTACATCTACATATAAGGATTTTTATTTTCCTTCTTTCTTTCACCAGGTAGGTAGGTAGTGGTGTGTGTGTGTGTGTGTGTGTGTGTGTGTGTGTGTGTGTAACATGCATTAAATTCACATTTACAAATTGGTTTCTGTTTTTAACTGAAGTCACTTTCTCAGCAGAAACGAAGTGATGACGTCACAGCCCTCACTTGTCATCTCAGTGTTATACAATCTTAAGCATTAAAATCATTAACTTTATTTTGTTAGTGATCACGTTTCAGGAATACAAATATATTTCCTTAGTTCCTAGAAAGCCCTTCAGATTAAAGGCATGCCAGCATGGACATTTTCTTTTACCTGTTTGAGGCCTCTGATTCTCCCGAGATGCTCTGAACAGCGGCCTCACGTGGGTTTGGTTTTAAGCTCCGTTTTCAAGGATTTTTTTTGTCTAGCAGTTTTTGTTGGAAGATTGTGGTAGTGGTTCCTTGTGGGACAGATGTCAGGGTTCTTGAACCGCCTATCACTGACATTGTCTCCCTCTAAGTGCAGGCGTGTCCAATTTGCTACCCTTGGACTACATGTGCCCCTGGACAGCCTCAAATGCAACCCAACACGAAATTGTAAAGAATGTAGAACTGCATGAAATTTTGGGGGACATTTGTTGTTGTTGTTGTTGTTGTTGTTGTTACTGTTTGTTTGGCCATTTGATTGTATGGTTTTTGAGTGTGGACTTTGTAGAAGACAAAAGTGTAAAAAGGTGGGATATTCCTGCAGGACAGTGCTTAGAGCAGATGTCTGTGTTGAAGGCTGTGATTCCTAAGGTCAGTTTTCCTCAGCCATGACTCAGACCTCCAGTGCTCAGATCCCTGACCCACACCCTCCCTGTGAAACTGAGGGCAGAGTAGGGGGAACTGAGGGCACAAGGAAGTTCAAGCTGTACTCAGCCTCATGTAGATGGACCTCTGTCTGACTCTCTGTTCTCCAGTCTTCTAGAGAAGCTTGGCAAGAGAAGGGTGGATTAAGAAACCCTTTGTATACTGAAAATCTACTAATCTGCAACAGAATAGGAGTTGGGAATGAACAGATTTCAAACAAGCCAAAGCAGCTTGTTTGTTTACTTTTTTTTTTTTTTTAAATGTTATTTGAAAAGAAGAATGTGGAGGGCTTTGGATATAGCTTAGCTGAGAAGATCTCAGTTCAGTCCCAGAAATTAAAAGAAACAGAAAACAAAAATTAGAGCATGATAATGCATACTTGTAATACCAGTACCAGAGAGAAAGGGACAGATGGGTCCCTACCTGTTGAGATCCAAGCCATCAAGAGACCCAGCCTCAAATATAAAACAGTGGCCCAGCCTCAAATAAAAAACAGTGGATGGTGTCTCAGGAATGATACATAAGATTGAAATTATGTCCTCTACATGTTCACTTATAAATGAATACATGACAGAACACATACATGTACATAGATGTGCACCCACATGTAAATACACACAAGTATGCCAATAGACATCTATTCACAGACAAATACAAACACACATACACACACTTAGATATTTACTGTTTGGCCCTTCACAGGAAAAAAAATGTCAACTTGGTTTTGAAGGGTTTTGAAGGGTGTTTTTACAGTGCCTACTTGTAATGTGCAACAACCAATAAATATGTGAATACTATAACAACAAATAAACATGCGAATTGTATGCTGTTTACACAATGTGAATGCCTCTCACCCTCATAGTTGTCCTGTAAATTGAGTGCTATCGACATTCCTATATAGGCAACAACTGGGGTATCTTCCCTACTGTCACATGAAAAATTGGGCACAAAGAGAATGGTTAACTTACCCAAGTCACACAGATGGTAAGTAATGAGTGAACCATCAGATCCCAGACCCCTAGGGCCTATGTTCATAACCCACTGCTACCCCACTATAATAACTAGAAAAATGAAGTTTAGGTTTAGCATCTGCTAGGAATTCAACAAGCCCTTTGAGTTTAGGTCGATACTGTCTTTACTCTTCACACTTGGGGAGACGGCCACTGAGGTGTGTGGCTGTACCCACCATCTCACTATGCACACTGGCCCTGGAATTCCAACCCAAGGATCTCGGCCCAGAGCTGATCTCCTATTGCAGCTTATTTTCGACTGACTGCAGCTAATACTCTGGCTCATTTTCAAAGTAACTAGCTATATTATTTTTACAGCTCTCTTCAGTTAGTGTACCATATCAGTTATAAATCACTCCTTTAAGCTAATGGTCTTGGCATTGGGGGTGGGTTGGGTCTGATCTGTGAGCAGTTTGGCTCTTCTGAGGAAGACATCTTCTGGCATTCTGGTCAAACAAGTGATTCTTGAAGTTGCCCACACTGTTCCATGGAGCAGGACTAAAACTAGATAAAATATCTTTGACCCTGGAAATGCAAAGACTCAAGGTCACATTGCTCAATATTGCTGAGGGAGAAAAGTGGTAGTAAAATAATAATGCCTCATGTCATAGATGTAGCAATAATTAGGGTCTGAGAATGTTTTGTTTTGTTTGGAGCAGTGCAACATGAAATGAAGAATTGTCTGATTAACGTCAAGCTGATTGCCTCAACCTCTCTTTGCGGTCACCAGGGGGTAGGTCTTCTCTTTGGGGCCACCAGGAGTAGGTCCACTGATGGTGCTGTGTATCTTCTGGAGTCATATTTTTAAATAATTTCTTTTGATGACTCCCAGCATTTTCTCATCTACAGATGGTTTCCTTATCTACCTGGCTTTCAAATCCATTTTAGTTCTGAGAATTTTGCTTAGGTTGAAGGAACGAGTGCATGTATCTTGTCAACAGAAATCACAGCCCATGTAAAGTCGCTCTGGCTTCCAGCCTCTCATCCATCTAAACATCACCACATTGTGCTGAAGTTTCATGTTGTTCTGTCCTACAGGCAGCCCCGCCATGCCTGTAACCTGTCCAGGTTCTTTTAGCATTTGGATCCTGAGAACAAACCAGGAGACTCACAGCTCATACTTCCTCAAAATCTGCATTTTGCAAGGGGACCTGGGTGGCATTACAGCTGGATAACCTTTCTTGTTTTCCTTGAAGGATGGCAAGAGTTTTGTGTTTGTTTGAGGGCAGTTCTCCATCAGGAGGTTATTACTTGACCTTGCCATGTCATGTGAGGTAAGGGGGGCATTTCTTTTGGTGCTTACATAATCCAAGGGGTGTGAATTTAGTGGACTGGCATAGTCTTTTTCTGCCTTATTTTTTCCAGCAGTTACTTGTCTTGCACGCAGCTGGGTCAGACCAACCAACGTTCAAATCCCTATCGATCAGGAGACTGGATAAATAGACCAACTTTTAGCTCACCTTCAAAATGATAAGCATTTCAATTTATTTATGCTACACAAGAAAGAAAACTCGGAAGACAAAAGCAATAACCACTTCATTTATCTTGAGTCTGTTGTGAGTTGTAGGTTCAGGCAGGGTTCAGCTGGTTGGGTCTTCTGCCCCAGCGGTACTATGCTGGTAGATGAGCTGGAAGCTATTCAACTGATCCAGGATGGTCAGCCTCCTAACACCTTCACAGGGTGACAAGGATGCTGAACTTACCTAGACCATTGTCCAGGAACCTACAATGGCATTTCCAAATGGCAGGACTTAAAAGACTCCTCTTTCTGATAGAGTAGTGATTATCAACCTGTGTGCCATGCCCCAAAGGCCATCTGAAAACACAGATATTTACATTGCAATTTATAACAGTAGCAAAATTAGTTATGAAATAGTAACAAACTAATTTTGTAGTTGTGGTCATCACAACATGAGGGACTGTATTAAAGGACTGCAGTGTTAGGAAGGTTGAGAACTACTGTGATAGAGCACCTCTCTGTTCCAGGAAGTGTTACAAAACTGAGAAAATAAAAGCAGATAGTTTTTAAGGTCTGGTGTAGAAGCTGGAACAACAGCAGTTCTGTGGTCAGAGCTGTCACAGAGCCCACTCAGATGCCAAGGAAGCAAACACACCCTACTTTCTGACTGGAAGATATATCAAGGAATGTGCAGGCATTTGCTATTTGCCATGACAGATAGTAACAGCATTGACCTTTTTTGTCTACAAATGATACTTTTTGAACATTAAGTGATGAGGTCAGGTTTAGCACCAAGCACCAGGTATGGTTGATGGGAAGTGTTAAGAGCATTGTAGATCTTAGCAAGAGTACCAATAGATGATTATAGTGAGGATGGTGAGGATGGCATCACATTACCTGTCTGTATGTTAGTTATCTAAAGTCACAGAGGACTTAACCATGAGTGTGTTAGCAGCATGTTTTGTTAACTTCCACCTCTATAGGCACTGCCCTAGACAGGCACATTGACCATTTAGTACTGTTTGTTAGTGAATCTTTGCATTCACGGCTATTACAATGAATGGCTGCTTTCTGGTCAGTTTTCTTTTGGAAAACTCTTCTTTGCCTCTTCTTCATCTCTATTCCTTTATATCATGGTTTTGTATCTTACCTTTGCTATTATCATGATCTTTGAACTGATTCTCCACCTCTAGGGCCCTGTCTTCCTGATGCACATAGCCTTCCTGTAGCAGAACTTTGGTCACATCCATCCTTAATGGCCTTTGGTGACCTGATAATCAGGTCTAAACTTCCCACCTGAAGCTTCAAACTGACCTGGTGTACTTTCCCAACCTTACTCCCTATATTGATACACTTTCTAAGTTTCCCCAGGTTGATCAAGATCTTGGGGTGGATATGGAGTTCATAAGTAAGCTCTTCATTAACTCTCATACTCAGAAATCTGTGACCAAGGAAACATGAACTGGACTGTGTCTACTAGAGAATAGCATGCATCCAGAAAACTAATGGACTCAATAGACATGTATTCAAGCTACCGGGATCCATGGAAGGAATCTGGAGCAGAGCAGTGAAACGATCACATTTGCCCTTTTGGAGTCTGCTCTGGCAGCTTCGTGAGTCAGGGTGGGAGTGTAGTCACCCACATAAGAGTTGATGAGCTCCTGAGCACCTGTGTGTGTGTGCAGGGAAAGCAGGGAGGATATAGTTATGAATGGTGTTAAGGAGGGTAAAGCTAGGAAGATTTGATCAACAATGGTCAGGGAGCTGATGGAGGCAAGGAGAAAGGATTGGGGTAATATGGGTTCTGTCTTGAGCAGTGAAGTTCCCAGTGGAACCATCTTTGGAGGTGGATGTGGTAGGGTTAGCAGAAGAGAATGTGGTAGGCAGATGCTGTATTGGACTTAGCCATTCTCAGGTTCAGACACTGTGGGAGATCTAGTCATCCAAGTGGACATTGGGGTTGGCAATCAAGCAAGGATGGGATGGCATTTGACCAGGCACAATTATATGGTTGAATCTGGCGTACAAAAACCAGTCCTGGGCTCACTAGAATTTTCTTGTCTTTAAAATTGCTTAGTCACTTTCAAACTACCAGTTCCCACTTCTAATCCCCCAAGAAACTCAGCTGCAGCCAGGTTTTCAGCTAAGCTGGGTTCCTCTTATGTCTGCTAATCACTGTGTTTTGTTGCCATTTCTTTTCTGCTCTTTCTTCTACTTGATTTGCATACCCCACCCCACCCCTATCCTTCCCACCCTACTCCTATTCAGACTTTAAAACCCCATGAATCTCAAGGTTCCATCTGTTGAGAGTTTGCATTGCTTCTTCCAGCACTTATAATACTTCTAAAATACTCAGTGGATTTATAGCTGACGATAAGAAAAGTATGTAGCAATTTCTGAGCACACTCTGATTTTTCCCTTATAGGTTTATAACTCCTTAATGTCAGAATTTGCCCCCACCTCCACTTCCTTGTGTTTTTGACACATTGGCTGTGTACCCAGGCTGGCGTCCTGCCTTTGCTTCAGAGCACAGGGTTTACAGAGGAATTACTACAGCTCCTGCTTTGCTCCTTTCTTTAACACATAATAGTTTATGCAAAAGTCTGAGCAGAGTTTAAGAGTTGTACCTCATCACTGTCTATCCTGTCCCTTTACTGTGTCTAGCTGTCATATTTAACTTTGTCATGAGTGGGTCTCTCACTCAGATGGAGTGGGCCATATGCGGTGATTAGGATGGATTGGGCAGAGTACCACTTCAGTGTCCTTGTGTGTTAGACACCAAGAGTTGATAATTTTCTTACCTCTCCCCTATGTGGTGCTTCTGTTGCCTGGACTGGCCTCAACAGTTACACTTTGGCATCTGCTTCGTGTTGGGGTTCCCTTTGAGAAAACACACACACACACACACACACACACACACACACACACACACACTTCCCCCTTTTTGCCTGGTAAAGCACAGGCAGCCATTTAGGGATGTGCTCTTAGTCCATGCTACCATGGAATTAAATACAGCTCTCTTCAGTGGTACCAGGGCTTTCCCCTTCCTTTTCAGGTATCAGTGGCTTCATCAGTTCCACCTGGTTGGGTGTATAGGTAGGTGCCAAGTCACGGTATGGATCGGTTTATTTGGGAACTCTTGTGGCATGACCTTCTGGAGGCAGGTACCATGCAAGGGTGATTCAGACTTTCCTTTTGGTCTTAGGAGTTTCTAGCTTAAAAGGACCAATGGGCTTAAGTCTGAAGTTTGTGCTGGCCTTCTTTTTTTTTTTTTTTTTTTCTTTTTTGGTAGAGAAAACATTTAAAACTTGAATTCTCAGTTCCTTTCAAAACTTTGATGATCTTATCACATTGTCCCCCTGACCCACTCTATTTCCCAACAGAAGCTCCTGATTTCCTACACAGTGTCAGCCTTTGGTCCACTCACCTGTCCTTATTGCTTTACATCTGCTCTGCTTTTGGCTGAATCTTAATTCTCCCTGACCCATGGAGCCACAGTTGGGACAGGTAGAGGCTGGGAGCTATGTGGCCATCCATTTTTGGCTCTTAGATGTGGGAATGTTTCAGTTACCTCCTCTACACCTTGGCTCCAAATGGAATGATAGTGGATAAGAAAATTGACATCTACTAGAACAAAGCAGTCAGTATAGCTGGCAGAGAGAAGGCACCCAGCAAGAGGTATTGATCTATAGCAGGAGGCACATGGGTAACTTTACCATGTGTCTTCTGCCCACAGGGAAGGAAAAGTGGGCAAAAAGCAGGAGTTCCCATCCTCTAAAGTATTTGTCCCCAGACAGTCCCACTCCCACTCTTCTCAAAGCAGCTGAGCTTATCCTCAACTGGTTATGAGTTCGAAATCATCAAACATATCAAAATCAACTCCTGCTCTGCTCTCCAGGTCAGTGCCACTTGTATACATCTGGGTAGCAGTGATCTCTCTGTGGCCTGTTGAACTCTAAGATGGGCAGCAGATCTTAGCAATTAAAAACACAGCCTGTCATTTCCCAGCCTTACCTGGCAACTGGGTGAGGGGCGGGGGCGAGGATATTTACCATCTGAAAGTTAAGGGATGCTTTTATGAACTGGGCCATCTCTCCTCAGTCCCCATTTTTCCTCCAGTCTCTGAACTCTCATTAATTTTTCACAGGCCTGTGATGGATAGTTTTTATTTATTCACATCTGAGGTTCCGTTGTGTGTGAAAAGGACTCATTTTCTAACATTACATATTCATGGCTTGGGATAGATGGGATAAGGAACTTATTATTAATGTGTCACTGTGGGAAACTTACTCTAGTTCATTTGTGAACCTTGTTAAATTTGGTGTGGTCAGCAGACAGGGTGAAGTTGTGGGTATCATCTCCTCATAGAGGACAGAGAAAGAGGCTCTCTGGTCCCAGTAAAACAGGTTTAAGCCTTCTTAGACTCTTGTGAAGTGGTAATTTGAAAGAGAAGGGGTTTTTAAAAGATGGTGGAGATTAAGTAGAGACAGAAGCCCCAATCTCATCTTTTCTTAATTTTGACTTTCCAGCTTTCAGAGAGAGAGGGAGAAGGAGAGGGAGAAGGAGAGGGAAAGGGAGAGGGGGAGAGGGAGTGGGGAGAGGGGAGAGGGGAGAGGGGAGAGGGGGAGAGGGAGAGGCACACACAGAGACAGAGACCAGAGACAGAGACAGAGACAGAGACAGAGAGACCTTCAGAGGGTCTTTTCTTTCTTGGCCAGAGCTTGTGTGCTCTTCTCTTCCGGCTCGAGTTTTGATTTTCTCTACTCATGCATTCATACCTGGGACCTGTGCCCTGAAGTCTCTGGCGTCTTTAATTTGAAGCTCCTATGGACATCACCCAACTCCTTACCTGGGAGAAACACAGGGAATATTATGCACCATCTTGTAAATCCAGGCTTCAAGGAGAATAACCAGCAGGGAATCTGGCGCAATCTGCTTCCGTGTGAGCTCAGGCAGAAGGAAGCATATGCTGCACACAGCTCTCTGCAAAGACAGGCGCTGCACTCTGGCAGGGACAGTGTGTGGGTTTGGCGGGATTCATGGGGCCTTGCTATGTGTCCTTAGTTTGGCTTGGCCGTGCCATAACGTCAGTGAAGCTGAACCAAGTTCCTTCTGTGAAAAGAAAGCAAATTGAATGCATGGGAAAGGGTGTCTTTCAAAATCTGGAAAATCTTCCCTCATGCATCAGACTCAAAGAGCACCAGATTATCACCAGGGCAGAGCCACTGCCTTCACCACCCATCAGGGGAATTTTCAAGCATGGTCTTTGTTGGAAATAACTTTGTTTTCCCTGGAGGTGACAAAAGGACAATTCGTCATGGTCACCAAAGCACTTGGCTCATGAGATTGAGGCTGGGGTCTTAGAAGTGCAAGTGAGGGGCAAAGGAATGAAATAGCCCTTAAAAAGCATCCTCCAACGATGCTCTCCATAATGCAAAACATTTGTTTCTTACCAGGATCCCATTGGCCATTCGCTTGTATTATATTGCCATTTATATTGGAATGGCAGGCAGTGCGAAACTGTAGTCTATTAAGAGTTTGTGAGTGTGTGCATGTGTATACAGTGAAATAATATCTAGTGTAATGTGAAGTGACAGTCAAAATTACAGCTTTTCTCTTGCCGCAAGGGTACTTCTCTGCCAAGCATAGTAATATTGTAGTGCTGTTCAAGGTTGTCAGCAATTCAGGCTCGCTCTGCAGAGAGCCATAACATCGCGTGCAAAGAAGGAGCTTCCTGTCAGGGGAAATACTATAATTTTGATATATATTTGTTGGTGCCAAACTGCAATTAAATAGGAGGTGTTGGAAGGAGGTTTTATTTAACCAGCTTGAATTTGTTAATTAATTAGCAAAAACTTATATTTTGAATGCTCCAAGAACCAGCTCCATGTTATTCTTATAATCAGAGTTTTTGCACCACCATTTTTTGCTTTTCTGTCTTTTAAAGAAAACAAAATGTTGCCCTTCAGGAAAACAGGATGCAATTTTGTACAGGGTTTTTCACAGGGTAAAATGGTCCAGGAAAAAAAATAGATGCAGAATAAATTTTTTGCACAGAATAAATTGCATAGGAAAATTTTGTGTCAAGGAGGAAAGAATTTCCAGCCACTGAAGAGAGGGGAAAAATAAAACACCTTTAATAATCTCACCTCTTGTCTTTTCTGTGGGGGCAGTTCCTTATCTGTTCATATTTGGAGTTCTATTCCAATGATAACAGCTCAGAAACTTGGAGTAATCCCTCCCAAATGATTTAACTTTAACTTCAGTAAGTTTGTAGTTATGATAAAGAAGTGCTCAGAAAGTGTATATGTGTGTGTGTGTGTGTGTGTGTGTTATTAGATCACAGTCTATGTGGTTGTCTGTAAGCCACTGTTCCGTCTCTGTAGAATCATCCCTCCTAGGTATGTTCCTGGGAACAGTAACATATTTCTTGAAGGCATTTGCTTTTTTCTGTTCTTCCAAAACAGAATGCGCATGTCCTCAGAGTGCACGGTACACTGTTATTCAGATTAAATATTCATTCTTTTTTGAGTAAGGAGAAAGACCATGGGAGACCAAAATAGCAATAATATATTAAAAGCTCTGAGACGGTTAAGTGTGAAAAATAAAGAAAAGAAGGGCTGTGTGGTTTCAAAAAGAACTACTTAGTAGCCTTAAAAAAAACAGTGTGGGTGGTGATTGGGGAGGTTCCCTCTCCTGCTATTGAACATTTTGCAAATTAAGTGAGTTTCATTCTTCTGTAAAATATGAATCCAATAACATTTTATACGATCGTAAAATGTGTCTGCTTTTGTCTCTTTCATGAAAAGAAGAAATATCCCAAAGTATATTACCAAAAATAATTAATAAGCAACCTCTCATAGTTATTTTCTGAGCTTAATTATTACCCTAAGAAATCAATTTCAATTTCTTCCCCTTGCAAGACTCCCTGAGACTCATTTGTGCCTCAGCCCCAAAAGGGAAGAGTCCACTCTTGCAAGAAAGTGCCTGTGCTGCAGGCTGCACTGTATCTTGACAGTCTTGCTGTTTCCCACCTGGGCCAGCGGGACTACAGAAGCCTTAACAGAGTCTTTGGGATCCAGCTTAGTCACCTGGTTATCAGGAGCATAAGTTGCCGTCTGTTGTAAAAGTGAAAGCCAGATACCCCCTGAGTGCTCATGAAATAAAGTAGCTTAGCTCTTCTGTCTAACCTTCCCAACTAGCTTGGGCTGGTGGGGAAGCAGCATGAGTCTGCTCTGCTCGGGATTGCTGCTCCTGTCCCTGGACCCAAGTGATGAAGGGGGAAAGAGGAGAGAAACCTAAACTTGGGAGTATCTCCTGATGGGAAACAGGAAATCATTGCCTTTCCATCCTCTGCAAAAGTCATCAAAAACACACTGGCCTCTCACCAGGCTTTGGAATTCCCTCAACCTGACTAGAATGTTCTGGTCTGATGTGGTTCATCACAGTAGAATCTACCAAAAGGGTGGGGATAGTGTGGCAGTGTTTGGAATTTCTCTTAGGTTGAGAATATTCTTAACATAAAGCTTTGTATTTAGATTCTCTCTCCTACTTTTAATTTTCTTTATCTTTTATTACTAGGCCTAGGACTGACAGTATCAGTTGCCATGATGGGATGGATATGTATGTATGTATGTGGTGTGTGTGTGTGTGTGTGTGTGTGTGTGTGTGTGTGTGTGTGTGTGTGTAATGGAGAGCTAAATGTCACTCAGTGCTAGAGTGTGTATAGCATATATACAGGCATTGGGCTAGAGCATTCCAAGTGTGTCCATTTCTTTTCTGTTGTGAGGAAATCCTCTGACTAAAGCCACTCAGAGAAGAAGGGGCAGAGATGAGTGTTGTAGATACTCATCATTCCAGGGTACAGGCTGTCACAGTGGGGAGGTCAAGACAGCTGGAGAGTGATAAAGTGTGTCCACAGTCAGGAAGAGAGCTGCCTACCCTGTGCTATTGAGCAGTGGCTATATCATGAAGTGCTAACCTCGTCAGTGTTTTAATCTGCTGATGAACTGCGTCATTTGGAGGAGAGGCCTGGCTGGAACAAGTAGGCTGTGCTCCTACAGTCCTAGGAGGCTCTTTACTGAAACCTCGTCCCTTCCTGTGTCTTCTTTTCTCTGGTTTCATCCACCATGAAGTGAATTAATTGCCCTACTGCATGTTCCCTGCCAACATGCTGTGACACACCACACACAGGTCCATCAGCATCAACAGAGATACCTGGCCATGGACCAAGGCCTCTAAAACCATGAGCCAAATTAAATCCTTCCTTGCTTGTGCTGCTTGCTTAGTTATTTGTCACAGCAATGAAAGGTGACTAATACAGCAATCCCTTCAAAAGTGAGCTTTTTTTTTTCTCTATGGTTCCTGATATAAAAGGCTAATGGAGAACCAAGTTTGGCCTTTTTAGTGGGCAGAGACCTCGCCTGAACCACCAGATATGACCCAGATAATAAAGTTCCAGTGTGTAGGCTCAAGTTAATAAACTTTTTTTCCCCCCACAGAGTTAGGAGTCTCTGTTCCCTACTGGAACATTGCAGTCTGATTGGCTCACTGAGCTCCTTGGGAAAGAGCATCTTGGACACATAAACTTATGGTTTCCATCATCCATACTGTTCTTACTGCAGCTCTCACTACTCTGTCTATTTTGAGGCAGTAGTGAGGATAGAAAGAAGTCTGAGTGTGTCTGTCGGTAGCTTTCTTTATGAATGGGCTCTAACATACAAAGAAAGGGCTGCTTTCTAAGTTTCAATATAAGAAGAACCTTCCAGTGTCCATGCTTTTGATACCTGCTCTGAGTTTTGTTCCTAGAAACAGAGCTCCTGGTTTCTCCTCTTAGTGATTTCCTAGGTGGATGCAGAGAGGGCACAGAAGAGGGAAATCCCTGGCAAGAACGGCTTCCACAGAAGGTTAGCTACAGTCTGACTCCTCCAAGAGCTCTGGGGAGCCAGTGCCGCTGAAGAATTGGCTCTGCTTGATATGGGGGCTTAGCTGATGGCAGTCAGTGACTGGTGAACATCTGCCAGAGAAGGCGCTGTCATGGGAGAAGTCCCTGGGGAATAGGGGGAGGTGGCAGGTAGAGAGACACTTATTCATAATTCATTAATAGCTGGATTTTATTGGGCTGGGTAGCTCTGCTCAGACAACGAATGGGTCTGGGTTTGAGGAGATGCCACTTCGGTGTGTCCGTTTTCCTTCACCCAGGAGCTCCTCTCAAGCAGTCTTCTAAGCAAAGACGAACAAAGCATTCATGAGAGCATTTTATAGTCAGGTCTTTAACCTAAGTATTCCGAAGCTTCCCACTTGACTCCAGTGCAGGTATGCAAGCTGACATCAAGCGTTTCCTCTATGCTTGGTCTCCTCAGGCTTACTTTCTGACCTGTTTCCTCCTATGGTGATCCCTAAGCAAGTTTTTTCTAGTGAAACTCAAGGCTATCTGGGATGCTGTGCTAACATCTTCCTTTTGTAATTGAGTAAATATATTATACACAGCTGGAGAGGTGGTTTCCTTGCTGGCCTTGCTGTTACAGTTTCAAAATGGATACCATTTTCTTTAACACACAGGCAACGGTTATGGCATTTATTCCTGATTTCCCGTGGCATTCCCCCTTTTGGAAAATGCAGTTACCTGGACATTTTTTGAAGCACTTTTTATGATACTGAAAAATTAAAAATGAAAAGCCCCTTTCCCCTCCCCAAACAATGGTTACGCAGTGACAACAGTGGGTTGAGCTAAATTCAGCCATGTCAAGGAAGTGCAATAAAAGGAGATGGATTGTTCTCCAAGCTTCACTTTATTGGATATTGTAATTGACATATAGTTGTCATTTATAATCATCTGTCCATTCCTGTGAGTTGGGAGCAGTAAAGTTAATTGTGGCGGCTCATTTGCATTAATCTCACCTCTGAAGGGTACAGTAACCCATTAATATCACGTCATGATGAATTATCACAAATAACATTGAGCATATTGATTAATGATCTCTGAGATTTGTATCTCGTTAAAACATTTTGTTAGCTCTTTAAACTTTTAAGCCAATAACCCTTGTGTGTAGGAGGAGTTTGGGGATCATCAGAGGAATGTTGTGTGTGTGAAGTTGTATATTCTAGGGTCACTGGTTTTCAGAGTCAGCTGACCCATTTCCCATTGATTATTTTCTTTTTCTTCCACATTCCCCTGGTTGGTGTTTCTCTAGAATGGTGTCTTATTTGATTATAAAGTGACTCTGATTACTAAAGGATTATCATTTCATTATCTGGTTGTGTGTGTGTGTGTGTGTGTGTGCTGTGTCCATATTTAGTTGAATGTGCTCATGTGGAGGCTAGAAGTAAGTGTCTTTCTCAAACTTTCACCACCTTTAAACAACAACAGCAACAAGTATCTTTCATGACCTGGGACTTACTCCTCACCCATTTGGTTAGCTTAGCTGGCCATCAAGCCCAGGAATCCTGTTGCCTTCCTTTCCTACCATCCATGCTGTGACACTAGATGTGTGCCACCTTGCCTGACCTTTGTGGAGGTGCTAGGATTCTGAATTCTGGTCCTCATGTTTGTGCCGCTGGCACTTACCCACTATGCCATTTCTCTAGCTCAGTAACTTTTTTGAAAGTCATCCTTCATGTGCCTTAGACGTTGACTTTTGCTTCTTTTAGTATTGTGGATTAATAAGGATCCAGAAAAACAGATATGCTGAATACATGTTTATACAGGGAGAAATATCTTACAATAGAGATAGATGAACACCAGCAGGTTCCTGGTCCCAAGGATGCCTCCGGATGTTTTCTGTCCTGGTCCAGCAAGCAAGAGCGCTCAGGGACCCCTTTCCCAGATATAGTTCCCCCAGGTCATGTCTGTCCCTGTCCCCACCCCCATGAGCATGGTCAGTGCCACAGGTTTGGACAAAGTGATTATCTCACTACAACCTAGATAACTTGAAGTTCACTATTATTCTTTTTCTTCTGACATTATTTCCAAACATCAGTGTTAACATAAACACACACCCTGTATGGGATGAGTTGCTGAATGAAATAACATGATTTTAAATACTGATTGTAAACCACATTCTCTAAAGCATTGCCACTCTTCTTGGGCACCCAGAGACTTTAGATGATTCAGGATTTCATCTTTCAACCAAGCAACTGGCAACTAACACAAAGACTAGCAAAGAAATTATATTGGCCACATATATACCATATATGCATTAATTAAATAATAATGAATTGTCGCTAAGAGCCATATTCAGGGGTTGGGGCAATAGATCAGAATGTAAACCATTGGCCATGCCAGCATCAAGATCTGAATTTGATCCCCTGGACCCATATAAAAGTGCTGGATGAGATGAGATGGTATGTGCTTGTAATTCTAGAGCTGGGGAGACAGAAACAGAAGTGTCCCTGGTGCTCACTGCTCAGCCAGTCTAGCTTCACTGGTGAGTGCTGGGCCAGTAAGAGATCCCATGTTAACAGAGGTGGGTGGCATTCATAACACCTGAGATTGTCCCCTGCCTCCCCACACATGAATACACAAGTGTACCTGCATACACTTGAACAAACACACACATTTGTAATAGAATAAAATAAAAGCCCTTCACATGAGTTCCTGGTAAATTCTTAAACAAGGGAGTCACTGTAGAGAACGGTCAGCCTGTAACTTGAATTGCTAAGCTTTGTTCTAATGTTTTTTCTTCATTGGTTGCAAATGTAATACAGTCCTCAATCTTTCAAATATGCGAATTTCTTTTAAAATTAGTGTTTGGTTTATTTTCTAAGGGTAGTGTTTATTGGAATGTTGAATCCAATGCCCCTTGCTAGCTCTTTAAAGAATGTGGAACTGATCCTCCTGGGCCAAGTATGCCGGGAAGACAAGGTCACAAGTATCTGCTGGTTGGGTGTTCTGTGGAAAGAGACAAAGGACCTCTGGTCCTGCTTGTTTATGGACCCTCAAGCCTGGGGCCCATCACTCCTCCATGAGGGAGGGACTGTAACCTTAGTGCATATTAGCAATCACTCTTTGAAGGCTCATGGATCTGACTGCCCAGTTCACAGTCTAAACACCACGGGGAAAGGGTTACATTCAAGCTGTGTTTGTATCTTGTCTTGGTAGGGAAGGGCAGTGCTAACACACTCCAGGACACCTGTTTTTATGGAGCGGTCCTAAAACCATGATGGGCCCATATGTGCAGCAAGCAGTCTCTGGACCTAAATAGCTGAGAACTGACTGTAGCGCTTACTTTAAGAGCTCATTTCCTTGCCGCCTTTGTCAGGGCTGTCCTGTTCCTCACCCACTGAGTATTTAATATCTGTGTTTTCAAATCAAAGAACAAGCTTTTTCTCTCCCAGGATAGTATCTTGTAAAGCCAACCTCTTTATTACTTCACCAGTTTAAGGCTTTATTACTTGCGATCCAAAGCCTGCTAGTGAATTATGCATGTCAGAGCTCTGAGTACCATCTCAGCCCACTCTTATTCCACCTTTTGGGGGTTCCAAAGAAAAGAAAAAGCTCAGTGAGCTTGATTCGGGCTCCTTTCCATCCACAGTATTAATCCTTATTCGTTTTAAAAATCTGCTAACGGAAATATTTCCATTCCTCTCATTAATCAATTGAGATTTTCATCCCCTTGTTTTGTAAAAGCTGTTACAATAAATACTTTTTTTTTTTTTTCACAAGGCGAAAATCCAAGAGATGGATGCAGCCAGCGTAATTAATTGCACCCGGTTACAGGAGATCAGCAAGTTTGTGAGATTCACATGCTGCTGTGCCATATGGTTGCCCAGTAGGCGAAAAATTTGATTAATGTTTTGAAGTAGATTTTTTTCAGCAAATATTACGGCCCCAGATGAGGTGTTTCCCCCCTCCTTTTACTTTCTAGCATTGTTAGACTTTGCGGAAGGAACCGGTCCTCTGATGCAAAGCTTAATGCTGTGATTCACCGAAACCTTAACAGGCGATCAGAACAACGACCCTTCCGTCTCTTGTGGGTACAGAAAAAAATGGTTCATTATGTCTTTGTTGGTAATTAAGTAAAAGTGAGTGTTGCCATCTAGAACTCGGTTCTCCCCCAAATGAAATAATACAATGCATCACTGGCATGGTTTATAAGCAGTGCATTTTTTGCGGACTTCTAAAACTAAAAACAAACAACAGAAGATAATAAAATAAAGTAAATAAATAAAAACAGAGCAGGCAACAACTCCACCAATGAGACCATCCTGTTGTTATCAGGTGGGTACCAAAGGAAAGCCAGACCTCGCTGCAGTCTGCTGCCCCAGAGTTTGCTACGTCTGCAAGCACTTCTGTATTTACTTATTCATTTATTATTTTTGAAGCTAGGACCTCTGGGGACATCACTGCTCCTTGTCATATTAGGTTCCCGAACTCTGTCACTTCCATGTAGGGTCATGCTCTGAATTTTCTCTCCTGAAAGAGAGCCATGATCAATCCTTTGCTAATGTAATAGGACAAGATGTGGCGACCTGACCTTAGAATTCATTCGGGGAAAAAAAAAGAAATAAAGAAAGAAAAAAAGAAAGAAAGAAAGGAAGGAAGGAAGGAAGGAAGGAAGAAAGGAAGGAAGAAAAAGAAAAGTGTGGAATTTTAAAAACACGTAGGACTGGCCTGGGCCTCTAAGGAAAATAAAACATGTCTCCACAGAAGTGAATGTGACTTGATCCTGCAGACTCCCCTGACTCTCCTAGTGAAGTTGGTGAAGTTTGTGCATTCAAAGTTTTTCCTTTGTTTCTTGAAACAAGGTCTTCCTTGCAGCCCCACCTGACTTCAACTCCAGTAGTCCTCCTGTTAACCTCAGGAGTATTGTAATCAAGGCATCTTTAACTGGTTAAACTCCGAGGGCAGAGCTGTCATCTACAGTTCCTTTAAGGAACCACTAGTGTCAGGGTTGGGAGCCTGCCTGCCCTCTGGCCGGGCGTCAGCCTACCGTTGAGTCCTTTTAAGTCAAGCAGAAATTTCCCTCTTCTGCAGCCACAAGGCACGGTAACATCTCCATTTGTAGTTTAGAGAGGCCATTCACAGGAAGAGCACTGTCACTGTTGGACAAAGCAGCAGTCTCTGCTGTTCCCGTGGGGGTGTTCTTTGAGCCTCACCCAGATTTCTGTTTTCTATAGGACTCTGAACTTGCATTATCCTCCCATGGCCTGACAAAGGCACCCAAGCAGCCACAGGGGCAAGGGCAGGGTCATGAAAATGCACTCCCAAACTGCGCTTTTGACTTTCTTTATCAGCCCTTCAAGCAAGAAGGCTTGCTCTTTATAATTTTAAAAATAATTTTATAAAATCATAAAATTTTAGGCTTGAGATCTGTACTCTAATTTTTTAAAAAGCAGTTAAGGCCAGTAGAGTCACATTTACCCACAAAAGTTTGAAAAGAAGTGTTTTAGTGCCGGTTAGTTTTAATATGCCAGAAGGAAGGCATCAAGGCAGCCTCCTTTCCATGAGCCTGAGCCTATGCACTCTTGCTTTTCATTATGCTACCCATGATAGAGAAGTTTTGGAAATATCTACAATAATCATTTCTCTAGGATCTAACTAAATTTCCTCTTTGAGATAGCTATTCTTAGTGATTATTTTATTGCTGCAATTTAACATATATAATATATCTTATATGTAGATATTATTTTCTTCTTACATTCTATATGCTTTGTGTGGTCACCTCTAATTACTGCCTGGGTGTTTTTAATGAAAAGAGTAAACAGTTTTTAATTTTTATTTAATATGGCAGGTGAAACATGGACAATATATGATCGGATGGCAGGAGACAGTGTGTTGAATTATTTATGAGTTTACATTTTTTTTCCAACAGCAGGTACATATAGGAAATTTATTACCAAGTCTGGGTCAGATACTTGAAAAGAGGCTTTGACAAGAGTCATGCTTGAGAAGTAACAGAAATGAGTCCTAGTTTGATCTAGGTGGTTCCAGTTTTGTTGTGATCCTGCTGGTGACTCTTGTTTTAATGCAGTTTATGTGGAATGAGCAAACTGAGCTATACTACACATTTCTCTGCAAAGAAGAATGTATTTGATGCCTGTCTTTTGTTTGTATTGTGTTACATCTGCCACATGGTGATTTTTGCCCTGTTGGTATGCAGACCCTTTATATAATAAAGGGGCCCAATGTAAATATAACACTTCCCTTTACATATGTCAAGTTTGACTTTTCTAGGTGCAGTGAACTAATTCCATAGAATGTTAAATAAAAATTATGTCATTCAAAATTTTAATAAGAATTCCTTTTTATTGTACCTCTTTTTGTATGAACTGACCATTTGGAATCATGATGTATCTGTTAGGTAGGTGAGGGCCATTATATTCTCCAGATTGGGAGTTAAGTTCAGAAAACTTTAGGGGAAAGTAAAATAAGTAAGAAAGTTGTCATCTTAAGAATTGGAAGAACAAAGAGAAAATTATTCTTGGTTGGTGGGGAGGGGGCATATTTGAGATTGTTTTCATGCAAAAATAATGCCAGCAGGAAGGCTTTGCTTTTCTTGAAAAGTCTGCAAATTCTAAAGAAAGAAAGGTGTTCCTGCAACTGGTCAGGAGAGGCAGATAGAGCAAAGGCTGCAGCAGAGTGGGAAGACTGGGGCAATGCAAGGGAACCTGGAGCCGAGCTCTGCAAGGGAAAGTTGCACTGCAGCCCACAGCTGAATTTCTACCACTCTGTGTTGTCCCAATTTCAGGGCAAGCTCCTGTTAAAACTGAATGCTGGAGGGTGTAGCTGGTGTGTGTGTGTGTGTGTGTGTGTGTGTGTGTGTGTGTGTGTGAGAGAGAGAGAGAGAGAGAGAGAGAGAGAGAGAGAGAGAGAGAGAGAGAGAGAGAGAGGGAGAGAGAGAGATGAGGGGGAAGGAGGGAGGGAGGGAAGGAGGGAGGGAGGGAAGGAGGGAGGGAGGGAGGGAGGGAGGAAGGGAGGGAGGGAGGGAGGGAGATTGTTTTTAGGTGAGGTGCTTCCACAGCACAGGGTCAGCCTGTCGGCGTGTTTATTTCAGTGACTTACTGAGGAAAAGGAAGCCAAGGCTGAGTGGACTGTGGGGCTGGGGGAAGGAACAGGGTAGTGGCTTATAGGCTACATCTGAGAAACCTTTGTCTTTGGCATTTGTGGAAATGCTTTCCCAAATGAGCAAGTTACATTGTGAGCAAAGGTCCAGATTTAAACATGAAAATTGTCATTCTGAAATGAAGCTACAATACTGTTTTATTAATAACACTACTTCATAGTGCAGTGTCACAAACTTGCTTTCTCTTAAACTAGCTAGAATCATGTGATACTTTTGACAAAGCCCTAAGTAAAATATTATGTATGTAGAGAGAGATGACTTCTACTTGGCAGGTGTTTTTAAAAATTCTGCCGTCCGAGTGTGAGTCACTCCATCACACATTTGAGAAAACTCGGTGACATTTCCAATCGTCACTTTGTTTTTCTTCTCCTGTAGAATGAGGTCAGTTGTGTTTCATTTATAATCCCCAAGACAGCAGCCCACAGATTCAGTACAAGGTTATAAATGTCGCTTTATTAAATTTGTAACAGGGAATCGCTACACTGGCCCGTTTATACATTTTCATTTCTGTGTATTCTTTCCCCTGGTGTGTGGTGTACTAACTAAAGAATCTTTCCAGCACATTACTCTTGGGTGTCTACACCTGAAGTTTTCTCAAAGGCCCCTAGATTTGGTCAAACAAAGCCCAGTTGGCCATGGACCCTGCTCACCCTCAGAGCAGACATATCGATATCTGCCCACGTGTTTATTTGTAATTAAAGCCCAGATGCTTTCGAGCGGCTTTCTCATTAATCTGAAAATGCAGCATCGTTTCCTGGTGAGTGATGTATGTCAGCCCGCTTTTGTGCTGCCGCCCAGACAATTGTTCGTGCTGCATTGTGACCCGTGCAGCCTTCCTGTAGGACTCTTGTCTCGGCTGCTCTAACTTCTGTTGTTCAGTAAATCTGTCAGAAGGGTCTGAGGACCCATATTTATGAAGAGCACAGAGTGGTCAGTCTAAAAAGCTCCTTAGCGAAGTACTTTGAATTTTAAATTACGCACATAATTCAAAGGTAATGTAACTTGCCGTGTCGGACTTTAGTCCATTCCTTTAAATGGAGAAAAATGACTGACATGAGGGATGACTTATTGATTCTTGGTGGGAAAATGACTTCTGTAATATAGGAAGTATGGTAAAAGGAATAGCTTAATTATTTAGGGAGCACTTTTCAAAACATGCTTCTACAGCAACACAAATTGTATATATAGAAATCATATGATATTTTAAATTTTTTGATGGGGAAGTTATGTGAATTGTTATGCTATTTAGTTACCAAGGCAAAGTTTAATTTTTCTCAAACCCATAAAAACTTTTAAAAAATACAAGCAATATGCAGAGGCTTGTAAACCATGGAGAAGATTCTGAACCACACAGCTAGTTCTGTAAGCTTCTAACTTATTCTTAGGCTATGTTTTAGGATCTGAAAGATGCCAAATATTTATATACTGCCCTTCCTTTCCTTCCTCCCTCCCTCCCCCCTCTCCGTCTTTTTCACTGTTAATGATGTTTTTCAACAATTGTTAGCAACTCCGTGTTAATTTATCAGGGAAATATATGGGTAACTAAAGTAGCATGTCTTATCCCAATATCTCCAGAAATACCAGATAAAATATCTACTCCAGCTTTACACCTGATTCCCCCCCCCTCTTATTCTGTGTGTGTCCTTTGCTTCAGAACTAGAGCCTGGTGTTATTTTGACTGTACTTCACAGCGTTGGCCTCCTTTCAGATAAACAGCATATTTGCAGTTAATTGGCTGAACATGCTCCATAATTATATTAGAACCTTAATGTGCTTGAACAGTTGCCCACTGAAGGCCACTCACATGGACTAAGTTATGTTTCTCTCATTATAACAGAGGTGGCTGGTGGCTGTCATCGAACGATGGAGTCGGGATAAAGAGCCTGGGTCTACTGTAGGGGTTTCTTCTCACTCCCATCTGATACTGCCACCTGGAAGTTTTAGAAGCTGACCTTGCCTTCTGGTTGGATTCAAACCAGGTTTCAAACTGTGGCCTAATGCTTTTCCTCTGATTTTCAGAAAGCATCAGTTTGGCTTCTCATCAAAGTTGTACAACTGTTTTTTAACGACAATAAAGCAAAGCTTGTCAAGGTGGAAGTGAGCTTCCAGGGACTTTCACCAAAGAAGTGACCCAGTAAATGAGCCCAGGCATTTGATAACAAGCAGCTAAGGCAGGAGGTCCTTCTGCTTTGTGTCCCTTGAGCAATGCCACTGGGTTGTTAGAAATCCTGGGGCTTGAGGATAGGCTCATAGTTCTGTCTGAATATTGATGAGTCAGGAGAAGGCGCATTTTCCTTTAGAACAACCTCAATCAGTTTCTGCGGGACCCCTTTATTTAAATTAAAATTCTTGCTATGACCTGTAAGATGAAGATAGTTTTTACATTTTTATTTTTTGAAGCAGGATGTCTATTATATAGCCCAGGCTGGCCTTAGAAATTGCTGTGTAAATGAAGATGGTATTGAACTCTTGACATTCCTGCTTCTATCTCCCTATTGCTGGGATTTCAGGTGTATACCTCCATACCCACTTTATTCATGTTATTTCATGTTTACTAGGCAAGTACTTTACTAGCTTTATACCCAACAAGCCCTGCTTTTTCTTTTTTAATTTACATTTTTCAATGGTTGGGGGAAAAATAATCTCAAAACAGCAAACTATTTCATATCACATGCTAACATGTGACTTTCAGGTTTGAGTGTCTGGAAGAAAAGTTTGCTTGGTGCACAGCTCTTCTTATCTGGTTCTGTGCTGCTTAGCTAGCTGCTTTCAGACTGCAGTAGCGGAGTCCAGGAGTTACGCTGAGGCATTATGACTTTCCAGGGTTAAAACACTGCCTAATCTTTTACAGACAAAATTCACCACCCACTGATATAACTGATGCCCCTCAGTTTTTGTCCAGTACCATGCTGAGGGCGGTGTGACAGTTGGGATTGTCCCTGCCTCTGTGCTTGGCTTACAGAGGGGGATATTGATGGCTGGATGAAGAATGAATGAATGAATTATGAACGGTGACACTGAAGCCATAGACATCTGTCATCTTTCTTTGGCCTAACAACTGAAGATAGTTGTCATGAAATTCGGAAATCTGTTTGCAAACATGTTCGAATTGATTTTTATGGTCTTTTAATGAACTCAATAAAAATGGTAACAACACAGCAATTTTTAGAAAATAACAGATCCAAGTATTTGTTTTACTGCTACGCATGCAATGCCTGTTCCATCCACCCACAGTATTTATGTGCTCCAAATAATTATCTTTTGGACCTGGAATGCTTTAAATTAGGATTTACTCGAAAGATCGTTTTATTTGTTTATTTTTTTTAAGAGAAAGGAAAAAGAAAGAAAAAAGAACTCTTTCCTAATGCATTTACATGATGGAGCCCTTCTGGCTCTTCTCAGAAAGACAGGAAATTCCATGCAGTGTAAGTGTTCTGGCCTTGCCCTGAGGTGTCTAGAGCCCCTAGCATTGCCAGATTGATTTGGAGGTGGGGGAGGGGTGGTGAGTTATAGAGTTAAATGTGCATGCCATTAAAATATTTTGTAAGGTCTTTAAGGATGGGTTAGAGAGGTGAGAATTCAATTTCAGAGTCTCCTAGCCAGTGATCTAGGCCAAAAGTATTCGTTCTGTCAGGGTACCAGGAAGTTTCAGAGCCTAGTGGATAACTCCTTTGGTGAGTGTGCTTGGTCAGGACCTGCCTGATAGCCATCTTAGCCTCTGAGGTCTGAGCCTTCCCTCTTATTGATCCTACTCTCATTGTTCTGTGCCTTTGGAATCAGACTAGTGATGTATACCATCGCCATCTTGACCCTATTCTGGCTTCATGGCTCCAGAAATACATTGTCACCTCTGAACCACCACTTAGCGCGGCTAGGCAATATGGATCTCATGCCCAGCTCCTAATGTTGTTGCTAAAAATGAGGGAGGGAGACATTTGCCTCTCTCTCAGCAAGCTGTCCAGTGCAGACTGGGCCATGAGGTTTCATTGTCCCTGCTCTCCCTCCTGGGACCTTTTGTAACTGAGTCTAAGTATCATCTGTACAAAAGTCTAGAGCCATGGTGGTGACACACAGCTTGAGAACCACTGGTCTAGAGCAATGGTCCTCACTCCTGTGCCTGTCCCCTCTGAAAACCTGGTCTGGGTTTCGTGTGATCCCTCCTTCCTTCATCCCTTCTTTGAGCTGCAGAGGTGTGATGTGTCCTCTAAGTAAGCAGAAATGGGCTGCTGACTGTTTCTGGTCCTAGTGTGTGGAGAATGCTAACCTTTGTTACTGGGCTGCAGCCTGCTCTCCTCAGTCTTTACAGGACCTAGACTTTTCTGTGCTCCTTTTTTTTTTTTTTCTGGTTCAGCCTCTTTTCTGTTGCTAATAACACCTTACTGCAGACTAGGTAATGATGGAGGGAAAGGCTTCTGTTGGCTGTTTCCAGTGTAGGATAGAGGGGCGGAACCAGGCAGTGGCCTCCCTCTTTGTTGACAGAGTTTCTAGGTGGAATAGTGTCACATTGTCTGGGTTGGTTGAGCAACCCCTTTCATAAATCCACTGATATTCAACAATGAGGACTCTATCCTGATGACTTTTCTATTTATTACCCCCACCCAAATTCCCGTTTCTGTAGATCACATTTGAGTGAGATATTTACCTTCTTATTATTTCATAATGGGAATTCAACCCCAGCATTAGTTATGGAGGAGACAGACCATGATCAAGTCCCAGCACCTCCCTAGCATGTGATCCACAGCCTTCCTTGGGATCTAGTACTTCATTTCCCATGTAGCTATATTCCTCCATTTTCCTTAGCCTTCCTCTGTGGCTGATTTCCTGGAGGCCTGGCTTCATTTCTTCTTGTACTCAAATGGAGCTGTAAGTACATTACTACACTGAGAACTGACCTCCTTCAATAAGTTACTGGCTGACCAGTGTAATCTTTGCTGGACCTGACTCAGCACCTCTAGCCAAGCCCAGAGTTGAGGTAGAGACTCAGAGGCACAAGTCCACACATCTTTGTGAAAAGAACTTGCTGTTGAGGAACCAGTGCACTCAAAAAGTCATGCTCTGTGTGTGTGTGTGTGTGTGTGTGTGTGTGTGTGTGTGTGTGTGTGTGTGTGTGTGTGTGTGTGTTGTGTGTGTGTTATGTATAGTTATATGTTTATACTTATATGTTTAGAGAGGCACATATATGTGCACATATGTATGGAGGCCACAGGTCAACCTCTGGCATCTTCCTAAACTTTTGTCTACTTTGTTTTATGAGATAGGTTTCCCCATTGGAACCTAGGATTTGACCAGTTTAGCTAGGGTGGCTGTCCAGTGATTTTCAGGGATCCATCTGCTGCCACCTTTGCAGTGCTGGGATGGCAACAGCTAGTTACCATGCCCTACCTTCGTGATGTTCATTATAGGGATCAAATTCAGGTCCTGATGCTTGCACAAACAGAAAACACTTTACACTGAGCCATCCCTGGAGTCCTGACTTACTCTTTATCTGACTGATTTCCACTTGTTCTGTAGGGCTTGGATTTATTGTGTGTATGACCCCTTCCCACTAAGAATGTAAGAAAATACGTTCCTTAGTCATCTTTAGTATTCTCAATATATAATTCTATTTTATACTGAACCCAGTGAATTATAATGCTTTCTTTCTCACTAGATGGCGAACCCCATAAAAACGATGCTGAAATCCAGCAATCATAATAATATTAAGAGTAATAATAATTTGCTGAAAGGACAGAGTGTCCTTTCAGTGTTTGTTGTTAATGAATGAGTCACTAAATGAGCATACATACAAAGCAAGGAATGGATGAAACCATGAATGAGGTACCAATAAGACATGGCCCATCAAGACATATAGGTTTCTACTGAGGACCCACACAGGAAGGCTTAGCAGTTGTATTTGTCTGTTCTCAATGATGCCAGTGTTGCCTGAGCTTGTACAGTCAAAAGCTTTGCAGTTCATATATGTTCGAGCAGAAAGCATGGCAAGATTTAATCTGAGCAGATGTGTACAAAGCCACAGTTTCTGTATTTTCTGAATTGTCAGAAAGGGCATCAGTGACTTTAGAAGCAGGAAAAGGAACCCATGGAGGTTCCTCAGGGTCTCAGGGGAAAGAGCATCGTTATCCTCCAACCCAATATCTGTGTATGGCACATGTTCTCAAGAGAGATCATATACCAGCATCTCATGAGAACCTTTTAGAAGACACATCACAGGATACCACCTCTGTGCCTTTTATTTCAAGACTTCTGGAATGGGATCCAGTGTTTTGCAATCTTCGATTCCCAGATGGTGTTGATGATGCTTGTCTGGGTATCACAGTGCACAAAGGGCTTTGCTAATTTCAGCTTGAGCATGCTGAGTTGTGGAGTAAGATCCCTGCTGTCCATGACACCCACTGGTCATCACTATGGTAGGATCTTATCTTCCAAGTATGAAAAACATCAAACTTAGTTTAGTGAAATGTTTTTGCTGTTGTTGCTTTTGAGCTGGCTCTTTGGACTGAGAAAACCAAAAGTAAATTTCTTTTATTGGGATAATTTGTTGTAAATGTGAGTTCTGTATCCCATTTGGAAAACACGTAGAGCCCTCGCTTTGAACTTATAGTCTCAGCCAGTATTGTTTGATATTTCCTCTATAAATTGGATATACCTGCCCCAGATGTTGGTTTTGTGGTAATAATGCTTTTTTATATTAAAAACAATTCTGAAATGAAAATGTAACTTAGTCTTATTGTAATCTCCCCTTTGCCTTTCTGCATGGATCATTTGTTTGTGAACTGGTTATTTCAGGAAGGGCTCAAAGGTAATTTCATGGTTTATAGCATTTATATTGGCGCCTTTAATGAGCAAAACATATTGTTTTCTAATACATGAGCCATAGAGTTCATATATGTGTGTGTGTGTGTGTGTATATATACATATACATATGTATATACATAATTTTCATTTCCCAATATTGCATGTATATCAAGTTCAAAACATTGAGAACAACCATGTAAAGACATTATACTTCCATACACTGGGGAAATATGAAAGTTGTATAATGCAAAAATAAAATAAAATAAAATAAAAATCAACATTTGCAGGCTTATGAGATGGTTCTGTTTTTAATGAATCTAAGTGATAGTGGGAGCTGCTGTTGTGTTTGCGCCTCATACAGCAATTCATATCTACAAACACAGTAACATATGGCTTTGTTATTATTGAGTTTAGGGATTTATGTACCTCAAGGAGTTTTGAGAGCTCCGGGTCTCACTCAGGCTGCCATACACAGCAACTCAACACAATGGGCTGGACTGTGGAGTTTTTCACCCTCAGATTATTAAGATCCAACCAATACCCTTTTCTATGGGTCATGTTTATGAAACCCCATAGCTTTCTTGCATATCAGTTAATAACCCTCTTTCTTATTATATTGGCAGAAGGCTGAATTAGTAAAAAAAAAAAAAAAAAAAAAAAAATGCTTCAATAAAGATAAGTTCTTGGCTGGGACAAAAGCACCAGCTTCCTTTCCAGCCCTGCAATGAGGTGGCCTCCAGCCTCTGGGGTCATGTGATGTCCTGGGGATTCATTGACACCCGCATACTCCCAATCACAAGATGTCTCCCTCCAGGTCCTGACTGTGTTTGTTTTAGAGCTCGTGCGTGGAGTGTGCAGCTGTGTAAACCCAGGAATGGTTTTTGCCCAGCTTTGATCTTCTCATGGATCAACAGTTGCCCTCGGTCCCTGAACCCTGTTTCATGGCCCCATATTTCTTGGATTTTTCCATTTTCTGCTAATTATGGCTTCACATAGGGAGCCTGCCAGCAGCAGCCCCCATGACTTTGAGTAGATAATTTGGAAAAAATGTTGTAATCCTGTCAGTTTAGAACCATATTAAGGAGTGATTTCCAGTCAATGCCACAAAAATATGTCTTTTCGTTTCCTTTTAAGAGAGACAGTATGACAATTTCAAGTAGGCTGTTGGAGTCTAGTCAACATGCACACATTAGAGGAGGAATACATGGGGTTTTCTTCTGGGTTTGTTTTTAACCACTGTAATGCATCTTTTTCTTAACGCCTAAGAGGCTGATCTGATCCTTATACCAAGTGGATCTGGTTCCTCTGTCAGACTTGTCTCAGGACAGCTTAATTTTCCATCAGTAGTCAGCAAAACTACAGAAATGCTTATTCTTACAGCCTAGTAGAAAGCTACATCCAATGCTTTGAAAGGCTCAGGGATTGTACTGAGAAGCCCTAGAGAGTTCCAGGGAAGATGGCATCTTTCCATATAGGCTGGTTGTGATTGGCTCATAGGACTTACCTGTGATGACTATAGGATCTGCAGTTAGATATAAGAAGTGTTTTGACCGAAGGGATGATGTGTGATGAGACCTTAGGGAACAGACTCAAGCATGCCTTTGTTTGTTTTCTGTTTCTGTTGCTTTGATATTTGTGAGATCTGGAATCTCATCACTTCAGCTCTCAGATTCCTCCTTTTTCTGACCCCACCCTCTAGTGCTAGGGGTACAAGGCTTTTCCCACTGAGTCATCTCCCCAGCCCCTCATTTCCTTTCCTTTTATTAGTGTTACACCATAAAAGATAAATGGAGTTTTCACCAATGTTCTGGTTTAACAGGAACCTAAGTATATATGAGACTTGTCCAAATCTGGGAAAGCAGCCTATCTTACCTGTGTCAGAAGAGCCCAGCCTCTAAAGTGACTCTCAGGAAGGCCCTTAGCTAGAGTACATTGACCATGAGGCTGAGACTATGAGTTACTTAGTGTCTCCACAAATGCTGTGTCATGTAATCTGTTTGTAGGAGAGAGACACTTTGGTACATTGTAGTCCCAAGGGTAAGCGCTTCCCTGCGATGTGATTGCATGTGAGCCTCAGAATCTATAGCCTACAGGTATTCTGTACTGATGGAGTTGAGGGACCCCTGCTTATCTAGATTTATCACTAAAGCAGCCAAGAAGAATAAGTAGCTGGACCCTACAAAACCAACTGACACCCCAAGTCAGTTTATGACATTGCCCCAGTGGTCATGTGGGTGTTGTGAATCAAATTCAAATCCTCTGGAAGAGCAACAGCTGCTCTTAAATTCTGGGCCATCCCTCTAGCCCTTCTCACAGTGATCTTAAAGTATGATCAGCTTTCGTTTCTCTTTTAAAAGTAGATTTATTGTCTTCTTCAAAGTATCTACATTTAAATATGATTTTCCAGACAGTATCCCCCCCACACACACCCTTCCTCTCTACTCCCCCTTCTTCCCTTCTGACATCTCTTAAGTAGTTCGTCATACAGTGGCATTACTAATGGCCTGACTTTTTCAGGAAATGATTCATTACTTTATAATTTCAATTCAGTAGCCAGTTTCAGCTATGCGATAAATTTAAATCCTTTACTATCAAGATAACATTTTTTCCTCCCGTCACCGAAATATAACGATTGAAAACCATCTTTAGAAGCTGGCCCTGTTTGAGACAGTGCTTGTGGATTCGCCTTTCTCAGCAGCCTGTGCCTTGTCTATTATCACTGCCAATCATTAGACTCTCTTATCAGTGTACACAGGGAGATGACAGACACACCGCTTCATGGTAGTCCTTGGCAGAGCTGCCCAAGAGTTTAAGTATTCCCTGCTGATGTACAGTTGGATGTGTCCATTGTTTTTCAATTACAAACAATGTCACCATGAGCAGTCTTCTCCTGATTTCAGGTCAGCCATGTGTCATCAGTGGTTGAAGGGCCAGTGGGAATGGATTCAATGGATTAGTTCCTTAGACTTGGGATCAGGGGATTTGGATGACTATCTCCATGTTTCTGTCTACTGTGGCAGACATCCCCACCAACACTGGGAAAGCCCTATTTTCTTGCTCCCTCTCTGCCTTCCCCTTTTGTTTTCATCATCTGCTCTCTTTCCTTTTCTTTCTGGTCAGTTTAAACATGCAGATAACTTAGCAACACAGGGTAGTGAGACCCAACTACTTGTCCCACCTACTTGGGCATCTGAATTCCTGTCCCCTGCCTTAGTGGATGTTCAGGTCTTCTTTACTTCCAGGCTAATCTCTGTTAGGGCAGGGTTTGGAGTATATTTCTAACCATCTGCTCGTTCTTTGGTCCTTTGCTTCCCTCACCTGTGGAAATAAGTTATTCTATGACGTGTAGGACCCTCCAACTATGATGCTGAGTCTGGTTGACCAGGAAGACATTGTTAACAGCAAATGAGAAATGAACTGGCATCCTATAGCCTCCTTTCACAACGACCAGTAGTAGAAATCTACCATCCTCCAGGTGAGTTCTGGGAGCATTTAGAAGGCAAACAAACATGCAAGAAAAAGCTATAGACAGTGTATGAAAAGATACTGGTCTTCTCATGACTGCAGGGGCATTTCAAAACCCCTCACTAAGTAATAACAACAACAACAATAAATTCCAGTTCCCTGAATTAATTCAAAGTCACCAGCCCATCCAGGTTCCAGTGTCTGTGCAGTGTTCTTGGGTCTTCAGAAGCTACTGTACTTTCTTACCATTTTTTTTTTGTCTTTTCTTTTTAAAATTTTTTAAAAGGATGGCAACCCCTATCTTGTTTTCAGTAACGATCCAAGGAAAGAATGGCACCCACCCACCACTTGGGTGTCCATGGAGCACTGTGGGTACTGCACAGGCCACATTAAACAATCTATGCTTGAGGGTTGATGGTTCAAGTTAGTTTGAAATGAGAAATTGCCAGTGACCTAAAACCCATCATAATTAACCTTGTGGCACAACATTGCCATAACCAGTAGCCAACTCTCAGTTTTTTAATTTTCTTTTTTCTTTGGTTGGAAGAAAGGCTCATTGATAGAAGTTGGCTCAAGCTTTTTTGTTTAAGTTAAGTGGTCAGACCACCAAGAAGAATTGCTTTCCAAATTTGATTAGGAACAGGTCCCAATGCAGATGTCCCCCACATGGGCCCTCCACTGTGGGTTACACACCCACAATTGGTTCGAGCTGTGTTTATATATAGACTGTGTGAAGCATCTATGTGTTACCATTTAACTCTTCATAAGTAATTATCTTCTAGTAGTTCATATTTGTGTTGCTTATGCACATTTATAATGAATAAAAAGTTAATTTTTCCTTCTTTCTCCTAAAAATAGGACAAGTGACAAAAATAAATAAATAAAAGAACTTGAGATAGGATTTGGGGGATGTATGTTGTAGTATAATAATACCCACGCTACCCCTAGGTATTTTACAGTAGAAGATTCTGGTAGGGTGAGTCCAGTTCATTCCAAAAGTGGTTTCATAGCTTATTATGTTGGCTGGTTAGGGGGTTGGGGTTCTCATGAAGATTTGCTTTCCCATGTGGCAGTGACTATTTCAGAATCCTGTCTGTGGCATCCACAGAGGTCCCCTGAGTCACATGAGAGTTCAGATTGGCACTCTTCCCAAAGACGGCGCCCTGTATGGCCTCAGCTATGTGTTCTGTTTATTCTGCTGTTCCAGTATGCTGGGCTTGCTTCGGTTTGTATCCAGAAGGGGACATTCTTAGTCCAGATCAAAGCATTGGGAAATTGCCTTTCCACAGTTCCCAGTAATCCCTGTTCCTTCCCACATGCCACAGTAAGCCTCACTCCTTCCCACAACTCCCACCCTATGCCTTCCCACAGGTCTCAGCAAACCTCACCTCTTTCCACAATCCTGCGTGTCTCCTCTTTGCCACAATTCCCAGGGAGCCCCACTTGTGTGGTATGTTAGTAAGTAACCCACGTTCTTCTTCATGTGCGCTTCCAGGTTTTATCTTGTCCATTTCTTGCCACTTGGTGCATTTCTTCAGCATTCCCTGTGACAGCTGTCCTTCATATCTTTGTCCAACAATAGCTAGAATTCATTGGTAACTCTGACTTTGAGGTGCTGCATCCTATCTTTTTTTTTTTTTTTCCTGTTTGTATTTGTATGTGAAGACTACTGGACAAGGTCAACTTGCCAGGATTCTTATCAGTGTTATTAAAGGTGTTTTGCATGTAAGACAAAGAAGAACCATTGTTTTTTTTGCTGCCCCTTATTGTTGGCACAACGCCTGTCTTTCACTGTGGAGCAAATGCAGAGTAATCAAATATGGAAGTTATGGCTCTTATATCCAGGTCCAAATGCTAGGAACCCAGGAATGTCACCTTGCGAAAGAGACTTCACAGCTGTGGTTGTATTAGGGACTGGGGAGTAGGGAGATGATCCAGACAATCTGTGTGCTCTGTAAGTGCTGCTATAAACTTCCATATCAGAGGGAAGCATAGTGAAGTGTGCCTACTGAAGAGAAAGAAGGCCTTATGATGGCAGAGGCACCAGGATGAGTGGCAATACAAACTTGAATCAAGATGTCAGTGGTTCCCAGAAACTGCAAGAGGCAAGGAATGCATTTCCTTGTTGAGCAGCAGGGAAGAACCAGCTCTATTACTATGTTGATTTTAGTTCAATGACACTAATTTTCCAGAACCAGGAGAAGATAAATTTGTGTTGTTTTAGGCCCTGTAAGTCTGGCTGTTATAGCAGTCATTAGAAACTAATAAAAATACTAATAGCAAGACTAAAGTCTTTGAAAGATCCTTATACTTAGATGTTGCCTATATTCCTTTTCATGGAAATTTTTGCTGATTGTTTCCTTCCTTGCTTTTTTGGGCTTTTAACTGAAATAGTTATTTGAATGCATATATTGTTGGGAATAAAAGAAAAAGAAGAACAACAATGACAACGACGACGACAACTGCCTAACAGCCAAATTGTGATGCTGATCCTGTAGCTGCTCCATGAAGCTTTAGGGCCAAGACCTGGTCTTCCATGTGACATCCTGGGTTGCAGCAGTTGATAGAAGAAGAAAGTTCCACATTTACATTAGCAAATACTTCACTCTGACTCCCACTTGTCCAGGCAGGCCTTGATTCTTCTCTTACTACAAAAGCCTTAAAAGTAGGCAACTCAAGTTGTGAGCAAAGGCTCTCAGATGCCATGATTACATAGTTCTCTCCCAGAGCCTTAGCTTGTGACTGCTATACCTCCAGACAGTTTTCTGAGGCAGGTAAGATGGGAAAGACAGAGGCAGGAATTCTAGCATTGTCAAAACCAGAATTTTATCACATGGTTTCCGTTAGCTGCAAGGGAGTCTAGTAAGACTATTACTTTTACTAGGTATGTGGTTACCTAGAATTAACCTGTAACATTGAAAAAAAACAAAAACAAAAAAAAAGATGGTTTCCCAGAAGTATTTGTTAAAAGTAACAAATTGTAATTGTTTAATTAGGTAGGTGCCATGGGTTGGATTTTGTTTCTAGTACTTGGAACATGATAACTGTTTAAGCATTGTTAGTCCAACTTTTGTTCCCTGTAAAATGAGGGTAATCACTGGATCAAAGTCAAGATTACTGAAAGAATTAAATTACGCCATACTCATGAAGACTTCAAACAAAGTCTGCCCTACAATTAGTTGGTATTCCGTTAGTCATTTTTGGTGACCACCAGCTTTATTTTAGCTTCCTTGCACATACTTCCTTTTTCTTTTCCTTTGCCACCATCACCATCATCTCCATCATCCACAAAGTTGCTAAAATCATGTGATTTTTCTGCAAAACATGTCCAAAAGTGTTGCAGCAATTTCTGTAAGAATACTCACTACATGGTTTCCTTTTGCCTGTAACCTGACTTCAGGTGTAAAGAGTACACTAAAACTTGACCTCCACAGTTCATACTTTTTCCTGAGAGCTTCCTTCCTAGACCTCATCTCTCACTCCCTGATACACACTTGGTGTGTACTCACACACACTCACATACATGCTATTTGTTGATGGGATGAGTTAATATTTTCCTGAACAACAATTACATGCTGACTATATTCCTTGTGGAACCAATTTGTTTCAAGGTCAGTTCAAAAGGACTTCCTGATCGAGCTGATGGGTGGACCAAGTTGTTAGATAATACTATTTATTGTCATGATACTGCATCTCCTAGTTTGAACCCAGCATGTGCAGGCTGAATGCCCCATGCTGACCACAGTAGAAATGACAAACATTGTCATGTTGAATGTGCTATCTCTCAGGGATTAAGGATTTATACACTTACACATTGCACTTAGACTTTGAGGGGGAGGGACGCTCACAAAGCAGTTTTCTTAAGCTGAGTATATAATATGCATGCAATGCATACTTGTGATTTCAGCAGCAAGGAGAGTGAGGCAGAAGAATCAGGAGTTCAAGGTTATCCTTTGTTGTGTAGTGAACTGTGAACCAGCCTGGGCTATGAGAAACTTTGTTTCCTAAAACAAACTAAAAAAAAACCAAAGAAAATCTCACCTTTTTGTGTCTTTAAACATTCCCATCCCTTTTTTAAGCTTTCACCTCTAAGAGAACCCAGCTGAATTTCCAGAGAGCAGTGAGCCCACACTGAGAGAAGCCAGCACCTTTGCTGGCACTGTGACAACAGCCAGGCTTGGTACTGGAGTGGCCACTCTGGAAACCGTAGCTAAACGGACACTAAGTGGATGCATGCATCCTCTGTGTGGTCCCAAGCACGTTTTCAGAGACAGAGAGGCTTTGAAAGTCTGACTTAATCTATAAATTGTCACCAGACTTCCAGGAGGCATGGGGAACAGACAGGAGACTTGTGAAAAATACCAGAAACCCTGAGCATTTAGTGGAGAGGGAAGGATGCAGTTTGAACTGTCTTCAGGCACAAGGTGTGTGTTGGTGGCAAAACATGCTTGGACCGTTGTTACTGACTGAGTTTCCCTCCTTGTACATTTTATGCTAATGTGTTTTCCCCCTTCTAACACAAGGCCCAATGTGTGTAAACACATTCCTTCATTGATCTGCTTTTCAGTCAGGACTGAGGAAGCTTAGAATGGGGAGTTACAGCTATAAGGATGACAGAGGCTTGTGGAAACTGCACCTCCTTCTTCCTAGGAGTACTGAGCAGACCCTAGGACTTCCTTGCAGTCCTGGAGCTTTTTAGCTCTTTTCTTTACTGGGGATTTACTCTTGTGGCCAGCAATGCCAAAGCATCCAAGGGCAAAGTGAGCTGTGCACAGGTGTGTGAAGAGACTCACTGAAGGACTTGGAGCATGCTCACTTTTAGTGCTTATGTCTGCAGGAGGGCCAGGAATGGGGAAGGCATCCAGGTGGATTCCAAAGTGTTTGCCTTTCAAGTAGGAGACCTGAGGTTGATGCCCAGAACCCATGTAAACAGCAGAGCATCATGGGCTTGCTTGTAATCTGAGCACCAGGGAGGAGGAGATAGGAGGGTCCTTGGGGCATGCTGGTCAAGTTCAAGGCCAGTAAGGACCTAAATTTAAAAAAAGAAAGAAAGAAAGAAAAAGAGAGCGAGAAGGGAGGGAGGGAGGAAGGGAAGAAGGGAGGGAGGGAGGGAAGGAGGAAGGGAGGGAGGGAGGAAGGGAAGAAGGGAGGGAGGGAGGGAAGGAGGAAGGGAGGGAGGGAGGAAGGGAGGGAGGGAGGGAGGGAGGGAGGGAGGGAGGGAAGAAGGAAGGAAGTTTGGAAACCCATATGCACACCCTCACATGTATCTGCCTTTCTTTCACCACATGTGTTCCCACCCCCACCCCCACCCAACCCTGCACAAATAAAAATACAAAGGGCCTGGCCAGAAAGCCAAGGGAGGCTCTGGTTCAGATACTGCCTGGTCTCTTTCTCTTTTTCTTTTCTTCCTTTCAGAATCCCATACATGGATACAATGAAGTTTTGTCATATCCATCCTTTTCCTTTCCCTCCCCTCCAACTGTTCTCATGGCCCACATTTCCCTCAAATCCATGTCCCTATCTTGTCTGTCTATCTATCTATCTATCTATCTATCTATCTATCTATCTATCTATCTATCTATCTATCTATCTATTATCTATCTATCTATCTATCTATTATCTATCTATCTATCTATCTATCTATTATCTATCTATCTATCTATCTATCTATCTATCTATCTATCTATCTAGAGCTCATCCCTGAAGAAATCTAGCCTATCCTCCCTCCCTCCCTCCCTCTCTCCTTCCCTCCCTCCCTCTCTCCTTCCTCCCTCCCTCAGAGTCCATAGCTCTTCAGCTAGGGGTAGGGCCTTGTGAACCCTTCCCTTATCAATATTGGAATATTGGGTGTGATCTTGTGCAGGTGACTATGGCTACTGAGAGTTCGTGGGTGCAGCATCTTCATTAAGTCGAAAAGAGACACCGTGGCATTCAGTCTTCTGGGTGTTTGGGTTTTCCTGTGTTGGCTCTTTCATGTTCAGTCAGACCACACATTCTTTGCAGCCGCTATTTGCATAGCAATGCCCTGCTTCAGGCAGCACATCTGCATCCCCTGGACCAGTCTCCAGGCATTGCATTGTTAGCAGTTTCCTCTGTTTGTTTGTATTTCAGCTTTGTTTTGTTTTGATTTTACATAGAGTTGCTGCAGTACAGCACAGTCCCCACAACATTTTGTTGTTGTTGTTTGTTTTAAATCTGAGAAGGGCTAACCGTCTGGGGATGGAGTAGTTGTTTGTAAGGGTCAAGCTCTGCCGATCTGTGCTGTAGAAGTCCCTGTTAGAAAGCTTTATGTCTGGAACTGTGGAGATGGCTCAGTGAGTAAGGTGCTTACTGTGCCAGTGTGAGGATCCACTTTTGTGTCGTCTATACTCATTAAAATCAAGCGTCAATGCAGCCTTGTACTGGTGGGTGGAGCTAGGTGGGTCCCTGGAGCTCACTGGTCTGCCAGTCCTGCTGAGACAGAGATTTAGAGGTTCAGTGAGAGACTGTCTTAAAGGGTGAAGGGAGGGAAGGCATGATGTCACATGCCTTTAGTCCCAGCACTCAGGAGGCAGAGGAAGGTAAATCTCTGAGTTTGAGGCCAGCTTGGTGTTTCATACCCTGCACATACCTATACCCTGGATATCCAACGCTACATAGAGAGACCCTGACTCAAAAATAAAAATAATAGATAGATAAAGAAATGAGTGAATACATAAAAGTTTGGGGGAAACAATTGAAGAAGACACCAATATAGACTTCTATGCATGCACACACAGAGCCCTCCCACACACGCACACATATGCTGACACTCTTAGAAAGCAGCATCTCTTCCCTAAGAGTGGTATTTCCTTCTAGGGAACATTTGCCAATGACTGGGAACACTCTTGTATATCCCAGTATATCCCAGCCAGCAACCAGACTATCTAAGCATCCTTCCATGTGCAGCCTGGTACCTACTGGGTTATCTGCCTCCATATTCAATTGTGCTGGGCTTCAGAAACCCTGGGCTAAATCACAGGCAAGAGTGAGTAGGGTAGTGACAAAGAAGAGTTCCCTTCACACTGTGTGTTCATGCATGAGTGTGTGTGTGTGTGTGTGTGTGTGTGTGTGTGTGTGTGTGTGTGTGTGTGTGTACTTATGTGAATGGTCACATGAGAGGCTAGAAAAAATGCAGTACCTGTTCTGCTAGGAATGTGCCTGATCACAGTTCTAGAAGCTGACCTCCTGCTGTTTGACTCCCTGTCTAGAAATTCATCTTGCAGCAGGCTTATCTCTCTATCGGCCTCACTCACAGGGTCCCATGTTGATCTATTAGAGTATGGTAGTCCCCCCTCTGTGTTTATGAGACTCTGGACCAAGAAGAAATGAGAGTGGACAGTGAGGCAATCATCATTTGTTTCGTTCCCCATAAGCATCTCCTGCTTCTTTCTGGGAAGACAGCCCTAACCCCTGTGAATTAGTGTGGTGTGTTCTTTCCACATCTGCAGTATGAAAAGCAAAGTGGTAGTGACTTTTTTTTTTATGGCTGCTGAAAAGGTTACAGTGTTTGGACTACTGCCTGTCTCTACCCTGGAGCACAAAAGATCCAGGAGTAGAAATGGGTTCTAACAATATCCCTTTAGAAAACACCAATCGTGAGTCCGTTTCCTTTTGAGTTACAGGCCTTGCTTCCCTCACACTTGGGTTGGAAGATAGCCTGTACTTGATTCGTGCTTTCTACAAGGGAGTCGTGATTGAGCATCCTGGCAATCCAGCATCAGTCTAAGGAGAGTGAGAGCTCTCCTGGGTGTGTGCAGGCCTGTCCTTGTATGTGTCTGATTTCTAGAAAACTTTTGGTTTTCATGTGAATGGCATGCAGGGTAGAGGGGAGAGTCCATAAATTCTGCTTTCTGTTAGTAGCAGCTGTGTTTACTGTTGCCGTGACGAAAGGCTTGACAAAAACATCTAGAAGGAGGTCGGATTTTCATTGGCTCACAGTTCCAGGGGATGCTGTCCAGCATGTTTGGTGAAGGCATGGCAGATTGAGTGAGTCAGCTAGTCATGTGTCATCCTCAGTCGGGAAGCAAAGAGTGATGAGTCCTGGTGTTTAACTCACTTTCTTCTTTTTATGAAGTCTGATTTCCCAGCCCAAGACGTGTGCTGTTTAAATTTAGAGTGGGTCTTCGTGCTTAACTTAATCTAATCCAGAAAGTTCTTCATAGACACATCAAGAGGTGTGTTTCCATGGTTCCTCTTAATTCAGTCATGTTAATTATGTGGAGTAACTATCATTTCATTGGGGACTGGAGAGATGGCTCAGTGGTTGAGAGCACTTGCTGTTCTTCCAGAAGACCTGAATTCCAGAACCTACATGATAGCCCACAACTGTTTATAACTCTAATTCTATGGCATCTTATGTCCTTTTCTGGCCCCTGCATATACACACACGTTTATACATACATACACATATGTAAAAGTAAGGTAAATATTGTTTTAAAAGATCACACAAATGTCAATGGTCAAATTGTGCACCACAAGTTTCTCTGGTTGCAAACAGCAGCAAAGACTGAGTAATAAAGGAGAAAATCAACAGAATTCAGTATCAGATGTCAAGTTGGTTGTATATCAAAAACTTATCTTCCAGAGAGAAAAGGCTGGCTTCGGTACACCAAGTGACTGGTGAACTTCCAGCTCTGCCCTTGTGAGCATGTGGCTTTCCTCCTGGTGTGTCAAGTCCAGTGGCCACACCCCCAGTGACTCATGGATGGTTAAGTGTTGCCCTGGGGTGACTCAGTTCAATTCTCTTTCCATTGCCATCCACAGAATGAAGCTCTAGACTCAGGTTCTCAGCACAGCCTCTGACCAAAAATCTAATCTCCATAGCTGAGAAGCCTGAGAAGAACATTCGAATGAGCAAGAGGTACTTTATGCAAGTATTTTTAAAAACACTTCAAAAGTCAGTGAGTAGCACAGTATGGTGTCATATACCTGAAATCCTGGTACCTGGGAGCTGATCATGAGTGTGAGGCCTGCATGGGTTACACACTGGGACTCAGTCTCAAAAAATAAACAAACAAACAAAACAAAACAAAACAAAAAACAAAATTAAAGGAAAAGGTAAAGATTAAATGCAGCTGCTAAGGAGGGAGGAAATGAAAGGCCTCTAGCTCTTCCTTGGTCACTACTCCATGTACTTGCCTGCTTTGACAGTGGACCCCAAAGCAGACTGATTTCCACTCTGTCTTTACCCTTTCCCATTCAATTGTCATTTAGGAGATGGAGGGGGCTGCTTGGGAAGTCCCTCAGAGAAATCTCAGCAGTTGCTCCCCTGCTCAACAGCAGCCAATAGGTGGCCTAGGGTCTTCCTCCCATGTGTGTAATGCTGTGCTCTCTCTGCCCCTCTCTCTCTCTCTCTCTCTCTCTCTCTCTCTCTCTCTCTCTCTCTCTCTCTCTCTCTGTGAAGATGGCCATTCTTACACATATGTCCTTTCCTATTTCCTAATTCATTTTTTCTGAATTAAATTTGAGTTCACTTTTTCCCCATCTCTGTGTACCTCATATACAGTAGGATAGCAAACCCAGGAAGCTGGTATTATGCCACATGAACCCATCATTTCATGGTGAGTGCTGTAATACCCCTTGCCCAAAATGTGGTGTCTGTGATGTGCTGTTGTGTGTACAATGAGAATGAAGTTGGGAGTGAAGTTAAGGTCACTGATCAGTGTTGTTAAAACACAGACATGACCATTATCTCTACTATACCAACTTGACTTTGATAGCTATTAGTATCATGTTGACAAAATCTAGGCCTACCCATTGACATGCCTGTGGTGGATCATCTTGTAGAGACTTGATGTAGTAATTCCCATCTTAACTGCAAGCAGGGTCATTCCCTACACAGGGGACACTGGACTCTATAAAATAGAATGAGCAAGCTGAGCTCTAGGAGGCATTTGTAGCTCTCAGCTTTTGGATTATGGATGTGTTGTGATCAGTTGCTTCAAACTCTGGCTACTGTAACCTCTCTACCCTGATGGACTGACTGTATCTTAAACAGTGAACCAAAATAAACCCTTTTTCTCATCAATTATTTTTTTCTCAGGATATTTTATCAGAGCAACAGGAAAATAAACTAAGATGTCAATCAAAAGCCCCTAGGAGTAGAGGAGGAGTCAGAGAAGGGAGCCATGATAGCTCTGTGAGAAGGACTGTGCTCTGTGGATGTAGCATTGAAGGTGGGAGTCAGTAACCTGGGTAGCTATTAAATCATGGACAAGATAGCCAAATAGACTGTCATGTCAGAGCTGCCCACTAGGAAGCATCTTCCCAAGTGAGTTCTCCCTCTTGGCTCTGTGAGTTGGGTTTGAGATACATGGAACTATAAGATAATAAGTGTGTATTGTTCCCCCCCTTATATTTTGTAGTTTGTCACAGGACACTGAACTAATACACACTGTACAGCATGCTGACTAATGTGTGGGTTGACATCACAACTACAGTTACAACACAAGTTGTTTCCAATACAGACATCCTCCTGTGGTGGCCTGTTGGAGTCACCTCAGTAGCCCCACCTTCCAGTGTCCTAGGAGGAGGCTAATCCCTTGTCTTTTGTTTTATTAATTTATTTCTTTTTATTTTTTATTTTTGGTGTGTTCCCTCTACTGCCTGCCTGGCAGGCCTTTCCCCAGATGTGGCTTACAAGCCCTCTAGTTGCCCTCTCTGGCTGCCAATCTTAGTTTGACTTTCCAATATGCTCTCTGAATATACCTTGCCTTTAATGTATTAATGCTTACTATGAGGCATGGATCTTATCATATTTGCATGAGATTACTATTTATTCTCTCTCTCTCTAAGTGCCAGAGAGAGCAGGAATTTTATGATCCTCAGTTGTATGTCATAGTAGGTGTCAAGTAGATCTTTCTTAGATGAATAAATGAATGGATGAATGATACTACTCAAAATGTCCAAATCTAACTGCCCTTGACTTTTCAGTATCTCCAACCCTCCCCCCCCCCACACACACAGAGAGGTACATGTACACATGTCTATGGAGGCCAGAAGAGGGCATGAGATCCTCTGAAAGTGGAGTTAAGGTAGTTTGTGAGTTTTCCTACATGGGTGCTAGGAACCAAGCTCTCGTTTTCTGAAAGAGTAGCAAGTACTCTTAACTCCTGAGCCAACAGAACAAAACAAAACAACAACAACAACAACAAAACCAAAACAAAACAAAAAAACAAAAACAAGACTCATATGCAGTTGTGCATGTCTTCAGTCAAGAAACTTTTTCTTTCTTAAGTCATCAGTGTGTTGCCATGCTAACCTGGTTCTGATTTAGTGCTGGATAGTTGGTTACACTTCTGTAAATTTCAAATGGATGGCTTACCCTGACTGATCCCAAATTGTATGGTAAAACATTTTGCTTTTGTTTTTTACTCTGTAGTTTCTTTTACCCTCCAAAAGTAATTTGCCTGATTCATTCAGGTGAAAACAAACCTCAATAATTATATTATTCCCCAGATACCATGGGCTCTCCTTTGCCAAACATAAGTATCTCAAGAAGGAATTGCTGAAGTAAACTTAGTTACTTTTTGGCCAAATGCTGCTACGAATTATTTAACCAAAGATAGCAGGCTGCACCTAGGGGAAGCCCAACATCTGGATGAAGAATGAAGTAGCCAGATGTTATCAAGTATCTAGATGTTCCCAACCATCTGGATCTTTCGGCTATTGACAAATGATCCAGCTGCTTTGCAGAAGATGGTAAACCTCATCAAAGGGGAAAGTGGAACCCTTAGAAAACAGCATGGCATCCTGTACACTACATGGGGTCTGTGTCATTCCCTGAAGCCACAGTGTAGTGGGAGGAAATGGAAACAGCTTCCCATTGTGGAAAGCTGTCATCTGGCTGTGAATGCCAGACTGAGGAGGATGTTAGGTTATTGTCTCATTTACCATCTTGGTCTACATGGTCTGTAGCTTTTGTTCTATTTATAATGCATTTGCACCTTCACTGCTAGCTTTACAGATGGGCTTTGAGGTGGCTGCTGCTCATCCTCTGAAACTGCAAAACACCAAACTTTTTTGTGTTGAAGTGTGGAAAAAGTTGGGGAGGCCCAATTCCCATTGTAATAGGAATTCCTGCGCTTTCACAGTTGGACATTTCTGAAACAAGCATTTTAGATAGGATTACATCTAGCCTCCATTTATTGTTCAGCTGTGACTAGATCCAAGGTTGCATTTAAAAACTTAAATGAAGACTGGAGTAGAAGAACATAATTGGAGGGATTATTGAGGCTGGAAATGAAATCCCTATTACAGTATCCTTGTCCAATGGTTGTTGGTATGCAGGATTGAATTTGAAGTCCTTAAACAGATGTGCTAATAGCAAACACAGATGTGAGGCTGAGATTTACCCTTTACTTGATAGTGCTGTCATTTTCTTAGGTGGTATACAAAAGAACCCATGGGGAACTAAGTGATAGTAAGCCACATGGTACAGTAGTTAAGAGTGATTGAGAAGGAGTGAGGGACATGCTTCTGCCCCAAGATACACACATAGAGAACTCAGAGAGGTCTCTCTCTTAACTCCATGTCTGTTTCCTTCTCCAAAGCACAGTTACCAAAATAGAGGCATTTGGAGCTTCACGAGAGGCATGTGATTCTGGTTACCTTTAATGACATCAGCTCTTCCTGGGGAATAGATGCAAATGGGTTTCACTTGTGCATATTTGTTATAAAGATCGTAAGTGACAGACCCACAGAGACAGGTTGCAGGTCGAACGTTAACTCAAATTAGTGCACGAAGACATCAGCTTAAGCCGACTAACCCCAATGTCTTCCAAATTTTTCAAAAAAAAAAAAAAAGCCAAATGGTTTCAATTTCATTGTATATAAATGGAATGATTGTGTATTTACTTCCCACTTGTCCTGCCAGTGGGCAGGGCTGGTGGGGAAAGGCAAGGACTTACAACATGGAATAATCCATCTGGATTCTGTTATATGCTGGTTATATAGTTTGTTCTATTGCTTTTAACAACATCTTCCATTCTTTCTATGTGTTAGTCAGCACTGTGGGGGAGTGACATTTTGACTCTTTTTGAAACATGTTTATAAAACTATTTTTATTAAAGGAGCAGTCTATACTAACTATGGCTAGTGTTTATTGGCCAGGACCTATGCCATATGATACTACACATACCCCCTTTTAAAACTTCACAGCCTCCCAGTGACCTAGAGATGATGAACCTCACTGGACAGTGGAGGAAGTAGAGATTCAAAGAGTTTAAGCACAGCCAGTAAATGTCAGAGGAAGGATTAAACCCAAGTAGGTCTCAGTAAATGCTTCCTCCAGGATGTCTCTACTGATAGTGATTGCTTCACATTTACAAAGGTAAGTTAGTTTATGGTCAGAGGAGAACGGGCTGGAAATATTTTAGACCTGCATGAGTTCATTGCAACTGCTCATGCTGGTCATTATGGTTATAGAAGCTATCGTGGGTAACATGTAAGTGTGTGTTTCTATAAGAAAGCTTTATTTATTTATGGATATTGAGTTTCATATAGCACTACATATGATTCCTGTTTGGATTCTTGTCCAGCCATTTGGAGATAGAAAACTCATTTTTAGCTCACAAGCCACACATAATGTGGCAGTGGGTTGGGTCTGGATGGTAGTTATAGTTTGATGGCATCTCTTATAGAAGAGTCATAGGAAAATACACAACCATAATGCCTGAGGACTTAAGGCACCACTCCAAAAAGTCTTCTCAGGATCATCCTGAGCCGGTCTATATGGTGGACTTGGGAAGCTGGGGAGGCAGGGGGGGAGGAGATTTGTATTGACGCTCAGAACATGGACTGTTTCTTTCATGAATTTTTTTAAATAGTTGCTTTATGTGTAATGGCAGAGTGACTGGGGTGTCTAGGGAGGTATCCAAACAGTTTCATGGTTTCAACTTGGGCTAGTCATTCATTCATGTGCTCCTTCATGCATTCACTAACTTATGCAACACATTATTGCTGAGAGCTCTTATGTGACACGGTCAGTGCTACATTCACACATCAGAGGACGCAGCAGACAGGTCATACAGCCTCACAGGTGTAGACGGAGTTTCTGTCCCACCGGGTCCCACAGCCATTCAGTCCCAAATAAGCATACAGAGGCTTCTATTATTATAAACTGGCCTATGGCTCAGGCTTCTTATTGGCTAGCTCTCTCTTAATTATTAACCCATAACTGTTAATCTATGCATTTCCACATGGTTCTATCTTACTGGAGAACACCTGTGCAATCTGTCTTCCCATTAGCTACATGATGTCTCCTGGCAACTCACTCACTGCCTTCCTCTTCCTAGCATTCTCTTAGTCTGGTAGCCCTGCCTATACCCCCTGCCTGGCTACTGGCCAATCAGCATTTATTAAACCAATAATGGAAACATACATTCACAGTGTACAGAAGGACATCCCCCATCATGCAGGACTCCAGGATCTTCAGGGAGACAGGCACTAAGCACTCAAGGCTCACTTCAGGACATGGTGTCGCCATAGTCCCTTGCACTTTTTTTTTTCTTCTAGTCTTTGAGCTTGGGTTAAAATAATAGGTTACTGAGCTCGAACACATCAGACAGTGAGTAGGAGGGCCCCACTGAGGAGGGCTTGCAGACCTGGAGGTGGGTCAGACTGTGACTTCTCTTGTTCAGGACAGGGCAAAGAATGGTGGACCCTGCCACTCGAAATTCAAGGCTTCCAGGCAGATGCCCTTTGCTCATGAAACACTCATTCTCCTGGTCACTTCAACCTATGTTTGCCTTTCCTTCTGCCCACATAGTTTACAGATTTCAGAGCTTCTTAGGGATGAAGGGGGATCCAATACACATACGGAAATGAGCTCAAAGTTCCCAGCGAGGTCTGAGATATGATGACAGAATCCTTCCTTGAATAGTGGCTGGTGATGGTGTGTGTGTGTGTGTGTGTGTGTGTGTGTGTGTGTGTGTGGTCGTCTGCATGTATGAATGCTCATCATTTGCATGCAGTGCCCTGGAGACCCGAAAAGATGTCATTGACTCCTCAGTTACAGGTGGTTGTGAGCTACCATGTGAATACTGGAGAAGAAACTGGGTCTTGTAGAAGAGCAGCCATTTCTCTTAACCACCATGCCATAGCTCCAAGCCCTTGTTGAGCAATTTTTGATTCCTTTTCATTTTTTATTATTTTCCTTTACTGTGTAAGCTAATTTCCTCTAAAGTATAGATAAGAGAAATTAAAGTTCAGGTGGCTGATATGACTTGACCAAGGCTACAAGAAGCTTGGAAGGTACAGAGCTAGTGTTTGAACTCTGTCTACCAGATGTTGCTAGCCTGACCCTTCCAGTCCTGCTCCTGGGTACGTTTCATCCCACTGTTGAAGATGCAAAGCCAGACAAGTATTGCTAGTGACATGGAGAAGTCAGAACCCTTACACTTTGCTGGTGGGAATGTCAAGTGACATGCAGCCCTTTGGAAAGAAATCCAGCAGTTTCTGAAATGACCAAACATGCAACTGCCCCACACCCAGCAAGTCCACTCCTATGTAAATACTAAATAGCAATGGAAGTGAGCTCGAAGTCTTGTCCATGAGCAGAGGAATGGCCACTGCATTATTCATAGCAGCAAAATGATCTAAACAACCCTAGTGCCCATAAACACACAAATGGGTAAATAAGTTGTAGCAAATCCCCATAACTATTCTCCAGCCTTGAAAAACGAGTGTGACACCGATGTGAATATGAGTCAGTCACAAGACACCACCCACACAGGATACAGTTACATACATATGAAACTCCCAGTACAGGGACAGAATGTAGGTGGGTAGCTTGGAAGTGGGGGAGTTCATAGCAGGGAGAGGAGACTAATAGGTAAAATGGACTGAAAAGGCTTGCAGTTGGCTGGAGGCTTGACTCTTAATGAGCTGAACCCATCAGATTGTACATCTTAAGTAGTTGGATTAGATGCAACAGGGAAGGGGCCTTCAGGCTTTGCTCAGCAGAGCCATTCGGAGCAACATCTCCACCTGGCCACAGATGTGCTCCTGGGATGCCAGCTTGTATGATAGCATGTGAGCTTCTGTAACAGGCTGGGAGTGGTTGCCCAGGTATAAGTCCATGGCAGCCACTGAAGGCAGCACTAGCTGTTCAGACCACTTTCAACTCTTCCCTGGATGTGCAAATGTTTACCAGGTCTAATCAGGAGAAATGAAAAAGCACACGTCTCATTCCGACCACGTCACCCCTGATCAGAGGTGTTGTTAAAACAGCTTGTTCATGACTTTATAAATATTCCAAGATTTATTTTGAAGCCATGTTTCATTATTCCTATGCTATGATTAAATATTGAGACTATTGCTTTTCCAATTGTTCTAGTGCAGTATTTAATGAGTGCAATTAAATGGAAAAATTGCCTTTTTAACTGCTGATAGTCCATTAGTGTCTCTGTCTCTTCAGAAAAGAAAAGAAGTGAATTATTAGAATGACAAATGAGGAAAAGTTCCCACCGTGATGGAGAGGTGCGATTTCCCTCCACATAATCTTCAATTAGTGATCTCTGTAAGAGGGTGTTTTTCAAAAGGGTAATAGAGAAGTAATGAGATCAGAAGGAGGTCAACCCGGCCTTCTCTCTCTGGCAGTTTGATTAATTTATTCCTCCTTCTTGGAGATTGCTGCAAGGGGCTTTTGTCGTCCCATGTTTTTCATGGGACCATAGCATGAGTGACTACTGATGTATTCACTTTCAGGAAGCAAGCAAGCCTGCTGCCCTGGAACACAGGGGTCAAGGATTAGGGTCTCTCTCTCTCTCTCTCTCTCTCTCTCTCTCTCTCTCTCTCTCTCTCTCTCTCTCTCTCTCTCTCTCTCTCTCTCTCTCTCTCTCTCTCTCTCTCTCTCTCTCTCTCTCTCTCTCTCTCTCTCTCTCTCTCTCTCTCTCTCTCTCTCTCTCCATGTCTCTCTGTGTGTGTCTCTCTCTCCCTCTCTCTCCCGCTGTCTTCCTCTCTGTCTCTGTCTCTGTCTCTGTCTCTCTCTCTCTCTCTCTCTCTCTCTCTCTCTGTGTGTCTCTCTCCTTCTATCTTCCTCTCTCTCTCTGGCATTTGTTTTCCTTTGGTTTTTGCTTCGGCAAAACCACGGGCACCTTTGGATGCTGATGACAAGGATAAAAGAAATAATATTAAATAAAATCAATGTCTTGAAGCAGGAGAGATGGCTCTGCAATTAAAAGCACTTGCTGCTCTTGCAGAAGACTCGCTCAAGTTGGGTTCCCAGCACCCATGCTAGGTAGTTCACAGCTGCCTGAATTGCCAGCTCTAGAGAATCTAATGTATTTTCCTAGCTTTCACAGGTAACCATGCAAACATACACACTGGTAAAAATTTAAAATCATAAAGAAAATACTGACCTTCTGACACCAGATGCCTCCTAGGGTCAGATGCCTGATACCAGGCCAAGTGCAGGCTCTGTTCATTCCCCACAGAACCCGTGATCTGGCAGGTTGAGGAAATGGGCTCAGATAGCTACCCCACACTTTACAGTTAAGGAGCCAGGTACTGTTTGAATCCCTACCTGCCTTTGAACTTTTGGTATTCTCCTTAGAGGACACAGCCCTTGAGTTTTCTTCATTCCAGTGTATGGAAGTGCAGGGAAACAGGCCACAGCTGGAACACAGTTGGGGAAGGTGGACCAACCAGTGGGGGTCCTTACAAACCAGCAAGCACACCGGGTGCCATTATGTGTTAATGCTCACTGCAGAGACATAGACTGCAGAGTTCCACGATGTGTGTATGAGTGCCCCTTTCGGTTCATTTCTTCTTTTCTTTGGACACCTGCACCCCCAACATTGTTTTCCTATGATGGTGTCATGTTGTAATCATTCCCTGGGGAAACAGACAGCTGTGCAGCCTTATCACACACAAGAAGCACAACTCCATCCCAACCCTACTGCTGCTTACTGTGTGTCTTAAAAGAAGTTAATAAACTCCTCTGGCCAATCTCTCAGTATCTGTCAATGATTCACCTCAGGCTATATTACTAAAAAGGAAAATATACTATGTTTTCTGGTATGCTGTCATGTCTAACATGTAAGATATGTGTGTATCTATGTATGTATTTGTGTGTGTGTGTGTTATCTTTTTTCACAAATACTGACAGATTTGTGAGTTTTTGTTTGCTACTGATGGAGTCACCCTTCTCAATTTGATGTTCAAGACTATAATAAGTTTAAATTACAGACCTAACTTCTATTGACAAAGCTTATTTCCTTCATTTCACACATGTTTTTTTTGCAGTAAAAGCTCAATTTTTGGATCCTTGGAGGTTGTGTTCTTTTTAAATATTGAATGTTGAACTTGCCACGTGGTAAAGCCTGACAAACATAAAAAAACAAACAAACAAACAAAAAAAACACTCTTCCAACAACTTGTTTTGCTTTTTGTATATCCCCCAGGAGGCTTGTCATCTTAGCCACCCTGGATTTCTGGGGCCCAGTGATAGCCCTGGGCACCACCTCCCCCAGGAACCTCTACAAGGACTTGGATTCTGACCTTGTGCATTCAGGTTCCTAAGTGAGCTGATGTTGAGGAAACTGGCCCAGCCCATCCAAATCCGGAGTTCATTTATACAGCAGCTATGGGACTAAATTATGGTTCAGGTCTGTCTTATGAAAGATGATAAATGAATATGTCACATTGGGAAAGAATCCACTTTGTCATCGTATGACAGCCTGGCTTGATTTGTTCGAGGCAGCTTCCTACAAGTCCGGATGGGGGTATAAGGTATACAGGCTGGGCAGGCCAGCTCCCTGACTGTTTCTGGAGTCTGGGGTATCTTGATTGGGCTGTCTCAGCCCCTGCAGCCCCAGATAGAAGGAGATGACTTTACTGGGCAGTGATGATACTTCATAGTCTGGAGTTTGGTTGCACTTGGGGATTAGGAACACTTATCAACCATAAATCATGACCCATCTCTTTTAGTCTGAAGGGGTGTTGTTGCACACTCCATGCTTGTTCCCAATGGAAATGTCAGGACATAACATGAAGCTTCCACAACCTATCCCCCTGCCCCCTTACAACTGTTCTCTGGTCCTTTAAGTAGGGATGCATTCTTCCAAATCTCAAGGAGATAATATATTTTTTATTTATTTATTCATTCATTTTTAGTTTTGTTTTTTGGGGATTTTTTTGATTTTGTTTTTGAGATGGGGCCTTATATGTCCAGCTTAGCCTAACATCAAATATGTAGTTTAAGTTGACTTTGAAGTTCTGATCGTCTTTGCCTCAGCCTCCAGAGTGCTAGGATTATAGACACAAGTCACAGTGGCAAAACTCATAGTGATCTAAGAAACCCATTGTTTTATTGTTTTGTTTGTTTGTTTCTTTTTAATACAGTATTTCTCTGTATTGTTTTGGAGCCTGTTCTGGAACTAGCTCTGTAGACTAGGCTGGTCTGGAACTCACAGAGATCCTCCTGCCTCTGCCTCCCTAGTGCTGGGATTAAAGGTATTCGCCACCAGCATCCAGCTAAGAAACCCATCTTTAGTAACAATTTTTCTCCTTAAGAGCCCCATGACTATGGTCATGTTACATTGTCTAAGATATTTCTAGGCAAAAACAACTCCAGCAACCCCAAGAAGTTCCCAGAGATAACTTTGAAAGGAGGAAATGGTTGAGTCCTTAGCTCTTATGCCCCCTGCCTCAGCCTCCCTGGCCCTGGGATTAAAGGGAACCCCACCACAGCCTTCAGAGCCATCCTTATGTTTCTGTAATGGGAAAACCCCCAGCTCCAGAACAAATGAATGGAATTCTGATTGTGCTTGAGGCAATTCAGGCGATAGCAAAACTACATGGGAGCTAGCCTGGTCTTCTTTGTAATCTAACAGCCTCCTTTCCGTTTCACTGCAGAAGGTGGGCCTGCATTGGCACCAGAGTTGCTCCAGGGTGCATCATCAATGAACTTCTTAGAAACTTTTTTAAAGAAAGGGAAGAAGAAAAAAAAAGCAAGCCGGGCATTGGTGGTGCAAGCCTTTAAACCCAGCGCTCTGGAGGCAGATGCAGGCAGATCTCTGTGAGTTCCAGGCCAGCCTGGTCTACAGATCGAGTTCCAGGACAGGCTCCAAAGCAATACAGAGAAACCTTGTCTTGAAACAAAACAAAACAAACAACAAACAAAAACAGAAAAGAAGAAGAAAGAAAAAGAGCAATTGAATCCCTGAGCATATATCCAGATTTTACTTTTCCATTTTTACCTATTGGTTGATTGGTGGGTGGATTTGTGTTGTGTGGTGTTGAGACTGAAACCAGAATTTTACTCTTAGCACTGAGAAAACTACATCTGAGCTTACCTACCTGGAATCATACATCCTTGTCTTTGTGGTCTTAGGCAAGTTGTTTAAGTTTCTCCTTTCTACACACTGATGGTGACAGAGGAGCTGGTGCTGATGAGGGTGGCAGTCTTGTAAGAGTGTGGTACTATGATGGTTCACTGCTGTGTTCACAGAGTGGTGGTTCCTGGGGACCTGCTGTGCTCTGTGTTGGGAGCCAAGGGGTATTGAGATACAGAAAGGACAGAGAATGAAATCAGGTGGCTGGTGGTGTCGCAGTGTAAGGCTTCCCATGGAAACAAGGAGCATTTTCCTCATTTTAGACCCAGGGTATGCTGAAAACCTTCCCCCAGCTAAGCAAAGGCGCTTTTCACAGGCTGCCCAGGTCCTCCATGCTGTGGTCTCAAGGCGGGCAACCTTTGCTGACATGGTTTTAATTATCATAAGAAACCATTACAGTGAAATTACAACCCGGGGGCATCTACGCACTAACATTTGGTTCTAGTTTTTCTTGAGACAGGAATTTCCTCCTCTGGCTACCCGTGGTCCAGCCGGTTCTCCTCTACTGCATTTGGGGGGACTGGCTCTCAGAAAGAAAGAAAAAAGGATGAAGAATGGGGGATGGGAAGTGTGGTGTTTCTTAGAATAGCTCTCTGCCTTGGAGGTTCTGGAAGGAGTTGTGTCTGTATTGGCTGACCCTGTCACCGATGGGCTGGAACAACAGCAAAAATAGCTCTTGAGGCTTTGTGGCAAGTGTGGCTTGGCTTCAGAGCTGTGGTGGAAGCATTTGAATGGCACCTGAGGACAGGTATCAGGGTCCAGTGGCTAATTCTGTACTGTTTGGCAGTGTTCTTTATATGAAAAACAAGCCATTTCCTTCGCACACTCCTGGCCAGTGTAGACAGTCACAGAGGAGGATCCTTTACAATGTCCATGCAATGTAGACAGGACAAGCGTAAGAAGGTGTGTTTTCTCTGATCTTCTAATAACAATTTGTACAATTTCATTTGTATTGTCTACATGGCATTAAGCCCCCCCCCCCTCCTGCTACGCACACACAGAGAAAACTACTGGAAAAATATTACCCAAAACTGATGATTAGTTAACACTGGATGCTTTTGTTAATCAGGTATATTCACTTTGATGAATGCTGGTGTAGTGAAAACCAGTAGCCAAGCCGGACCTGGTGATAAAGGGCTGCCATCCTAGCTACTAGAGAGGCTGAGTCAGGAGGGTCTTAAGTTGAAGTAAATTCCATGAGACTCTGACTCCTGGGACAAAGTAAAAATAAAAGGGTTGGGAGGATATAGCTCAGCCATGGAGCATTTGTCTCTCAAGTGTGAGGACTTGCTCTTTCTCCAGTCCCCCAAACACAGTAACATCAACAATCAAACAAAAACCCTTATCTATAGGAATGTACTCACTGGAATTAAATGTACTCTAGAATTAAAAGTCAGTGTACTAAAATTTACATTATAAATGTCATTTTCTCATAATCTTCAGAAAAAAAAAATGACTGATTTCCAACAAGGCACAGCCTTATATAAATGTCCTCATCTTTGGGCTTTAGCAGAGCGCAGCTAGGGATAAGATGTTCCCACTCTATCATCTGTGTGAAGATGCTCCCTTCTGATGTAAAGTTTAGATATTTTTCTCACTCTCCTCACCCACCCTCAAGGAGAAATTTAATTTACTATTTTATGTGTACTCTTTAAACTGGAAACAGAAGAAAATAAAATTAGATTTTTGTAAGCTGAGATGCTATGCATGTTAGTTTTATTTTCAATACTGGTAAAGTCATCTCTCTCGTTTATTTTTAAACACTTCCTCATAATATAAATAATCTAGTCGTTTCTGTTGCAGCCCGTTTATTCAGACAGGTAGGAGTTGGTGCTAAAGATTGGCGTTAAATTGAGGAAATCATTCATGTAGTAAATAAGATAATTTGTTTTTGCCCAAAAAGATTAAAATATAGATTTTTTCAATGTCTGTATTATTTTTAACACCTACAGTCCCTGAATATGTTTGATTCAGATTTGCAATCCATAATTTGAAAGGGCTTTTTATTGCAATTAAACTAAAATATTTTTCAGTTAAAGAAGCCAGCACTGAGGGTGTTTTTTGCTTGAGGAATCTTCTATGCCCATTCCTCTTCCTCCTCTTCTTCCTCCTCCTTGTCTTCTTCCATCCTCCTCTATTGCCTCCTCCTCTTTTGCTAAATAAAATGTTCACGTGGACAGTTGTGTCACCTCTTAAACAAAACTAAGAGGAAAGAGGAAACTGACATAATTGTTTGATATTTGTATATGTTTCGTACTTAATGTCACTCTCCAAATAAGAAAATAATAAGCTAATTATATACTATTATGTAAAGTCTCCTGACTGTGTCTTATTTTTGTGTGTATGTGTAGGTGAGATTCTTTGGCGACTGCCTTAATAATGTTGGTAGTTGTCTTAGTTAGGGGTTTTATTGCTGTGAAGAAACACCATGGCTATGGCAAATCTTATAAAGAAAACATTTAATTGAGGTTGCAGCTTATAGTTTGAGAGGTTCAGTTCATTGTCGTAATGGTGGGGAGCATGCCGGCAGGTGTGGTGCTGGAATAGTAGCTGAGAGTCCTACATAGAGCAGCAACTGGAAGTGGGCTGACATACTGGGCGGTGTTTTGTGCATAGGAAATCTCAAAGCCTGCCCGGACAGTGACACACTTCCTCCAACAAGGCCACACCCACTTCAACAACACCACACCTCCTAATAGTACCACTTTTTTGAAATTATGGGGGCCAGTTATATTCAAACTACCACAGTAGTCATTTGTTTATTCTCTGCTTATTAAGAGGGAATATTCTCTGTTTGGGAATCTGTCCTTCTCCACTTATGGACTGTTCCCAAGTCATTGCTGGGCTGTTTGCAGTTCAAGAAACAGTCACTGTTGTGTAGCTATTTCCTCTCAATGAAAACTTGAATTTGAGGTCAGGGGACTTCTTAAGACTTAGGAAGCAATGAGGAAGTATAAGATTTACAAGGCTCAGGACATTCCTGAAAGTCACAGGTTTCAATGCCTGGCCATCCCCAAGCTTATACAGGTGACAGATAAGGGGAAAAGCTTCCTGCAAGTCCACTATGAAGCTTCAGGAGCATAGCTTTTTGAGTCCTCACCCACTGAGATGGTTATTCGGTGATGTAACTGCCTTTGAATCATCCACACTCCCATAAGTTCCCTCAGTAAACTTACAGCTTCTCTCCGCTGGACTTGGGTGAAACCCTTCCTTCATTGGTGCCCTATCTGGGATGAATAGTTATATGATCACTTTCTCCCTAAGAAATGCTACACCACACCTAGGTAGACCGTGAGCAGCTTCAATGCAGGGCAGCTGGTTTGCCCTCTCTGGTGTCAGGACCCAACACCCTCCTGAAGTGAGGGAGCCCGGGGGATGTAGGGGCTGAATGAATCCAGAAGATAACATGCTGAAAGATGGATGTTTGTCAAAAGCCAGCATTTTATTCAAGCCATTCAGTCCACACTGATAAGTTCAAAGACTTTCGTTCATCTCCTCCAAATATTTATATAGTTTAGTTAATAGGATAATGAGCTATATTTTTTTGGTGGCTAATGAGCTGTTGATCAGATATGATGATCCTAGACTAAATGATCCCCGATGATAGTTTTAATAATAAAAGTTGATCATGGTGATTGACCAGAAGTAACCCTTGAGGGGTGTGTGTCCATCTGAGATGGGGGTGTGAAGGCATTTGTGTGAAAAGGTGAGGGGATAATCCCAGATATCCTGATCTCTCACTCTTTACCTTATTTGCTCAGGTAGGACAGGGTCTCTTACTGAACCTAGGGTCCACTGTGGTTTTGCCAGGCTGGCCTGCCAGAGAGTCCAGCTATCTTTCTGTCTCTGTCCCACTGGGGTTACAGGCATCTGCAGTTATGCCAAGTTTTTTACATGTATTCTGGATTTTAGGTTCTCATGCTGGCACATGGAAGAAGGGCTTTTACCTACTCAAGCATCTTCCCCAGCTTTTTTGTTATTTTTTTTATTAAGTCAGCATCTCACATAGCCTGGGTTGGCCTTGAACTCTCCAGTAGCCAAGGAAATCATGGACTCGAACTCTTGACTCTCCTGCCTCCAGCTCCTAAGTTCTGGGAATACAAGTGTGAGCCACCACGTGCAGGGAGAATGCATATTTACTGGGTGCTCTTTTTTTGCTCTGTTCAGAAAACTTACACTATTACCCTCAAGGGTTCTACCAGGTTTATTATCCCCATTTTATAGATAAAGATACTGAGACTCAGAGAATTGAAATTTGCTTTGTGTCACACAACCAGTGAGTCAGAAAGACAGCATGTTTAATCTGCCTCCAGGGCCCATGCTCTTAACTGTGCAATCATAAACCATATTAATTGTTCAGAACCTGTGTTGGCATGGTTCTTCAGAGTAACAGAACCTATGGAATTAATATAGAGCAAAGGGGAATTATTACATGGGCTTACATGCAGTCTGCTTAGTCTGACAGTGGCTGTCAGCACACATGGGAGAGGCTGAGAACATGGGAACTGCTTAGACCATGAGGCTAGATGCCTCAGCAATCCCAAGCTGAAGGCCTGGAGGAGTCCTGGAGATCCACTGGTCTTTAGTCATCAGCGGAAGCCTGAAGAAACTGGCTTCTGCTGTCAGCAAGGCAAGTAGCAGCAGAAACAGCACCAGCAGCTGCAGCAACAGGGTTAGATGAACTCGTCAAGATGGTGTCACCAGTGAGACAGGAAGGCAAATAAGCCAAAAGCAAAGGCTGGGGCCTTCTTTCACACAATTGTCATGAGAAGGTGCTGCCCGCATTTAGAGTTGGTCTCCCTGGTTTGTATAGCCTGATCATCAAAAAGATCTCCAGCAGTTATGCTTGTCTGCTTATCTTTGAGTTGATCTGGACCCAATCAAGACAAGGGAGACTAGCCATCACAGAACCCTTGTACAAACAGTTCAAAAGCCCCTTTCAAGCATACTTCTTCACTTGGATATTCTGCCTAGCTGCGTAGAACCCTGTGCTTTCTGAGGCTGTGTGTTGTGGTTTTACAAGCTCATTTTCAGGTGTAAATAGAAAACAGAACTTTAGGAAGCATTATAATTCTGGGGATTTAGCATCATCCGTTCTGACCCAATAGTTTGTTTAAAGCACACTGAGAGAGTGTTAAGATTTACTCCTAACATTCGCCACCCATCCAAAATAGTTCAGTGTCTCATATTTATAGAATTCTTTTGCTGAAAGACATATGCATATACCCACAGACACGTGCTCATCTTAAATGACACTAATGGGAATGTAGCGACGCTCCCTTCCAGTCCTCAGAAATACATATTTCATGAGTTGGAGGCATGTGGGTTGTCGGTGCATGTAAGTTTATTGGTACATTAGTGACAAATGGCTGCTTTGTACAATTGTCACCTAAAGTTCTGGCTTAAGTTATCTGGAGTCTGGTTTTATTGAAGATGAGTCTGAATGTAAATGATGAGTGCAATTATGGAATTCCAGTTAAAAGTACAGTGAGGAACTGGAAAGGCCACAGCAGAAAGGGCATTATCCTTGCCTTCATCTGTTTTCCTTTAGAAGCCTTGCATGATCCATCCGTTGTAAATATTTCATGTACTTTGCATATCAGTCTGAGTTCCCTCTGTGAGGTCAGGTAAATGGAATGTAAATCCCCACTGCATGTACTCCAAACAGTAAAATGGTGTTATTTGATGTTACACAGCATAAACATGCAGATTTGATTCCCCCTCTACTCGTGCTGTAAAAACAAAGTTTTTAAAGTGGTTAGCCATACCTGGAAATGTAAATGCATCCGCCTAATGTAATGCCAAAGAAAAATTAAGACAAATGATACCACACGGCTGCCACAAACTGCGGCTCGTTCAAAATTCACTTTAGTTATTATGCTGTGAGTGCGGGCTCTCACCCTCCTCTGTGAACACACAGTTTATGTTGAATGCAACATGAATCATTTTAATAGACCAAGCAAAAAGTCCCCAAAGTCGATTTTCAAATTATGAACCCTGGAACAGAATATAACAACAGCGAACAACAAATAGTTTAGACTTAAGCTCTGAGCTCTGGGTGAGCCATTAAAGAGACAGGGAGCACTTTTGCTAGGATGCTGCACGGTTCTTAGCCTAATGGCAGAAATAACAGAAACTGTGGCTTGTAGTGAAGCTCTTCCAGCCATCGTTCTGTTCAATTAGTTTTTGCATGTGTGTAATCAAGATATTCCCAAACAGAGCATAGAGTTGAATATTGTTCAGAACTAATTGTACGTATTATAAATCCAAGAAATAATTTAAATGACTCAGTTCCAACGGGGGGGGGGAGCAACATTTTTAAAAATAGCTAACTAAACGAAATGTTAACCCATATGGGAGACGTTTCCAAAGAACT